>OX419761.1:22355981-22955981 GCA_948567375.1 Lunularia cruciata | reverse complement strand
CTCATCTTATTTGCTTTAGATTTTTGACATTATTTACTGCTTATATTTTGCACAGCATAACCAAGCTGACCTTGCCTTTTACTGCATATACTTTCCTTCTTGGTTAGAATCATATGTAACCTAATGATGTCTCTAGTTTTTACTAAATAGTTTTAGAGTATCTAGAATCTACAACCCAAGAAAAAATATACCACTTACATTTATCAACTTTATCAAATTAAGTGACTCTCATTAAATTTCTCTTGAGGTTGAGTTCTATTTACTTGATCAAAATGTAAGATTAAGTCAAGAGTAAAATTTGTAATCCAGTCAGATTTCTATGTCCTGTTTTTGGGTGAAATTAATGGTGTAGCAGTCTAGACGTACTTATACGCTATCTTCACATGACCTATCGTGACATGATATATAATTCATGCAGGATGTACTCATCATTGTTGCAATACTTTCTAGGCTCAATTTTGCACTTTGTCAAGCTTTTCAAATGGAAGCTTAATCCGATGCATATATGCTTGTAAAACTTTTATATAAAAAATCAAAGGTCTAGAATCCGCTGGACTTTCACTTATACTTTGACAAACATCAATTTATCAAGAATACTATACGACCAGAGACCTACTAGTGTCCAGTAATATAAACGTAAAAATTCAAGCCTAGAGCTGACTGTAACCCTACTCTCCGCTCCAAGCAAAAAGCTCGGAACACAATTTCGACTAATTTTCGCAAACAAAGTTGCGGAGTGTAGGCTAAGATTTTAGCTCTAAAATGCAGTAGTCCAAGCCAACTTGGATGACTTATTTTGTTTATCTACCAAGTACTGTAGTTGTACCCTTTGAACTAATGACCTTATTGTAAGTTTCAAAAATAGGGCTGGTAAAGCTGCTGGCGGAGTGATTCTAGGACACTTGAAGGAAAAGCAAGCAAGCGTTTTACTTGTCTTGTCTAAAAGGATATGAACAACATAAAGTCCCACTTCTACCTGGAGTCATGACGATTAAAGTTCCAAGAAAGAGGCACCATCACCCACCATCTCTGCTCTTTGGTGGTGCTTTTGGCCAAGCACTTTCTTTCGTCATTGTCTCTTTCATCTTTCCTTCTTGCTGTCCCGGTTGAGGTTTTTCTAATATTGAAATAATCGTACTTTGGTTGGAAAAACCAAAGTGGTGTATAAAGTTCTATTCATCCCCCGGGTTCGTACATATGTCAGAGTTCGTCAATTGTTTAAATTACGCAGAGAGTTCAGATTAAGCATGAGCGTAAATGAGCTCCAGTACATAAATGAGATCGAAGTTTTCTTTCCGGGTAGCCTACTAATTAATATGTACTTTAATCAATTTTTGTCAAAGTTGACCTTTTCGAGGGCTTGGTACACTGCTTGGTTGGAAAGTTTAAGTTATAATTTGGTAAATTAGGAGGTTCTGGATATAAATGTGAAGCTAGATGCGCATTATGATGGTAATCATTTGACTTGGAATGATTTATTGACTTTAACTGGAGTATGTGGGTTAGTGGAGGTTTCGCTAGTTAAAATCGAATGATCCCAATTATATATAGTTATATATTCTAACTTGGAGGTTGGTGAGAAGGGGTTTCTTCGTACGTGGTTCATTACAAAGTTGTGAAACCTGGGCAAATGATGCCTTGAAGACAAGAGCGCAATTTCATATCAAATACCGAACCGTTGTATATGATTCAAGTCTGGATAAATGCAGCATTTTCACCAAAGCATAAGCAGAAAGGAGGACCTTTTTTCCCCAATCCTGGAGACCTAAGTCCAAAAGACTTCAACTACTACACTTTACTAAACTTTAACTACTACATTCTACACGAGTACAACTAGAGAACATATCAAATACATTCCACACAATTACACTAGAGAACATATCAAATGCAATGGTGGTCGATTCTCGCAAAGAACAACATAGTAAATGATGGGTTTGGGTTAAAAACATCCAAATGTAGACTCGACCTATATGAGGGCATCCGTTTAATAGTACGCCCTACTTTACCTCTTACTTTTTATCCTTGTGCGGCTCGATGGCGGCCTTCTCATCCTTCTTATTATCATACGCGGTCGTCTCTTTCTTTCTCTCTCTAATTATACTAACATAGTCGCTTCAATACGATAATGAGAGGTTTCATATCGGGAGTTTACGGGAGATAGGCTGGTCCCGTGAGACTCTCTTATATTTTCTGCGAGCTCCCCGTGAAAAGAATCACACGAATTCATGAACGCATTCGTAAAGATTTAGGGTTAGCATTAATTTTCCATTGGGGGCATATTTGGTATGATTTTCCGGGCCTTATGGTCTACCGGACACCCCGTAACAAGTCACGAAACGAGACCGGTAATCTTTACAACGGTTAGGGGAGTACCTCCCGTACAAAGCGTATATCCCCCTCACACACCCCATAATGATCTATGGGATATCCCATAGGTCTCCCGGGAAAAATATTACGGGAGCCGTAATCCCCAATTTGAATCCCCCTAGTAAGATGTGCTATTATACATGCAGTGGTTGAAGATGATCGCCTCGTGTTTCCTTCTTTGCTGTCCACGTTCCATCAATGTAATTGATCAATTCTCACATCATACCTCCCTATATTTCCTTCTCCAAGGCCTGCATGGTTGTGTGCAAACGAGTCAATCTATTCGAACCTTGATACTTCTTGCACCTCAGTGATAAGCTCTCAAGGCCCTTTCTCAATGGGAGCAGAACAGAAAAGTAACGAGGATAAAGAACGGCAATAAAGAACAATGCATTGACTAATTTCATAGTCAATGAAGCCCTATACTTCAAAAAGAAGGAAAGCAGAATTAGCTTATGTACAATGAATCAGAATAAAGCGCTTAGCAGTTTTCAACATTTCCTTTTTCTTGTTGGCTAGCAATAGACTAGGAGAAAGAAAACAACAAAGCCAAACAAAACATTAGAGTAGGGGAAAACGCCTGAGGCAAACATTAGAGTAGATGAAAAGCGAAAGGCAAAAATGAGTAGGGGCGAGGGGTGGTGGGATTATCACGTGAAGAGATCGCAGGAAAATGATCAAAGTCGATAAGACTGTGGAAATAATGAATAAATCGCATGATGAATATTACATGCCAGTGATTTGACTCCAAATAATCCGATATCTGCAAAAAATAACCAAGTGACTCTGTGATCATTAAAGTACACGACTACACAATTGACAAGTTTAAAGTTCTGAAATTTACTTGCAACGAGAGAACTTGTTGTTTTCCATCAAATGGTCTAATTGTTCACAATTATTGTCCATATCTCGTGGAAAGACCGCAGTTGATACATCTCTTCACAACACACAACAACAGCATGAAAATGTGATCGAAATGTGATGCCAGGATTTACATGTCGAAACTTTGGGAAGAAAACAGTTTCCGCTAAATATTGACAAATCCCTATACGAGAAACAAATGCATTATCCATTTGTTTTTTGTATTTGCTAATCTACTTGCGCAAAATAAATCCACCAGAAGTTGACCACTTCTGTACCTTGTGGTCCTACTGTTATTGCTATCTCATTGTCTACACTTCGCGCTGATTTGACCGCGGTCTAGTGCATCACATGTAAGCAAATTAGGAGTTGAATCTAGGTCAAGCTTTGATGAACTTTGTTTGGGAGAAGGTTGCGGTGCTGATGTATATAACTTTTGAACGACTCTTCGCTTCCCCACAATTCGAACGACCACGTAAGGAGCAAAAAGACTACGCATCACGCCTATTTCCAGGACTCTGAGAATTCTCCATCTCTGATTCTTCTGGAGGACAAGGCCAATAAAGATGCAAGGAGAAAAAATGATGAAAGACAAAATGCTCTCTCTCTCTCTCATTCTACGGAGGGGTCACCACGCTCTTCCTACTTACTTTTCAACGACCCTTCATATCCCTGAGAATCTCGAACGGATGGCTCGTGTTGGACCTCGCGAAAGGCAAATGTGTCCGTGTATAAACAAATATGTAAATAAATACCTAATAAATACCTGAATGAGTTCGTTGCAAGTCTACACGAGTTGGTGTTTCATGTGTTACCTTGGTGGATTCGGTCGGCGAATTCAGCATGCTCGATCAGTTTTGCTTCATGGCGAGGATGTTCCACTAGAGTATCGTCGTATTTTGTACAATTTCTTTAACTTGTACAACCTGTCTCTCTCTCATCTTTTATAACACGAAATCTTCTCTCTCTCTTTCAGCTTTTTCGACCACAGTCAGCGTTCGTAAAATATGGAGGATTCAAATCCCGTTCTATGATGAGGCGAGTACACCTTAGGGGAAGAGAGAGAGTGAGTGTTCAAGGTATCTTGAATTCCCCTGCCACGGCCCCACAAGAGTGTAAAATTCCTCATCCAAAATGATTCTCCAAGAATAACTTTCTTGATGATTGAATAACATGTTCCTCCTGGTTGTGTTCAACACCAGTGGGTTACTCAACAAATCAACTTCAAGATGAGTTCTCGAATCCCTTCACATATGAATGGAGGGAGTAGTGAAGAATATTCTTGGGAAAGAGAAGTTATCGTGATTCCCCAACTTGAAATTTGATTTTGAAAGTTAATTTACACTTCATATTGATTTACGAGTTAGTGATGGCGATAATTTCCTCTTTCCCGAGAATTTTATTCAGTACTTCCTCCATCCATATGAGGACGGAGATAGTACTGAACGGAGAGTGTATATAAGGAAATGAAGAGAGACCATCGAAAGAAAAGCATTAGCCGATGAATCATGATTCAGTGGTTCATGTTTCTATAGAAATTATAACTTCTTGATAAAAGGATTATTTTCAAACGCAGCAAACAAAACGTGAATGTTTCTCACTTCTGGAATGTGCGCACATCCAGACTGATCTTGGTCTTTTTCATGTAAGTTCACTATTAACATGAAGGCGAGGTCAAATATCACCAATTTGTGAAGCCGAACACTCTTTACCTCTAGAAAATAGATATACTCTAACGATGTATATATGTTACTCAATGGGTAATGCACATGACTCGATGGCATGTATAGAAATGATGAAATAATAGTGCAATGAGTGTCTCATTCGAATGCATGGGCTCGTAAGCTCTCAAGTTTATCTTCTCAGAAAAAATGGATTATAGATTTTCGAATGGACCAAATGCAATGATACCTTTTTAAAATACACGTCCGACGGTCGAGCTGGCACACAGAAAATTATCAAACGCTCTCTAGTCTTTTACTTTTGGACACAATCATTGAGCTAGATTTCCTCGCTATTTTTCTAGGTATTTATAGAAAGATCTATCCATACACACTTATGAAGAAATATGCCTGGTGCATGCATTGGATAAATAGTCATGAATAGAAAATCCCCATTATTATTCCCTTCTTTTCTCCCCACCCCCCCCATAATGGTCAGAATCCAGTCTACATCGACCAGAGAAGTGTCAACGTCCCAACAGTCAAGAGCAACCCCCCACCCCACTCTTTTCATTATTCTGCACTTGGAGGATACAAAAAGGTAAATCCTAAATATCTGCGACTAACCCTGTATCTACTTATCTATCCACACTAGCGTACTACTACTCTACATTGGTACTCTATCCTCTGCCTACCGGAAGTGGTCCAGCCCCCACTCTGACCGGGTTCGGAACCGAGTGGTTGGCGGGACCACAACGGTTTGACTGTGGTTAGCCAGCAAGGGGTCCACACAAGCAAAGCAAGGGAGCCCTAAATTTAGCTAGTGCACTGTTGTACTACTGTACAGAACCCTTCCCGCCGGTATCCAGCTGTCGACACTTGTCGCCGTCTGGGACCACCATCGTCTGGGAATTTCACTATTTGCACTGACTTTTTGATTTAACTTAATGAAGTTATTTCGCAGACGAGTTTAGACTGCTATTTTCCGATTAGTGAGCCTGGGTGATTGTTTATCATTGTGTGCCTGGGGACTATTCTGATGAGTGGAGATGGTAGAACGCTGTGTGTGCATGCAGATAGAAATATAAGAAAGAGGGGGATATAATCACACTGAACGTTATGATAGTGGTGATTCCCTTATGATACAATTTGCTGCATGTGCAGTGGTATGAATATACAGAACTATATAAACTGGTGATGATTGTATCTAAAGTGTGTGTGCGATTCTTATGCGTATTACTAATATGTGTGTGATAATGTTTCTTCAGAGAGACTAATGTGTAGAAATGATGTATAGATGAGGTCGACACCGTATTACAAACTAAGAAGTAGAAAAAAGCTTGTTTCTTCAGCACGGTGTCGAGCTTAGAATATGCTGTTTAGATTGAACAAGGATTTTAGAACAATATGATCCAAGAATTACCCTTTTGATGGATTGTACCAAACTTAGCATCTTGCTTCTCCTTCTGACTTAAGTTTTCAAACAGTACAAATATGAAGCTTGATCACGTGTTGACATACTAAATTTTATGGATATTCACGAAATTATGAACATGTAAAAATGTGATTTTGACGTGGAACTAAATGGAAGAATAACTTAATTTTATGACTTCTCATGTTGAACCATGGATCCTTAAGTCTCCTTTGTACTTCAAGAAAAGTAACCAGTGAGGGAAGTGTACTAGATAAATTGCTCCACCTCCGAGAATGGTCAACAACCGGGACTGAAATACCCCGAAGGAAAAGGGAAAAAAATACAGGCACGCCAAAAGGTGCAAAAAAATAATTCGAATACTCTACCAAGAAGAGCTGCAAATGGACATAGAGAAGCAAAGGCATACTTCCAATTTGGATAAAGTACTATGTAGAGTAATCTACAATAAATAGAAATATGTAAAATAAACAATATATGAATCTATACCTAAACGATGTGATAGAGATATTCCAAGGGTATGTTTGGTAAATGTGGGGAAGGCTGTCGATGGATGGGACTGGAGCGCACACTACTGATGTTGGTTCGATGAAGACTCAAAACCTGGAATCTTTGTAGGGTGATGGAGACCCTTTGTAAAAAATAAGAAGTTAACATGGTGGGTGAGAAAGCCAAAACACCTCTCCTTGGTAGAGATCACCATATTACCTCTGAATGAAGACCATCAAACTGATGATAAAAGTAATCACAATTTTCCACTGCTAGGGATAAAGGTGTTGAGTGCAAGCCAAGTGCATAATCCTCCTCCTTTCTCTTGATAGTGATGATAGCTACGGCTTCTACATGGATGCTAGCTCATGCCAAGGATTCTGGTTGAAATGGATTAGTCGCCACCACATCATACACAGTACGTTGGCTACCCTTGAAATGATAATATCTGTCAGTACCCTCTGGAGAAGTGGGCCTGGAAGGAACATCTATTGTTCAATCTGAACCTTAGGACAAGTAGATTGTGAGAAAAGGGCCATCTCATCCCTATTGGCTGTCTTAAATTCTAGTAGGTTCTCCTCCTATAGCACATTGTAGGATATGGATCCACTCAAGGTCAAATATAGAACCGCACAGGCAGTACTCTGGTATATCCAAAAGTGTTGGATGTGGTAGACTTAGCCGAAGCTGAAGGAATATGGTAAACCCTTCCAATGTGAACCAAAAGTACTTAATCAAAACAGAAGTATGAAACCAAACTCCGACGCTCTAGTTGTTTAGGTGCTATGACACTTGAAAAATCAACAGTTTATTATTGTAATAATAAAAAGAAGAGCTTTTGGCTGTTAATTCCACAACCTTGATATCCAAGACTAGACTCTTCGAAACACTCCAGGAAAACATAGATGTAAACATTTCGACTATGATCTCCGTATCCAGGGGAAGCTTTTAGCATGTTTGTTTGGACTTCCAGACCAATCAGAATATGCTAGATTCGCTATAAAATGAGTAAATTGTTCTTATGACTTTTAAAACATTCTTCCTGTAGAAGATAGAAACCAGGTGATCCATGCTCAAGATGACATAACTCTCAACCTCATGAACTGTCCAACTCAAAATACGAACATTGAAAACAAACTAATCATAACTGCAAAATAGATATACTCCAAGACCTATTTTGAGTTCCATGTACTTCTACATAAAAGTGACCATTTGTCCACTTCCCTTGAAAGACGTGAGATTGATCGGGAGAGTGAACGTGTTGTAAAGCTTGAAAACATAGTCCTTTCTTCCTTCACTCAGTCATGCAAGTTGGGACCACAGGAAGAGCGAGCTCTTGAAATGCAGTGGTCGGAGGAGTTTTCGTTCATCAAAAGGGTTGAGTATGGACTAGTTTCTGTTCATACCTTGGCTTATTGGACAGACTAGAACATGCTTTCGGGACCACATAGGAGGTTGCGGAATAAACCTGCTTTTCAAGGTTTGGTGCTAAGAGTTCTGAGAATATGAAGGGAAGTAGTAGTGGAAGATGTTCTAATGTGGGGGTTTCACCAAATCAAGTACTCGAAGATAAGATGCCGAAGGTGAATCTTGGTGGTGGTGGTTGGGACCACACACGACGAGAGAGAGGTAACTAGTCCTGGAGCAAACTTTTTCATTGAATCTTCCAAAGCTTCGAAAACATTGAATGTCTAGAGAGGAGGAGAAGAAGAAGACGAGGAGGAACAATTCATGTGTGGAACCCACCTGATTGAGTTCGTATCTGAGCTTCTTTTATGACAAAGAATTTCAATACATCGTCGAGTTTCTGAACATTGATTAGTTCCATAGACCGAAATGGTCACAGTAATGTATCGATAAAGCACTCATCATGAGTCTTTTTTGTATCAGCCCTCTTATACTTCTTTGGTCTCGTAGTGTAGTCCTTTTTGGGAAGTTTGGCCACTTTGATTGCCAGGGTTTGGATGGAAGATGGAGTAACCATTGGGTATCAATACCCTATAACTTGCAAGATGTCCTCAACAGGAAGTACCGTGATTCACGTAAACAGCAGGCGCATTTGTTGCTAAATCCACTGCATAAAATCTACGAATAAGGTCAACAGTTAATATTTTTGGACTTCACCGCTATCTACAAAGTATGACCCAGCAGGGTTGCTTTAAAAGTACTGAAATAGATTGTTAACTCCAGTAATTAGTAATTAGGGGTTTTCTACTCCGTAGGCTAGTGGTGGTACGATACGCATGCAACAGGGGTTTCAGAAATAGGTTTGACGGATGTCTGCGGGATAAATAACAAACTTCATAACTATTTTTAGTGAACTCTGTAGGGAGATGGGGTGCTAATTTGTATTCACATGCAATTTGCATTCATTTATAAAAATCAGACGCTATACTTGCTTTGGTGGCCTTTGTCATCTAGTGCATAAATTTGTCAATTTTTGATTACCATGTGTTCTAGAATATCATGCTCCTTTGGTGACCACCACTTTCACTCTAACCCTAAACGATAAACTTTATTAACCCTAATATGTAATCAATACATTACGGAGTGATAACGGAAAATTCCTTATTCCTTATTTTACACAAACCACCTCATATGGAGTGTGCTAATAATAAAGAACTTGTCCCAAATTCCGTAACGATACCTTTTCTACCTTCCGGTCACACACCGTACCCATTTAGTCCACGCTTCGTTACTATCTAAATGTTATGTTAGTTATGAACTTAGTATAACTATTTCTGAAACCCCTAATGTAGTTACTGTACTTCTGCTACCGAATTTCTATTTCCGTAGTCCGTTACTTGGAGGGCTCATTAGTCTTGGAATCTATGAGTGAGGCTGGTCGATAATAGCTGGGATGGCGTAAATGACACCCATAGCTGAGGTAATAAGCTGCACTTGAGCAATCAAAGGAAGACGTCTCACCCATATCTGATGACTGAAGTCCGTAAAGACTTGTGGGCTTTGTAGCAACGTGGAAACCAGTAAGGTTATAGCCTAGCACAGAGATGATGGATACTATTTCATCCTCGTTGTTGGTAAGATGAGTTTACAATTTCTGCCGCTGTATCACACTCTTCGCAAGCAAGCTGTATACAATCTTTCAGCAGTCCCTGTTAGCTGGCAGTGGCTCCGATCTAGCGCTCTCTGGAGAGCAGGATTGAAAAGAGCAAGTGTTGTACATTAGGATAGTCGAGTGTAGAATATCTCCTTTAAAACCCGATAAACAGAAAAGAGGGAGGCACAGACATATCGTGGTTTGGACACTGCAGGCAGAAAGAAGTACCCCTTTTCCTTGTCTATTCTGAGCAGTGTACCACAGATCTAAGAAACAAGTCCAGTTGCTGCCGTTAGCTGTCATGGTTGAAGGGTGGCTGAAGTATTGGACAGGCTTTAATTTGGAAAAAGCAGACAGAGGAGTTGTACAATTGATGGACATCACAGGAGTTTTAACTGGTCGGGACAGAGTAATTAGCAGGTAGCCAGCCAGATGAGCTATCTCAGTGCCCTTGGTTGGTTCGCAAATCTCCAGCATATGATTATCTTTTCTTTTCCATATTTGTTTCATTTGTCTGGATGCATGAAACCCTGGCTGCAAGCTTTCTTCCTTACATGCATGAAAACCTGGCCGAGACGGCTCAGAGAATTTATCATGGTCTCGATTTGAAAACTTGAATGGTTATTTGAACACGAGGTGAGAAAGTATTTCGTCTCCTGCTGGTATGGGTAGTGTAACCTTTCTAATCATTCGTCCTCTTCTGCACGCGCCTCTCTATCTCCCTCTGAGCATACGGTACAGGTACCACTTCTGGTATAGTCTGTGCACGTCTTGTACGAGTGTATCACGGCTCGCTAGATCTGAAAGGTTATGAATAACTTGTTGAGTAGTTTTCAGATCTGGTTTCAGCATCAGAAGGTTTCATTCATATGTATTGGCATTATTTCATTTTTACTGGATGGAGAAGATGTGAATAAGGACGAGAGCTTTCCACGTACATCCGAAAATAAACGAATCAATACTTTCAGATCCGGGGACTGGAACGGGCGAAGATTCGAAGAGTCTCAATCATGATTCATCATTCGCCCATGTTCGCCAGTCCCCAAGCCTAGAGCACAAAATCATCTACGAGTTCTGAACCACGCTAGCCCTTTAGTATAAGATCCATGCATAGGATAAGTACTTACACATTTGGTGCTCAAGCCATCAAGATCAAACAACCCCCTTATGTCTTCGTTGTCAACAAGGTCTCTTAAAGTTGGTACGCACCCAAGTTGGCCATCCTTGGCAAACTATACGTAAGCAATGACTGCACCACATCTGGCTTGATGACCGAGGTGCATCTCTACCTTACAATATTATTGGGAACTGTGGCACTCAATTGTACATTATTCTCTCTACAAAATGCAACCGCTACGACCTAAGCTAAGCAAAGACGAAATCAGCCCTTCAGGTTCCCCACTGCCACTACCCTACCCGTATTTTCTACTACAAACACACATGCAGGAGGATGACTCAAAAGTTCATAACATCTGAACATAGCACTTGTCCTTTGCGTTTCCCCCCGATACTCCAATGTACTTTTCATCCTGTTTCTCCAAAACACTTCAATAATTTTCCTAGAATGGGAGAGAGAAAAAGAAGGTGCAAGGAGGCATGTTGGACCATGCACAGCGTTTCCTCCGGCTATGTTTGACCATGACCGCTCTTACCTGTTGATAAATAGTACAGTACGTGCGATGGCATATGAATTTCTCCTATGTAGGTTCTACTTCTGATTTGGTGATAATATCGTCAATATTCAGTAAAGACTCCTTTCCACAGAATAGTATTAAGTACGACGAGCGACGAAGAGGGGTTGTATCCAGCACACGGCTAAAAGCTTCAAGCTTCTTCATGGTACACTACCTCTGTAGAAGTTACTAAAATCAATGAAGTCTAAACGCTGGGGGTGTAAGCCTTTCGAAAAAGCAGAAACCCTAGAGGAAGAGGAAGAGGTCCTCGTTGTCTACAGTAGAGGTGAAAATGTGTGTGTGTGTGTTTAGTATATCTCAGTTGTTGACTGGTTACGCAGATAGATCGGATTAGGGTTTCAACTACCAGTGTTCATCAAACCTTGAAAGAGTCGTTCACCGTAAAAGAAGTCATTAAATAGGAACGAGGTAAAGACAGTACTGTACTGTCCTTGCAGTGCACTGACTGCAGCGTTGTGTAAGTGAAGATAGGAATGGGGCGTGAGCTGCTGAATGGGTTCTTATTACCTCCTGCTGCACACTGCCTCTTTAGAAGCTTATTTTTATCTTTTTCTTCTTTTGTTTCTGGTCAATTTTGGAATTAAGTGCATGGGAACCACCGCTGCTGAGTGTGCCAGCGGCCTAGAGGGAGGGCAGGGCAGAAGGAGGAGGGAGGCCCAGCTAGTCCCTAGAACTCGTGAGCGAGTTCACTTGCTTGAGCAGCTGCATGGGGTAATGGGGTACTCCAACGTTTAAAGCAACAGGATGCACATCATTGCTTCTTTGATTATAGGTTTGCATTTACAAAATTTGACTTAAAAATATGGTGCAGCAGCAATCTAGAGAACTTATCCAAAACCAGATAAGAGAATACTCCGCAAGAGCTTACCTCCTCGTGAAATTATTCGTTTTTGCACAACATGGAGCGTGTTTCATCCTCCGTGTTTCAATCCACTACAAACATGAGTTTGAAATGAATTCCAAAAGCTGATGCTTGTATCTTGAGTTTCTTGACAGACATCGACAAGATATCAAATGCGGCACTCCAGCAGCCGAACCGACAAAAGATTTGGAAAAGTCAATTCTGTCATTCACCGACACCATAGCATGGTGTGCAGTTCCGCCGGATGATGATTTATGAGCAGTCTACTACTGGGATCCGTAGTCTGCTTGTTTTTACTAAGCCTGCCTGACTGACATAGCAATGAAAAGTAATGGTAAAAATTGGATAACTTTCGGTCTCATGTGCCCACTGATGATTTGATTCCTTTTAGTGTTTCATCGGCAGAGAGCAATCCTTGCGGCTAAATAGTACATATGCACTGTCACCTATTCTGAAATCCATTTTACTTGCCCACTTTTGTTGTTTTCCTTGGTTACCTGAGGTATGGTAGATGCAACAATCAGTGATATTGGTAGGGCCAATCCATTCAGGAGCCGGATGTTAGTCAGCATGAAGTACTACTTAGTTGCTTCCCGCTGAGGGATAACTAATACGTGTGGTTCAGTGTGCCACCTCCTGTGATTCACGACGTAGAGAAGGATGTGGGTCGATTCGTTTATTTGGTTATACCCTTACTAATGGTGATGTCGGTCAATCCTATCACTTGAAAGTGATGGTAGAGTTCTTCCTGTTTCGAATGCCTTCATCGTACCAAGCAAGAAGTATCTTCAGCTTTATGTGACCTATTCTTTGTGCTGGGCGCTTAGATTGAGAACTCCCGTGTGACCTGATGTTTCAGAGTTTGTTTTCCTGCATTACCAGTCGAGTAACTTCACGTTCAGGTACTACAACAATACTCTAATTTCAAAGTTGGTGTACATGGTAAAGCTGCAAATGAATCCTATCTTGCTAATGTTCACATACAGGCCACCGCTATAGGACTACTCTCACAACTGCAAATGCGATCACAGAACATTCAGTAAAAGAAATGGATTCCATAAAAAGGTTTTCATGATTCTGGAACGATGCTGGAACGCACTCTCGAACTTCGTTTGTTTGTCACTTGGTATTTCTTTACAAGACAGATTTTGGACAAGAAAAGGTTCAACAGGACATCACGTAGGCAGATTCACATTTACTCGTTAAGACGAAGCAAGAACACCAAGGAACTTGAAGCGCAAGTGCTGCAAAGCCCTGGATCACAGGCAATACAATCGGTAAATATTACATAATCTCAGGTCGAGCGGCTGGTGCATCAAACTACTATGCGTCCGTGTAGATCCTCTTTCCCATATATGTCAACTTTGAGTCACTATGAGCTGACTAAAAGTGAGAATCAGAAGTGCCGGACAAGATGCCACATTGGACGGAAGATTGGTGCCACGCGTTTGAACGGCTAACCACGAGCTTACCTGAAGGAAAATTATGCCTAGCTTTAGCAAAAATTAGAGTGCCAGGCACCGATTGGTTCTTTTAGAGATCTCCAAGCCTAAAGTTCAAGGCGGGGCAGGAGAATTCAGAAAAGAAAGTTGCCCACACTGGAGTAGGTGGTTTCTTCAAGGACAATCTTTCTATACAGGAGTCGTCACCTCATTACTAAGGAAGTGAGAGTTCAACTGTTGGGTAAGTCTTGACATAAGCAAGTATATAGGTATACGAGAACGGAAGCCGTTCTGGGAACGGGTTATCCAGAACTCACGAAGTGCAAATGAGCGATAAACAATATGTACATGATACGCAACACTGGGAATATTAAACCCCGAGGTGCAAATGAGCGATAAACAATATGTACATGATACGCAACACTGGGAATATTAAACCCCGAGGGTAGAATGCACGGAGGGTAAGCTACACGCAAGGCTAGAGTAATATGAAATCCGGAAGTTAGAATGCATCGAAGGCAACCTGCAGCAATGGCATAATCGAAATAAACATATTGAAACACTAGCATATCTATATGAGAAACATCATCGAATGAAAGACGAAATAACTGTCACGTGGAAACCATTAGATAGCAACTCACATATTGCAGCCTGCAAAGAAACTGGAGACAGTCCGCACACATAAGTAGAAAAATAAATACAACAGGAAGAAATGGACAGCTGAAAAGGATGGAGATGAACTGGTGGCAAGAGACAAGTAATAGTCAGTAAATATCGCGGGTCAAGGAAGAGCTGAGTCAGGAAACGAAAATCGGAGAAGGTGGATGAGACAGAGCACTGGAAGTATAAATCGCTCAGAGAACGAGGGAAGACGAGCAAAGCATCCGAGGACTTGGATATCGATATATCACAGCAAGCGCTATGGACGCCTGAGTCCAGAGGAGCCAAACAGCTGAGGGAAGCAGAAGACGGCCATAGTACGTCTCCATGAAAACACATGCGACTTCATCAGTGCCTCACACAGTGCCAAAGTAGCTGAGCTAGAGTCAGTACCCTCATACCGAGTTTCTGCTCGAAAACTCATGAGTGCCAAGGCAAACTCGGTTGCTCCCCTCCAGTGCCGCTCAGAAATAGTGAGATACGATGAGCATCAGCGAAATAAACATCATTGTAAGAAAAACGAAGCGCTGCACGGGAAGGGACCTGCGACATAAACAGAAGTAGTGAGATACAGGAAGCATCAACGAAATAAACAGCAGCGAAATCAGCGAAATAAACATCCTCGTAAGAAAACTCAGTGCTGCTCGGGGAGGGACCTGCGAAATAAACCTCCTCACCAGAGAGCGCAGTGCTGTAAATTTGACCTGCGATGGACTTCGACTTGTATGAATCCTTTCCAGAAGAATCCATATACTGGGGTTTATTTTGTTGGGGACAAGGGCTCGTGGAAACATTGTACCTGAATGACAATTCAAATAGATTTCAGTATGTCCGATTCTGCGGAGAATCTGACTGACGCTCAAGTTCTAAGAGTTTCACACTGCATCCTCGAGAAGTTGAGCATATTGATCTGATTGTGGAGGTATCCAAGAGTAGAAACATAGGATACGGGTGGAAATCTAACCTTTCACCACTTTTGGGGAGTCCAAAGCCTCAAATAATCTAGAGGTGCAAGTTTCAGAGCAGCATCAAGGTGAAGAGCCTTCTCTTCAGGAACGTCTGTGTACAGAGATCGATCCATATGTACCAACAATTTGTTGGCAATATTGCCCACCAGGCCATTGCGAAACAAGGGGCCCGAATCCTCGTGTGACAAGAATGCTTCGGGTTGCAGACTTCGGTCAGAGAAACTAATATGACAACTTTATCTTCTTGCTGCCTCGAATAGTACACAGGTAATCACGGGTTTGACAACAAATGCGAGCAAGGACGATGAACCAAGTGTGCAACTGGTGAAAACAGAAGTAGCTTTAGTGCACTCTTAGTTACATAAATACCTCATAACAAATCAATCATTCAGGAGAGAACCTCTTTCAGCTCGTCCGGCGAGAAATCTGTTGGTTTCCGCAACTTTTGATTTGGTGATTGGTCTGCTGCAGGGTCGCTGAGTGGCTTCTCCTACCGGCATGGGTAATTTTTGAATAAAGAAACCAGCAGCAAACATGAGATGCCAGTCAAATAGCTTGACGACTACTAGGTGTAAGATGCTTGAAGCTGTATAAAACTTGCTGGGAGTTTTATAATCTCTAACCTACCTATTCTCCAAGTACCTCCGTACATCTCATTTTGATATCATGAGTCAGAAACTCCCATCGTATTACTTCTTACAATGCCTAATTTTGATATTGATACTGATGCACGACAAAGGGAGATTTTGTCATCTGAGTATTCTTGCAAACCCAGTAAAGATCTCCATTTCCAATCTCTTCGGCAATCGGCTGGGGTCCCTTCTCGAGGAGAAGATTACATACTTTCTTGTCCCGATGACAGCCTGGGGAGTGCGGTTGCACGTAGCGTCAAACACGTGAATATCACCAGGATGCTTTCCGGGTGCTCCACATGAGCAGTTCGGGACGGTCCACAGGATCATCTGCTCTGAGACTCACAGTAAGCAAGCGACGGCCAATGCTGGAGAAGTCAAGTCTTCACTGCATTTCCGCCATTTTAATTTTTCTTGAACGTCTCCAACTTCACAAACACAAAGCAATGCACCAAACACGGCACAAAATAGCTAATGATTCTTCATGAAAAGCAGCAGAACTTACAAGGTAATCTTACTAGTAGATGAAACTTACAAGGTAATAGCAACCTGATTCCTTTAAAAAGTCCCAGTGGGATCTGCCGTCGCCATCAAGTAGAACCGGTCAAATTGACCTTTCCGGTTGTGAGGTCCTCTAGATTGCTTTTTGTCATGTCGAAGAGACTTTTGTGTAGGAAAGGTTCTTGCAGGGAAATACCGGCAGCAACCATGGAAATAAGTATGTAAGATTTCCCAATTTCCCACTTTCCCATTCAAGCACCTCTGCATCAGGTCCAAGATGGTTCAAAACGCCAAAATACTAAGCTGTTAAAGTTGGCACTCGAATTGAAGAAATGACATTATTCTAGTGGGAGTTTTCTGATGGAGCTAAGTTGGCCAATCGCTTCTATGAAATATCAGGCTATGAAAGATCCCTACCACCCCTAGCAACCCTCAGGTTGCCACATATCTGGAGTTCTTTTAAGTAGCCGTCTTGGCGAGGTTTATGAACAGTGATTCAGGTACTTCACAAGCCGTCAGCAGTATAATAAGGTCGCGTGACATTTTCGCAGTTACAGAGCCTTCTTGCGTCCTTGGTTTTCGGCCGTGCCATCACGACAGACAAGTGAGGTCTACACAATTTGAATATCCACTTCACAAGCTAGGACACACCAGAACTGAAATCGATCAAAAGCTTAACGTTTCAAACCTTGTACTGACAACTTCGAGGGAACTTGTCGAACATAACTTGGTGTCATCGCGGCTGACTTTTCGCATTGATTTGTAACATTCGATAGTTCTTGGAGGCAACTGCCAAGAAAGAGATGTCATAAGCTTGCATATAAACATCCGTCAAATTCCTAACTAAGCTGACCAATATAGTCAGTTGCTAGATGACTAGGTCCACTTACTGTGTAGCACGACAGGCAAAGAAGCGTCTCTTTGTAGGCAGCTCCTTCATGGAAGACTCGAACTTGAATCAGCGATGGATAATGCTGACACGATTTACACAACATGAGTTAGACTATGACATCTTTGAAGGTACTGTACTGTTTCTTCTGAAGGTACTGTAACTGAGCAAAGTTTATAAGATAAAATATGTTGAATTACTTACCTCCTTTCCATCTTCCTCTTTCATTTGCCTCCCGTTTAACATATTGATGGGCGCCAATTTTGCCAAATCCAATGAGATAAACCCGGTGCAGTCCGTGGACATTTCTTGAAGTTCCTCGACCAAACTCATCCTGTGATAGAAATCCTTCTAAAGGATATGGTATGGATATGGAAAAGATAAGTCAGCAGATCCCTTGTTTCCATGATATAACACCCGGAGAGATCGACCTTGCGGATACATCGTCCTTTTCTATGGATTTCGTATTTTGCAAATCCAGCTTGATTGTCATTGTCCTGGATAAAGCCAGCTGCATACTGTGACATCCAAACCAACAACACCTTCATGTAGAGGACTCGTGACCTGGGTTGTTTCCTGGATAGGACTGGTGACTGAGCATCCACAAAAGAGCTGCATACTGGAGAATACGCATGGAATTCGACGGAAAAACCATAACCAAGCTGAAAAATTGGATTCATGTTCTGTGGGCGAAATACAAAAGTGAGTAGGCGAGGCGCATCCAACTCCCCAACAGTATATCCAACTTCGGGAAAGGCGATCAATATAGCCCGAAAATTCAAGTGTTTAGCATTCTGATTGAAAACTACGAACAAACGTGAATAGTAGAGGCGATCATTTATCGGCTTTCACTTCGTCCGACTTATCCGCGTGTTATTTCAAGTTCAGGTATCTCCATGTTGAAGACATTAGCAACCTGGCAATGTATTTGTATTCGGTTTTGTGAATATGCATGAGAAAACACCGTGCTTTTGCAATTCTCTTGAATCTTCTGAAACAAGGATACTTTTGATCTGCCTTTGCCCGTGAGTCGGTACAATCAAAGAAGCATTTGACGGTACCTGCCATCCAACAGTACAAACCAGCGATGTAAATTTGCTGCTACAAAACAAGGCTATTCATCAGGTTCATCCACTTTAGTCGTTGTTTCTCTAGAGATTAAACTTGATCGACAGTGTGGCCTTGGTAACTGAGAACTAGAACCTAAAATCTTCCAGAAACACCTAAGATTGGAAGCGAAGAAATGACGAAAGCATTACCTTCGTTTGTCTTCTCAACGTTTAGGAGGACTCGCAGGGTGCATAAGTTCACAACAGATTGGAGCTTGTGAAAGGTCAACAATGAGAACAAAGACAACTTCAGTACAGAGAATCGTTCTATGAATATGCAGAACAGAGTCTAGCTCACCAAAATACTGATATCTACGGAGACCAGCAAGACTTCAATTCTTGGCAAGTCGAGTATATACTATTTCTTGAGAAATAGATAAGGAGGCTCTGTTCCCAACTTCTGTAAAGCCCTATCACAAACCACTTTAAGGACCTAGTCTAATCCGAGCTCGGGCTGAAGTTTGGTGGTTGCCTGCTTCTTTTCTTCCATTAACTGCAGTTGACAGAAACAGCAACTTCGTACACATCATTTGTGTTTGTAGACAGCATGATGTGGCAGGAGAACAATAAAGTGTTATGCTTCAAGCATTACTTGGGTTGCTGGACTTTCACTGACCTCAAAACTGATCTGTCCAGTAATTTTCACCGACATTGGTAAGTTCTTGTGGGCGGACTCACCTATCTGGCGCACAGACCAGGTGCAGGTTTCGTACTTGAAAAAAAACCATATATACATACGTTCAGAAGGAAAGAAACAGAGAATCCTTGACCAAGTATGCACAACTCAAGTTGTTGACCACAATCTGCAATTGGGGGATGTTTGACCATTGAAGAAGTTTCATAACTAGGATCCACTTTTGGGAGTCTTTCTAGGATCCTCCGCTCTTTCTCGCGATTTATATTCCAAAGATAATCATTCATTCCACCTTCTGGTGTGCGGGCAGTAACCTCGAATCTCTGAAAAGGAGTATGCCTTCTCCAAAGGTTCTCTGCATATCAAAGAATTTAAAGGAGATATTCAACAATGTGTCGAATGTGGCAGAACATGCTGATTTAAAATCCGACCGTTGAGGATTACTTAGAGATTGACAAGAGTTGTGTAATTATGAAACATTAAGACAATAGTGTGTAAGTTGTTAGTTTAGTTAATCTCTAGTTTAATAACTTCTCTATTTTTAAGACCTGGATAGTTTTCTCTAGAGTTCTGCTAAATACTTGATTAGGCTAATGTGCGGACGCAGCTCTAATTAGGGTTGTGCAAAACAACTCGCTAGGGCATACTTAAGTGTATATTGGTATACGAGAACAGAAGCCGTTCCCAGAACGGGTTATCCAGAACTCATGAAGTGCAAATGATCGATAAGTAATATGTACATGAATCACAATGCTAGAGTAGTGTGAAATCCCTAAGGTAGAATGCATTGAATGTAACCTGCAGCAAAAGCATAATTGAAACAAATTGAGAATAACCAATGGCGTACAACTAGTAAAGAACATGAAATCAAGAGCATCTATGCAACCGATAGCAAGGAAGAGGAAACGTGATGTAAGAGCCCGCTGGTAAGCAGTGCATGAACAAAGATGAAGAACGTGGGCTGGAGTCAGGTAGGAACACTGTAGACAAGAGAGGGCGAAGCAGGAAGCAGTCAAAGAGCGAAGGGGAAAATACTAGGGAAGGAATTAGCTGGGGAATGGAGGAGTGGAACAAAACAAGAGTTCTTGGATGATGTGGCTGCAGAAACGGGTCGAAGTGTTAAAAGGGTAACGACAGCAAAGCGTAGGAGGACAGGATATAGAGTATATCACAACCAGTGCTATGGACGCTAGAAGAAGGCGGCCATAGTAAACCTCCACGAAAACACCTGCGACTTCATCAGTGCCTCATGCAGTGCCAAAGTAGCTGACCAATTGTCAGTACCCCTCATACTGAGTTTCTGCTCGAAAACTCATGAGTGCCAAGGCAAACTCGGTTGCTCCCCTAAAGTGCCGCTCATAAGTAGTGGGAATGTCGAAAGAACAGAAGAACCGATATGGAAATTTGGAAATAAAAGGCAAGCAGAAGTGTAGGTACAGAAATAAGTGCAGGAGTCTCAACTGCATAATGAGTATCAGGCAAGAAAGAAAAGAATCCACATGAGTAAGAGGAGGGAAGAAGACAAGACATACCTGATCGATCCCTGAAATAAACAACATGCATTAGTAGAGAGAAAATCCAGGACACAGCAAAGAGAAATAATGAAGCAACGGTGCATGAGTGATACGAGGGGGGAGCAAGATTCGTCAGCGCTACACGGGAGAGGACTAGGCAACTCAAAAAGGAGAAACAAAGGCAAAGAGAGAAGCAAATAAAAGCACTGAAAAGAGTGAGTGCATCTCGCGAAAGGGCAATGCATGGAGGCAAAATCAGCCTCGTATGAAGTGAAGGACTAGGTGGGTCCATTTGTCCATAAGCAGAGGCCCCGTGTCCATAAGCAAACGATCAAAGTCCACATGGCAAATAGTGGCAGGCAGTGTATATGTATCTCTTCAGGAGTCACGAAATGGTATACGAGTTTAAGGGAAAAACTACTTAAGTGTATATATTGATATATGAGAACAGAAGCCGTTCTGGGAACGGGTTATCCAGAACTCATGAAGTGCAAATGATCGAAAAGCAATGTGTACATGAATCACAATGCTAGAGTAGTGTTAAAGCACTAAGGTAGAATGCATCGAATGTAACCTGCAGTAAAAGCATAATTGAAACAAATTGAGAATAACTGATGGCAAACAGACTAGTAAAGAACATTAAATCGAGAGCATCTATGCAAACGATAGCAAGGAATAGGAAACCATGATGTATGAGGCCACCAGTAAGCAGTGCATGAACAAATATAAAGAACGTGGGCTGGAGTCGGGTAGGAACACTGTAGGCATGAGAGGGCAAAGCAGGAAGCAATCAAAGAGCGAAGGAAGTGAAAATACTATGGAAGGAATTAGTTGGGGAATGGAGGAGTGGAACAAAACAAGAGATCTCAGATGATGTGGGTCGAAGTGTAAAAGGGGAACAAGAGAGACACGTAAGAGGACAGGATATGAATAATATCACAACCAGCGAGCGCTATGGACGCTGGAGTCCTGAGACACTAAACAGCGAAGGGAAGCAGAAGGTGGCCATAGTAAACCTCCACGAAAACACCTGCAACTTCATCAGTGCCTCATGCAGTGCCAAAGTAGCTGAGCAGTTGCCAGTACCCCTCGTACTGAGTTTCTGCTCGAAAACTCATGAGTGCCAAGGCAAACTCGGTTGCTCCCCTAAAGTGGCACTGAGAAGTAGTGAGAAACAAGAAGCATCATTGCAAGAAATATCATTGCAAAAAAACTCAGCGCTGCACAGGAAGGGACGAGCGGGGAGCAAAAAACCTCAATGCTACACAAGAAAGGACTCGGCATGTCATGTGGGAGAAACCAAGGCGAAGAGAAGCAGAGAAGCAAGTAAGAGCACTGAAAAGAAATTAGTGCATCTCGAGAGAGGGCAAACCATGGAGGCAAATGCAGCCTCGTGTTTAGTGAAGGACCAGGTGGGCCACGTGTCCATAAGCCTTCGATGAAAATCCATATGGCAGAAAAAATCCCAAATAGTGGTATTCAGTATATATAAAACACTTCAGGAGTCAAGATGGTATACAAGTCTAAGGGAAATATGTGTGTTCTCAATGTTTGTTCCAGTCAGTTTTTCTACTAGGGTGATTCCCAACATTCCCCCCTTGCATTTTGTGAAGCCCTGAGCTGCTTAACCTCATCTAAGGTGTGTTCTGTGCTACCTCAGTATTGGAGGCTATTAGTGCTGCGTGAGTGAACCTGTTTGTTGCTTGTGAGCTGTGATACAAGGAGAAAGGTCTAGTATTGCAGTAGTGATGTCTGATACATCAGAGATAAGAGGGAGTGATAGACCTTCTACATCAAAGAGCAGGAAGCATGGTTCTCATCATAAGCTGTAAGCCACGAGGTTGTGAGGAACTAGTTTGATAACCTTCAAAACAAACTTTCCAAACTGCTGACTTGCACCATGGTGGATAGGGGTTCTAGCGGCTCGTTCTCATGGGTTTTTAGATGCTTAAAGCCATGGTCGGAAGTGACCGCGATAATCCAGTCCTGTAGTTGATTAGCACGACAATAGCCCTGGCGGCGAAATAATGAAGATGCAAGCAGACAACATGTCTCTGACTGTCCCCAATCGCAACGTCTTTCGCCATACGTTTTTAAGGTCGTAAAAAGTGGGGAGCCCTTTGTAGGGAAATCAAGACCTGTGAGTATTCGCATGTCTTCCGTTGGTTCTGGCCACTGCCACCACGAGCTGTGAGCTTAGTATGTTCAAAAGATGGATCCATGGAGACTTTATGCAAATTTCCTACCAAACCCCGATCGGGTGTCAAATACGTCGGGTCTCTTGTCTTGCGGGAATAAACCTTCTGAAGTTCCTGCCAACAAGCATGGGGACAATGTGGCTGTTGTAAGGATGAAATGATGGAAAAGACTTGCACGCTACTTCCCTTGAGTCGAAAATACATAATCTCCAAAAACTGTTTACCAAACAGCAAGAACAGGTCTGTCACGAGTTCACCAAGGCTTGGCAATCCGCTTCGAGAGCAGAAAAAGGGCTGTCATAATTAAAAGAGAGCTCTTGGGGATATTCTTGATCAGTTCCAGAGAGGATTGTACTTATGAATTCAAAGCCTGTCAAGGTCTCGTGACCTTCGCACCCTGGATGGAGTGTGCAAGTAACATGGATGGGTTTCGAGATGTATAAGTTAACACGCAGAATTACATAAGACCTTAATTTTGCAGCAGGAATGGTAGACTGATTTGAGAATATTGCACAACTTACTTCTTAAAGACAGCTTCTGAAGGTCAGTTTCGAGGCAGCAAAAGTTGTGTGTAGTACATCCTGATTTGTTGCTGATGGTAGGGAGATAGGCAGCTCACCGAAATATACCTTTCACAGGCTGTGGATGATGACTCGCAAGTCCGCGTTCGTCCTCCAGAGATTGATTAGTGAGGTCCTCTTCGGACTTCCACGGCAAGCCAACGTCGTGATGCACACCTAATTCGACAATCCTTCTCTCACTTCTCTTTTTTCCCGGACTAGGCGTGGCAACACCTTCGCCTTCTCAGAGCCTAACCTTAGAGACTGCGTTTCTTTGCTACTGGGTAATGGTTCAGGCTGGCACATGAAAATTGGGAACCTGGACCTGCTACTGGGAGTTTCTAGGGTTGTCTCTATGTCAGTGGTGGGTACAAAACCGTCCGAGTCATTTCTTATAGGCGATGGAGTGACAGGACCACGCGCGAAGCTTCCACTTACACTTGACCTAGGAGGCGACTCACCCAGCACAGCTGAGCGCTCGAATTCGGTGTTGTCGAACCCCTTGCATTTGCAATTGGCTTGGTTGGAAACTTGCCCATCATAACTGCCGCCTAATCCAGAATTTGGAGTAGCCCTGAGTGGTGCATTACTTGTAGCACTCGAGCTCCCATCCGTATGAACTTGTCGGTTCCGGCCATGTATCGAGCTACCAATAGCAGTTTCACATCCGCCAGGATGCACGCAACTAGACGTGTTTCTGCCAGAGTTTTAGGGACCTGGACAAGATAAGCTGCTTATTCTTCCATATACTCAAGCCAGTCTTTGTCCAAGATGGAATTCCATTCTTGGCCGAGCTCTGCTCTTATGGGAAATGTAGGACCCGCTTGCGCAATATGATCCCTGGATTCGCATTGCAACGCACAGCTCACTCCACTTTTCTTCACAGCGGAGCTACTTCCACCATTCACTCTTTGTTTGTCAGCTGCAGGAGGTGTCCAGTTCCTGGGTGAGTGGCCAGCTCCAGAAGACAACACTCCCTGATGACTATGAAATATCCTCGTCCGTTTTGCCGGCGAGGTTTCATCAGAGTTTGCGTTCGGAACCTGAAAAGCCGGGCAATAATAACTCCCCATCTCCATGAACACAGCATCAGAGGCTATACTGGACAGGGTGGATGAATTGAAAGTCGAGACATTCCCACCTCCTCAACGGTAGAAGTCTGCACAGAGCCAACCTCTTCTGCCTCTCCCTCTCCATCGCAGTCATCAAAAGTGGCTTCCTCATCGCTGTGCTCTGTGTTGAAAGAAGAAGAAGAGGAAGAAGACTCACCACTCTCCTCCGCGAAGTTGAACAAATGTAGCTCCACATGGCGAGTTTAATCTGCATGACAAAACACGGCCCTGATTATGTAACTAATAATTGATTCCCTCAATTAGCAACTAATACGTGTTTTGTCGGCCCGATTCGCAGTGCCAAACAGCCGTAAAGTATTACCAAAATTAATAAGCTTTCTCCTCGAGGGACGTGAACCCTTAGGGTAAATCAGTTTCAGTAAATTCTGCTAAACCTCCGGAAGATTCTTGATATTAAAGTGGATGCAAGCTGATTCTTGAGGTGGAATACTCACTCCAATGTAGTTTCAAGGTTGCTCGATTCGCAGGAAATAGAAGATTATTCTGAACTGAGACCAGTCCAATTGACCAGCTGAGACACGTGAAGATTTCCGAAGCGCAATCATGTCGAGAAACTACAATTACCCGCGACTGGGAGCAGCGACTTCTTCCGGTCCTACGTAGACTGTTAAAGGACACACAAACTGAAATCATTCCAGCAGGATTTTCACCCCCTGCCTAAGTTAAGACTCAAGATGAGGAAAAGTTCTCTCTGCACAGTCGCCTCAGTCCTGACTCAATGGTCTGTTTGCAGGGGAATCCCAAAATCCGTGCAGCAAAGGTTTTCACTCATTCATTAAAAATGACATTGAATCTGCCATGTCACACCTGCTCTCAAGAAGTGTCCCCTCCAGGTTGCAGGGATGAAAATCATCCTGAACAAGTAATCCCCACTAACGGACCCCGCCCTCGCGAAAACGGTCAATACAGGCAGTTGGCGCAGAGTGTCGAAAGTTTACCGTAATCCTCCAATCGTTACGACTCGAAGTCACCGTACAAATTCCACACTGAATTCACTCACAGGTTTACATCTCTCTCTCCCCCTGACCCGGTACGAGCTGCTGCCCATAGTTCAAAAACTAATGAGCAAATCCTCGAGAGGAAATTAGATAATGCAGCATTCTAGTCAAAGAACGCAACAGAAAACCATTTTCAGATCTTAGAAAATTCTTGTCAGCGCTGTATTCAACGGACTGCTGCTGCAGATGGCAAATAATTCAAGATCGGACACAAATCGGACGAGCTGAGGGCACAGAATTGACTGTACAAAGCATACAATTTCAGCTCATCCCGCCGCCAAATGCACGGGAAATTGCAGGAACTTTTCTGCGTCAATCCGCTGCTACTCTAGAGGCTGACTGGGCACTCCAGCAACGACGGAGCTTCTTTACTATAGTTTACCGGGCAGTTAGGCGCAGTACCGCACATTAGCGGGAGTTTTGGTAGGAATTGTATAGTGCTCCCAGCTAGGCTCATCAAACTAGCCGTGGTTAGCTACGGACCTTGAAGTTTAAGCTTCAGTCCCGTACCGGCGTCAGAGGATGTACATTCCATGAGCTATGGAAAGTGCCGGCGCGTGATAGTGGTATGTCGTCTTGAGTAAAGTCAAAGTCACGTTTAGTTATGCGGTTGATAAGAAGAAAAAAGAAGAAAAGGCGACCACATAGAACACAAGAAGGATGGATGGAAGGATGGAAGAACCCATCAAGCCTACAAAGGAGAGCCAAAAGAGGTAGAACTGGACTAGGCCCGAGTAGCATCAATATGAGATATCTTGTCTTATTGCACTTAAGATATCCGAGCTATGCAAATTGTAAGGTATACAAACCGAGAGGAGCATTTGTAGAATCATCATCTAGAGTGATTGTTCTCCTATGGATTACACCGGCCAACGCTCTTGGTAGAGCAATGGACACATACAATCTAAAGTATGTTATAAAGTATGAGAGTGAGAGTGGTACCTCTAACGTCTAATATAATAAGCTATCGTGTAGTCCTTGACAAATGTGTCAAATACCATGTGCATCGTCCCATGTAACTCCAAGGCTATAGGAACAAAGAGTTGACCTTGTTGCATACCCCTATAATTGGAGACCTTGCGTACTATAGCTCCGCTCACTGCTCATCTAGGAGGATGCGTAAGTACTCCCTCCATAACTGCATCACATGTAGGGTCTGTAACCACAATATCCACCACTATCACTTGATCATCTCGAACCAAGTATAAGTTTATTCTGACACATGTCGTCTGCAAAGAATATGCATGCTCCCTCCCAGCAAGGTATCCACTCTCTTGTGCATAGCAAACACTTATTCTTGATAGCGTCATGGGTAGCTATCCTCTCTCCTCCATAAGGACACCGTATCATATGGACCACTATTGCATCTAGTGTAGAACCACACTCATAAGTGAGTAACAAAGATGTAAATGGTTGGACCAAACCTAGGCTGAAACTCATCACTGTAGAGAAAGTGGCTGCTGTGAGTCAAAATGCCCTAATGTACGGTCTATAGCACCCATTTGTGCGTGTGTGTGGTATTCAGATATTTAGCTTGGTATTACAAGTACTTAAGAGATATTATTTATATAGAGATAAAGGATGGTTCTACATTAGTCATGGTTAGCTAAAGTTAGTCATAGCTAAGATAGAGGGGACCTTACTTTAGAGAAAGTAGAAAAGATGAGCACCACTATTTTGGATTTTAGTGTGTTGAATTGGTATTATTCCTAAGTGTTTGGCTTTGAGGAAAGAGTTGAGAACTCTTGGGCCCACAAGCCTTTTTGTTTTGGATTCTTCTTTAGTCCAAGGATAGCCCATGTAAAGGAATCCTTGACTTAGTGGTTGGGTCAAGATAAGACCACATGCTTAGGGGAATATGCCCATGTGAATGGATATTCCTTTCTACTTTTTGACTTTACTTGACTTTTAGTCTAGTAACTTGAGTTACTACGGTAATTAGTAACTTTAGTACGTAATTATTTCACAAGTATATAAACAAGGAGTAAGGAGGTACTCATCATCCTTTCATTTGCAACTATATCTCTCTCATTGAGTTCTCTAGTGAGCAATGTCTTGAGCCTTGGAGTGTTAGCCTTGGAGGAGTATGATGGAGTTGGGGCCCCTTGCCTTCTTAGTCCATGGTGCGCTACCATAATAGCCATCAGAGGTTCATCCTGAGTGAGAGACAGGCCGGCTCATTTTTGGTTCCGTTGCCGGGACCTCTCTAGAAGGCAAGATAATGTTCCGCGTTCAATTCTACATTAGGCAGAAAGAGGCTATGAGAGCTCACTTGGAGAGTACATTAGGAGAGGAGAGGGTTGAACTTATGTTAGAGAACCAAGATCCATTTGTATACCCTATAGTTCATTATGATGTCTTTGAGGTGATTTTGTACATCTTGTACATATGAGAGGAATTGGAGAGATTGTGTGAGGTGGATTGCAGATTTTGGGGATTAAGGTGATTTTTGGCAAAATCTCAAGTTTGAGATCTGGACTTGAAATTTCTACACATGATAGCTTGGGTTATCTTTCAATTAGCACATTTGAAATTATTGTGAGAGCTACTATGCGCACTAGGCTAAAATTTTTTTAAGTTGATAGGGTAAAGTGCTCCCGCAACTGCATGCTCTCTGGAAAATTGTACATAGTCTGCCATTTCTTCAATTTTCAGTGAATTGTCCTGAAAATTTCCAAGAAAATTTAGTGCATTGTATCCTACCTTCTGCCACAAAAATTAGAGAGAGATCGTTCTTGCGCAGAGAGTTATGAGTTTTTGAAGTGAGGGGGTGGTTTTCAGACCAAATCTGAAATATGTGTGCTGAATAGAAAGATGTCTAGGCCAAATTGCTTGATGAAAAGATCTGAAATTTTGCAAGAAGGGACGCCGTAGAGTTGTGATCAACTGTGCAAAATTTCAGAGGAATGTGACATAATGGTTGGGAGATTTGAGTGACATTGTAAGGAAGGGTCAATTCTACAGAGTGGAGATCTCATGCATGAGGAGTTTGAGATCAACAAAAAGCATGTTTGAGTGTTTAGATTCATCTTGGGAACATGGAGTGTCATCAAGAGTGGAAATTGAGATTATGCAAGGTTCCCCAAGAGTTTAAGGTGATTGTAGGGGTGGATTTGAGGAAAAGAGAGTTTACCATAGAATTTGAAAAGAGTGTTGAGAGGATCCAAAAACTTACACCACTTGGAGGAAAGAGTGAGTCTAAGTGCTTTCTATATGGAGAGAAGAGACATAAGGCAAGTTCATGTCCATTGACCTTTGAGAGCAAAAGATTGAGGGAAAGGAGAGGCTTACTTGACTTGGGTTTGCATGTTGGACCTTCTTCACCAAGATTAGGAGGGAGAAGATCTAAGACCGAGGAGTTGTGTGAGGTTTGTGGAGTTGAATGACTTCCAAAAGGACATGAGTGTAGTGGAGTAAAAGTACTTTTGGAAACTTTGGTGAAGGATCTTGGAGAGAGTCTTAGTATAGCTACAGAAATACTACCACCTTCATCAGCTAGTTCTCAAGATTAGTGATGGAGATAATCTTTCAACTTATGGATAAACTATCCATGAGAGTTAGATTAATATGCACTCTAGGATTTGATGTTGCTATAGAAATCTTGGAACAACCTGAACCTTTTGTGTTCCCTAGAGTGGATTATTCTCAGATGGTGTTAGTCATATATATACTCTATCAGTAATAGAGTGAGAGAAAAGAAAAGAGAAAAAAAATTGAGAGAAAAGAAAGATAATGAGGGGTTAAGATGGGGAAACTTTCGGTTTTCTTTGGCAAGGATAGAGAAGATGTGGAGGCCTTTGTGAGAGACTTCAAGAGAGCTTGCATAGGAAACAATGAGAGGAGGAAGAATGAGTGGGCCTCATTATTACCAGATTTCTTTGAGGATGCAACACTTACATGGTATGAGTCAGAATACCAAAAGAGAGAGAGGAGAGATGGGGAAGAGGAGTCTTGGGAGACTTTGACTTCAGCATTCATTGAGAACTTTCTTCTTGATGAGAGTTATGAGATATTGATGAGTGAGGTTACATTTCTCAAGCAAGGAGAAGGAGAGAAAGTGAGAGTCTATGTGGAAAGAGTGGAAAAGTTAGAGTCCAGATTTTGCATAGTGTTGAGGAAAGATGGGGATGATGTGGAGACTAAAATGATTGGCATAGGGACCATGCTCACCAAGAATTGTGTGGGAGGGTTGAGACCACAAATTAGAAGCAAGGTGAGATATGAGAAACATTCTTCCAAGGTTGAAGCTATCAAGATCACAATTTGTATGGAGGAGAGTTTGGAAGAGGATGAGAGTGATTTGGTGGTGAAGGAGGTTGTGCATCCTCCTCAAGGCTACAAGTATGGTGGAACTTCTGATACTTTGGTGGCAAGGGTTGCACCACAAGTAGTGGTTGCTCCAGTTCTTGCACCTCCACCAAAAGATCCCCTTCAAACCATCACAGAACAACTTGCGGATCTCAAGATCAATGTGGTGCAACTATGGGAGAAGAGAGAGGTGGATCAGAATGTAGGGAGAGGGCCTAGGAGTTATGGAAACTATCCATATAGAGGAGGCCAACTAGCCAACAATTTCAATGATAGAAATTGTTTTGGTTGTGGAGGAAGAGGTCATATCCAAAGGAATTGCCCAAATTCCACTTACCATGGAGGAAGGGGTTATGAGGGAGCCAATAGAGGGAAAGAGGGAGGTAGTGAAACCCAAGTGGCTCCTAATCCCAACAAAGGTAAGGAGATAGCATCCATAGATGTGGTTGAGAGAAAGTATGAGAAGGGAGAGTGCTCAAACTCCAAGGGTCTTAATTTGGAGCTTTTGGCACAAGAGAAGAAGAGAGCTCGTTTTGCAGAGGATGTTCACTCTTCTCAAGGATTCACTCCAAGCAAGGATACTCCTATGTCTACTAGGAGCACTCGCACCTCAACACCATCAACAACAAAGACTCCAAGGAAGAAGTTGAGGATAGAGGACTTCTTGATCTCAAAGCAACAATGGAACTACAATGTGTTGGAGGATGTTGGTAGTCACAAGGCTAACATCACAGTGGGCCAATTAATTGCTTTGAACCCTACCTTGAGAAAGGAGCTTAGAGGTGGTTTGAGCTCTACAAGGAGCAAGAGGAAGAAGAAGGCAAAAGTTCCAATATCAATGGGGGTGGTGGATGCCAAGCCAGCACCATGGGAAGCTTGTGAATATGCCTCCAAGATTGATGTGAGAGTGAATGGTCACAACATCAAGGATGCATTGGTTAATGGAGGATCAACAATAAATGCCATGTCAAAAAGGTTCATGAAGAAGTTGGGTATGATACACTCAAGACCTTCAACATTTGTGGTGAGCATGGGAAACAAGCAACAAGTTTGACCAGTAGGGATGATGGATAAAGTGGTAGTTTCAGTTATGGGAGTTCAAAATCTCATGACTTTCCAAGTCTTGAAGGATTCAAGCTATGACTTACTTCTTGGGAGGCCATGGTTGAGAGCAGCACGCACAACTGATCGATGGCACAAAGGGTACTTGAGGATTGGGCCATCAAACCATAGAGTCATAGTTCTTGTGACTAACACCACCAACACTTCACATTCAAATACACCATCTTCTGATTATTGGGAATCAGATTCTGAAGAAGGAGCTTCAGGTGTGGACACAAGCATGGAAGAGGAGACTTCCATGGAGGAGGATGAATCTGAATCTAATTCAGATGTGTATCCTTTGTGTGCTATGGATTTTGCATCTAAGCCAGAGGTTTTGAAGGACCCAGACAAATCACCATTGACACTTGAGGAGGTAGAGAGAAGGTTAGCTACCCTCAAGTATGGTCCAAATGTTACCAAGGAGGAGAAGGTGAGATTTGAGGAGATTTTCCGCAAGTTCATCCATGTGTTTGCTTTTAGTTATAGGGATTTGAAGGAAGTCACCTTGGAGGAGCACAAGATAGAGGTGGAGTCACATGCAAGACCAATCCGCCAAAAGCAACGTCGCATTAGCCCACCAATATCTTTGGTTGTGAAGGAGGAGATTGATAAGCTCAAGGAGGCTGGATTTATCTTTGAGGTGGAGAATTTAGAATGGGTGTCTCTAATTGTGATTGTGAAGAAAAAGAATGGCAAGCTTTGGGTATGTGTGGATTACAAGAAACTCAATGCTGTTACCAAGAAGGACTACTACCCATTGCCATTCATTGATGAGATCTTGGTGGAGGTTGCAGGTCATGAGAGGTACAGTTTTGGAGATGGTTATAGTGGATATAACCAAATCAAGATTGCACCAGAGCATCAACAACTCACCACATTCACCATACCTTGGGGAACTTATGCTTTCAAGGTCATGCCTTTTGGGCTTTGCAATGCTCCAGCCACATTCCAACAGTTCATGAACAAGGTATTTGAACCTTTCATTGGGAAATTTGTGAGAGACTTCATTGATGACTTTTGTGTCTATGGGAGCAAGGAGGAGCACTTTGAGCACCTAATCAAAGTTTTGCAACGCTTGGATGAGGCAAATGCATCACTCAACCCAGAGAAGTGCATTTTTGGATGTGAAGAAGGTCTACTTTTGGGGCACATCATCTCCAAGGATGGAATAGCAATTGATCTTGAGAAGGTGAGGAAAATCTCAAACCTTCCATTCCCTTCAAGCTTGACAAAGTTATGCCAATTCTTGGGGATGGTTGGATACTATAGGAGGTTCATCTTCTCATTTTCTAACAAAGCTTATGTATTGAACATCTACATGAAGAAGGGTGTAGATTACATGGTGATTTTGGAGGACAAGGAGGCTCTCAAAGCTTTTGAGGAGCTCAAGCAATCCCTTGTTGTAGCTCCAATTCTTGCTAAACCTGATTGGAGTAAGCCTTTCATCCTCTACACTAATGCTTCTAATGTAGCTATAGGATGCACTCTTAGTCAATTAGACCAAGATGGGCATGATCATCCAATAGCATATGCTAGTAGGCAGATGGTTTCAGCAGAGGAGAACTACTCTGTCATGGATAGAGAAGAGTGGCAGTGATCTTTGGTCTCAAGAAGTTTAGACACTACTTGATTGGAGGGAAAGCCAACATTGTAATGGATCACAAGGCTTTGAAGTACATCTTCAACAAGCCTAATGTTGAAGGGAGACTAGCAAGGTGGATGATACTCTTGTTTGAGTATGAATACACCATTGAGGATAGGCCAGGAAAGAAACATGCAAATGCTGATTTGTTATCTAGAGCCTATGATCATGATGGAGATGAGCCAGTGGATGATTCTTTCCTAGATGAGGAGCTCATGACAATCTCAGTCACTCAAGAGGTTCCAATGGAGTACAAGGAGATTGTGGATTTTGTGACAAGAGGTAACTATCCGGAAGGGATGCATGCTAGGGAGAGGAAGGCCCTTGCAGCAAGATCTAGACCTTACACAATGGTGGAGGATATTCTTTTTCACCAAGGAGCAGATGGTCTACTTCAAAGAGCAGTGGGTATGGAAGAGTCTATCCTACTCATAAAAGAGTTTCATGAAGGTTTAGTATGTGGAGGACACTTTGCAGGAAAGGTGACTGCTTTCAAGATTCTAGATGTAGGTTACCATTGGAGAGGGATTTTCAAGGATTGTCTTGATTATTGCAAAACTTGTCATGTTTGTCAAGCTTTTGCTAGAAAGTCTACATCCACTCCACCACTTGATCAATTCCATTGCTAGGACCTTTTGAGAAGTGGGGAATTGATTTTGTAGGTCCTCTCAATAGAACCCCAAGGAACAATTGGTACATTGTGGTAGTTACTGATTACCTTACCAAGTGGGTTGAGGCTAGACCATTGAGGGACAAGAATGAAGATGAAATGGGTAGATTTCCTTATGAACGCATTATCACTAAGTTTAGATGCCCTTTGGAGTTGGTTTTTGATAGAGGAGGAGAGTTTACAGGAAGCATTACTATAGCCATGCTACAACATTTCTCTATCACACATAGAGTAACTACATCCTATAAGCCAAATTCTAATGGCTTGGTAGAGAGAACCAATCAGACCTTGTGCATGATGTTGGCCAAAGATGCAGAAATGGAGGGGGCTAAATATCATTGGGACAAGAGGATTCATGCAGTTTTGTGGGAGTATAGGCAACCATGAAGACTTCTACCAGATATTCTCCATTTCAATTGGTGTATGGTATTGAGTCTACCTTACCTATTCACTTTGATCTTCCTACCTTCCAAAGCATTCATAGGAGATTGAAGAAAGCACAAGGAGGTGATGCAGAGAAGTCAAGGAAGGATCAACTCATGGAGTTGGAAGAGGCAAGAGCAGTTGCTATGGTTCGAGTGGAGCAAGCCCAAAGGAAACAAAAAGAGAGCTATGACAAGAGGCAAGGCAAGAAGAAGGTGGAGCCTTTCAAAGAAGGTGATTGGGTAATGTTGTTTGATTCCATTCGATTCAAAAGAGTGCAAAAGAAGTTTTTGCCTAAGTACTTTGGACCTTTCATAATGGAGAAGGTGTGGGGCAATTACACCTATGATCTCAAGGAGTTGGGAGGAAGACACTTTGATAGGATTACCCATGATAAGTTGAAGATGTACCATAGAAGGTAGAGAGACCTTCACTTTGAGGACAAAGTGAAAACTTAGTCCGGGGGTAAATGTAACACCCATTTGTGCATGTGTGTGGTATTGTGATATTTAGCTTGGTATTACAAGTACTTAAGAGATATTATTTATATAGAGATAAAGGATGGTTCTACATTAGTCATGGTTAGCTAAAGTTAGTCATAGCTAAGATAGAGGGGACCTTACTTTAGAGAAAGTAGAAAAGATGAGCACCACTATTTTGGATTTTAGTGTGTTGACTTGGTATTATTCCTAGGTGTTTGGCTTTGAGGAAAGAGTTGAGAACTCTTGGGCCCACAAGCCTTTTTGTTTTGGATTCTTCTTTAGTCCAAGGATAGCCCATGTAAAGGAATCCTTGACTTAGTGGTTGGGTCAAGATAAGACCACATGCTTAGGGGAATATGCCCATGTGAATGGATATTCCTTTCTACTTTTTGACTTTACTTGACTTTTAGTCTAGTAACTTGAGTTACTACGGTAATTAGTAACTTTGGTACGTAATTATTTCACAAGTATATAAACAAGGGGTGAGGAGGTACTCATCATCCTTTCATTTGCAACTATATCTCTCTCATTGAGTTCTCTAGTGAGCAATATCTTGAGCCTTGGAGTGTTAGCCTTGGAGGAGTATGATGGAGTTGGGTTTCCTTGCCTTCTTAGTCCATGGTGCACTACCATAATAGCCATCAGAGGTTCATCTTGAGTGAGAGACAGCCGGCTCATAGGTCAAGCTAGGGTCCAAGAGCATGCATCCTTGCCGGAGCAAGAGCAAAGACATGCTCTAGTGGCACGAGGAATGGACGAGTCAACTAAGAGAGAATGTAGCATTTGCTGACATTGTCTCTCTATCAAGGAAGACTGCACACCTCCGGTACAATCTGATTATAGTGAAGCAAAGGATGGAAGGTCTTTGTGTGCCCATGAAGATAGACCATCTCTCATCAGCCAGAATAACACTTAGAGAGAAAATGATCCCTCCTCCACCGCAGTCACATCAGTTTCAAAAACTTGCCTATTAACAACCACAAATGGCAGGAAAGTAGGGCTATCAAGAAAGCATAACTATCCAAAAAATGCTATAAGAAAAAATAGGAACTATATATTCAAAATTGCTATTATCACTCAGATTTTTGTTATTGTTACACCTAAAGCATGGAAGTTAAAGGGAAGAGAGTAGACAAATGGCAAAAGACATCGTGATTCCAATGTCCAACACTAGGTATGGGAGATGCAGAAAGGTTGTGGTGGGGAGATCATGGCATCTTGGCCACGTCGTCATTGATAATAATAAAACTTTAGGTGGTAATAGTAATATTTCAATTCAAATAATAGTAATATTTAATTCAAGATCAAATCAATCATTATGGATATGAGATGTGGAGTTTAAAGTATTAGGTAGTCAAATACTCTAACATTGGTAAAATTATAATTTAAAGACTATTTAGAGTTGATGATATGATAAAATTTATGTATATTGAGTATTAAAATATTTAATTTTAAGAATTAATGAAAAAAATAAAAATTGTTGATAGTTATATTAAATTATTTCAAAATAAATCTATTACATATAGTATATAAAAATTTAGTTAATAATGTGTACAATCTATATGTTATTTATAGTTTTGAGTACAACAACAATCGATATATCCCAAAGACTATTATTTATAAATATATCTATAATTATATATATATTTAATACTTTTATGAAATAAAATTTAATATTTTAATTCATCATTTAATCTACCTACATACTTACATTCTCTTGATAGGAGTCTCTAGAATACAATGTATTAATCTATTCTCAAAAACATAAAATAAATAAAGTCAAATTTGATGTAAATTACATCAAATAAAATATATTATAATTTCAAATACAAAATATTATTCTTGGTGAGATTAATAACCATTATTATTTTACATTGAGCATAGATCTTATTTTATTTTATGTGAGTATCTTAATCTTTATTGTGTTTATTTACTTAAAACTTTTACTTGCATAAAGTCATGCAATCTACATTACTAAAGAATAAAATCCAAATTCCACAAGAAGAAGCTGATGAATAATTCTCAATAATGCAGGAAAATCTCCTTTTTTTCCTTAAAAAAATTAGGAATTTCATATTTATCTTGTAACAACCACCATAAATTGATTTGCAATTTGACTTTGAGCTAAGCTTATGAGTAGAAATTTGTAAGTATCTTAATCTTTATTCTTTGCATCTAATTCTAAAATTTTTAACTTTCATATAAAGCTATGTATATTCAAAATAAATATACCAAAAGAATAAGTCCAATCTCCACACAGAGTTAATATAAATACCTCTCAATTAATGTACTAAAATCTTCTCTTATCTTTCCACAATATCCTTTATTTTATTTTTATACTTATAAAATCTAGAAAAATCAGTAATTTTAGAGCATTTAAATTAAATATATTATCTTTACAAACCTTAAATTTCATATTCTTAATAAGCTAATAGTTAGTCGTTTAGTTAAAATATCTATATCACTACTCATGAATATAACCACTAATATCACTAATATCACCACTCATGAATCACTCCAGATTTTCTCATCTTAACACATGGGAATTGAAGAAGGTGTTGCTTAGATCTCTTGTTCATCTTGTGCTTCTTTACGGAGCTCAAGTCTAGGGTCCTGGTACTGAAAATATATAGTGGTAGAAGATTGAGAAGGTTCAAAAGGCCATCCATGTGATGAACTACATGTGAGAACTCAAACCTCTTATGTCTTGTTGCTTGCTAAGATAGACATTTTGCCTCTTAAGGCTGAAGCATTATTCTTTGCTCTTGCTTATGTCTTTAGGGTGAGGTCAATGAAGCATGAAGACTCCCTGCCAAGCTATTTGTGCTACACAATCTGTTGGTTGGTATACAAATGTGGTTGCTTGGGCTATAAGGTGGAATATTCCTTAAAGACATTGGAAGTTGAAACCTATTGCTATATGTGAGGTGATCAAGGAGCAGATCTTATGATGCATATGGCATAATCCTACTACAAATATGGTGTTATATCAAGAGTTTGTGAATTCTATGACATACTCCTACTACAAATATGGTGTTATATCAAGAGTTCGTGAATTCTATGTTGATGTATTAGGAATAAAAATATCTTTTGTGTAACAATATAGAGTTTATAGACAAGTTAGTCAAGACTAACATAGTAGCAAATTAGCCAAGGATAATAAGAATATTCTAGAAGCATTTAGGAAGCTTCTTGGTACCTTCCAAGTATTGGGTAATGTGCATACCAAATAGGTAACTTCTAGGAGAGAGCTTCTTGGGAAGTTTCTTGGCTAGCTTAGTGTGCATGCTAAGTAGATGACTTCTAGAACAAAACTTCTTGGGAAACTTCCTAACTAGCTTGGCTTGCATGCCAAGCCTACGATTTCTAGATGGAAGCTCCTTGAGAAGCTTATTGATTAGTTTAGTTTACACTCTAAGAAGGCAACATTTAAGAAGCTTCCTAAGAAGTTTCCCAAAAGCTTTGTATGTTCCCTATGAACAAAAAAGCCCAAGCTCATGCTAAGCATTCAAAGTTTCACTCATTCAAGAATCCCAATGTGATCTTTCACTTTGTTTTTCTATTCTCCTATTTCTCTCCTTTGTCTATTGCATCGATATTAGAGAAGGAATGAGATAGATGGAATTTATGGAATACAAAATCCATTTTCCTCCAAACCATTGGGATTTGTAGTTCTATGTACCACCCAATATCATTTCACATAATTCATCATCTTACGCTTTGGGCATAATTTTTTGAATGCAATCACCTTGTTTGATGAACCATTGATACTTCCAATTATAACTTACAGAGAGCGGTGAATGTGTTGCATCTATGTTAACATAGATAATTATAGATAGTTTGATAGAGTAGTAGCCATGGCGGCAATGCCTAAATTTATCATTGATATGTAACAACAAATTGAGCATCTTACTCAATTATTGGAAGAAAGAGACCATCAACAACAAGAGCATGTACAAAGAGTAAAATTTTGAAAAGGAGAAGAGCAAATCCTATTCCAAAGCCCAAGGTATTTGAAGTCAAGAATCTCCCAAGTGCAGTGGAAAATTTTATGTTTGATTGAGAATGTTATTTTGAAGCAACAAATCTTCAAGATGAATGGAGACAAATTCTCTTGGCTTCAAGCCAATTGGATGAAGTGGTAAAATTATGGTGGCAATTTTGAATGAAGCAAGTTGAACAATAGTTTTTGCACTGATCTCAACATGGTAAGAATTCAAGAGAGCAATAATTGGGAGATTTAAAGCTATAAATGTTGCATAAGCCGCACAAGATAGATTGGTAAAATTGAAGCAGATTGGTTTTGTGAAAAGCTACATCACTCATTCCAAAACACTATAATATAAATTTTTGCTATATTAGAAGGTGAAGCTCTGGATCAATTTATGAGGGGCTTGAAGTCCCACACCAAATTGGAAGTGATCATGCGGGAGCCCAAACACTTGGAGGAAGCTATGTAGTTGGTTGGACGCTTTGATTCCTTGGTTATCACAACTTGGTCTCAACCTCAATTTAAAAAACTTGTCAACACATTACACATGGATGGAGGAGCTGACACCTATGGAGATTGATGTCGTCCAATAGAGACCACTTGGAATTATAAATGAGGAGAGATTATGAAAAAATGGTGATTGCTTTTATTATCACCAAATTGAATATCACATTGTTGAATGTACACTCAAGAATGGATGACCTTGAAAAATCACCCAAAAGGAGTTTATAGAGCATGATGATAAGGAAACAAAGAATTCCAATATGAGGTATAGATCCACACATTGAGGACTTGATTAGTTCCATTGAGATTGAAAGCTAAACCTATGCAAGGTTACTTCACTTGCAAGGTATGATATCTAATCATGGTTGTAGGCTTTTGGTTGATTATGAAAGTTTAGAGAATTGCAAGTCCATGCAATTAAAAATAATATTAGTATTCCTATCAAGCCAATTTTTAGAAGTAGATTGATGATGGAAAATGGTAGAAAGGGTTCTACATTACGTACCTCACATCCAATTACATTCAAGATTGGGAATGAGTATTTGGAGTATATGAAGTTTGTAATATTGCCTTTGCACTATGATATCATTCTAATTTTGCCTTGGCTTGAACGTCATAAATTTTAATTTGATTGGACCCAACAACAAATTCAATTACAACACCAAGGCAAGAATTACCACTTAGGTTGTTTGGCACCTTTGAGTAAGACACTTAAGAATAATTATTCCTAAGATGGGAAGTTTATTAGTAAAGCAACCAGAATAAGCTTTGGAGGAAAATATTTTGTTTTTCGGTGTGTATCAAGTTGATTGGGCATAAAGAATCTATTGAGAGCCAAAAGCCTCATCAAGCAATGGTTGATCAAATAGTTTAGGATTTTGTAGTGTGTATCCAAATGATCTGCCAAAAAGGTTACCTTCCAATTGTAATATGCCTTTCAAGATTGATTTATTGCCAAGAAGTACTCTATGAGTAGACCAATCTACTCTCACCAAAGGAGTTGTATGAGCTTCAATAACATTGAAAAAGTTGTTGGAGAAAGATTTCATACAACATTGTACATCTCCTTTGGGAGCACTGATACCATTTACCTCAAAGAAGGATGGAGTAATTCACTTATGTATTGACTATTATGGCCTCAATAAACAAACTATGAAGAATACATATTCTTTGCCTCAAATTGATGACTTGCTAGATCAATTGAGTAGATCATGATATTTCTCCAAGTAAGATCTTTTAAGTAGCTATTAGCAAATTCTCATTGATAGGAAGGTGTACAAAAGACTACCTCCATACAAGGTATAGGCATTTTGAATGGAGAGTTGTACTTTTTGGGCTCACTAATGCATCCAATAGTCTTTATGGGTCAAATGAATTGAATATTAGATGTGCTATTGGATTGGTAAGTGGTGGTATTCTTGGATGATATTTTAATCTAGATCAAGATAGAGGTAGAATATATGAATCACATACAAGAAGTCCTAAGACAACTACCTCAATGGAAGTTTTACTACAAGAAGTCAAGTGTGCCTTTTGGCAACAAGAAGTTACCTTCTTGGGTCATATGGTCTCATTGGAGGAGATCAAGATAGAAAAGGAGAAAATCAATGTCATTACTGATTGACCTACTCCAAAGGATGCCACAAAAGTGTGGACATTTAATGAATTGGTAAGGTTTTACCAATGGTTTATCTACTACTGCGCTCATATGACCACACCATTGACCAATCTTGTAGGGAAGGCCTCAAGATTTGAGTGGACTACCAAGCACAAAGGTGCACTCAAGAAATTGAAGTATATAGTGTCTTCATGACCCATCCTTCAAACATATGATCCTCAACAACCTTGTGTGGTTGATTTGATGCTTCTAACTTTGCTATTAGAGTGGTGTTGTAGCAAAAATTTCTAGATGAGGTACATCCCATTACCTTTGCATCTCATTGACTATACACCACAAAGGGAATTACTCTATTCAAGATAAAAAAAACAACTAACAATGATATATGCCATTAAGGTATGGAGATATTACCTCTTGGGGAAACAAGTGATCATGAAAATTGATCACAAACCTTTGTTGTAGATATTACATTTAGAGCACATGAAGAATCAACATAATCAATAGGAATAACAATTATAGTTATTTAACATCAAGCTTGAGTACAAGCTTGGAAAATTTCAAGTCATCCTTGATGCACTATCATGACGACTAGATTTGAAGACTCTTCTTGAATCTCTCATCATGGTAGTAATTACAATATTGGTCAATCAACTCAAAGGTCCAAATCCAATTTAGAACTACTTTATAACAAGATCTCTTCTTTCAATTAGTACAAGGTTGTCTTGCAACACATGATAAGGATCACAAGACCTTTTCACTCAAAGATGGACTTTTATGTTGCAAGAATTGCATCTTTGTTCAAACTTTAGATGATCTATGCTTTGGTGCAACTTCAAGAAGTAGATAACTTACCAATTTTAGGATATATGGGAGTGGACAAGACCTTGAGTACTCTACAATAACAATGATGGTGGCCAAACATGGCAAGTGAAGTTTGAGACTTTGTTCAATCTTGTGAGATTTGCTAATGCAACAAAGCTAACAACCAAAAATTGGGTGGACTACTCCAACCACTTCCCATCCTATTTGCTTGATGTAAACATGTGAGCTCAAATCTCATCACATCCTTGCCAAGGACTATAATACCCATTTATGCATGTGTGTGGTATTGTGATAGTTAGCTTGGTATTACAAGTACTTGAGAGATATTATTTATATAGAGATAAAGGATGGTTGTAACAATATGGAGTTTAGCGACAAAGTTAGTCGGGTTTACGAAGTAGCACATAAGACAAAGTAGCCTAGAATATTCCAGAAGTATCTAGAAAGCTTCTTGGGAAGCTTCCCGGTTAGCTTAGCTTGCACCTTAAGTAAGTAGCTTCTAGAAGGAAGCTTCTAGAAGCTTCCAACTAGCTTAGCTTGCATGCCAAGTAGGCGGCTTCTAGAAGGAAGCTTCTTGAGAAGCTTCCTAGTTAACTTGGCTTGCACTCTAAGAAAGCGGCTTGGAGAAGCTTCTTGAGAAGCTTCTCAAGGGCCTTGTATGCTACCTATAAATACCAAAGCCAAAGGTTTCCATTCTCCTATTTTTCTCCTCGGATTTGGTCTTTTACATTGGTATCAGAGCAGGAATGGGATGGATAGAATTTATGGACCACCAAATCTACTTCCACCAAACCATTGGGATTTTTGTGTCCAAATACTACCCAAGCATCATTTCACACAATTCATCACCTTGCGCTTTGGACAAGATTTTTTGCATATGATCATCATATCTGAGGAACCCTTGGTGCTTCCGGTTGTAACTTATGGAGAACGGTGGACGTGCTATTTCTATGTGTTAATAAATTAGATAGATTGGGAGTGGTGTGATAGAGGAGCAACCATGGCGTCAATACCTGATGTTATCCTTGCTATGCAACAACAAATTGAGCACCTTACTTGATTGTTGGATGAACAAGATCTTCAGAGACAAGAGCAGGTGGAGAGAGTACCAATTCAAGAAGGAGAAGATCGGATCAGATTCCCTAAACCCAAGGTATTTGAAGGCAAGAATCTCCCGGGTGCAATGGAGAATTTTGTGTTTGATTGTGAATGTTATTTTGAAGCTACCAATCTACAAGATGAGCAAAAATAGATTCTCTTGGCTTATAGCCAATTGGATGGAGTAGCAAAGCTATGGTGGAGATTTTGAGTGGAGCAAGCCAAACGACAAATGGTTGCACCAATCTTGACATGGGCAGAATTCAAGGGTGCAATAATCAGTCGATTCCAAGCTATAAATGCCACATGAGCTGCACGGGATAAGTTGGCAGAGTTGAAACAGATTGGCTCTGTAAGAAGTTACATCACGCAGTTCCAAAACACCATCATGCAAATTCCAGATATTTTGGAAGGTGAAGCTCTGGATCGATTCGTGAGGGGCTTGAAGGCAAGAACCAAATTAGAGGTAACCATGCGAGAGCCACAACACTTGGAGGAAGCCATGCGGTTGGCCAAACGTTTTGATTCCTTGGTGGCAACAACTTGGTCTCGACCTTGACCCCCACAAAGCCTACCAATACACTACACACAAGTGGAGGAGCCAGCACCAATGGAGATTGATACAATTCAACAAAGACCACTGGGTGTGGCAGACAGGGAGAAACTATGACAAAATGGTGGTTGTTTTTATTGTTGCCAGTTGGGGCATCGCATTGCCGAATGTCCACTTAAGAATGGACAACCTCGACAAGTTGCCCAATGGAGGTTGTGGAGCGGAATGATTAGGGAAATGAAGAATCCCAATAGGAGATTTTGAGCCACCTACTGGGAGCTTGATTAGTTCCAATGGGATTGAAGGCTTGACCTATGCAAGTTTGCTTCACTTGCAAGAAATGATATCTAATAGGGGTTGTAGGATTTTGGTTGATTTTGGAAGTTTAGAGAATTGCATGTCTATGCAAGTAGCAAAGGAATTGGGTATTCCTATCAAGCTAGTGATTAGAAGTAGTTTGATGATGGCGGATGGTAGAAAGGGTTCTGCATTTTGCACCTTGCATCCTGTTACTTTCAAGATTGGGAAGGAGTATTTGGAGTGTATGAGGTTTGTAGTGGCACCTCTACACTATGATATCATTTTGGGTCTACCTTGGCTTTAATGTCATAAGGTTCAATTTGATTGGACCCAATGCCAAATTCAAGTACAACACCAAGGTAGGAATTTCCGATTAGGTTGTCTGGCACCTCTGAGTAAGACACCTAAGAATAGTCAATCCCAAGATGGGAAGTTTGTCGAGAAGGTAGCCATAGAGCAAATCTGGAAGGGAGATGAGTCCCAAGATGGGAAGTTTGCCAGGAAGGCAACCATGGAGCAAGCTTGGAAGAGAGATGAGTCCCTAGAAGGGAAGTTTGTTAAGGAAGCAGCCATAGAGCAAGCTTTGGAGGAAGATAAGTTTGTATTTGCGGTGTGGATCAAGCCGATTGCACAAGAACAATCTAAGGAGGGCCAAGTGCCGCATCAAGCAATGGTTGATTGGATAGTTCAGGAGTTTGCAGATGTGTTTCCGGATGATCTACCAAAGGGATTACCCTCTGATCGAGGTATGCCCTTCAAGATCAAGTTATTGCCAAGGAGTACTCTAGTGAGTAGACCAATCTATCGACTCTCACCAAAGGAGTTGGAGGAGTTACGAACAACACTTATAGAGTTGTTGGAAAAGGATTTCATACAACATAGTACCTCTCCTTGGGGAGCACCAATACTATTTGTTCCAAAGAAGGATGGAGGACTTTGTTTCTGTATTGATTACCATGGGCTCAATAAGCAAACCGTGAAGAATGCATATCCCTTGCCTTGGATCAATGACTTACTTGATCAACTAAGTGGAACATGTTACTTTTCCAAGTTGGATCTTTGTAGCGGCTATTGGCAAATTCTGATTGATAGAGAGGATGTGCAAAAGACTGCCTTTTGCACAAGGTATGGACATTTTGAGTAGAGAGTTCTACCTTTCGGACTCACTAATGCTCTAGAAGTCTTCATAGATCAGATGCATCGAGTGTTGGATGGACTATTGGATCGGTCAGTGGTGGTGTTCTTGGATGATATCTTAATCTATAGCAAGATAGAGGCAAAACACATGCATCATGTGCAAGAAGTCCTAAGATGACTACGACAATGGAAATTTTACTGCAAGAAGTCAAAGTGTGCTTTTTGGCAGAAGGGGGTTACCTTCTTGGGTCATAAGATCTCATCAGAGGGGATCAAGATGGAAGAAGAGAAGATCAAGGCCATTACTAATTGGCCTACCCCAAAGGATGCTACAGAAGTACGGGCATTCAATGGATTAGCCAGTTTTTACCGGCGGTTCATCCACTATTATGCTCATGTGGCTCCACCATTGACTGACCTCTTGGGAAAGAACTCAAGCTTCTAGTGGAACACCAAACATGAAGAAGCATTCCAGAAGTTGAAACATATGGTGTCTTCAAGACCCATTCTTCAACCATATGATCCTCAACTACCTTGTGTGGTTGATTTTGATGCTTCTAACTTTGCAATTGGAGCTGTGTTGCAACAAGAATTTCCAGATGGACTACATCCCATTGCCTTTGTGTCTTGCCGACTAAATACAACTGAAAGAAATTACTCTGCTCAAGATTGGGAACAACTTGCAATGGTATATGCCACCAAGGTATGGAGGCATTATCTCTTGGGGAAACCAGTGATCATGCAAACTGATCACAAGCCATTGTTGCAGACCTTACACCTGGAGCACATGAAGAGTCGACATCATCGATGGGAAGAGCAACTTCAATTGTTTGACATTAAACTTGAGTACAAACTAGGTTGGTTCCATGTCATCCCTGATGCTCTATCACAAAGACCTGATTTGAAGTCCCTTCCTCTCATCGCGGCAGCAATTACGACGGTGTCAATTGACCCCAAGATCCATAACAAGTTTTGATTAGCCCTACAACAAGATCCCTTCTTCCAAATGGTACATGGTCGTCTAACAACATGTGATAAGGAATACAACACCTTCTCCTTCAAGGAAGGCCTTCTATTCCATGCAGACCGGATCTATGTTCCAGCCAAAGGTGATCTTTGACTTGTGCACCTTCAAGAAGCCCATGATTTACCCATCACTGGTCACATGGGTGTGGACAAGACCTTGGGTACCCTCCAATGTCAATGGTGGGGGCCCAACATGACACAAGATGTTCAAGAATTTTTCAGATCATGTGAGAGCTGCCAACATAACAAGGCCAGTAACCAGAAGCCGAGTGGACTCCTTCAACCACTCGCCATTCCATCCGCTCATTGGGAGCATGTGAGCTTGGATCTCATCACATCCTTGCCAAAGACAAAACAAGGACACACCGCAATCGTGGTGTTTTTGGATAAGCTTAATAAGCAAATCCACTTGGCACGAACCTATGATATCGTGGATGCTCCAACCGTAGCGCAAATCTACTTTGACAATGTCTTCAAGCATCATGGGATGCCACGTGTACTCATCTCTGATCGTGATCCTTGATTTAACGAGAAGTTTTGGCAAGCACTCTTCCAGATACTCGGCACCAAGCTTGCTTTGTCCACGGCCTATCATCCTCAAACTGATGGACAAACCAAACGTGCAAATCATACATTGGAGGATATGTTGTGGGCCTTTGTCAATGTCCACCATACCAATTGAGACAAATGTCTTGCAGCTGTAGAATTTGCCTACTACAATTCCAAACAGGCAAGCACCGGATTTTCTCCCTTCTTTCTCAAATTTGGCCAAGATCCGCTTGTTCCAGATTCTCTTCTTGCTCCCCCTCCATCTCAGGTTCCTCATACTTCCACATTCTTGACCACTATATCCCAATTGCTCCAACAAGCCAAGTCTCACCTCCTTGTTGCTCAGAATCGCCAAAAACAATATGTGGACCACCATCATCGTGATCTCACCTTTGAAGTTGGTGATAAAGTCATGTTATCCTCCAGTAACCTCCCTCTCCCACTTGATACCCAAGTTCGTAAACTTGCCCCTAACTGGATAGGACCCTTTGATATCACCCAAATTGTCTCTCTTGTTGCTTATCGACTTGCCTTACCTTGTCACATGCGTATCCATCCTGTCTTTCATGTTTCCAAGTTGAAACCCTTTGTTCCTAACCCCTCTTCCTTTTCCTCTCAAGTCCAACCTCCCCCTCTTCCTGTCTTTATCAATGATCATGAGGAGTACGAAGTTGATTGTATCCTTGCACGTCACCATATCCAACAAGGCCGTTGCCAACATACGGAGTACAAGGTCCTTTGGAAAGGGTATCCCCTTCATGATGCCACCTGGGAGCCTCTTTCTCACCTCCAAAATGCACAGATGGCCATCTAGGAATTTGAAGTTTCACTGGCGACAAGGATGTCACCAACTAGCGGCGGGGGAATATGTAACAATATGGAGTTTAGCTACAAAGTTAGTCGGGCTTACGAAGTAGCACATAAGACAAAGTAGCCTAGAATATTCCAGAAGTATCTAGAAAGCTTCTTGGGAAGCTTCCTGATTAGCTTAGCTTGCACCTTAAGTAAGTAGCTTCTAGAAGCTTCTAACTAGCTTAGCTTGCATGCCAAGTAGGCGGCTTCTAGAAGAAAGCTTCTTGAGAAGCTTCCTAGTTAACTTGGATTGCACTCTAAGAAAGCGGCTTGAGGAAGCTTCTTGAGAAGCTTCTCAAGGGCCTTGTACGCTACCTATAAATACCAAAGCCAAAGCTCATGCTAGGCATTCGGAGTTTTCCCTCATTCAAGTGTCCCAATGCGAGTTTCCATTCTCCTATTTCTCTCCTCGGATTCGGTCTTTTACAATGGTTCTACATTAGTCATGATTAGCTAAAGTTAGTCATAGCTAAGATAGAGGGGACCTTACTCTAAAGGAAGTAGAAAAGATGAGCACCACTATTTTGGATTCTAGTATGTTGACTTGGTATTATTCCTAGGTTTTTGGCTTTGAGGAAAGAGTTGAGAACTCTTGGGCCCGCAAGCCTTTTTGTTTTGGATTCTTCTTTAGTCCAAGGATAGCCCATGTAAAGGAATCCTTGACTTAGTGGTTGGGTCAAGATAAGATCACATGCTTAGTGGAATATGCTCATTTGGATAGATATTCCTTTAAATTTTTTGACTTTACTTGACTTTTAGCCTAGTAACTTGAGTTACTCTAGTAATTAGTAACTTTGGTGCGTAACTATTTCACAAGTATATAAACAAGGGGTGAGAAAGTACTCATCATGCTTTCATTTGCAACTATATCTCTCTCATTGAGTTCTCTAGTGAGCAATGTCTTGAGTCTTGGAGTGTTAGCCTTGGAGGAGTATGATGGAGTTGGGGTTCCTTGCCTTCTTAGTCCATGGTGCACAACCATAATAGCCATCAGAGGTTCATCTTGAGTGAGAGACAAGCCTGCTCACATTTTTGGTTCCATTGCTAGGATTGAAGGATTCAAGCTATGACTTACTTCTTGGGAGGCCATGGTTGAGAGCAACACATATCACTGATTGATGGCACAAAGGGTACTTGAGGATTGGGCCATCAAACCATAGAGTCACAATTCCTTTGACTAATACCACTAGCACTTCACATTTAGATACACTATCTTCTTATTATTGGGAATTAAATTTTGAAGAAAGAGCTTCAGGTGTCGACACAAGCATTGAAGAGTAGACTTCCACAAAGGAGGATGAATCTGTATCTGATTTAGATGTATGTCCCTTGTGTGCTATGGATTTTGCACCTAAGCCAGAGGTTTTGAAGGACCTAGATAAATCACCATTGACACTTGAGGAGATGGAGAGGAGGCTATCTACCCTCAAGTATGGCCCAAATGTTACCAAGGAGGAGAAGGTGAGATTTGAGGAGATTTTCCGCAAGTTCATCCATGTGTTTGCTTTTAGTTACAAGGATTTGAAGGAAGTCACCTAGGAGGAGCACAAGATAGAGGTGGAGTCCCATGCAAGACCAATCCACCAAAATCAACATTGCATCAGCCCACCAATATCTTTGGTTGTGAAGGAGGAGATTGATAAGCTCAAGGAGACTGGATTTATCTTTGAGGTGGAGAATTTAGAATGGGTGTCTCTAATTGTGATTGTGAAGAAAAAGAATGATAAGCTTTGAGTATGTGTGGATTACAAGGAGCTCAATGTTGTTACCAAGAAGGACTACTACCTATTACCATTCATTGATGAGATCTTGGAGGAGGTTGAATGTCATGAGAGGTATAGTTTTGGAGATGGTTATAATGGATATAACCAAATCAAGATTGCACCAGAGCATCAACAGCTCACCACATTCATCACACCTTGGGGAACTTATGCTTTCAAGGTCATGCCTTTTGGGCTTTGCAATGCTCCAGCCACATTCCAATGGTTCATGAACAAGGTATTTGAACCTTTCATTGGGAAATTTGTGAGAGACTTCATTGATGACTGTTGTGTCTATGGGAGCAAGGAGGAGCACTTTGTGCACCTAATCAATGTCTTACAATGCTTAGATGAGGCAAATGTATCACTCAATCTAGAGAAGTGCATTTTTGGATGTGAAGAAGGTCTACTTTTGGGGCACATCATCTCCAAGGATGCAATAGAAGTTGATCTTGAGAAGGTGAGGAAAATCTCAAACCTTCCATTCCCTTCAAGCTTGACAAAGTTGGGCTAATCATATGCACCCAATCATCCCCATTCTTGGGGACGATTGGGTTCTATAGGAGGTTCATTTTCTCATTTTCCAACAAGGCTTATGCATTGAACATCTACATGAAGAAGGATGTAGATTACATGGTGATTTTAGAAGACAAGGAGATTCTCAAAGCTTTTGAGGAGCTCAAGCCATCCCTTGTTGTAGCTCCAATTCTTGCTAAACTTGATTAGAGTAAGCCTTTTATCCTCTACACTGATGCTTCTAATGTAGCTATAGGATGTACTCTTAGTCAATTACACCAAAATAGGCATGATCATCCAATAGCTTATGTTAGTAGGCAGATGGTCTCAATAGAGAAGAACTACTCTATCATAGAGAGAGATTGGCAGTGTTGGTAGTGATCTTTGGTCTCAAGAAGTTTAGACACTACTTGATGGGAAGGAAAGCCACCATTGTCACAAATCACAAGGATTTGAAGTACATCTTCAACAAGCCTAATGTGGAAGGGAGACTAGCAAGGTGGATGATACTCTTATTTGAGTATGACTACACCATTGGGGATAGGCAAAGGAAGAAAAATGTAAATGCAGATATGTTATCTAGGGCCTATGATCATGATGGAGATGATTCCTTCCCGGATGAGGAGCTCATGATAATCTCAATCACTCAAGAGGTTCCAATGGAGTACAAGGAGAGTGTGGATTTTGTGACAAGAGGTAACTATCCAGAAGGGATGCATGCTAGGGAGAGGAAGGCCCTTGCAGCAAGATCTAGACCTTACACAATGGGGGAGGATATTCTTTTTCACCAAGGAGCATATGGTCTACTTTGAAGAGCAGTGTGTAAGGAAGAGTCTATCCTACTCATAAAGGAGTTTCATGAAGGTTTAGTATGTGGAGGACACTTTGCAGGAAAGGTGACTACTTTCAAGATTCTAGATGTAGGTTACCATTGGAGAGGGATTTCAAGGATTGTCTTGATTATTGAAAAAATTTTCATGTTTGTCAAGCTTTTGCTAGAAATACTACATCCACTCCACCACTTAGATCAATTCAATTGCTAGGACCTTTTGAGAAATGGGGAATTGATTTTGTAGGTGCTCTCAATAGAACCCCAAGGAATGATTGGTATATTGTGGTAGTTACTAATTACCTTACCAAGTGGGTTGAGGCTAGACCATTGAGGGACAAGAATGAAGATGAAGTTGGTAGATTTCTTTATGAACGTATTATCACCAGGTTTGGATGCCCTTTGGAGTTGGTCTCCAATAGAGGAGAAGAGTTTACAAGAAGCATCACTACAACCATGCTACAACATTTCTCTATCACACATAAAGTAACTATATCCTATAAGAAAACTTCCAATGGCTTGGTAGAGAGAACCAATCAGAACTTGTGCATGATGTTAGCCAAAGATGCAGAAATAGAGGAGGCTAAACATCATTGAGACAAGAGGATTCATGTGGTTTTGTGGGAGTATAGGACAACCATGAAGACTTCAACCAGATATTCTCCATTTCAATTGGTATATAATATTGAGTCTACCCTACCTATTCACTTGGATCTTCCTACTTTCCAAAGCATTGAAAGGAGATTGAAGAAAACACAAGAAGGTGATGCAAAAGTCAAGGAAGGAACAACTCATGGAGTTGGAAGAGGCAAGAGCAGTTTCTATGGTTCAAGTGGAGCAAGCCCAAAGGAGAACTATGACAAGAGGCAAGGCAAGAAGAAAGTGGAGCCTTACAAAGAAGGTGATTGGGTAATGTTGTTTGATTCTATTTGATTCAAGAGAGTATAAAAGAAGTTTTTGCCTAATACTTTGGAACTTTCATATTAGAGAAGGTGTGGAGCAATTACACCTATGATCTCAAGGAGTTGAGAAAAAGACACTTTGATAGGATTAACCTTGATAAGTTCAAGATGTAGCATAGAAAGTAAAGAGACCTTCACTTTGAGGACAAAGTGAAAACTTAGTCCAGGGGTAAATGTAACACCCATTTGTGCATGTGTGTGGTATTGTGATATTTAGCTTGGTATTACAAGTACTTGAAAGATATTATTTATATAGAGATAAAGGATGGTTCTACATTAGTCATGATTAGCTAAAGTTATTCATAGCTAAGATAGAGGGGACCTTACTCTAAAGGAAGTGGAAAAGATGAGCACCACTATTTTGGATTCTAGTGTGTTGACTTGGTATTATTCCTAGGTTTTAAGCTTTGAGGAAAGAGTTGAGAATTCTTGGGCCCACAAGCCTTTTTGTTTTGGATTCTTCTTTAGTCCAAGGATAGCCCATGTAAAGGAATCCTTGACTTAGTGGTTGGGTCAAGATAAGATCACATGCTTGGTAGAATATGCCCATGTGGATAGATATTCCTTTATATTTTTTGACTTTACTTGACTTTTAGCCTAGTAACTTGAGTTACTCTAGTAATTAGTATCTTTGGTGCGTAACTATTTCATAAGTATATAAACAAGGAGTGAGGAAGTACTCATCATGCTTTCACTTGCAACTATATCTCTCTCATTGAGTTCTCTAATGAGCAATGTCTTGAGTCTTGGAGTGTTAGCCTTGGAGGAGTATGATGGAGTTGGGGTTCCTTGCCTTCTTAGTCCATAGTGCACAACCATAATAGCCATCAGAGGTTCATCTTGAGTGAGAGACAAGCCGGCTCATAGTTTTGATAACTCCCGCTGCCAAGCTTGATCTTTCTTGGCTACTTTCTTCTTTAGACTTTCCAACTCTTGCTCCATTATTGTCACACTTGCCTTAGAATTTATTAGTTCTTCTTGCACATCGGCAATTTCTCCCTCTAGCCCTTCTACCAATGCCGTTTTCTCTTTTACTTCTTCTTGAATCTTCACTTAATCCTCCTTCATCGCTTCTAAATGGTTACCTCAAAGAATCTCCTCCACCCAAAGTTCTTTGGCCTCTATATCTACCTATGTTAACTTACTTCTTAACAATAAGGTCTTTGCACTCCACTTTTCTACTATTGCTAACTCATCTTTCACATTGAGATTAGCACTTGCCATCTCTGCTTTCTTTTGCTGTAGAAACATTAACAACGGATATACAACCTTTGATAGGTATTCCAATCCATCATGTTTTCTATCATCATCTCGGACTTTGTCGCCCTCTAGAGGTAATTCTTCTACTGGCACCTTACCCCAAAGTTGCAATCTTTGTACCTTTAATATCTCCCAATCCAAGCTTTCCTCCTCTTCTATGGTGACTTTATTGGACCTAATGTTGACTGCATGCACACTTCTCTTCTCCCTGGTAGTTCTTGGACATACCAAGACTCCTTCTTCTTCCTTCTCATGCCTTCATTTGATGTGGATACCTCTGGACTTTGCTTCCTTGCATCCACACTTCGTCTTTGGGTTTGCTAAACCTTTGCCTCGCCTTTGCTGCCACTACTCAACTCTTCACTTTGCAGTGTGAACTCTTCTTCTCCTCTTGAAGCTTCTCTCTTCGACTCTGTTTCTCCTTTGGACTCCTACTCTTCTTCTAGAGTTGATTCCTTTGCTTTCACCAACACTACCTTTGGGTTAGGCTTTTGCATCTTATGCAATTGTATTGCTACAAGGTGACTTTCAGGTTTAGTTCTCTTTCTTGCCCTGGGGACTTCAACTACTACAATTTTCTCCTTCCCACTCTTCTTGTAGTACTTGTCCCCTTGTTGCACCCGCTCCATATAATATTGTTCATCCGCATCTGCCTCCATATGCTGATCCAGATAAAAGTGCGATCATATCCGGTTTCTCTCCTCTAAAGTCAGTTGTGCAGCTTGAAGTAGAAATGAGCCTCAAAGGGCACAAAATAATGTGGTTGCATATCCATCCTCCAACCCAAAATCATCTGCTCCGCTTGTAGATGCAAACATTTTGCACATCCATTGCTTGTCCTTCAAGCATTTGGTGAAAAAACACCACCTGTTGCATCGTGACATAGGTGCTCTGACTTGAACATTGCTATCATTGCGCTCACAATCCTTCTTTGCTTGAGGTCTCTATAGCTATCCACCTTATACACATTCTTGGTGCAAGGTCGATTGAAAGAATTTCTCACCTTGGTAGTCTCCTCTAAGGCATCACACTTCCGATAGAAGGTGGTACCTCTTACCTTTCCTTCTTCTCTCTCCAAGACTAACCTCCAATCCGACTCAGTCCATTGAATCAGATTCCCTTTCTTCCCTGCATGCTTTGGCCCATCCTTGCAATCACTCACGGTGATTTCTACCATGAAACTTGGAAAACTGAAATTCCAGTTCCAGGCCAAGAACATGATACAAAGTCCCACTAAGACTTCAATCTTCACCACTACTTCTAATCCTATGCATTGCAAGACCTCTCACCACACTTTGCTTACTCACTTCTGAGGCCATTGTGTGTTTCCTCACTCTCTTCTTGTGAAAGATTGTTCTCGAGATCCTAACCCACTTGTCTTCTTGCTAATTTGCAATTTGCATTACTTCAGGTCAACTCTAAATAAAGAAAGGGTAGCATCTGGACATTGTGATGCTTCCTCAAAAAAATCTGGATTTTATAGTCCTTTGCTGATTGGTCATTCTTTAGTTGCTTCTGCATGCCACTCACCAATTTTGTGAGGTTGTTTCTTGTCACTGTCAAGAACTTCTTGATCCCGAGGTCGTCACTTTCTTCCTGCGTACTTTCTTGATTGACAAACCCCAAAGAAGTTTGTTACAAGTTCTTTGGATCAGGCTGCACTACTTGATACAAAGTCCTCTTCTTCATCTTTCTCTTTTGTCCATCCCAGGTCCTTTGGACTTGGTCCAAGGCCAACTTTGGGTTTAGCCCCAACACATGATTCTTCATATTTTCCTTCCTCTTTAGCTCTCCTTTGGCTTTACCAACGTATTCTTCAAAACTTTATGAAAACCATCCAAAACCAAAAAATATGGATACCACAACCTCTTCAGCCCTAACTTAGATTTAGCACCCAATAATGTCAAATGAACCTCTTCAAGCGATGATAAGATCTGATCACAATCTGAAATGTGATCTATGACAACCTAACAAGTATCAATTTTGCGGCAATCAGCAAGTAACATTTTGTTCCCATAAAGATACTAGTCAAAAGTGTTCAAATAAGAATTAGAAAGTCCCCAATCGGTTCTTCTTGATTGCTTCTTTAATCTCTTGGGTAGAAACCACACCCGAAGAGAGTAACAAGCATGAAATCATAGTCTTATCATAAATTAACAACACCCATAATCACAAGTCTTCAAATCTTTCCAAATGAATCTTCATTGTGATGATTCAATTCTTCTTGAAGAAGGCTACTTCACCACAAAACAACTTTGCCTCAGAATTGTGTTCCACTCCTCCATTGAAAGCACAACTTCCTCAATTAAAATTGCTTTGCATCAATCCAACGACGTGCTCACCAATGTAGAATACTACAAACACTATGATTCCTCATAGATTTGTCAAGACATTGCTTTGATTGCTACCCACTTAAGATCAAACACAAAAAATGGAAATCAAAGCTATAGAAATCAACATCTAACACATTCAAAGTTGCACTTTGAACTTCTCCAAACACTTGCAAACATACACACACAAGATTGATACTTGGAATTACTCTAAAATAATGAGCATTGAGTTACAAAACTTCACTTTACTCAACTTCAAAAATATGAATACTCAACAACATAACATTGCAAATGCACTCTTTAAATAGGCAAAATACTCCAAAAGTTATCTAACTACATACCATTTCAACTACTACTTTACCAACCTGCAAATCCAAAATGACATTCCACCTCTTCATATCTGCCTCTTCATCTCTCAAAACTATTACTAATCTGATTTGATGTCTACTTCTACTTTTGCTTCTATATTGAGTTCCCTTCAATTGCTTCCTCTTCTCTAACTTCTTTAGACACTTTAGATATTTGACTCAAAGACATTTGCACTCCTACTTCATTTACTTCACCTTGGGTTCCTACGTTTACATTACTCCAAAATATCTATAAATCTAATCTAAGGCAAACATTATCTCCTATCTCCAACATCTTCATATCTACTCTCTCTTTCTCTCTCTCTCTCTCTCTCTCTCTCTTGTAAGCAAATCAATAACTTATTCATATCTACATCGTTTGTTTTCCTCTTCCTCGTCTCTTGCACAAGCAACTTCAACTCATGTAGTCTAGCTTCCTCCAACTTTACTTCCGACTCAATACTAAGCATCACTTCCATCCTCCCACCTATTTCTCCTACATATTCTGATGTACACCCATGAGTTCTCTCCACATTCAACTCATCATAATACATTTGCAATTTTTCTTCATACTCAACCTTTAGCACCTTCTTCTCCTTTGCATACTAAGCACTTTGGCTTTATCTACTATTGTTATTTCTTCTTCTATTTCTATCTTATCTTCAATCTGAACTGAAATTGAAATTGTGGGTAATCCTAACTCTGTCTTCTTTCCTATTCTAACTTCTTCATATCCCTTAGGGAATTCACCTCAAGACACCTACATCTGATGTTTGAGTACCTCAAATTAAGTCACCTTCATCCTGAGGTGAAGTAACTTCTACACCCAAATTTTCTATACCTGAAGGAGCCTATACCCAAAGTCACTTTACATCTACTCTAGAAACTTCAAATACTTATAAATTTTGGTACAAACCTCCAAACTCTACGATTTTGGTGGCAATAGAAAGTTCTAAAAAAGATGCTTCCAATTACATATAGCATGCACAATTTGAACATGTGATCACCAAGATACAAGCCCCACAATAATCCTGATCTCCAACTTTCATTCCAATACAAGGTAACCCTACTTTGGCTCTACTTTCCTTCAAGTCCAATCTAAGTTCTTCTTCCTCAAACACAAAGTCTACTTCCTTGGGTCAGATCAAAACACATGCTTCTCCTATTTCTTCTCCTTTTGGGTTCAATTTGGTTTCAACAATGCACTTCTTATTTGCTTAAGAGGCTATCACTTGTTGCTATCACTTCATCTAAGAGGCTATCACTTGTTGATAATATTCCTCACCAAAATTGTAGACTACAAAATCCCTAAAAATCACTTTTTTTCTAACCACATAATAAATTTCTACTTGCATGTTGAAAGGGAGAAAATTTGGTATGTTTAGATCCATTGCATCATAACAAAATATAGATTGCCAAATCCCACTTTCTTTTGTATATGACCATAGGTAGAATCATCAAGTTTGGTGAATTCATCATTATCTCCATAAACTTGCTCCAAAATGATAAATGAGATATAGTCTCACTTGCTCATATTAGATGTACATAATCTTGATGTGGAATGGATTCAAGAATAAAAAGCAAGGTGCAAGAAATTGTCTTCCAGACACCTCCATCCCATACTCTCTCTAAAACACCCCAATCTATCAATTGCACTATGTTTTCTCTCCTCAAAATTACTCATCTTAGTAGCATGTGTACCTCTAAGAGGGGTGATCCATTCTTGTGGATTAAAACACCTATTCTAATACTATTGTAATATTTCAAAGACAAGAGAACCCCCAAGAGAAACAAAAGAGAGAAACACAAGAGAAAAACACAAAGCTTCAATACTCAATACTCCGATGCCCCAAAGAAGCACCTTGCTTTTATTATATAGCAAAGAGAAACCCTTCAAAGGAAGCTCCACCCTTGGATCAAATACATTGATTGGTGACATGTAAGCAAGTTTCACCCCTAGATTAGGTATATGGATGGGTGACATGTTGGTCCTTGTCCTATCTAGTCAAACAAGTTTGATTGGAGGGAATCTTAAGGATCTTCTTGTAGGAAGTTCAAAATCACATGGGTGAGGTATCATTTGTCACACCATTTGTAACTTTGCATCCAGATTACTTGGACACTAGAGTAGCAGTCATAGTAGTTAGACATATTTTGGCAGTTAGGCATAGACTACTTACCATCAATCAGATTTTCTATTTTGGGTATAGACTACATCATGGGGCTCACATCACCTTGCACCATTCACACTATCAAGTGTGCCATCAGCAGGACCTAGGTCAAAATCAAGAGTATACTTTAGGAAGCAGCTCCAAAGAGCTCACTTCTCTATTGTTGAGTCTTTGAGTTCCTTGCTAGAGTGGACAGAAAGCCGATGAGCATCACTTGAAGTCTCTTAGCTAGAGTGGGTGTGGCTTGATTGTAATCAGTGCCCAATTGTTGGCAAATCAAGTACTGATCTGATTGAGTGTAATTTGCATTTTGTAACAAACTGATTACAATAGAGAAGAGTTGTTGGCACTTGGTGGGGTACTCACAAAGGTTACAATCGCAAGTTGTAGTTCTTGGTTACTTTGCCATGATTGAGTTCTTTAGGGAGTCCGGAGGAGATAGCATTGCAATACGTAGTGGGTTCACTCAAAGTGGCACTTTGTATCAGCCTATATCTCAAGCCCTAGTGAGAAAGAAGATTGACTCTGAGTTGGAGTTTGACACAAGAGCTGATTTAGTTGAGAGTGCACTTGGTGTGTCCGCACCGTTGTTGTGGAACATGGACAAGATTTATGGGGCCTCCAAAGGCCCTAGGCATTACTTTGGTACAATGGGTACCATCAAGTTGGATGACTTCATCCAAGAGTTTGAAAGTTGGTATGATCTATAATAGATGCGGAACTCGACTTTTTTCACACCCTTCATGGCATGGAAGGGCTTGTTTTAGCACTTGGAAGGTCTATCAATGGATGACTACCATGAGTTCAAGAGAGCTCACTTGGAGAAGATTGAGCTATGGAGACAATATTGGTCTCCAAACTATGTCTCTATTACTTCATGCTTAGTTTATACGGGTAGATTAGTTGTACCCATGAGTTTTAGCTCAAGTAGCATTGGTGGAGCTAGTGGAGGTGCACTACCTCAAGATAGTGCTACTACAAGTGGAGGTATCGCTACAAGAGATGGTGTGATGTGGTACCCACATTTTTGTTTTTTTCTCATTTTTGAAGAAGAAGTGTACATATGAAGTTGTATTGCACCGGTATGACATCAAAAGGCAAAGAATGGTGTCTTCGGGATGTAACCCAAGGTAAAGTGACTTTGCGTCAAAAGACAAAGTACTTGGATTTGCCCTGTCATCCTGCAACCTGAAGTAAGGAGACTTTGTTTTGGGAGTGCTCACTCCAAGGCAAGGACAGTGTAACAACTTTCCTTTGGGGTTGGATATTCAAGAAGGTACACAAAAAATTGCTGGCCTATGAGCGGGAGGAAATTGATAGTGATAGGAGCATGAAAGAGGTGTGATTTCTTGGTAGAAACTCAAAGTGAAGAAAGACAAAGGAAGCATGCTACTATAAGATTTGGGCTAGAGACAAAGCAATGACAAGTAATTTTCCATTGCCATTAAGAAGTTGTCTTGCGGGAGATCATGGGAAGGGAAGTATAGTAGAAGATGCATTGTTGTGTCGAGAGGAAGTCAGGAAAGTTAGTCTAGGAATCAGTCAAAAGAGTAGCCACCAACCTAGAGTGGAAGAGAGTAAGATGGGAGGTGTGAAGAAGGACTTGGAATTTGCAGTGAGAAATCATACAATTTGGAGATTAGATGTGATTGCTAGAATTAAAGTCTTTAGCAGGCTTTGGATCACATTCTTGGCATGGAATTGGAACATTAGCTTTCAAGGTTTCATGACTAAGATCATCGAGAGTAGATGTCTTGATGGACCCAAGGAAGAAGGGAAGAGAGGAAATCTGGCTTGTTGGACAGAGTTGGATTGGAGGTTAGTACTCAAGAAAGAGGTAGGTGAGGAGCACGGAGCCACGTTCTTGGGGAAAGGAGAGGTGATGGAAGAAACCCAAGAAGTGAGAGATGCCTTCTCTTCAAAGCGCATGAAGAATGGTCACAAAGTTGAGAGTTATAAGAACTCGGTGAGGAGAGGCATCATAGTGGCAATGATGGCTATCTTGAAGCCGGAGCAAACCACTTATGTGATGAAACATCAAGCGGTGTTCTTTCACAAGATGTTTGTAGAGGAGCCAATCAATTGGGCAAAGTGCTTTCATCAGCATGAAAGACAAATGGTGTGGAACTTGCGGGACAAGTTGCTTCCACATTACATTGTGCCACTTGGGACTAAATTTGCTGAATGCGGCGGAGAGACACAAGATGGTGTTGCACTTCCATCTCAATTTGAGAAGAGATGTTGATGCGGAGGAACAACGATATATCTTGCAAATAAGGAGCAATGATGAGTACTATGTGCAAACGGGAGCAGAGTGTGTAGATGAAGGTGAGCACTCAATGTCAAAGAAGAGGAGTTGACAAGAAGAAGAAGAAGAAGTTGCAGTGATGAGACCTTGGAAGACCCAAAAGGTAAAACCAAGGAAACACTTGGTGGTAATTGCATCATCGGGCAAAGAATCAGAAGGGAAGCAGAAGACAAGTCAGAAGACTCGGAGAAGGAAGATGAACCTAAATTCACATTGTAGAGTGGTGAACCAAAATGAGAGTGAAGATTGCATAGAGATGCAATCAATACTAGAGGAGGAAGAAGGAAAGATGAAAATGGAGGAAGAATGTAACTCAAGACAAGAAGATGAAGTTCCCACGGAGGAGAAGAGGGTGACCATTCAGAGAGGAGTCTATTCCAAAAGGAAGGTGAAGTATGAAGCGAGACCAAGTAGGAGATGAGAAGTAGGGAGTGGAAGATTGGGGAGTGAAGAATCCATCCCCATAAGGCAATTGTGACTGAGAAGAAGTGAAGAAGAAGCAAAGAAGGAGGAAAGTCTGCAAGCCGATGAAAAGCAAAATGAAGGAGTAGAGTATTTGCGGGAGGTTGTGTGCCCATTGTTAACAAAGTTGGATTAAAATAAGAAGGAGATGCAGTCAAAGTGTCCAAAGGTGAAGATTATGTTGAAGGTGTTAGTGAAATTAGAGGAAAAGAACTCAGAGTTGAAGAAGAATATAATCCGAGGTGAGAAGGAGAGGGAAGTACTACGAGTAGATGCAATAGTATAGAATCAAGTAATTGAAAACTTGAAGAGAGAAGTGGGAAGTATAGAGTGAGTAATAGAGCAAGATGTCATAGCAAGGGAGAGATAGATAGCAGAGTATGAAATCTTGAAATAGCAATTTGCTAATTCACAATTAGAAATTATTCATGCTATGGCAAGAGTAGCAGAGAAGGATCAAGAGCTTGTAGAGTGATGGAGAATGTGGAAGAGAAGAAGTAGCTCTAGCAGAGAGAGTTGACAATGAGATATCAAGAAGAAGAGAGATTGTACGAGTTACTTTTTAATCTAGAGGAGAAGATTGTGCAAAAAGAGAAGGAGAAGGAAACGGTGAAAGCCGAATTTGAAGTTGAACTGGCAATGTATAGAGAAGATTGGCTAGCAGATCAACAACATTGTCATACTTTTCTCTCTTTAGGAACACACATGGTGCCTAGCTATGGATACTATAGATCAAAGGCTAGAGGTAAACTCATAATGACTTGATTGAACATGCGTGTTACCCTATTGCCGGAACCCTCCTCTCTTGTAACTAATATTCTTGCGATTGGGAAGGGTAGTACTGGGCAACCTAACCTATCATCACAACATGCACTCCTATTATGCTAGTCATCACTTCCAACATTACCAAGGAGAAATACACAACACTCCTAGAAGGAAATAGTCTAAGCACAATGCTTGCACACCAATCCAAGCCAACTGGGCGTACAAACAGGTATACAAGCACAGAGAGGATTCAATCACAAGAATACGACAACAACTCTCTGTACTTTTTGTCAAAAAAGAGATTCAGAGCCTTCTTTCTCTATCATCAAGCTCATTTCAACATGTACTCCAAGCCTCCTCCCATCTGTACTTCAGATCTCAACAAATTTCTACTCCATGTGGGGATTTCCTATGTCTTTTTGATAGGGAAAAATCTGCGCATCTCATATGAAAATAACTATTTTTGTATAGCTTAGATTCAAGTCTTCTAGGATTTAATGGAGAGCCTATGAGATCAGCTTTCCAACGATATAAAATACACTTCAATCAAATCACTACAACTTGCTTGACAAGCTCCCAAAGTTAGCCAAGTTTTTGCAACTTTCACCCTAATTTCAAAATCTCCTTTTTAGGGTTTGCTCTTGGTTCTTGGTAAATTTTCCCCATATTTCTGATTCAGAAATACACTTGATCCTCAAAAACACTCTGGCAACCTGAAACCCTCAATCATAGTCACAAGATAAGAGAATTGATATCCAATCAAGATGAAAGATAAAATTGCTCTACCGAGCTTATGATAGTATTCTCAACAGAATGTTTTGCATTAGATATCACTCTTCACAAATCTAGAACCAACCAAAATTTCCATAATATCTGGTTGTGCTCTTGTCTAAACTTCTGCAAATTTTGGTAGCCTAATCCAACCCCAGTCCCTAGATGTGGATCAATTCCTGAGCTAGGCTAACTTGTGAGTTCTATAGACCAAGGTATACTTGATCCAAGATCCTGATTTCTCTATTTGAAGAATTCACATAAACCTTCACATAGAGGTGCAAAATCTATTCACTAACAACTTTGGAAATTTTCATAAGGAAATTCAAACCACGACTTGGGGAGTGACCAAAACTCCAAATCTGGTCATTAGCTCTTCTCCAACACCTTACACCTCAAGAGCTTCAACTTCAATCAATTAGATCTGATTTTAGATTAACCCAAAACTGAAATTTCTTGCACTCAATACTGTGAACACTTTGTCTTCTCTCCAATCCTATTGACAAATAGTGAAAATGTTGCAGGAAGCTCTCTCCATGGCCTACTTTGTGCTCCTTGGTATGAATGTTAACCCCCTTGACTCAATTGATCATATTCCTCTCACACTCAGCTCAAATTGTGTAATTTCTATTTTTAGATTGTAGCTTGTCCTCTCTCTTTTCCAATCATAGTCTCTCCTTTTCCAATGGCCTTCCCAAACTGCCTCGATGATCAAAAAACTCATGACTTTTCTCTTGGGACCCCAATCTCTTGCACATTTGTCCTTTAGTTTTTTTACTTTTTGACAAATGGACCCCACAACTCCATGTTGAAGCTTATGAGCAAAAATTTAGGCATTCCCCAACTATAGAAGCATATATATGGTTGTGACCACCTGGCAAATATCACTTTTGCGGTAATCGGGTAAGTAAAGTTTGTTTCCGCAGAGATACGAGTCAAAAATGTCCAAATACAAAGCAAAGTAACAATTTAGTTCTTCTTGGTTGCGTCTTTAATCTCTCAGGTAGAAATCACACCCAAAAGAGAGTAACAAGCATTGACTCGCAATCTTGTCACAAATTCACACTCCTTAATCACAAATCCTTAAATTCTTTCCAAACAATCTTGATTGTGATGATTCAGGCTCTCCCGAAAACGGCACTTCACTGCAAAACAACTTCGCCTCAAAATTGTGTTCTACCCCTCCACTGAAGGCACAACTTCCTCAACCAAAATTGCTTCACATCAACTTTGCACTACACTCACAAATGCAGAATACTACCAACACTACAATTCCTCTCAGATCTGTCAAGGCATTGCTTCGATTGCACTTCACTCAGGATCAAACACACAGAATGAAGATCAAGGCTGTGGAATCCAACATCCAACAAGCACACTGACTTGCACTTTGAATTTCTCCAAACACTCACAAACACAATTACAAAGTTGATACTCGGAATCAAGCTCAAGCGACAAGCACTGCTTCACAACACTTTGCTTTATCTATTCTCAAAAATTATGAGCACTGAACAACATCTGACTGCGAATGCCACTCTTAAGTAGTGAACAAATCGATAGTTCTAACAACTATACCGTTTCTACAACAACTGTTCTAACCTGCAGATCCAAAATGACAATGCACCTCTTCATATCTGCCCCTTCAAATCTCAAATTGGTTACTAATCCAATCCAATGTCTACATCATCCTCGGCTTTCAAACCCAAACCCGAAGTAATCTTACTTCCTACTACTCTATCCTTGGGTTTCCGATCTTCTACTTCTTCTACAAGATCCATCAATTCTCTTTCTTGATCTGAAATTTCACTAGTGGGTAATCTATCTAACTCCTTATCTCCTGACCCACTCTTCTCTAATGTTTCTGATGGTAACTCCAAAGACATTTAGACTCCTATGTTATCTACTTCGGGTTTTGCTTTAACATCTTTCCGAAGTTTTTCTAGCTCTACTTTCACTAAGTCTAATCTAATGGAAATATTATCCTCTACATCCAAAACCTTCCTATCTACACGAGTTCTTAATTTTATTAACAAGGCATTCATCTCAGTGTCCTTTGCTTGTCTTCGCCTCGTCTCCTGCACCAACAACTTCAACTCGTGCAGACGCGCTTCTTCAATTCAAACACTGGTTTCTGTACTTAACATCGCATTCACCCTGAGGACTATCTCCTTCAATGGCTCCAATCTTGTCTTCCTTTCTTGTTCCCGATCCGCAAGCCATTCCTCTCTGTACATGGCCAACTCTTCCTTGAACTTGGCTTTCACCGCTTCCTTCTCTTTCTCCTTCTGTTCAACCTTCTCTTCATGATTACGAAGTAACTTTCTTAATCTCTCTTCTTCTCTATATCTTGCAGCCAACTCTCGTTGCCAGAGTTGCTTCTTCTCCTCCATACTCTCCATCACTCTATCGAGCTCTTGATCCTTCGATGCTATTCGCGCCATAACATGGATAAGCTCTACTCTTGAATCAGCAAACTGCTGCTTCAAGATTTCATATTCAGCTACCTGCCTTTCTCTTGTAGGTAGCTGAATACTTGACTCGGTCCCGCCTCACACTTTGCCTTACGTTGCGAGGGAACTCCTCACTGCACTGCGATCTTCTTCTCCTCTGGCACCGGTACTTTGTCTTCCAGTGTTGTATTGTCTTCGGCTTCTACCTCGCCTTGCACTTCTTCTTCGTATTCTTCAGCCACTGGCGCCGAGGTCATCTCTCCACCGTCCTCACTATCACTGCTCGTATCTCCGCTCTACAATGTCAGCTCAGGTTCCTCCTCATGCTTCGAGTCCTCCGTCTTGAGCTCGGCCTCGCCTTCTGAGTCTTCATGTTTTGACTCAATTACCACCATTCCTTGCCTTGGGTTACTTCTCTGCATCTTCCGAGGTTTCTTGTTTTCTTCAGCTTCTACTTGCCGAGTCCTCTTCTTCGTTGGGGTACTTACTATGACCTCCATGTTTTTCCCTGTCTTCGCATAGTAATTGTCCGTGCTCTGGATTTGCAAAATGTATTGCTGCTCCTCGACATCGACCTCTTTTCGCACATCCGGATGGAAGTGCGACACCATCCGATTGCGCTCCGCCGAGTTCAGCAAATTGAGCCCGAGGTAGAAATGCGCTGCAAATAGCACAATGTAATGTGGAGGTGACTTATCCCGCAGATTCCACACCATCTGCCTCGTTCTCTCGTGAAAACACCTCGCCCAATCAATTGGTTCTCTTGCAAACAATTTGTGAAAGTACACCGCTTGGTGTTTCATCACATATGTTATTCTCTCCGGCTTTAGGATTGCCAGCAAAGCACTCACAATTCCTCTCTTGACAGGGTCTTTGTAACTTTCTACCTTGTACCCATTCTTTGTTCTCTTTGACGAGAAGGCATCTCTCACCTCCTGAGTTTCTTGGGCTATCTCTTCTTTCCCCAAGAACGTGGCTCCTTGCTCCCAGCCTGCCTCTTTCCCGAGTACCAATCTCCAATCCGACTCTGTCCAGTGAGCTGCATTTCCTCTCTTCCCTTCTTCCTTGGGTCCATCAAGACACTTACTCTTGATGATTTCTGTCATGAATCCTGGAAAACTTACGTTCCAGTTCCATGCCAGAAAAGTGATCCAAAGTCGGCTCAAGACTTCGATCCTCGCTACTACATCTAATCTCTGAATCGCATGATTTCTCACTACAAATTTGGAGTTCTTCTTCCCTCCTCCCATCTCTTTTGCTTTCTCACTTTCTCTTGATTTCACTCTCATGACTTCTCCCTTGCGCACTAACACGAGCCCAACTCTATTTCCCTTTCCCCGATCACCTGCAAGATGATTCCTCAACGGCAAAGGAAAATTGCTCGACATTTTGTCGTTGCAGTTTTGATTTTTATAGAGTTGCACTTCTTTGTCTTCCGTCACTTTGAGTTTCTACCAAGAAATCACACCTCCGGCATACACCTATCACTGTCAATCAACCTTCACGTGTATGAGCCGCCAGTTTTGAAATGGCCCCTTCTTGAATTTCTCGCCCCGACAAAAGGTTGTTAGACTGTCTCCACCTCGGGTTGAGCTCCCCTTGATCCGAAGACAATTTACTTTGTATTGTATGCTGACAGGGAATTTCTGAGTACTTTGCCTTATGACCCGAAGTCACTTTACTTCAGGTTTCAACCCGAAGACTCTTTTCTTTGCCTTCTTCGTGTGCAATCCGACTTCTCTATACACTTCTTCTACTTTATTCTGAAAAAAACAAAAAATGTGGGCACCTCATACCCCCTCCCTCAAATGTGAGCGTCCCCGCGAACATAGACCTTGGGTGCTTTAGAAACTTCCGAGTCTATGGTCCAATATCTCTGAACTCTCCACCCGTTTACTCAAGTGGCAAAAGGATTACCTTCCAAGTCGATGGCTGCATGGATCCATTTTCATAAAGATGAAGAACTCGATAGGGACCCATCCATCTCAAATGCAACTTGCTTGGAAAAAATATTTGGCGATTGTCATATAACAAAACCAAATCCCCTTCTCGTACAATCATAGGCTTGATTCTCTTATCGTGCCTGACTTTCCTCTATGCTTGTACTTCTTTCATGGTTTGCATTGCATCGTCTCTTTTCTCTTCTAACCACATTAGTTGATGAATACAAAGATCCTGACTTTCTTCTTCCGACATTTGTTCTTCACACAAAACCCGATATGTCGGAACTTCAAATTCAACTGGCAGTATGGGATGCAAGCCATATGTCAAGAAGTATGGAGTTTGTTAGGTTGTAATCTTCTCTGTTGTTTGATATGCCCACAGCGCGGCTGGTAATTTTGTATCCCAGTCATAGGCATAATTGACAATCACCTTATTCAAAACTTTACAAAGTAACCCATTCGCTTTTTCCGTTAAGCCATTTGCTTTTGGGTTGTAAGGAGTCATCTTCCAATGTTTAATCTGAAAGTACTTGGTTAATGCCTCCATTACTGAGTTCAAAAAATGTGTGCCCCGGTCACTGACCAATTCCAGAGGACACCCATATCGAGAGATGATGTTTCAAAAGAAAAATTCTGCCATAGTTTCCGCATCATCTCTGCGAGTTGCCTCCGCTTTGACCATCTTGGTAGCATAGTCAGTGCAGACCAAAATGTATCACTTTCTTGTGACTCGGGCCACTGGTTGAATAGTACCCACAAAATCAATCCCCCATTTCTCAAATGGGGCCGAAGGCAAAATTGGTCTCAAAGGCCATTGGGAAGTAGCCGTCGGCTTCCCTGTTCTCTGACAAGCATCACAGCTTCGGATATGAGCATGTACATCTTTGTACATTGTAGGCCACCAATACCCTGCCAAAAGAATTTTCTTTACAGTATTCTTCAGAGCATAGTGTCCTCCCGATGCCTTGGAGTGTAAAGATTCAATTACTCCTCCTACTTCGTATGACTCCAAGCATCGCCGAAGTACTTTGTCTTTGCCCATTTTAAATAAAATGCTGTGTTTAAGCTAGTACGGCCTCATTTTCCTGAGAAAGACTGCCCGCTGTTCCGGGTCCATCCCCTCAGGACAATGAAGAGTATTCAGATAATTATATTCAGCTGCATACCTTGTACTTCGCATTGCTCATAAGTGATAAAACTCTTCGTCAAGGAACCGATTGTCAATTTCCCACTCCTGGTCTTGAGTTTTTAACTTGGACAGGAAGTCCGCATTCAAATGCAAAGACCCCTTCCTCACTTGTACAGTATACGTGAACTCTTGTAATAACAAGATCCATCTTGCAATTCGTCCCAATAAATCTGCCTTCTTGACCAAATGTTGCAATGCGTAATGGTCAACATAGAAGACAAACTCATACCCCAACAAATAATGACAAAATTTCTTGCAGGCATACACCATTCCGAGTGCTTCTCTTTCAATCGTCGAATAGTTCTTTTCAGAAACTGAAAGTTGTCGGCTGGCATAATACACCGGGTAGTCCTTCTTCTTCTTGTCCTTCTGACTTAAGACGACTCCGATGGCCATGGACGAAGTGTCCACATATACATGAAAAGGGACGTCCCAATTTGGGGCCCTAATGACTAGTGCTTCAACCAGTTTCTTCTTCAACACCTGGAAAGCTTCTTCTTGACTTGCTTCCCACAGATAGTCTTTGGATTTCTTCAGAAGCTTTGTAAGTGGTGCAGCAAGCATTGCATAGTTTGACACAAAGCGTCTGTAATATCCGACATGTCCCAAGAAGGCTCTCAGCTCCCGGATGTTCTTCGGGGATTCCAAAGCTACGATTATCTTAACCTTCTCAACATCAACTTCAATACCTTGGCTTGACACCCGATGCCCCAGAAGAATTCCCTCCTTCATTGCAAAGAAGCATTTCTCCGAGTGTAATGACAAGCCGGCAAAACAACACCTTTCAAACGTTTGGCGAAGGTAATCTAAATGTACATCTCTTTGTCCAAACACACAAAAGTCATCAATAAAAACTTCCACAAATTTGCACAAGAAATCCTTGAAGATTGAATTCATCAATAACCCAAAGGGCATTTGATTGTAAGCGAAAGTGCACCAATCGGTCATGAATGTAGTTTTATCCTTGTCCTCTTCTCAAATGGATACTTGATTGTACCTTGAAAATCCATTGAGAAAACTATAACAAGGATGCCCAGCTACCTGATCTAAAATTGTATCGGTAAAAGGCAAGGGATGATGATCTTTCCGTGTAACTGCGTTCAACTTTCGGAAGTCTTGGCACACTTGGATCTTCCCTATTTTCTTCTTTGGGACAATGACGCTGGGGGAGACCCATTCACTGCTCAAGACAGGGAAGATGATTCCGGCCCCTAAGTACTTGTCAATTTTATCTTTCACCAAAAGCGAGTACTTTGGGTTTAGGCGGTATTGTCGTTGCCGAACCGGAATTGCACCTTCAACCAGATCAATCCGGTGTTCTCCAAATTCTCGTGGAATACCCGGCATTTGATCAATCGACCGGGCGAATAGATCCTGGAACTCTATAAACAGGGCAATGTATCCTGCCAACTCCTTCAAAGTAACTATCTTCGAGATTTTTAAAAATTTTCCTTCAATTAATAACACATCTTGATAGTCATCGGGGTTGATGACTCCTTCAACGTGGCTTACTCGGCTTAACCCGAGGCGAGGGGCCATCAAACCCCCTTCCTCCAAGTCAGGTTCACCCGAGGCGAGGTCATATGGATCTTTGTCTTCAATATCCACCTCGTAGCATTCCAAGTAATTAACTTGGACTTCGTCTTTGGATTTGTCTAAGGACGAAGACGATGAGTCTTTGGATTTGTCCTCCTCTTCCGACAAACTTGTTTCCCCAAGATGGGAACCTTCGTCCAACTCACAGTCAGCAGCTTCTGATCTTTGGACAAAATATCCTTGAATCTTAACTTCTGCTGATGCCAATCCACTACAACTTGGGCACTATACAACCAGGGTCTGTTGATCAACATAGGGTAACCAGTTTTTGTCATTGGTCGCAATGTGATGTAATTCAACTTGAAGGGTACCCCTCCAATGATCGTGGTAATGTTTGACAGCATGCCCAGTGGCCGTCTCCTAGTTTGGTCTGCAAACTTCAAAACTCAAGGTGTGGGTTCAAACGTATGAAACCCGAGTCGATTTGCAGTATCTTTGGTCATGACATTCACACCGGACCCAGAGTCAATGGGTATCGATGTGATCATGCACCCTGCAATCTCCGCATCTACCTTGGGAGATCCCAAATCTTCTTGTTCAATACGATAAATAGCCGGCAGGTCCTTCTTTGACATCGACCTCACCTTCTTGAGGGCCGAATTAAGTTGTCTCTTGTACAACTTGTTACTTTCCCACAATTGCTTGAATGTAATGTTGGCATTTGTGGTGGCCAGATCGGCTACAATATCATATTGGGGAACTCCTCCCAATTTGACCGTCTTCGGCTTTGGCTTTGGATCCAAAGTCTCTCCATGTTCCCTCTTGGCTTTGGGATGCTTCAAAATGGTGACGGGCTTGCTGATGGCCTTAACCTGAGGTTCCTTGGGTTGGCCCACCTCGGCTTGGATCAGACCCTTTATTTCAGATCAAATGTCCGCCGGGAAAATTGGAGACTTCATCTTCGTCTCCCCTTCCAAACTCAGTTCCCGAGTCATGAGTAATGCCTCCTTTAATTCTTTCTGCAAGGCTTTAGCTTTGGCTTTTGCGAGGATCTTTTCCTCCTTGGCCAAAAGAATGGCTTTTGGGCGAAGTCTCTTTGCCTTTCGGGAGGACGACAAGGTTGTACTCAGTTCTTCGGAATCACACTTCTTCTTGCTGGAGCGTGTCTCAACCTTCAAAATTTCAAGGTCCGGCCATTCTCCTTCTGAGGCCAGACTCCCTTCTTGAGGTCTTTCTTCCTCAAGAGTTATGCAATTTACATTTGTATCTTCCTTTGGCTGAAGTGTTGCACACTCAGCGGGGGTCTGTATATACTTTACAGGCGGCTTCGGGTTTGGTGGGTGAGGGCATTGGTTGCCCGTATGCCCCGATCCTTTACAATTTCCGCATAGGGGAACATACCCAATTTTCCTTCTTGGCTCGGGATAGTTTGGGGACCAATGTCCCATCGAGCCACAATTATAATAGGCTCTGGGTGCAACATTCTGAGGCCGATTTTGGTTGCTCATTGGTGGTCTTTGTGGAGGAGCATTGGGGTTATACTCCTTGGGTCCAAACCTTGGACCTTGATACGATGTGCTTGCTTGACACTGTACCTCCTGAGTTTGGTACACAACCTCCTCGTCCTCGTCTTGGTTCCATCCTGGAACCCAATCAATTTGCTGCATCGGGAATGCATTATGAGTATTGCATTCTGTGTTGGCATGGCCGGATTTGCCACATGCGGTGCACCACACATTAGATCGTCCAAATGCTAGGGCCTTCCTTTGGTCCTTGGCCCCAATCATCTAGATCTTGAAATCCGAAAACTCCTTGATGAGGGCATCCAGCTTGGTATCCGCCTTATGGACACTCTTGGCTGGAGGAGTCATCGGTTTCTTGCCTCCATGTCTTTGGACTTGTCTTGGCTTGGATTCTTCTTTGGATTCCGAAGAAGAGCCCAAAGTCATGGAGGATTTGTCCGAAGAAGGGGAGGTACTACGCAAAGCTCTTCTTCTGGGCTTCTTGCCTTTCTTCTCCCGGTTTCTCCGGTTTCCGGCAGAGTGAGAGTGGGCCGCTTCATAACGAGCGACATGTTTGAGTACTTTGTCCAAGGAAGTTACATTCCTCTCCCTGGCAAAGATTCGTATCTTTGGTGAAAGGCCCCCGAGGAACCAGGTAATGGCTTGGGCATCGGAGTAACCCACCACCCTCGATTGCTTGGGAACTTGGTTCAGTAGTGCCTTGAACCGCTCAGAGTAGTCTCTCAACTTCTCCTTCTTGCCACGGTCCAAATCGTTGAGTGCCGCAAAGACACTCGTATCATAGTCAACCTCCCGGAATCGTTCCAGGAAGTTGTTTCTCAAGTCTGCCCAGTCCGCTGGTACAAACCCCTTCTGGATCACATGGGTGTACCAGCTCCGAGCTTTCTTGCGGAGCAGACTTGGGAAAATTCTCAATCAATCCGCCGAGTCATGCTCCTTGTTAGCGAAGGAGATGCCTTCAAATTCTTCGATGAATTCATCGGGGTCTTCCTCTTGTTCTGTCCCCTTGTACTTCTGATAGGCGTGTCGGGTGATAGGAAGCGAAGTCATTGTTTGATGCACTGGGATCGGCTGAGGTAATGTGGAACTTGATGGAACTGAAGGATTGGCTGGAATTGACGCCGTGTTGTCAACCCAAGGATTCCAATTTGTCAAGTTCAAGGTGGGTTCTTCTTTGACAATGTCTGCTATGAGGGTGTCAACTTCAACCCGAGTGGAAGATTCAGGATCAACACCTTCGATTGGTTCTTCAAAATTCCTTCGGGACAATCGAGGAATCGTTCGTAGAAGATGTTGACACTCGTCTTCAGTAAGTGTTCTTGCTGTCTTTTCTCAAACAAAGGTCTTCAAGGAAACAACTTCCTTTACAGCTCTAGGGGAAGTTGGTGTATTGGGCCGCAATGCATATGTTTGCACACTTGATTCTTTCTTCTTCTTGGAAGAAGAGGGAGATGCAAAGTAGCCTTTCCAACCGCCTTTGCGTTTCTTGTGGTCAAGTTCTCGCAGGGCTTCTTGCACTTTGTGAAGGAGTTGAAACTCCGATGCCTCTCGTTCAGTTTTGTCAATGATGGATGGGACGTTCAGACGTTTGTCTTCTTCACGCTGAAGTGCTCGTCTTCAAGCTCTCTCTTCACGTTGTTCTCTCAATGCAGACATTCATATTGCGTTGCTACCTAGTTTCCAATTTAGCTTTGTATTCTTCCACTTCCGAGATTTGTATCCCCGGCAGCGGCGCCAAAATCATGTGACAACCCAGAAAATATCACTTTTTGGGTAAGTAAAGTTTGTTCCCGCAAAGATACGAGTGACAAATGTCCAAATACAAAGCAAAGTAACAATTTAGTTCTTTTTGGTTGCATCTTTAATCTCTCAGGTAGAAACCACACCCAAAAGAGAGTAACAAGCACTGACTCGTAGTCTTGTCACAAATTCACACTCTTTAATCACAAATCCTTCAATTCTTTCCAAACAACCTTGATTGTGATGATTCAGGCTCTCCCAAAAATGGCACTTCACTGCAAAACGACTTCACTTCAGAATTGTGTTCTACCCCTCCACTGAAGGCAAAACTTCCTCAACCAAAATTGCTTCACATCAACTTTGCACTGCACTCACAAATGGAGAATACTACCAACACCACAATTCCTCTCAGATCTGTCAAGGCATTGCTTTGATTGCACTTCACTCAGGATCAAACACACAGAATGAAGATCAAGGCTGTGGAATCCAACATCCAACAAGCACACTGACTTGCACTTCAAATTTCTCCAAACACTCACAAACACAATTACGAAGTTGCTACTCGGAATCAAGGTCAAGCGACGAGCACTGAACAACATCTAACTGCAAATGCCACTCTTAAGTAGTGAACAAATCGACAGTTCTAACAACTATACCGTTTCTACAACAAATGTTCTAACCTACAGATCCAAAATGACAATACACCTCTTCATATCTGCCCCTTCAAATCTCAAATTGGATACTAATCCAATCCGATGTCTACATCGTCCTCGGCTTTCAAACCCAAACCCGAAGAAATCTTACTTCCTACTACTCTGTCCTCGGGTTTCAGATCTTCTACTTCTTCTACCAGATCCAGCAATTCTCTTTCCTTGATCTGAAATTTCACTAGTGGGTAATCTATCTAACTCCTTATCTCCTGACCCACTCTTCTCTAATGTCTCTGATGGTAACTCCGAAGACATTTGGACTCCTATGTTATCTACTTCGGGTTTTGCTTTAACATCTTTCCAAAGTTTTTCTAGCTCTACTTTCACTAAGTCTAATCTAATGGAAATATTATCCTCTACTTCCAAAACCTTCCTATCTACACGAGTTCTTAATTTTATTAACAAGGCATTCATCTCTGTGTCCTTTGCTTGTCTTCGCCTCGTCTCTTGCACCAACAACTTCAACTCGTGCAGATGCGCTTCTTCAATTTGAACACTGGCTTCTATACTTAACATCGCATTCACCCTAAGGACTATCTCCTTCAATGGCTCCAATCTTGTCTTCCTTTCTCGTTCCCAATCCGCAAGCCATTCCTCTCTGTACATGGCCAACTCTTCCTCGAACTTGGCTTTCACTGCTTCCTTCTCTTTCTCCTTTTGTTCAACCTTCTCTTCCTGATTACAAAGTAACTCTCTTAATCTCTCTTCTTCTCTATATCTTGCAGCCAACTCTTGTTGCCAGAGTTGCTTCTTCTCCTCCATACTCTCCATCACTCTATCGAGCTCTTGATCCTTCGATGCTATCCGCGCCATAGCATGGATAAGCTCTACTCTTGAATCAGCAAACTGCTGCTTCAAGATTTCGTATTCAGCTACCTGCCTTTCTCTTGCAATATCACTCTTCCTTGCAAGATCCTCTCGATAGCTCACTTCCCTCTTCAGGTCTTCAATTACCTGACTTCTCTCTACTGCCTCCACTCGCAGTACTTCTCTCTCCTCCTCACATCGGGTTACACTCCTCTTCAACTCCGAGTTCTCTTCTTCTAATCTTGCTACCACCTGCAATACAGTCTTTACCTCTAGACAAATCAACTGCATCTCCTTCTTCTGCTCCAACTTCACCAACAGCGGGCACACTACCTCTTGTAGGTACTCCACTCCATCACTGGCAACTTCTTCCTCCCGCGGAGTGGTCTCTCTTCTCTCCTCGTGTTCTCCCGATACTCACCTTCTTCTCTGGAGTCGTCATATTGGGATTGATGCTTCACTACCCGAGCTCTCTTCTACCTCTGCCTTCACTCGACTTGGTCCTGCCTCACACTTTGCCTTACGTTGCGAGGGAACTCCTCACTGCACTGCGATCTTCTTCTCCTCTGGCACCGGTACTTTGTCTTCCAGCGTTGTATTGTCTTCGGCTTCTACCTCACCTTGCACTTCTTCTTTGTATTCTTCAGCCACTGGCGCCGAGGTCATCTCTCCACCGTCCTCACTATCACTGCTTGTATCTCCGCTCTGCAATGTCAGCTCAGGTTCCTCCTCATGCTCCGAGTCCTCCATCTTGAGCTCGGCCTCGCTTTCTGAGTCTTCATGTTTTGACTCAATTACCACCATTCCTCGCCTCGGGTTACTTCTCTGCATCTTTGGAGGTTTCTTGTTTTCTTCGGCTTCTGCTTGCCGAGTCCTCTTCTTTGTCGGGGTACTTACTATGACCTCCATGGTTTTCCCTGTCTTTGCGTAGTAATTGTCCGTGCTCCGGATTTGCAAAATGTATTGCTGCTCCTCAACATCGACCTCCTTTGGCACATCCGGATGGAAGTGAGACACCATCCAATTCCACTCCACCGAGTTCAGCAAATTGAGCCCGAGGTAGAAATGCGCTGCAAACGGCACAATGTAATGTGGAGGCAACTTATCCCGCAGATTCCACACCATCTGCCTCATTCTCTCGTGAAAACACCTCGCCCAATTAATTGGTTCTCCTGCAAACAATTTGTGAAAGAACACCGCTTGGTGTTTCATCACATATGTTGTTCTCTCCGGCTTCAGGATTGCCATCAAAGCACTCACAATTCCTCTCTTGACAGGGTCTTTGTAACTTTCTACCTTGTACCCATTCTTTGTTCTCTTCGACGAGAAAGCATCTCTCACCTCTTGAGTTTCTTGGGCTATCTCTCCTTTCCCCAAGAACGTGGCTCCCTGCTCTGAGCCTGCCTCCTTCCCGAGTACCAATCTCCAATCCGACTCTGTCCAGCGAGCCGGATTTCCTCTCTTCCCTTCTTCCTCGGGTCCATCGAGACACTTACTCTCGATGATTTCTGTCATGAATCCTGGAAAACTTACGTTCTAGTTCCATGCCAGAAAAGTGATCCGAAGTTGGCTCAAGACTTTGATCCTCGCTACTACATCTAATCTTTGAATTGCATGATTTCTCACTACGAATTCGGAGTTCTTCTTCCCTCCTCCCATCTCTTCTGCTTTCTCACTTTCTCTCGATTTCATTCTCACGACTTCTCCCTTGCGCACTAACATGAGCCCAACTCTATTTCCCTTTCCCCGATCACCTGCAAGACGACTCCTCAACGGCGAAGGAAAATTGCTCGACATTTCGTCGTTGCAGTTTTGATTTTTATAGAGTTGCACTTCTTTGTCTTCCGTCACTTTGAGTTTCTACCAAGAAATCACACATCCAGCATGCACTTGTCACTATCAATCAACCTTTGGGCGTATGAGCCGCCAGTTTTGAAACGGCCTCTTCTTGAATTTCTCGCCCCAACAAAAGGTTGTTAGACTGTAAAAGACCGAAACCGAGGAGAGAAATAGGAGAATGGAAGCTCACATTGGGACACTTGAATGAGGGAAAACTCCGAATGCCTAGCATGAGCTTTGGCCTTGGTATTTATAGGTAGCATACAAGACCCTTGAAGCTTCTCAAGAAGTTTCCTTGAGCCGCTTTCTTGGAGTGCAAGCCAAGTTAACTAGGAAGCTTCTCAAGAAGCTTCCTTCTAGAAGCCGCCTACTTGGCGTGCAAGCTAAGCTAGTTAGAAGCTTCTAGAAGCTTCCTTCTAGAAGCTACCTGCTTAGGGCGCAAGTTAACTAGTTGGGAAGCTTCCTAAGAAGCTTCTTAGATGCTTCTAGAATATTCTAGGCTATTTTGTCTTATTCTCTACTTCGTAAGCCCGACTAACTTCGTCACTAAACTCCATATTGTTACATATTCCCCCGCCGCTAGTTGGTGACGTCCTCGTCGCCAGTGAAGCTTCGAAGTCCTTGATGGCCATCTGTGCATTTTGGAGGTGAGAAAGAGGTTCCCATGTAGCATCATGAAGGGGATACCCTTTCCAAAGGACCTTGTACTCCGTATGTTGGTGACGGCCTCGTTGAATATGGCGACGCGCAAGGATACGATCAACTTCGTACTCCTCATGATCATTGATAGGGACAGGAAGAGGGGGAGGTTGGACTCGAGAGGAAAAGGAAGAAGGGTTAGGAACAAAGGGTTTCAACTTGGAAATATGAAAGACAGGATGGATACGCATGTGACAAGGTAAGGCAAGACGATAAGCAACAGGAGAGATAATGTGGGTGATATCAAAGGGTCCTATCCAATTAGGAGCAAGTTTACGAACTTGGGTATCAAGTGGGAGAGGGAGGTTACTAGAGGATAGCATGACTTTATCACCAACTTCAAAGGTGAGATCACAACGATGATGGTCTGCATATTGTTTTTGGCAATTCTGAGCAACAAGGAGGTGAGATTTGGCTTGTTGGAGAGATTGGGATATAGTGGTCAAGAATGTAGAAGTTTGAGGAACTTGAGAGGGAGGGGGAGCAAGAAGAGAATCTGGAACAAGCGGATCTTGGCCAAAATTGAGAAAGAAGGGAGAAAATCCAGTGCTTGCCTGTTTGGAATTGTTGTAGGCAAATTCTGCAGCTGCAAGACATTCATCCCAGTTGGTATGGTGGACATTGACAAAGGCCCGCAACATATCCTCCAATGTATGATTGGCGCGTTCGGTTTGTCCATCAGTTTGAGGATGATAGGCCGTGGACAAAGCAAGCTTGGTGCCGAGTTTCTGGAAGAGTGCTTGCCAAAACTTCCTGGTAAATCGAGGATCACGGTCAGAGATGAGTACACGTGGCATCCCATGATGCTTGAAGACATTGTCGAAGTAAATTTGTGCTAAGGGTGGAGCATCCACGGTATCACAGGTTGGTGCCAAGTGGATTTGCTTACTAAGCTTATCCACAAACACCACAATTGCGGTGTGTCCTTGTTTTGTCTTTGGCAAGGATGTGATGAGATCCAAGCTCACATGCTCCCAACGAGCGGATGGAATGGCGAGTGGTTGAAGGAGTCCACTCGGCTTCTGGTTGTTGGCCTTGTTCCGTTGGCAACTCTCACATGATCAAACAAAGTCTCGAACATCTCGTGTCATGTTGGGCCACCACCATTGGCGTTGGAGGGTGCCCAAGGTCTTGTCCACTCCCATGTGACCAGCTATTGGTAAATCATGGGCTTCTTGAAGGCGCACAAGTCGAAGATCTCCTTTGGTTGGAACATAGATTTGGTCTGCATGGAATAAAAGGCCTTCCTTGAAGGAGAAGGTGTTGTACTCCTTGTCGCGTGCTGTTAGACGACCGTGTACCATTTGGAAGAAGGAATCTTGCTGTAGGGCTAACCGAAACTCATTATGAATCTTGGGATCAATTGACACCGTCGTAATTGCTGCCGCGATGAGAGGAAGAGACTTCAAATCAGGTCGTCGTGATAGAGCATCAGGGATGACATGGAACCGACCTGGTTTGTACTCAAGTTTGATGTTGAACAATTGGAGTTGCTCTTCCCATCGATGATGTCGACTCTTCATGTGCTCTAGGTGTAAGGTCTGCAACAATGGCTTGTGATCAATTTGCATGATCACTTGTTTCCCCAAGAGATAATGCCTCCATACCTTGGTGGCATACACCATTGCAAGTTGTTCCCGATCTCGAGCAGAGTAATTTCTTTCAGCTGTATTTAGTCGGCGAGACACAAAGGCAATAGGATGTAGTCCATCTGGAAATTCTTGTTGCAACACAGCTCCAATTGCAAAGTTAGAAGCATCAAAATCAACCACACAAGGTAGCTAAGGATCATATGGTTGAAGAATGGGTCTTGAAGACACCGTATGCTTTAACTTCTGGAATGCTTCTTCATGCTTGGTGGTCCATTGGAAGCTCGAGTTCTTTCCCAAGAGGTCAGTCAATGGTGTAGCCACGTGAGCATAATAGTGGATGAACCGTCAGTAAAACTGGCCAATCCGTTGAACGCTCGTACTTCGGTAGCATCCTTTGGGGTAGGCCAATCAGTAATGGCCTTGATCTTCTCTTCTTCCATCTTGATCCCCTCTGATGAGATCTTATGACCCAAGAAGGTAACCTCCTTCTGCCAAAAAGCACACTTTGACTTCTTGCAATAAAATTTCCACTGTCGTAGTCGTCTTAGGACTTCTTGCACATGATTCATGTGTTCTGCCTCTGTCCTACTATAGATTAAGATATCATCTAAGAACACTACCACAGACTGATCCAATAGCCCCTCCAACACCCGATGCATCTGATCCATGAAGACTATTGGAGCATTAGTGAGTCCAAAAGGTAGAACTCTCCACTCAAAATGTCCATACCTTGTACGAAAGGCAGTCTTTTTCACGTCCTCTCCTTCAATAGGAATTTGCCAATAGCCGCTACGAAGATCTAGCTTGGAAAAGTATCGTGCTCCACTTAATTGATCAAGCAAGTCATCGATCCAAGGCAAGGGATATGCATTCTTCACAGTTTGCTTATTGAGCCCACGGTAATCAATATAGAAACGAAGTCCTCCATCCTTCTTTGGAACAAATAGTACCGGTGCTCCCCAAGGAGAGGTACTATGTCGTATGAAATCCTTCTCCAACAACTCTGTAAGTGTTGTTCGCAACTCCTCCAACTCCTTTGGTGAGAGCCGATAGATTGGTCTACTCACTGGAGTACTCCCTGGCAATAACTCGATCTTGAAGGGCATACCTCAATCAGAGGGTAATCCCTTTGGTAGATCATTCGGAAACACATCTGCAAACTCTTGAACTATCCGATCAATCGTCGCTTGATGCGGCACTTGGCCCTCCTCAGATTGTTCTTGTGCAATCGGCTTTATCCACACCGCGAATACAGACTTATCTTCCTCCAAAGCTTGCTCTATGGTTGCTTCATTAACAAACTTCCCTTCTAGGGACTCATCTCTCTTCCGAGCTTGCTCCACGGTTGCCTTCCTGGCAAACTTCCCATCTTGGGACTCATCTCCCTTCCAGATTTTCTCTATGGCTACCTTCTCGACAAACTTCCCATCTTGGGACTGACTATTCTTAGGTGTCTTACTCACAGGTGCCAGACAACCTAATCGGAAATTCCTACCTTGGTGTTGTACTTGAATTTGGTGTTGGGTCCAATCAAATTGAACCTTATGACATTCAAGCCAAGGTAGATATCATAGTGTAGAGGTGCCACTACAAACCTCATACACTCCAAATACTCCTTCCCAATCTTGAAGGTAACATGATGCAAGGTGCGGAATGCAGAACCCTTTCTACCATCCGCCATCATCAAACTACTTCCAATCACTGGCTTGATAGGAATACCCAATTCCTTTGCTACTTGCATAGACATGCAATTCTCTGAACTTCCAGAATCAACCAAAATTCTACAACCCCGATTAGATATCATACCTTGCAAGTGAAGCAAACTTGCATAGGTCGAGCCTTCAATCCCATTGGAACTAATCAAGCTCCCAGTAGGCGGCTCGAAATCTCCTACTGGGATTCCTCATTTCCCTGATCATTCCGCTCCACAACCTCCACTTGGGCAACTTGTCGAGGTCATCCATTCCTGAGTGGACATTCAGCAATGCGATGCCCCAACTGGTGACAATAGAAACAACCTCCATTTTGTCGTAATTTTTCTCTATCTGCTGTGCCAAGTGGTCTTCGTTGGATAACATCAATCTCCATTGGTACCGGTTCTTCCACTCGTGGTACTGGTGGGTTTTGTGTAGGTCGAGGTTGAGACCAAGTTGTCGCAACTAAGGAATCAAAACGCTCAGCCAATTGCATGGCTTGTTCTACATTCTGTGGCTCTCGCATGGTCACCTCCAATCTGGTTCGTGACTTCAATCCTCGCACAAATCGATCCAGAACTTCACCTTCTTGGATATCTAGAATTTGCATGATGATATTCTGAAATTGTGTGATGTAGCTTCTCACTGAGCCAATCTGCCTCAACTCAACCAATTTATCTTGTGCAGCTCGGGTGGCATTTATAGTCTGAAATCGACCAAGTATTGCATCCTTGAATTCTACCCATGTAAAACTTGGTGTAACAATTTGTCGTTCAGCTCTTTCTACTCGGAATCGCCACCAAAGTTTTGCCACTCCATCCAACTGGCTAGAAGCCAAGAGAATTTGTTTCCGCTCGTCTTGAAGATTGGTGGCTTCAAAGTAACGTTCACAGTCAAACACAAAATTCTCCACTGTGCCTAGAAGATTCTTGCCTTCAAACACCTTGGGTTTCGGAAATCGAATGTGATCTTCTCCATCTCGAACTGGGGCTCTGTCTATCTGTTCTTGTCGTTGCTGGTCTTGTTCATCCAACAATTGAGTAAGATGCTCGATTTGTTGTTGCATTGCAAGGATAACATCCGGTATTGCCGCCATCGCTACTACTCTATTCCACTACCCGCAATTTATCTAGTTGATTAACACGTAGATACAACACGTCCACCGTTCTCCATAAGTTACAACTGGAAGTATCAAGGGTTCCTCTGACACGGTGATCATATGTAGAAAATCCTGCCCAAAGCATGAGGTGATGAATTGTGTGAAATGATGCTTTGGTAATATCTAGACATGAAAGTCCCAATGGTTTGGCGGAAGTGGATTTGGTGGTCCATAAATTCCATCCATCCCATTCCTGCTCTGATACCAATGTAAAAGACCAAAACCGAGGAGAGAAATAGGAGAATGGAAGCTCACATTGGGACACTTGCATGAGGGAAAACTCCGAATGCCTAGCATGAGCTTTGGCCTTGGTATTTATAGGTAGCATACAAGACCCTTGAAGCTTCTCAAGAAGTTTCCTTGAGCCGCTTTCTTGGAGTGCAAGCCAAGTTAACTAGGAAGCTTCTCAAGAAGCTTCCTTCTAGAAGCCGCCTACTTGGTGTGCAAGCTAAGCTAGTTAGAAGCTTCTAGAAGCTACCTACTTAGGGCGCAAGTTAACTAGTTGGGAAGCTTCCTAAGAAGCTTCTTAGATGCTTCTAGAATATTCTAGACTATTTTGTCTTATTCTCTACTTAGTAAGCCCGACTAACTTTGTCACTAAACTCCATATTGTTACATAGACTGTCTTCGCCTCGGGTTGAGCTCCCCTTGATCCAAAGACAATTTACTTCGTATTGTATGCTGACAGAGCATTTCTGAGTACTTCACCTTATGACCCAAAGTCACTTTACTTTGGGTTTCAACCCGAAGACTCTTTTCTTTGCCTTCTTTGGCCATATAGGCGCAATCTGACTTCTCTATACACTTCTTCTCCTTTATTCTGAAAAAAACAAAAGATGTGGGCACCACAATGGTCAAGTCCCAGACATGCTCATAAGTAAGCACCGGAAGGACAATAAGATCCAGATTTCCCATCACTGACTCCATGAAGACTGCCCCAAAATGTATCACCATCTAGTCCCGTAAGTTGTCCCGGTGTAAAATCTGAAGCCTAGTGAGAAAAGGATTCGGGAGTGGCAGACTAGGAGCATGGGACATCTCATACTCAAATGCTTCATCCAATGCTCCAACACTCACGCTTTGCTACAACTCTCAATCCCAATGTCCTTCTCCCCTGGAGACTCTCCAAACTTAAACACACTCGTCTCTCCACTCATCCTCATTTTTATTCATTAGAGCCCTCAAACATGATAAGATTGTAACCCACATGGCCAATCACATACATGTACATAGATGGCTCACATGGGAACATCTCATCCGTCGGATCTAGCATACAACCTACCCCACTTACATGGAGATAAACTATGATAAGTCACTTTTTAACGGCCTATGCAAACCACAACACGACATCCACCCCCTCTAAATCTATGCATCCTCCAATATGCACCAATTGATCAGACTATAAATTGTAGTCAGATTCATACTACCTCCTCATCTGATCGATGAGACTCATGATCCTCCAATAGTAGATCCTCATCTTGGAATTGAAAGAGATCCAACTCTTTGTTGACTTAGTCTGTGTTCCAACTTCCTTCTTGCTGTTTGAGAGCTTGACGCGCTTGCCAGCAATTGGAACCTTGAGTTTGCATCCATCCAACTCTCAAAGAGAGTAGGTAGCATTATCCAACACACTAACAACCACATACAGTCCAAACCAATGCTTTGAGAATTTTCTCATAACACTATACTGGTTATCTAGACTACTATCGTAGACTAGTACCCAATCTCCTTCTCTAACATCTCTTGGCCTCAAGCGGTGACATTTGTAAAATCTGTCTTTATTCCCAAGGCGTGCTTTCTTAAGCCTCTCAATTGCCAACTCCACATCCTCTGGCCTTTTCTCCAATTGGCAAGTCCTGAGTGCTAGAAGCTCCTCCCTAGATATGTGATCTTACCAAGGTAGGACACTCCAAGTGAGTATTTGCTCCTCAATTGGCATTATCAATTTCTGCCCATGTATCAACTCTGCGGGCATGTAACCAGTAACTGAACTATGAGTGGTGCAATTTGCCCATAGAGCAAAAGGTAAGAGCCTTGGCCACTCTTTCACTCTTCCTTGGCATGTTTTCACAATGGCTTTCACAATGGGCGGATGATCTCGCTCACTCTTGGCATTTCCCTCTAGGTTGTAAGCTGTAGTAAGAGCCAATTTGACTCCACACCTCTCAAAGAAAGCGTTGGCTTTTTGTGTATTTAGCTCTCCTTGATCCACTGTAATTTTTCCCACACATCCGTATCTACAAACCATGTCCTCCAATAGAAATCTGCAAATTTCCTTGCTGGTTTTGGTCCTCAAGGCTTGTCCTTCCACCTAGTTAGACAAATCCTCTTGTGCCTTTACCCTATGATATTCTTGCTTGGCAGGAATACTCACGGCTTCCGAGACCTTCTTCCAATCAGATGTTAGTCCATTGTCCTCAGATTCATCCTCTAGTAAGACCTCCAGCTCCCTTTGTAGCTCACTATTTGCTGATTGAAGAAACAACTCCACCTTGTCACTCTTGAGTGTGAGTTTCTCTATTTGAGACAATTGTGAATATTGCCTCTCAAACTCCCAAAATAGCTCAATTGCACTCAAGCCCTTTGCAACCTTGTTCACCCACTCCCTAAATGACTTCTTGGTTACCCTATTTGCATCCTCCAAGCAATATTCCTCCTCTAGATGAAGAGAAAATCTCTCCCAATTACCTCCATGAGCTTGAATAATCTCCTTATGTGTACACGGAGCTCCGAGATAACCGCAAGCTCAAATGTAGCTATCATCTCACATTAGGGAACCTTGTTGAGCTCCATCTCCCTAGAGTAATACTTCAGGTACTTTGAAATGTTCCTCCCATCAAACTGATCTAACTTCCCAACAACCAATTGCAAAGCTTTAGAAGCCAATGCCTCCTTATGTTCGGCAATTTGATGTTGTTGCATATACAATGCAAATGCTTGAAACATCTGTGCTGTAGCCGGATCAAGTTGTAATGTAGGTGCCTCTCCAGAGTTACTAGCACCTAGATCTTCTAAACTCTTGTCTGATCTCCTATCCATGTCCACCAACCACCTCCTTTTTGACTCTCCACTTCAGAAGTTTCACGTCGAGTTCACCAACTATCGTACTCTTCTTTTCTCTCTTTTGGAACACACAAGGTGCCTGGCTATGGAGACTACAGATCAAAGGCTAGAGGTAAACCCGTAATGACTTGATTGAACATGCATGTGACCCTATTGTTGGAACCCTCCTTTCTTGTAACTAATATTCTTGCTATTGGGAAAGGTAGTACTGGGCAACCTAATCGGTCATCACAACACGCACTCTTGGTATGCTGGTCATCACTTCCAACATTACCAAGGAGAAATACACAGCATTCCTAGAAGGAAATAATCTAAGCGCAACGCCTGCACACCAATCCAAGCCAATTGGGCATACAAACAAGCATACAAGCACAAGGAGGATCCAATCACAAGAATATGGCGACAACTCTTTGTACTTTTTGTTGGAAAAGAGCTTCAGAGCCTTCTTGCTCTATCATTAAGCTCATTTCAACATGTACTCCAAGCCTCCTCCCATCTGTACTTCAGATCTCAACAAATTTCTACTCCATGTGTGGATTTTCTATATCTTTTTGATGGGGAAAACTTTGTGCATCTCATATGAAAATAACTATTTTTGTATAGCTTGGATTCAAGTTTTCTAGGATTCAATTGAAAGTCTATGAGATCAGATTTCCAATGATATAAAATACACTTCAATCAGATCACTACAACTTGCCTGACAAGCTCTCAAAGTTGGCCAAGTTTTTGCAAATTTTGTATCACCATCCAGTCTCGTAAGTTGTTGCGGTGTAAAATCTAAAGCCTAATGAGAAAAGTATTTGGGAGTGGTAGATTGGGAGCGTAGGACATCTCATGCTCAAATGCTTCCTCCAATGCTCCAACACTCATGCTGTGCTACAACTCTCACGCTCTGCTACAACTCTCACTCCCAACGTCCTTCTCCCCTTGAGACTCTCCAAACTAAAACACACTTGTCTCTCCACTTGCCCTCATCTTTATTCATCAGAGCCCTCAAACATGATAAGATTGTAACCCATGTGGCCAATCACATACATGTACATATGTGACAACCCGGCAAATATCACTTTTGCGGTAATCGGGTAAGTAAAGTTTGTTCCCGTAGAGATATGATTCAAAAATGTCCAAATACAAAGTCAAACAATAACAATGTTGTTCTTCTTGGTTGTGTCTTTAATCTCTCAAGTAGAAACCACACCCAAAAGAGAGTAACAAGCACTATCTTGCAGTCTTGTCACGAATTCACACTCCTTAATCACAACTCCATCAATTCTTTCCAAACAATCTTGATTGTGATGATTTAGGCTCTCCCAAAAATGGCACTTTGTTGCAAAACTACTTTGCCTCAGAATTGTGCTCCACCCCTCCATTGAAGGCACAACTTCCTCAATTGAAATTGCTTCACATCAACTTTGCATTGCACTGTAATACCAAGGGTTAGCCATATGATCTAGATGTGAAATTCGGTTTGGTAACATCTAGAATGATGTTATACATGATGGTCAAAATAGATCAGATAGAAGTATCACCAAAAGAGTACTTCTACTAATAGGGCAGAAACCAAAATAGACTTGAGAACCTTAGAACCAATAGCTAGACATATGATTTAAAGGTGAGAATTGGTTTGGTAACATCTGGAAGGATGTTACACATGATGGACTAAGCAGATCAGAAAGAGGTATCACCAAAAGGGGACTTCTAATAATAGAGTAGGAATCGAAATATGCTTGAAATCTTTGAAGGCAATTTCGGAGGGCTAAACAGATGAATTAGGCCTTGAAAATGTGCAGATTCCCCCCCAACAGAGGAAAGGCTAGCCTTCCCTCCTCCCTGGTTTGTCTTGTTGAGAGCTTTCCAACGATACCTTACTCATGTGATTCTGAGATTCCTACAGGAAGATTCCCTAAAAGATTCCCTCCAGTCAAAGCTCATTTGACCAACCAGATAGGACCTAGACCAGACAGGTCACCCATCCAAGTAGGTAATCCAAGGGTGGAGCTTGCTGACATGTCACCTATCTGTGTCCCTAATCCTATGGTGGAGCTTCCTTGGAGGAGATCCTCTTTGTCTATATAATAAAGAGAAGGTGCTCCCTTGGGGTATCGAATGTTTGAGTGTGCAATCTATGTTTTCTCTCTTCTCTTGTCCTCGGAGTATTACAATGGTATCAGAGCAAGTGTTCTAGTCCAAGAGAGTGGATCACCCCTCTTGGAATAGCACGAACTACTGAAACTGAGTAATTTGAGGTGGAGAACATAGAGTAATCGCTAGACTTAGGAAGGACTTTAGAGAGCGGATGGGATGGATGCGCCGGGGGGACAATTTCCCGCACCTAGCTTTCCATTCTCAAACCCATTCCACATCAAGGTTATGTACATCTAGCGTGAGCAGATGAGAGTATTGCTAGTTTATCACTTTGGTACGGAATTCATGGACAGAGTGATGAACTCACCAAACCCGGTGATTCTACCTGTGGTGATATATGTCAGAGAGTGGGATTTGACAATCTACATTCTATTATGATAATATGGATATGAATGTCCCAAATCCTCTCCCTTTCAACACTCAAGTAGAAATCCGTTATGTATGAGGCCAAAATTGATGTTTAGAGATTTTGTGGTTAGGAATTTTGGTGAGGAGTATTATCAACGAGTGATAGCTTCTGAGGTCCCAATGGTAGTTCTGATAGTTTGTGCGCCTTCCAGAGTGATTATATTGACTCTGTATTGAAGTAGATGTTAGCAATTGGGTGTTGCAGGAACCATGGATCCGTAGTTGCAAGAGCTGGTGCAAGGAATGCAAGGGATGTTGAATGAATTTCAAGAGATTAAGATGACCATGGAGACATTGCAAAGTCAAGTGCAGATCCTCAGGAACGATCAAGCCATGCAAGAAGAAGAGCCGTCTCAAAACCCGGTACCTACGATTGAAGTACTTGGAGAGGCACTCGTGCCTACGAACCCTATCAACGATGAAGCCACATTGCTACTCCGGATGAAGAAGACTTGCAACATCAAGCCTTACAAGGGGCAGCGTACGATGGGAGTTGTGGAGAATTGGATCTCAAGAATGAATCGATATTTTTGATTGTTCTCAACAGAGATCACAGAGCATGCTGCAGGCGTGTTTGCATGTGGGTACTTGACCGATAAAGCCCTCACATGGTATGATGCTTGGGAATAATCCATGCTGGCAAAGAGAAGGGAGGTCACATGGACAGCAATGCAAGAAGGACTGCTCAAGAATTTCCAATCGGTGGATTCTGTGCAGATGGCTCGAACCCGACTATGGGGATTGAGACAAAAGAATAGCGTACAAGAGTATGTGGAGGCATTTCTGGATCCACAAGTCGCAATTACCAACATGAGTCCAGCAGAAGCTCTCGACAATTTCAAACGAGGGTTGAAAGAGCGGATTCGCCAAGAAGTCATGGTGCAAAACCCTCGCACGGTATTTGAAGCTATTGCTTGTGCGTAGAGAATAGCCGGAGCATTAGGTGGAGGTGAAGGAGTAGTTCCACCTCAACATTATCGGGCAGAAATGCCACACATGGGTGGACCAGTACCAATGGAATTGGGCAACCTTCGATTTTGGGATCAAGGAGCACGGCCACTTCAAGGAAAGCGGGGACGGGTAGAAGAACAAAGAGATGGAGTCCCACAAGGAGAAGGGACTCAAGGAGAACAACGCTGCTGTTACAATTGTGGCCGTATTGGGCACATATCTACCAATTGTCGCACTCGTTTCCCTAGAGGCCCTTGGCCTTCGTACAGGCGATCTTTGAACAACATGGAGAGGCACATTGAAGAGGAGGAGGTGGAAACCACTTCGGAAAACAAAGATCGCCAGTAAATGTACCTTGCGGCCTTACTGGCTCAATAAGGAAGCAAAGAAGCAAGGGAAGGAAGAAGAATAATGCACAAAGATCCCGAAAGGCAACCTCACAATTGATTGTCGTGAATGGAATCCTAGAAGGTAATCAAGTGAGAGTATTAATAGATTTGGGAGCAATAGAGAATTTCTTGTCTCGCTCTGTTGCAATAAGCTTGGGAATGGATCTAGAGAGAGATGGAAGTGAAGAAGTAGAGTTACCAAATGGGCAAACAGAGAGGATTGAATCATTACCTAGACGGGTAACCCTCTCTGTAGGAGAATATCAAGAAGCAATTGAGTGGCGAGTGATACAATTAGCCCGTTATGATGCAATTTTAGGCATGCCATGGATGGAGCAATACAACCCAATGGTGGATTGGAGGAAGAAAGTAGTGAGAACCCACCAATGGTCAATCATTGGGGTTAAAGAAAAATCACACAGGCAGAAACTGCCTCTATATGTCGTAGGGACGACAACTATCTGTAAGACCGATAGATGTTTTCTGGGTCTAATAAGAGAAGTCCAAAGTGCACAACTCGCTGGACAAATTCCTGAGAAATTGAAGGATGTGGTGGATGAGTTTCAAGATGTCTTTCCCGATGTTCTACCCTCAAGATTACCACCTAAAAGGTGAGTAGATCACAAAATAGAGACACTCCCGGGGAAGACACCTCCTTGTAAGGCCCCATATCGCCTATCACCTCATGAGTTGGAGGAGTGTAAGACTCAAATTGAGGAGATGCTACAGAAAGGGTTCATCCAACCTAGCGTATCACCATATGGGGCCCCTGTCTTGTTTGTGAAGAAGAAGGATGGTACAATGCGCATGTGCATTGACTATTGGGGTCTCAATCAGCAAACATTGAAGAACAAATACCCCTTACCTCGCATGGATGACCTATTTGATCAACTCTATGGAGCAAGATACTTCACCAAACTGGACTTGCAGAGTGGTTACAATCAAATCCGAATTGCAGAGGAGGATGTGTACAAAACTGCCTTTTGAACCAGGTATGGCCACTTTGAGTATCTTGTGATGCCTTTTGGCCTCACCAATGCGCCTGCCACTTTCATGAGCCTAATGAATGACATATTTCGTCCATACTTGGATAAGTATGTTATCGTCTTCTTAGATGATATCTTAGTATATAGTATCACAATGACAGAACACAAACAACATCTACGAGAGGTCCTCCAGATTCTAAGACAGAATCAGTTGTACGCCAAAATCTCAAAGTGTGAGTTTGGCAAGTCTGAAGTAGACTACTTAGGGCATAGAGTAAGTGCAGAGGGCATTCAAGTATTGATAGATAAAATAAAGGTCATTCAAAAATGGAGTGCCCCAGAAGATCAAACTCAACTTAAGAGCTTCTTGGGGTTGACAGGATTCTATCGTAGATTTGTCAAGGACTTCTCCAAGGTTGCACAGCCTTTAACGGCACTACTTGGCAAGGGGAAGAAGTGGACATGGGGAACTGCACAAGAGTTGGCCTTTCAAGAATTGAAGGCCGCCTTGCTACATGCACCAATCTTGAAGTGGTATGACCCAAAATGTCCAATCAAGTTGGCTATGGATGCATCAGGCGTAGCAATAGGAGCAGTCCTACAACAAGAGTGGCATGACGGATGGCATCCAATTGCATATTTCTCTCGAAAGTTGTTACCAGCAGAGCGCAATTACCACACCACAGTACGAGAAGAGCTGGCCATCGTTCTAGCAACCAAGCATTGGAAGCACTACTTGGGCGAGAAGGCATTTGTAGTAGAGACAGACCACAAACCTCTAGTCTACCTCAAGACGCAGAAGGATCTATCTCGTCACCAAATTCGGTGGGTAGAGTGGCGACAACGCTTCAACATGACAATCACCTACGTGGAAGGTTAGAAGCAACTTGCAGATGCATTCACCCGCATGCCAATGGCCAACAACTTGGCGGTAGAGGTTAAGATTAACCCTGAATTCTGGCAAGAGATCCTAGCTGCTACAAAAATTGAGCCACAGATTGTAGAAGGGCAATCGTCCAAAGGTGTCACCAGCACCCAAGGACTCACCTTTCGGGAGGGCCGATTGTGGATCCCAAATGTCCCAGAATTACGCACCACCATTCTAGCGGAATGTCATGATTCGGCCATTGCAGCTCATGTCGGAGTCGACAAGACCTTGGAGGCAGTCAAGCGCCATTACTATTGGCCCAAGATGAGCAACGACGTGATGGACTATGGGCATAGCTGCCTACTTTGTCAACAGAACAAAGCTTCTAATCAAGCTCCTGCAGGGCTCCTTCAACCTCTTCCCACTCCTACCCAACGTTGGGAACAAGTGAGTATGGATCTCGTTTGTGAATTACCCAAGACCACCTCAGGGTTTGACTCTATTGTGGTCTTTGTGGACCGGCTCAGCAAAATGATTCATGTACGCCCTACCACCAAAGAGGTGACCGCTCCACAACTAGCTCAACTATACTTAGATGCAGTCTTTGCTCACCATGGCTTGTCTAGAGTACTCATCACCGATAGAGGCACCCAATTCACCAATTTGTTTTGGCAAACACTCTTTGGTTTCTTCAAAACCAAGTTGACCATGTCTACAGCTTACCACCCACAAACAGATGGTCAAACAGAGCGGGCTAATCGCACAATTGAAGACATGTTACGCAACTTCACCTTAGAAGAGCAAGAGAGGTGGGACACCCTACTACCGTTGGTGGAATTCGCTTACAACAATTCAGTGCATGCCTCCACCCAGGTCACTCCGTTCTTCCTCATGTATGGTGAACATCCCTTCACACCTTCTAGCTTGATGAAGATCCGTCTAGTGAGTACCAAGGTTGATGCAGTCAACACATTTGTTTCTAGAATCCAACAAGGTGTGGAGAGCGCCAAGCACAGGTTACAGATTGCGCAAAATCGACAAAAGTAGTATGCTGATGCACACCGTAGGCACATGGAGTTCAATGTTGGGGATCAAGTGTGGCTATCGACAACCAACCTCACATTAGTTGGATCTCGTAAGCTCAGACCTCGTTTTATTGGGCCTTTCTTGATTCTTCGTCTCATCGGCACTGTGGCCTATCACCTTGAGCTACCACCACACATGAAGATCCATCCAGTGTTCCATGTCTCCCTATTACGCAGATATGCTCCCCAATCAGGCCAAGGTACTTCCACACAGGACATTCGACCTTGTCCGACAGTCATTGATGGCATAGAGGAATATGAAGTGGAGCGGATTCTCCAAAAGCGCATGCGTGGTACTCGCCATCCGCGGGTGGAATATCTAGTACAATGGAAAGGTTACCCCCTCTATGAAGCAACCTGGGAACCCGCTGCCAATTTGGCACATGCACCGGTGTTGGTGCAAGCATTTGAGCAACAATTGCACAACGAGGACGTTGCGTCTTAAAAGGAGGGAGGTCTGTAATACCAAGGGTTAGCCATATGATCTAGATGTGAAATTCGGTTTGGTAACATCTAGAATGATGTTATACATGATGGTTAAAATAGATCAGATAGAAGTATCATTAAAAGAGTACTTCTACTAATAGGGCAAAAACCAAAATAGACTTGAGAACCTTAGAACCAATAGCTAGACATGATTTAAAGGTGAGAATTGATTTGGTAACATCTGGAAGGATGTTACACATGATGGACTAAGCAGATCAGAAAGAGGTATCACCAAAAGGGGACTTCTACTAATAGAGTAGGAACCAAAATATGCCTGAAATCTTTGAAGGCAATTTCGGAGGGCTAAACGGATGAATTAGGCCTTGAAAATGTGCAGATTTCCCCCCCCCCAACATAGGAAAGGCTGGCCTTCCCTTCCCCCTGGTTTGTCTCGTCGAGAGCTTTCCAACGGTACCTTACTCATGTGATTCTGAGATTCCTACAAGAAGATTCCCTAAAAGATTCCCTCCAGTCAAAGCTCGTTTGACCAACCAGATAGGACCTAGACCAGACAGGTCACCCATCCAAGTAAGTAATCCAAGGGTGGAGCTTGCTGACATGTCACCTATCTGTGTCCCTAATCCTATGGTGGAGCTTCCTTGGAGGAGATCCTCTTTGTCTATATAATAAAGAGAAGGTGCTCCCTTGGGGTATCGAATGTTTGAGTGTGCAATCTATGTTTTCTCTCTTCACTTGTCCTCGGAGTATTACATGCACTCACAAATATAGAATACTACCAACACTACAATTCCTCTCAGATCAGTCAAGGCATTACTTCAATTGCACTTCACTCAAGATCAAACACACAAAGTAAAGACCAAGGCTCCTAAATCCAACATCCAACAAGCACATTGACTTGCACTTCAAAATTCTCCACACACTCACAATTACAAACACAAAGTTGATACTTGGAATCAAGTTCAAGCAATGAGCACTGCTTCACAGCACTTTGCTTTAACTATTCTCAAAAATTATGAGTATTGAACAACATATGACTATGAATGCCACTCTTAAATAGTGAAGCAATCAACAGTTCTAACAACTGTACCATTCTATAACAACTCTTCTAACTTGCAGATCCAAAATGACAATGCACCTCTTCATATCTGCTTCTTCAAATCTCAAAACTGTTACTAATCTGATCCGATGTCTACTTCGTCATCGGCTTTCAAACCCAATCCCAAAGTAACTTTACTTCCTACTACTCTATCCTCGGGTTTCATAACTCCGAACTCTTCTATCAATTCTACTACGTCTTCACTTGGATCTACAATTGAGGTCATGGGTAACCTTTCTACTACTTTATCTTTCGACCCACTCTTCTCTAAAGTGTCAAATGTCAAATCCAAAGACACCTGCACTCCTACTTCTCTTACTTCGGGTCTTCGTACTTCTTCTACCTCATTGCAAAGTTTAGCTAACTCTGTCCTAATAAGGTCTAGTCTGAGACACACATTGTCCCCCACCTCTAACATCTCCCTATCTACATGATCTCGTAGCCGGATTAAGAGATTATTTAATTATGTATCCTTTGCCTTCCTTTTGCGCGTCTCCTGCACTAGCAACTTTAGCTCATGCAACCTTGCCTCTTCGAGTTTACATTCCACTTCCGTACTCAGCATGGCCTTAATTTCATTGACAACGCCTTCTACCTCATTAGTTTCTTCCACCACCATAAGCTTCTTCTTCTTCCTCTCTTCTTCCAATTCACTATGATATATCTGAAGCTCATCTTCAAATTGAGCTTTTAATGCTTCCTTCTCCCTCTGATGCACAAAGAGTTGTTCCTTTGCTACTCGCATCAACCCTCTCAACCGATCTTCTTCTCTGCTATGCTCCTCAACTCTCGCTGCCAGGCCTGATCTTTCTCCGCTGCTCTCTTCTTGAGGCTCTCCAACTCTTGCTCTATCACCGCAACAATTGCTTTCGAGTGTATCTACTCGACACGCCCCTCTGCAAGTTCTCCTGTCAATCTTGCATTCATTGTAGTCATCTCCTTCACTTCCTCACGATTTTTTACTAACTCTTCTCTTGTTGCCTCAAAGTGCTTACCCTAAAGAACCTCCTCAACCCAAAGTTCTTTGACCTCCATCTCTACTCTTGTCAGCTTACTTCGTAACAATGAGGTTTTGGCATTCCAGGTCTTTACCACTGCTAATTCATCTGGTATGTCAAGTTTGGCACTTATCATCTCCATCTTCTTCTGCTACAACATTGTTAACAACGGGCATACAACCCTAGACAAATAGTCCACTCCTTTGCACCTTGCATCCTTGGTTTGGAATTTGGGTTCCGACTCTTCTATGTTTGGTACCTTGCCCCAAAGTCGAGATCTTTGTACCTTCAAAGTTTCCTCTTCAGAACTTTCTCCCTGTTTCTAAGTAAGGTTATTGGGCCCCACTGCAGATACACTCAGAGCATTCTTACTCTTGGCAGCTTGGGGTTGTGCCTCGCCTTCTTCTCCCTTCTTTTTCTCACTACCTCATTCCATCATGGAAACTTCAGGACTCGGCTTTCTGACCTCTTTCATCAGCTATTGCACTTGCTGAACCTCCGCTTCACCTTCACTGTCGCTACTCAAGTCTTTGCTTTGTAGCATGAACTCCTCTTCTTTTTTGTGACAAACCGGCAAATATCACTTTTGTGGTAATTGAGTAAGTAAAGTTTGTTCCCGTAGAGATACGAGTCAGAATTGGTCAAATACAAAGTCAAACAATAACACTTGTAGTTCTTCTTGGTTGCGTCTTTAATCTCTCAGGTAGAAACTACACCCAAAAGAGAGTAAAAGGCACTAATTTGTAGTCTTGTCACAAATTAGCACTCCTTAATCACAACTCCATCAATTCTTTCCAAACAATCTTGATTGTGATGATTCAGGCTCTCTCAAAAATGGCACTTCATTGTAAAACAACTTTGCCTCAGAATTGTGTTCCACCATTCCACTAAAGGCACAACTTCCTCGATCAAAATTGCTTCACATTAACTTTGCACTACACTCACAAATGCAGAATACTACCAACACTACAATTCCTCTCAGATCTATCAAGGTATTGCTTTGATTGCACTTCACTCAGGATCAAACATGCAGAATGAAGATCAAGGCTATGGAATCCAACATCCAACAAGCACTCTGACTTGCACTTTGAATTTCTCCACACACTCACAAACACAATTGCAAAGTTGATACTCGAAATCAAGCTCAAGCGATGAGCACTGCTTCACAACACTTTGCTTTATCTATTCTCAGAGATAATGAGCACTGAACAACAATTCCCTACGAATGCCACTCTTAATAGTGAAGCAATCAACAGTTATCTTCCTAATGCACCACTTCCTAATGACTCTATAAACTTGCAGAGCTGAAATGACAATGCACCTCTTCATATCTGCCTACTCAAATCTCAAATTGGTTACTAATCTGATCCGATGTCTACTTCTTCCTTGGCTTTCAAACTCAAACCCAAAGTAACTGTACTTCCTACTACTCTGTCTTTTTGTTTCACAACTCCTACATCTTCTACCAGATCTAACAATTCTCTTTCTTGATCTGATATTTCACTAGTGGGTAATCTATCTAACTCCTTATCTGCTGACCCACTCTTCTCTATTGTCTCCAATCATAACTCCAAAGACATCTGCACTCCTACTTCATCTACTTTGGATTTGGCTCTAACGTCTTTCTGAAGTTTATCTATCTCCAATTTTACTAAGTCTAATCTAATCACGATATTGTCTTTGACTTCCAATATCTTCCTATCTACACGAGTCCTGAGACTAATCAATAGCGTGTTCAAATCTATATCCTTTGCCTGTCTCCTCCTCGTCTCCTGCACCAACAACTTCAACTCGTATAGCCTCATCTCTTCAATTCAAATACTAGCCTCTATACTTAACATTGCATTCATCCTGATGACAATCTCCTTCAATGGCTCCAATCTCATCTTCCTTTCACATTCTTGATCTGCAAGCCAATCTTCACTGTACATTGCTAACTTTGCCTTGAACTCGGCTTTCACAATTTCTTTCTCCTTCTCCTTCTGCACAATCTTCTCCTCCTGATTATGAAGTAACTCTTGTAATCTCTCTTCTTCATGATATCTTACTGTCAACTCCCGCTGCTATAGTTGCTTCTTCTCTTCTACACTCTCCATCACTCTATCAATTTCTTGTTCCTTTGCTGCCACCCTCGCCAAAGCATGGATAATTTCAAGTCTGGAATCAGCAAACTGCTGCTTCAAGATTTCATATTCTACTACTTGTCTTTCCCTCACTATGTCACTCTTCTTCATAAGTTCTTCTCAATACCTTGCTTCTCTCTTCAAGTCCTCAATAACTTGATTTTGTACTACTACTTTGCCTCGCAGTACTTCCCTTTCCTCCTCACCTCGGGTTATACTCTTCTTCAACTCCAAATTCTCTTCTTCCATTCTCGCCAATACCTGCAACACAATCTTCACCTTCGGACAAGTTGACTGCATCTCCTTCTTCCTGTGCTCCAACTTCACCAACAATGGACACACGATTTCCCGTAGGTACTCCACTCCATTACTCGCAACTACTTCCTCTTGCATAGCAATCTCCTTCCTTACTTCTTCTTCACCCAATACTCGCCTTCTTCTCTGCAGTCTTCGTATCGGAATAGACACCTCACTTCTTGAGCTAGCATTTGCTTCTTCCTTTGCCTTACTCAGACTTGCTTCACACTTTGCCTTGCGTCTCGAACGAACTCCTCTGAATTGTGCACTTCTTCTCCTTAGGCTCGGGTATCTCGTCCTCCAACTTTGCATTATCTTCTTGCTCGAGCTCCACCCGAACTTCAGCAGCAGTAGATACCAACGTCATCTCTCCAGCTTCATCACTATTGCTACTTGTATCTCCACTTTGCAGTGTGAGCTCCGGTTCTTCCTCGTGTTCCGAGTCCTCGGACTTGCACTCGACTTTGCCTTCCGAGTCTTTGTCTTCTAACGCAATCACCATCATACCTCTCCTCGGGTTTCCTCTCCTGACTTTCTGAGGTCTTGTCTTGTCTTCAGCTTCTCCTTGCCGACTCCACTTCTTTGACTTTGGAGTACTCACTTCTATCTCCACGCTCTTACCCGTCTTTGCGTAGTACTCATCCGTGCTTTGGATTTGAAGGATGTATTGCTGCTCCTCCACGTCGACTTCTCTTCTCAAGTCGGGATGGAAGTGAGACACCATTTTGTTGCGCTCTGCCAAATTGAGCAAATTCAACCCAAGGTAGAAATGTGCTACAAACGGCATGATGTAGTGTGGAGGCAACTTATCCCACAAATTCCACACCATTTGTCTTGTCCTCCCATAGAAGCACCTTGCCCAATTGATAGGTTCTCCTACAAACATCTTATGGAAGAACACCGCTTGGTGTTTCATCACATAAGTCGTTCTCTCTGGCTTCAGGATTTCCATGAGAGCACTCAAGATCCCTCTCTTCATTGGATCTTTGTAACTCTCAACCTTATACCCATTCTTCGTTCTCTTCAAAGAGAAAGCATCCCTCACTTCTTGGGTTTCTTCTACTAATTCTTCCTTCCTCAAGAATGTGGCACCCTGCTCCATGCCTGCCTCTCTCCCGAGCACTAATCTCCAATCCGACTCTGTCTAGCGAGCCGGATTTCCTCTCTTTCCAGCAAGCCGGATTTCCTCTCTTCCCCATTTCCTTGGGGCCATCGAGACACTTACTCTTGATTATCTCCATCATGAAACATGGAAAACTGACTTTCCAATTCCACACCAAGAAGGTGATCCAAATTCGGCTCAAGACTTTAATCCTCGTGATCACATCTAACCTCCAAATTGCATGATTTCTCACTGCAAATTAGGAGTTCTTCTTTCCTCCTCCCATCTCTCCTATTTTCTCACTGTCTCTTGGTTTCACTCTCTCTAATTCTCCTCTACACACTAGTGCGTCTTCAACTCTACTTCCCTTCCTACGATCACCTGTAGGACGACTTCTCAATGGCAAAGGAAAATTGCTTGACATTGCTTCATTATTAGCCCAATTTTTATAGAGTTGTGCTTTCTTCGTCTCTCTTCAATTCGAGTTTCTACCAAGAAATCACACCTCTTGTATGTGCCTATCACTGTCAATTGTACTTCATACATATGGGCCGTCGGTTTTGAACGGTCCCTTTTTGAATTTCTTGCCCCGAAAAAAGGTTGTTACACTGTCTTTGCCTCAGGTTGAGCTACTCTGATACAAAGACTCCTTACTTTGGGTTGTATGCTGACAAGGAAAATCCGAGTACTTTGCCTTACGACCCAAAGCCACTTTACCTTGGGTTTCATCTCAAAGACTCTTTTCTTTGCCTTCTTTGGCCATACATGCACAATCTGACTTCTCTATACACTTCTTCTTCTCTATTTTGAAAAAAAATTAAAAATGTAGGCACCACATTTGCCCGACACTTCTTCCTTCAATCCGGTCTCTCCTTCCGATTCTTCTTCCTCTTCTTGTATGCCTTCCTTTGTCTTCACTATCGCCGCCATTGGGTTAAGCTTTGGAACTTTTTGGGGTTGTACTGTCGCAACATGACTCTCAAGCTTGGCCCTCTTTTGCACCCTTGGAAGGTCAATTGCTACGATCTTTTCTCTCCCACTCTCTTTGTAGTACATATCCCTCTCTCGCACTCTCTCCATATAGTATCACTAATCTGCATTGGCTTCCTTGCGTAAATCTGGATGAAAGTGCGACCGCATTCAACTTTGTTCTTCCAAAGTAAGCAAGTTCAACCCAAAATAAAAGTGTGCTACAAATGGCACAAAATAATGTGGTGGCATATCCATTCTCCATCTTGAAATCATCTGCCCCACTCTTTGATGCAAGCATTTTGCCCAATCTACTGCCTCTCCCGTAAACACTTGGTGAAAGAACACTGCCTATTGCATAGTAACATAGGTGGTTCGCTCTGGTTTGAACATGGCCATCATCGCGCTTACTATTCCTCTCTGCTTAGGGTCTCTATAAATATCCACCTTATACCCATTCTTAGTGCGGGGTTGATTGAACGACTTCCTTACTTTGGCAGTCTCTTCTGAAGCATCACACTTCCGATAGAAGGTGGTACCTCCTACCTCTCCGGCTTCTCTTCCCAACACTACTCTCCAATCTGCCTCCGTTCATCGAGTGGGATTCCCTCTCTTCCTCTCATGTTTTGGGCCATCTTTTACAATTGCTTGTTGCAATTTCTACCATGAAACCTAGAAAATTGAAGTTCCAGCCAAGAACGTGATACGAAGTCTCATCAAGACTTTGATTTGCGCTATTACTTCTAATCTACAAATTGCAAGCCCTCTCACCGCACTCTGCTTGCTCACTTTTGGTGTCATGGTTTGCTTCCTCACTTTTCTCTTGTGGAAGATCATCCCCAAAATCCTAACCCACTCCTCTTCCTTTGCGGATTTGCAATTTGCATTACTTTGGGTTGACTCTGAATAGGCACCAAGTAGCGACTAGACATTGTTCCTCCTTCTTGTGCAGCTTGTAATTTTATAGTCCTGCGCCAATCAGTCACTCTTTAATTGCTCCTCCTCTCAAACTTCTGATTGGGTGAAGTTGTTGCCTGTCACTATCAAGAAGTTCTTGATCCCGAGGTCATTACTTTCTTCCCACATACTTTCTTGATTGCACCGACTCCGAAGACATTTGTTACAAGTTCTTCGGATCTGCTCGTGCCGCCCAATACAAAGTCTCTCTCTCTCCATCTTTGTCTTTGGGTTCTTCTTCACATCTTGACCCAAGGTTGACTTTGGGTTTTACTTCACCTCCCCGCTTCTTCTTATTTCTTCCCAAGGTAGCACTCTTTAGGTTCTAACCCTCTACTTTTGCTTTAAAATGCAAATAAAACAATCAAAAATGCAAAATGTGAGTACCACAACATAGATGGCTCACATGGCAACATCTCATCTGTTGGATCTAGAATACAACCTACCCCACTAATATGGAGATAAACTATGGTAAGTCATTTTTTTACGGCCTACGCAAACCACAACATGACAACGTGAGAGAAGAATGAGACTTGAGCCATTGAAGGAGATTGTCACAAAGATGAATGTGATGCTGAGTACAGGAGCCAGTGTTAGGATTGAAGAAACCAGGTTGCATGAGTTGAAGTTGTTAGTGCAGGAGATGAGGAGGAGAAATGCAAAGTATAAGGATTTGAATGCCTTGCTGATTAGTCTCAAAACTTGTGTAGATAGGAAGATATCGGAAGTAGAAGACAATATCACAATTAGATTAGATTTAGTAAAGTTTAAGATAGATAAACTTTGGAAGGATGTAAGAGCAAAGCCCGAAGTAGATGAGGTAGGAGTACAAATGTCTTTGGAGTGACCATTGGAGATATTAGAGAAGAGTAGGTCTGGAGATAGAGATTTAGACAGGTTACCTATGACAAAAATTATAGAACAAGAAGAAGTGTTAGAATTGTTAGAAGAATTAGTAGTTGTGGAACCCAAGGATAGAGTAGTGTATGAAGTCACTTTGGGATTGGAAGCCGAAGAAGTAGACATTGGATAGGAGTAGTGATAGTTTTGAGATTTGAAGAGGCAGATATGAAAAGGTGCATTATCATTTTGGATCTACAGGTAAGAAGAGTTGTTAAGAATAGTATAGTTGTTAGTAATTGTCAAGTGCTCTGCCTATTTAAAGGTAGCATTCACAGTCATATGTTGTTCAGTGCTCATAATTCTGAGAATAGATAAAGCAAAGTGCTGATTTCAATGCTCATCGCTTGAGCTTGATTCCGAGTATCAACTTTGTGATTGTGTTTGTGAGTGTTTGGAGAATTTGAAAGTGCAAGTCAATGTGCTTGTTAGATGTTGGATTCCATAGCCTTGATCTTCATTCTGTGTGTTTGATCTTGATTTAAGTGCAATCAAAGCAATGCCTTGATAGATCTGAGAGGAATTGTAGTATTGGTAGTATTTTGCATTTGTGAATGGAGCGTAGTGTTGATGTGAAGCAATTTCAATTGAGGAAGTTGTACCTTCAGTGGAGAGGTGGAATACAATTCTGAAGTAAAGTTGTTTTGTGAAGTACTATTTTTGGGAGAGCCTGAATCATCACCATCAAGATTATTTGGAAAGAATTGATGGCATTGTGATTAAGTATGACAAATTGTTGTGACGAGGCTGTGAGTCAGTGCTTGTTACTCTCTTCTAGGTGTAGTTGCTTCCTGAGAGATTAAAGACAAAATCAAGCACTACATTGTGACATTGGACTTCTTATTTGGACATTTTTGACTAGTATCTCTATGGGAACAAACTTTACTTACTTGATTACCGCAAAAGTGATATTTTTCGGGTTGTTACATGTGGTACCAAGGTTTAACCCCATGGTGGAGTTCTTCTAATGTTTGAGGCAAAACTACTAAGGAGCGCGGATTAACAAGTTGAAGAGCTTGCAAGAGTTCCAGCAAAAGGCTGGAGAGAGCCTACCCAAGGTGTAAAAGACCGAGACCAAGGAGAGAAATAGGAGAATGGAAACTCACATTGGGACACTTGAATGAGAGAAAACTCTAAATGCCTAGCATGAGCTTCAGCTTTGGTATTTATAAGTAGCATACAAGGCCTTTGAGAAGCTTCTCAAGAAGCTTCCTTCTAGAAGCCGCCTACTTGGCATGCAAGCTAAGCTAGTTAGAAGCTTCTAGAAGCTTCCTTCTAGAAGCCACCTGCTTGGAGCGCAAGTTAACTAGTTGGGAAGCTTCCCAAGAAGCTTCCTAGATGCATTTGGAATAATATAGACTAATTTGGCTTATTCTCTACTTTGTTAGCCTTACTAACTATGTCACTAAACTCCATACTATTACATATTCCCCCGCTACTAGTTGGTGATGTCCTCATTGCCAATGAAGATTTGAATTCGTGGATGGCCGTCTGTGCATTCTTGAGGTGAGAAAGAGGTTCCCATGTGGCATCATGAAGGGGATACCCTTTCCAAAGGACCTTGTACTCCATATGTTGGTGACGGCCTTGTTGAATATGGCAACATGCAAGGATACAATCAACTTTGTACTCCTCATGATCATTGATAGGGATAGGAAGAGGGGGGGTTGGACTCAAGAAGAAAAGGAAATGTGGTTAGGAACAAAGGGTTTCAACTTGGAAACATGAAAGACAGGATAGATATGCATATGACAAGGCAAGGCAAGTGGATAAGCAACAAGAGAGACAATTTGGGTGATATCAAAGGGTCCTATCCAATTAGGAGCAAGTTTTCAAACTTGGGTATCAATTGGGAGAGGGAGGTTACTAGAGGATGGCATGAATTTATCACCGACTTCAAAGGTGAGATCATGATGATGGTGGTCCGCATATTGTTTTTGGCAATTTTAAGCAATAAGGAAGTGAGACTTGGCTTGTTGGAGAGGGTGGGATATAGTGGTCAAGAATGTGGAAGTATGAGGAACTTGAGATGGAGGGGGAGCAAGAAGAGAATTTGGAACAAGCGGATCTTAGCCAAAATTGAGAAAGAAAGGAGAAAATCCAATGCTTGCCTATTTGGAATTGCATATTCTGCAGTTGCAAGACATTCATCCCAATTGGTATGGTGGACATTGACAAAGGCACGCAACATATCCTCCAATGTACAATTTTCATGTTTGTTTTGTCCATCAATTTGAGGATGATAGGCCATGGACAAAGCAAGCTTGGTGCTACATATCTAGAAGAGTGTTTGCCAAAACTTCCCAATAAATCAAGGATCATGGTCCAAGATGAGTACACGTAGCATCCCATGATGCTTGAAGACATTGTCAAAGTAGATTTGCGCTAAGGTTGGAGCATCCACGGTATCACAGGTTGGTGCTTAGTGGATTTGCTTTCTAAGCTTATCCACAAACACCACCATTGCGGTGTGTCCTTGTTTTGTCCTTGGCAAGATGTGATGAGATCTAAGCTCACATGCTCCCAGCGAGCGGATGGAATGGCAAGTGGTTGAAGGAGTCCACTTGGCTTTTGGTTGCTGGCCTTGTTACGTTGGCAGCTCTCACCACGATCGGACAAATTTTCAAACATCTTGTGTCATATTGGGCCACCACCATTAACGTTGGAGGGTACCCAAGGTCTTGTCCACACCCATGTGACCAGCGATGGGTAAATCATGGGCTTCTTGAAGGCGCACAAGTCAAACATCACCTTTAGCTGCAACATAGATCCGGTCCTCATATAATAAAAGCCCCTCCTTGATGGAGAAGGTGTTGTATTCCTTATCGCATGTTGTAAGGCAACCATGTACCATTTGGAAGAAGGGATCTTGGTGTAGAGCTGATTGAAACTTGTTTTGGACCTTAGAGTCAACTGACACTGTTGAAATTGCCGTTGTGATGAGAGGAAGAGACTTCAAATTAGGTCGTTGTGATAAGGCATTAGGGATGATATGGAACCAACCTAGTTTGTACTCAAGTTTGATGTCATACAGTTGGAGTTGTTCCTCCCATTGATGATGTTGACTTTTCATGTGTCCCAAGTGTAAGGTTTGCAACAATGGTTTATGATCAATTTGCATGATCACTTGTTTCTCCCAAGAAGTAATGCCTCCATACCTTGGTAGCATATACCATTGCAAGTTGTTCTTGATCTTGAGTAGAGTAGTTTTGTTCAGCCGTATTGAGTCGGCAAGACACAAAGGCAATGGGATGGAGTCCATTTGGGAATTCTTGTTGCAGCACAGCTCCAATTGCAAAGTTAGAAGAATCAAAATCAACCACACAAGGTAGTTGAAGATCATATGGTTGAAGAATGGGTCTTGAAGATACTATATGCTTTAACTTCTTGAATGCTTCTTCATGCTTGGTGGTCCACTAGAAACTCAAGTTCTTTCCCAAGAGGTCAATCAATGGTGCAGCCACATGAGCATAATAATGGATGAACCATCGGTAAAAACTGGCCAATCCATTGAATGCACATACTTCTGTAGCATCCTTTGGGGTAGACCAATCAGTAATGACCTTGATCTTCTCTTCCTCCATCTTAATCCCCTCTGATGAGATCTTATGACCCAAGAAGGTAACCTCCTTCTGCCAAAAGGTACACTTCGACTTTTTGCAATAAAATTTCTATTGTCATTGTCGTCTTAGGACTTCTCGCACATGATTCACATGTTCCGCCTCTATCTTGCTATAGATTAAGATATCATCCAAGAACACCACCACGGACGGATCCAATAGTCCATCCAACACCCAATGCATCTGATCCATGAAGACTGCTGGAGCATTAGTGAGTCCAAAAGGTAGAACTCTCCACTCAAAATGCCTATACCTTGTGCAAAAGGCAGTCTTTTGCACATCCTCTCTATCAATAGGAATTTTCCAATAGCCGCTATAAAGATCCATCTTGGAAAAGTAGCATGCTCCACTTAGTTGACTAAGCAAGTCATCAATTTGAGGCAAGGGATATGCATTCTTCACAGTTTGCTTATTGAGCCCATGATAATCAATACAGAAACAAAGTCCTCCATCCTTCTTTGGAACAAATAGTACCGGTGCTCCCCAAGGAGAGGTATTATGTCATATGAAGTCCTTCTCCAACAACTTTGTAAGTGTTGTTTGCAACTCCTCCAACTCTTTTGGTGAGAGCCAATAGATTGGTCTACTCACTAGAGCAATAACTTGATCTTGAAGGGCATACCTTGATCGGAGGGTAAGCCCTCTGGCAGATCATCCGGAAACACGTCTGCAAACTCCTTAACTATCCAATCAACCATTACTTGATGAGGTTCTTGGCTCTCCATAGATTGTTCTTGTGCAATTGGCTTGATCCACACCGTGAATACAAACTTATCTTCCTCCAAAGCTTGCTCCATGACTGCTTTACTAACAAACCTGCCTTCTAGGGACTCATCTCTCTTCCAAGCTTGCTCCTTGGTTGCCTTCTTGGCAAACTTCCTATCTTGGGACTCATCTCTCTTCCAGTTTGCTCTATGGCTACCTTCTCAATAAACTTCCCATCTTGGGACTCACTATTCTTAGGTGTTTTACTCAAAGGTGCCAGACAACCTAATCAAAAATTCCTACCTTGGGATTGTACTTGAATTTGGTGTCGGGTCTAATCGAATTGAGCCTTATTCAAGCCAAGGTAGATCCAAAATGATATCATAGTGTAGAGGTGCCACTACAAACCTCATACACTCCAAATACTCCTTCCTAATCTTGAAGGTAATAGGATGCAAGGTGCGGAATGCAGAACCCTTTTTACCATCCACCATCATCAAACTACTTCCAATCATTGGCTTGATAGGAATACCCAATTCCTTTGCTACTTGCATAGACATGCAATTCTTTGAACTTCTAAAATCAACCAAAATCCTACAATCTCAATTAGATATTATACCTTGCAAATGAAGCAAACTTGCATAGATCAAGCCTTCAATCCTATTGGAACTAATCAAGCTCCCAATAGGTAGTTCAAAATCTCCTATTGTGATTCTTTGTTTCCCTGATCATTCCGCTCCACAACCTCCACCTTGGCAACTTGTCAAGGTCATCCATTCTTGAGTGGACATTTAGCAATGCAATGCCCCAATTGGCGACAATAAAAACAACCACCATTTTGTCACATTTTCTCTCTACCTATTGTGCCAAGTGGTCTTTGTTGAATGGCATCAATTTCCATTGGTGCTGGCTCCTCCACTTATGTGTAGTGTATTGGTAGGCTCTATGGAGGTTGAGGTCAAGACCAAGTTGTTGCCACCAAGGAATCAAAACGTTTGGCTAACCGCATGGCTTCCTCTAAGTGTTGTGGCTCTCACATGGTTACCTCTAATTTGGTTCTTGCCTTCAAGCCCTTCACAAATTGATCTAGAGCTTCACCTTCCAATATATCTTGAATTTGCGTGATGGTGTTTTGGAACTGCGTGATGTAACTTCTTATAGAGCCAATCTGTTTCAACTCTGCCAACTTATCCCGTGCAGCTTGTGTGACATTTTATAGCTTGTGACGGACTAATTATTGTGCTCTTGAATTCTACCCATGTCAAGATTGGTGCAACAATTTGTCATTTAGCTCACTCCACTCGGAATCTCCACCATAGCTTTGCTACTCCATCCAATTGGCTAGAAGCTAAGAGAATTTGTTTTCCCTTGTCTTGTAGATTGGTAACTTCAAAATAACATTCACAATCAAACACAAAATTCTCCACTGCACCCGGAATATTCTTGCCTTCAAATACCTTGGGTTTAGGGAATCTGATCCAATCTTCTCCTTCTTGAATTGGTATTCTCTCCACTTGCTCTTGCTCTTGAAGACCTTGTTCATCCAACAATCAAGTAAGGTGCTTGATTTGTTGATGCATAGCAAGAATAACATCGGGTATTGCCGCCATAGTTGCTACTCTATCACACCACTCCCAATCTATCTAATTTACTAACACATAGAAACAACACGTCCACCATTCTCTATAAGTTACAATCGGAAGCACCAAGGGTTCCTCAGATATAGTGATCATATGAAGAAAATCTTGTCCAAAGTGTGAGGTGATGAATTATGTGAAATGATGCTTGGGTAGTATTTGGACACAAAAATCCCAATGGTTTGGTGGAAGTGGATTTGGTGGTCCATAAATTCCATCCATCCCATTCTTGCTCTGATACCAATGTAAAAGACCAAGACCGAGGAGAGAAATAGGAGAATGGAAACTCACATTGGGACACTTGAATGAGGGAAAAATCTAAATGCCTAGCATGAGCTTTGGCTTTGGTATTTATAGGTAGCATACAAGGCCCTTGAGAAGCTTCTCAAGAAGCTTCCTTGAGCTGCTTTCTTAGAGTGCAAGCCAAGTTAACTAGAAAGCTTCTCAAGAAGCTTCCTTCTAGAAGCCGACTACTTAGCATGCAAGCTAAGCTAGTTAGAAGCTTCTAGAAGCTTTTTTCTAGAAGCTACCTGCTTGGAGCACAAGTTAACTAGTCAGGAAGCTTCCCAAGAAGCTTCTTAGATGCTTTTGGAATAATTTAGGCTAGTTTGGCTTTTTCCTACTTTGTTAGCCTTACTAACTATGTCGCTAAACTCCATACTACTACACAAGGCATACACTCGCATGAGGCGGCTGATCAGTTTCACTTAGAGAGTTACTGAGGCCTAGGTAGTCCAATTTTGGTATGGGATACTAGACAAGGAGTTCAATGTAGAGTTTGTGATGTTATATTGTTATAGGCTACTTTGCCTACTTTGGCAATGGTCTTTGGTTTGGCTAAGCATATTGAGCTCAACATGGTGGACGAGAGAGTGGTGACATCTAGATTTGGTAGGGAAACCTCATCCACAATTGTGACTTCTTCTAGAGTGTAGCAAAGTGCACCATGCCCAATTGGTTTTTGAAAACAAGGTGGACAACCTAGATCCTAAGAAGTGAGTGGAGGGCCTAATGGAACTAGACCCTTACCTTCATTTTTGGGTCAACAACATCTAATGAGTGGTGGTGTTGCTTGTTGGATTTGTGGTGGACCTCACCATAGGAGAGAGTGTACTCAGGGCATTGGACTTGATACCTCTAGTGCATCATAGCAAACACAAAGACAATGTGAGCATTGTCACAAATATGGTCACTCTAGTGACCAATGCTTTGATATACACCTAGAGTTATGGAGTGGTAGGGCTGCTATGGCAGGTAGTAGAGGAGCTCCAGGTCATGGAGGATGAGGTGGTAGAGGTGGTGGTAGAGGATCCACACCTAGTAGAGGTGCATTACCTGCCCTTACTTCTGATATAGCCATGGCTACTTGCATTGAGCAGTTGGAGCAGAGATTGGCTAGCATGGCTATTGCTTAGAGGAGATTAGATTGAGTGCTGAGACTTCCACCTCATATGCTGGTGATAGAGATGCCTTGCATTCCATGTGTGGAGCAGCACAAGTAGATGCATTTGCAGCAATGACTAGGAGTGTAGTTTGTGCTCCAGAGTCTAGAAGAGCATTAGTGGAGTTGGACCTACAGAGAGGAGAGGTTGGAAGATAGGTCAGACTTCCTTAGTCTTTCATGCTCTTTGAGGCCCTATAGACATCATCCATGGTTCCTTGACATCCTAGTGCAAGTGTGGTAGGTGGTGATGGGGTGCATGATGGACTACCTACTAGTTGGCTACCTACTATTACAAGAATTGAGTCTAACATGATGTTGGGGGCGGCTCAATTGATTATGCACTATCCATTATTTTCAGCCAGTGACGTGTGTACATTAGAAGTTGACCCAAACATGGTGTTTTGGTTGACCCTAAACCCTTCCATGCTTTGTGAGGGTAGTGATGATGTGCTCCCTACTACTAGAGTAGAGGTGGTTGATAGTAGAGTTGACTTGGTTGAGGAGCATGAGATCCGCTCAACAACCAATGGTTTATGGCAAGCAATAGCGCCTAGATTGGAGGAGTTGCCAACTAGACATGCCTTTGAGCGGGTGCGGTTTACACTTGTTTTTGTCTTGTTGGATAACCAAATGTGGCTTTTTGGTTTGGTGGGACCTTTAGGGAAGGTATATACACCAAAGAAGGTCTTACTTGACTCTGGTGCATAACCTCTTATGTTGGGAAAGGTTGCAGTTGTTGGTCTAGAGTTATGGAAGACCGATTTGGAGAGGTGTCTATTTTAGATCCAAACATCTCTAGGTGGTGGTTTGACATAGTACATCACACGGGGGAAGCTTGTTTTCCAAGTTTAACCTAGTCACCCAACTGATAGCTAGGTGGTGAAAGCTCAAGCTATTGCAACAATAGCTGAGTCATATGATGTGCTAGTCAAGAGAGCAATGTTATACCCCATGGGTTTCAATATTGACTATTAGGACAAGATAGCCTCCTATAGACCAGGTTGGCAATCTGGTGAGGGTCAAGTATGTCGCCTACTAGTATGCTTCAGTAGTGGAAATCTTGGCTCACTACTTTCCAGGACCATGGTGGCTTCAATTTCAACTTCCAATGGTTTAGTTACTTGGCTTGGTGAGTTATTAGAGGGGAACACCCATGCAGAAGATACTCCATTACCAAAGGAGATCACTCAAATTTGGAATACGAGTGGGATTGTTCCATCTACTTTGGATGTTCCTTTGTAGCATTCAAAGGAGGCATTGTAGTAGCATGTAGATCAAGTGGTGCACAAGCTTGGAGTGAAGCTTTGTACCACCAAGAGACCAATGTGAGGATGAGCCTCTAGAGTTGATTACCTTGACACCTCTGGATACCACACTCATTGCTTAGCAATATCCAATAGAGAGAGTATGTCTATTTGAGTTGTTCTGTGGGATTAGCACTAGAATGGCTATGGTATTATAGGTAGGTATATGAGTACAGAGGTACTTGTATGTGAAGAGAGATGAGACTGCTAGGCAAGTCTCTCTCCATCATGTGGCACACTTGGCTTATCGATATCATGAGTTATTACTAATGTCAACAATAAGGGGTTACCTGAAGGCCCTACCAACAGACATTTCCTTACTAGGGGTGTATGATCTAGAGCAACATGGACCTCTTCATTTGGTGATTTTTGGATAGCCATGTCAGGGACATACACATTGTCATGTTGTGCTCTGCGTAACCCATAAAAAAGTGACTTATCATAATTTATCTCCACAGTAGTGGGGTAGATTGTCTACTAGATCCAACAAATGAGATGTTGCCATGTGAGCAATCTATGTACATGTATGTGATTGGCCATGTGGGTTACAATCTTATCATGTTTGAGTGCTCTGACAAATAAATATGAGGGTGAGTGGAGAGACGGGTGTGTGTTTGAGTCGAGGAGTCTCGAGGGGGAGGAGAACGTTGGGAGTGAGAGTTGTAGTAGTGCATGAGTGGTAGAACATCAGAGGAAGCATTTGAGCATGAGATATCCCATGCTCCCAATTTGCCACTCCCAAATCCTTTTCTCATCAGGCTTCAGATTTTGCACCGTGATGGCTTACGAGACTGGTTGGTGGCATGTTTTGGGGCGGTATTCGTGGAGTTGATGATGGGAAACTCGGATCCTATCGTCCTTTCGGTGCTCATTTATGAGCATGTCTAAGACTTGACAATACATGTGCTTCTATATTTGGAGAATGCCTAAAGTTTTGCTCATACGCTTCAAGGTGGAGTTGTGGGGTCCATTTATCAAAAAGTAAAAAGACTAAAGGACAAATGTGCAAGAGATTGGGTCCCAAGAGAGAAGGCTCAACTTTTTCTACCATCAAGGGAGTTCAAGGAGGCCATTTGGGAAACAAAGGGGATGGTTGGAGAGAGGAGCTAATAGGCTACAATCTGGAGATAGAAATCACACAATTTAAGCTGATTCTAAGAGGCATATGATCTATTGAATCAAGGGGGTAAAATTCATACCTAGGAGCACAAACTAGGCAACTGAGAGAGCTTATTGAGACATTTTCACCATTTGTCAATGGGATTGGAGAGTAGAAAAAGTGCTTACAATATTGAGCACAAGGAATTTTAGTTTTGGGTCAATCTCAAATTGGATCTGGTTGATTGAAGTTGAAGCTCTTGAGGTGTAAGGTGATGGAAAAGAGCTAATGATCAGGTTTGGAGTTTTGGTCACTCCCCAAGTTGTGGCTCAAGATACCTTATAAAAATTTCTAGTCTTGTTGTTGGTTAGAGTTTGCACCTTTGTGTGAAGGTTTCATGTGAATTCTTTAAATAGAGAATTCAGGGTCTTGGATCAGTATACTTGGGTCTACAGAGCTCACAAGTTAGCCTAGCTCAGGAATTGATCTATATCTAAAGATTAGGGTTAAATTAGGCCATCAAACTTTACAGAGTGTTAAAAAAGAGCACAACCAACTACTGTGGAAAATTTAGTTGGCTTTGGGCTAATAGAGAGTGAGATCTGATGCAACAAGTTTTACTAAAAAGACTATCATAAGCTTGGAGGAGTATTTCTTTCTTCAATCCTAATTGAATGTAAATTCTCTCACTTTTGTGACTATGATTGAGAGTTCAGATTTCCAGAGTGTTTTTTGAGGGTCAAATGTACATCTGATTTATAAATCAGGGGAAATTTGGCAAGAACCAAGGGCAAAACCCTAAAAAAGGGATTTCAAAATTAGGGTGAGAGTTGCAAAAACCTGGCCAACTTTGAGAGCTTGTCAGGGGAGTTGTAGTGATCTGATTGAAATCTGTTTTATATCATTGGAAATCTTATCTCATAGGCTTTCCATTGAATCCTAGAACACTCAAATCCATGTTATAAGAAAAGATTTATGTTCATATGAGCTGTACAGAGTTTTTCCCATTAAGAAGACATAAGAAATCCACACATGGAGTAGGAATTTGTTGAGATTTGAAGTATAGCTTGGAGGAGACTTGGAGTACAGGTTGAAATTAGCTTTATGACAAAGCACAAAGGCTCTAAAGCTCTTTTCTGGCCAAAAAGCACAAAGAGTTATTGCCGCATTCCTATGATTGGATCCTCTCTATGCTTGCATGCTTGGTTGTATGCTCAATCGGTTTGGATTGGTGTGTGGGCATTGCGGTTAGGTTCTTTCCTTCTAGGATTGCTTTGTATTTCTCCTTAGTAATGTTGGAAGTGATGACAAACAGACTAGGAGTGCATGTTGTGATGATAGGTTAGGTTCCCCATCACTACCCTACCCGATAGCAAGAATACTAGTTACAAGAGTGGAAGATTCTGACTGTTAGGTAACACGTGTTTTCAGACAAGAAGTTATAGGTTTACCTACAGCCTCTTATATGCAATCTCCATAGCTAGGCACCCTGTGTGTTCCCCAAGGGAGAAAAGAAAAGTACAACAATATGCTGGCCAAGATTTGGGTCTTTAGGATCCTTGTTCTAATGTGTTTTGGGAGATATAACTGATACTACAACATCTCTAGGTTCATCAGTCCATTTCTCCAGCTTACATTTTGGAGAAAATTCCTTTGATGGGTGATTCTTGCACCAAAGTGGTGGCGAGTACACATTAGGTCCATTCTTGGATAGGACCTACTATATTGTTAGATGTAGTCAGAGTGGGATCACAAGCTCATCATCTTTGTCTTTGGTGGACAAACCTCTTACCTAGAGAGGTTCTACAATGCGCTTATGTTGAGATTCAACAACTAGACCACATCATTATTGATGACATCTTGGATGTTGGGCGTTAGTCTCAGATGGTGGTAGTGGCTGATAGGTCACCTATGGTTGTGGTGAACCTAGTTGGATAGCCTAGAGCTGCTTTTCCCACACTCATGAGTTTCCCAAGGTCTCATGCTTTTTGAAGGGAGGTCCTAGATTGGTTTGGGACTCACAATTATAGCAGTTGGTGAAGCCTAATGCCGATGAGAGAGAGAGCGGACGATGGGTTTTCATACTAGTATTATCGCTGCTCCAAGCATCCACACGTTAGGTTTTAGGTCAGGCTATGGATCTAAACTATTTGATCTGGATTGTGAGCCTTGGCTTGGCATAGCAGCATAGGATGTGCTTGATAAGCATCACCACTCGGACACTTGTGAGCCTTATGCCTATCAAAAGATGATTCAAGCACATGTTAGGGGCGATGGACTGAGTGGACATGGTATTTTTGGGACGCAGCCAGTGGCTACTAGGGAGAGTGGTCTACTTGGAGTCCATCTAGGTGAGCATGGTCTACTTGGGATGCAGCTAGAGGATGTATGGAGCTTGCAGCCAAAGTAGATGGAGTTTTTCACATCAAGGTTGGGACCTCTAGTGCTTAGAGGCATAATGTAAAAGACCAAATTCCAGGAGAGAAATAGGATAATGGAAACTCACATTGGGACACTTGAATGAGGGAAAACTCCAAATGCCTAGCATGAGCTTTGGCTTTGGTATTTATAGGTAGCATACAAGGCCCTTGAGAAGCTTCTCAAGAAGCTTCCTCAAGCCGCTTTCTTAGAGTGCAAGCCAAGTTAACTAGGAAGCTTCTCAAGAAGCTTCCTTCTAGAAGCTACTTACTTGAGGTGCAAGCTAAGCTAGCCAGGAAGCTTCCCAAGAAGCTTCCTAGATAATTTTAGAATATTCTAGGCTAATTTGTCTTATGTGCTACTTCGTCGCTAAACTCCATATTGTTACAAATAACACTACTACTTCCAAGGGCTTACTATAGCAGCCAGTTAGTACATCTTCCACTCCTACAACAATTAGAGAGGATACTTGGGAGCAAGATCTTAGAACCAACTTATAGGAGAGGAAAGATAGAGGGTTTGGAGGTTCTTGAGGAGCTACACAAGTTATTTTGTCTTCAGTATGAACAATTTGGATGCTCTAAAGGGACTTGGTATAAGGATTGAGCTAACTAGCGATACACCAATTTTCCAATGTCTTATTAATATCACTATATTGATATGGAGAGGACATTGATTCAAAGCTGGAGTAGTGACCTTTTAGAAGCTAGTTTGGTGGAGATTTCACATGGAGAGTATGCATCAACGATAGTGATGCCAGCCAAGAAGGATATGCATGGCAACTACATAGATAAGCAGATGTGTGGAGATTACCTTCCTATCAATCAGCAGACTAGGGATGATCAATATGCCATGCCTACACCGGAGGAAATCTTTGATGCAATTGGGCATGCAAAGGTCTTTAGTACTTTGGATCTTTGAGTAGGATATCATCAATTGCTAATCATAGAGGAGGATAAGTCCAAGATCACATTCTGGGCTATTGATCCTCACGATAAGGATGTATTATATCAGTGGAAGTTTTGACCATTTGGGTTAAAAGATGCTCTTGCTGAGTTCCAAAGGGTCATGACATGATCTTAGTTGGGTTGGATTTTTCTTGGTGCTTTATTGATGACATTTTGGTCTATAGCACTATTGTGGAGAAGCATGAGAGACATTTGTTGGAGGTGTTTGAGAGGTTGAGATCTCATGGAGTCAAATTACATCCTAGGAAGTGTACATTTTTTCACAAGCAGGTTGAGTATTTGGGTCACACTATCTACCCCGGAGGACTTGGTGTTCAATAGACCAAGGTGGTGGCCTATTGCACCTATTCCTTGGCCTATAGATGTGAGTAGAGTGCAAGCATTCCTTGCATTAGCAAACTTCTATCACCAATATGTGAGAGGATTTAGTGCCATTGCCAAGGCCTTGACAAAGCTGACCAAACTTACATGAGAGTGGTGTTAGGGAGATGAGCAAGAGAGAGCTTTTGTAGAGCTCAAGGAGAGGTTGACATTTGCTCCTATTTTGAGGAGACCAATCAGAGGATGGCCATTTCAAGTTCACACTAATTGGAGTAGTGCTCACCTAGCATGATGATGAGTAGAAGGAGTTTGTGGTGGCCTATATTAGCCATTGTGGTACCCACATTTTTCATTTTGGATGAGTTTTAAAGAAGAAGTGCCTTGTTAAAACCAAATTGAAACCAAATGGAGAAGAAATGAGTGCAAACTTGTGTTTTGATCAGGCCTAAGGACGTCGACTTCATATTGGAGGAAGTTTTGGATTGGATCAAACCCGAAGAAGCTTTCTTTGTGTCAGAGGAGGGAAAAACTCGGACCTGATGCCGAAGGAGGGTTTCTTCGCATCAGAATGAAGGTTACAAGTTAGGAATAGTGCGGGGGCCATATCTCAATTAACACAAGTCTAACTCAAGAGTGTTATATCTAGTTGAAAGCGTCTCATTTAGGGCTTTCCATTGCTACCAAAATCTCAAAGTTTGGAGGGCTGTAGAAGAAGTTACAAGCATTTGAAGTTTTAGGAGTAGATGTACAAAGTAGTTTGGTGTCTTTGGGACTTCGGACTTCGGGCTCCAGGTTTACATGACTTTGGGTCTAAAGACTTTACCTCAAGATAAATATGATTCAATCTGAGGAAGTTGGACCTCGGAGTGCAATGAAGGTGACTTTGGGAGTTTTGCTAGAGAGATCAAAGGAAGTTAGAGTATGGAAAGAAGATAATTAGGATACCCATGACTGCAATTTCAGTTCTGATTGAAGATGGAACATGAATTGAAGGAGAAGTAGTAGTAGTGAATAAACCCGAAGTGCAAGATCACACTACATGAGTGATTAGGGGAAAGTGAGTTACAAATTGAAGGTGTAGATAGTGTACCCATGCTTTCAATTACAATTCTTGATGATGACATAGTAGAATTAGTAAAGAAATTGATAGTAGTAAAACTCAAAGTAGATGAAGTAGGAGTGCAAATGTCTTCAAAGCTACCATTGGAGACATTAGAGAAGAATGGGTCGGGAGATAAAGAGTTAGATAGATTACCTGCTAGTGGAATTGCAGATTAGGAAAGAGAACTACTAGATTTGGTAGAGGAATTAGGAGTTGTGAAACCCAAGCACAGAGTAGTAGTGAGTGAAGTTACTTCGGGATCGGGTTTGAAAGCTGAGGAAGAAGTAGATATCAGATTGGATTTGTAACAATTTTGAGATAGGAAGAGGTAGATATGAAGAGGTGCATTGTCATTTCGGATCTACATGTTTGTAGAGTTGTTAGGAAATGGTATTTTTGTTAGAACTGTCGATTGCTTCACTATTTAAGAGTGGCATTCATAGTATTATGTTGTTCAATGCTCATAATTTCTGAGAATAGATAAAGCAAAGTGCTGTGAAGTAGTGCTCGTTGCTTGAGTTTGATTCCAAGTATCAACTTTGTGTCTGTAATTATGAGTGTGTGGAGAAATTCAAAGTGCAAGTCCGTGTGCTTGTTGGATGTTGGATTTTGCAGCCTTGATCTTTACCTTGTGTATTTGATACTGAGTGAAGTGCAATCAAAGCAATGCCTTGATAGATCTGAGAGGAATTGCAGTGTTGGTAGTATTTTACATTTGTGAGTGTAGTGCGAAGTTGATGTGAAGCAATTTCAATCAAGGAAGTTGTGCCTTCAATGGACGGGTGGAACACAATTTTGTAGTGATGTCATTTTCCAGTGAAGCGCCATATTTGGGAGAGCCTAAATAATCACAATCAAGATTGTTTGGAAAGAATTGAAGGTGTTGTGATTAAGAAGTGTGAATTTGTGACAAGACTGTGAATCAGTGCTTGTTACTCTCTTCTGGGTGTGGTTTCTACCTGAGAGACTAAAGAATCAACCAAGAAGAACTACATTGTTATTGTTTGACTTCATATTTGACCAATTCTGAATTGTATCTCTACGGGAACAAACTTTACTTACCCAATTATTGCAAAAGTGATATTTGTTGGGTTGTCACAGCCACTCCAAAAATTCACCAAAGGCAACGTATAGTTCATATGAGGGAGAGTGCTTGGAAGCAATTGGGGCAGTAGCACATTTCTGATGTTATCTATTTGGTAACCCCTTTACTCTCATCACTAATCATCAACCAGTAAAGTGGTTGATGGAGTCCAATAAGCTTTCATGGAAGCTTGCACAATGGGCTCTGATTTTATAGGAGTATGATTTCATGATTGTTTATAGATATGGAGTGGTGAACCATGATGTAGATGAGATGAGTAGAAATGCATGTCCCAGCCAACAAGATCAGACCAAAGCACGTTGACAGGGCGAACTAGATGAGGAGATGGTTCTAGGTTGGGATGCATCTGCCTTTTTTGTATATTTTTTGAGGCTTTGGTGGTATCTCTCTCAGCACATACAAGAGGAGTTATTGAGGTCACAGATCCAAAGAGTGAAGATATTGGTATAGTTCAGCGAGACAGTCATGATGATATCTTGGTGATGGACTATCTTTGCACTGGTGTTGTGGGTGGCACAGTTGGGACCAAGGAGAGAGACCATGTTCTTCAGCAAGCCAAACAGTTCAGATTGGACAGTAGACACCGTTTGTGTGTATGGGAGGATGGTAGAGTGCAAGTAGTACCACTTCCATCTCAGAGACCAGAGTTGGTCCGTCATGCTCACAAGGAGCTAGGACATTTTGGAGTAAAGCATACATACAGCTTACTCCAGAGTCATTATTGGTGGCATAGTATGCAGACAAAGGTACAACAATTTGTTGCCAGATGTGTGGTTTGTGACAAAGAGCTAAGCCATCTACCTCAAGGTGATTTTGGGAGGTAGTACAATGATCAATCAAAGCCTTGTCACACAAGACCTGAAACTCCCCCAAGGACTTTGTATGTTGATCAGTCAAAACCCCAACTGATGCACCAAAATGACTAAGAACCCGATCTAAGAATGAATAAGCCATCCTTTCATTGGACTTGCCAAGAAGTGCCACCAACTCAATCCACTTGGAAAAGTGCTCCACCATCACCAAAACATATCAATAATATCTCATAGTCAATGGTAAATAACCCAATCCCATAATAGGTAATGAAGGTAATTGTGGCATAGGAGCATTGAATGATGCTTAGCAAAGAGAGTGGTTCAAATGGTGAAGAGAGGATTGTGAAAGTATGGTTTGCAAAGAGGCCACTTGGGAGATTGGGATCTCCAGTTACCTTGAATTGCCATGAGCTATTAGTTGAGCTAGCAAGCCTCCTTAGCATCCTTCTCTCCTTACTTTATAGTCTATGGATGAGATCCAAATTTACTTGCCGCCATTTGTCAAGATGCTACTATAGTCCTGGACTTGGATGATTTAGATGTATGGGTGAGTGCATGTTCTCAATAGGCAGAGATCTTTTGGAGAGTGATATCAATGGCCTTTGAGAACTTGGTAATTGCTCAACATAGGGATACCTTACATTATGCTACTATTTGAGGAGGAGGTTATAGACCCTTGATTCGTCAATTTCATCCAAGTGGTTATGTATATCTACAACAGACAACACTAATGACACTTAATGTTTTGACATGCCACACTATCTTGAGAGTGCGTGAGGTTTTTCCATCTGGAGTCCTTGTGTTGGAAGGATGTGATGGTGTTGTTTGGAAGGATCATCTGCGCCATGCCACCTCCTAAACATTGATGGTACTATGAACCCAAGCTTGGCACTTGTACGTGCAAGCTTAAGGTGTGTGTTATGTGGCTCTTCAAGTGGAGCTACTACTATGTTAGTGTGTGATAGTTGTTTGAGAGGATGGCACATGCATGTCTGACTCCTCCCCTCATGGTGGTTCCTTAAAATCAATGGTTATGTCCTAGATGTACTTGACCTATAGCTAGTTCATCCTTTATATGGTATAGATTATAGATAGGCAACTAACGATGGGGCTTGATAGCACTTGGCTTTCTGATCTTTTGTCCAGCATAGGGTATACCATATACTTGGAGTAGATGGCTATCTGAAGTTAGAGGGAACCTAACCACCAACTAGGGGGGCGATTGTGGCACTTACGAGTCCATGTATGACTTATGTGTGAGTTGTGCTTCTATAGTGTGTGATGTTGACAATGATGTATGTTGTGTAGCAATGTATATACGTAGAACACATTAGAAAGCTCAAAAAGACAAAAGCCAAAAAGACAAAAATGGGAGGTGAAGGCAAGCCTCTCTTTCCAAAGGGATAAAATACATCTATTTTTAAGGACTAGTTAATTTGTTTAGGCCTCCAAAAATGGTTCTAAAGTTTTTAGAATGTTTTTGATTCCTATCCTATTAGTGGAAGTACTCTATTGGTGACACCTCTCTAGGATCTACTTAGTTCATCCCATAATATCCTTCTAGATATTACCAAGCCAATTTCTCCCTTTGGATAATATGTTAAGCTACTAGTATTACACTAATGGTGGATAAGTGGGATATGCATGAGATGAGCTAATGAGCAACGGTTGTATATGTTATTTTTATCATGGAATTGGGACCTTAGCTCTCCCACAATTGTCCAAGAAATGAAAAGCACTCAACATTAGGAGTTAGGGAACTTTGGGACAATCTAAAGGAGTGGACCAAAGGACTTTAGACGATGGTACTTTGGATGGATGTAGGTAAATCCAAGGGACTTACCTTTGATACCAAGTTTGGAGACATTGGAGAATGGATGAACCCAAAGATTGCAAACTCCTTCAATAGAGAAAGATCCACAAGCAATAGTTGGAGGATGCAAAATTACAAGGACCTTGCAAAAAAAGCACTTGTGTCATCCTTGATGAAATAATTTCACCCAAACAAACAACATACCTAACTATAAACTTTGTGATCTTCTTTGAGCATGTATACCAAGAAGTAATTATCTATTGGAGTTAGATTTTCTATTGGTAGGCTTGGGCAATGATCAAGGAGCTCAAAGAACATGGAGGAGCAATCTACTTGCACCTCTTTGCTCTTTGTTGTTGCAACATTTACTCAACAACAAAGAGCAAAAGCAATTCCCCAATTACTTTAGGTTTGCAGAGTACTTCACCACTTAATCAAAGGTAAAGAGTACCATAAAGGCCATTTGGGAAGCAGATGCAAAATTTGCTAAAATAGGTGAGTATGTGAAGGTGAACAAGAACAAATTCCACAAAAAAAAAAAAGATCACCAACAAAACCCACCCAAATAGCCGAGAAGCACCTAAAAAATCCACAAGTGGAAGATGTATCTTTTGAGATGACAAAGCCAAAGAAAAAGAAAAAGATGATGATGATGATGAAGAAGAGTAGGAGTTAACACTACCAAAGACAAAACCAAGTCCAAAGGAGATCATGAACATGAAAATGTGGAGTCTGCACCTCAAGAAATGAAGAACAAGCTGAAGGGAATCATAGAGCTAAAGACCAAGAAGATCTTTGGGATGAAGAACTTGTGACTCTAGTGCACCCAAGTTTGCCTTTGGAATTGGATATGCATGAAGTAAAAGGAGAGGAAGTTAAGGAAGAAGTAGAGATACAAGAAGAAGACATAGCTTTTGTGATGAACTCTATGGCCCCTTGTTCAAGTATTTGTAGATGATCTTGCCACAATATAAGGAGGTTTGGCTCCTTGGTGAAGAAGATGCATACAAATGAGTATGCATTGAAGGTAAAGAATAACCATTGGAAGGAGGAGGCGGAGAAGTACCAAAATGTATACAAGGAAGAGTGTAGGAGAAATGACACTTTCTTGCAAGAAAAAGAGGAGCTAAAGAGACATAATACTTTGCTTGAGGTTGCAAAGAAGAGCTCCAAAGATGAAGTGCACAAGCTGCAAAAATATGTGAATGCTTTGAGTGAAAAGCAGTCAAAAATAGAAGTGGCATGAGAGCAAGATGCAAAACAAAAACACATACATTCCTTGGTTGCAGTGTAATTTGCAAGAAGAGAAGAGTAAAGTTGTTACTCAAGAGACCTTCTTGGAAGAGTACACTAAGGAGGCTAGTCTTCTGCTCAAAGCCCTGCAAGCAGAGTTGTAGAAAGAGAAGGAGGGGACCACAAACCGGTAGAAGTTGTAGGAAGAGATTACCGCCAAAGTACTGCAGATTACTCATAAGCAAGTCGAGGCAAAGATACTCAAAAATTTGGAGGATCTTTAGAACCAGGTGCATGAGATGAAGGTGCAGGCCCAGATCCTGGAGTAAGAAGACATTTGAAGAACCTAGGATGGATCACTGTCATAGACTCCTTACCTGTTGTAAAAGCAATCATGTTTTGGTTATGTTTGTATATTTTTTCTATAGTATATCTTTGACTATGTGGAACTTCATTTAAAGTAGCAGTAGATAACTTGTAACTGTGGTAACTCTTGTATGAGCCCAGTTATTTTGTTGCAGGTTGATTTAGTGTATTATTTTTCTCACGTTGGTAAAGAGCTTACGATAGGGTAATCTTCATAGCGTGTTAGGGTAATCAAAACATTAACGCAGTCTTTAGATAACCCCGGTATTACTGATGGACCGGGACACACTGCCGGAGGCACTATTTTGGCACTATATGATTAGTACTCCTTCCTGGTTCACGGTTGCAGATTACATACCGCCATAGTTTAGGTGCGAGAGCTCCTCGTTTGATAGATCTGCTGCTGATGGACAATTGTCAAGCTTAGTTCTCAAAATTATCGGCAAATGTGGTTCGGCTCCGAGACAGCTCGGAGAACTTCTTCGATTCAAGGAATAAAACAAAAACAAAAAAGACAAGCAAAAGATAGGGCAGGGAAGAGAAGCAGCTCGTGACCTGTTTGTGGGGATGTGAATAGGCTTTTTGCGTGTGGAGGAGTTGCCAAAGCCCTTGATCATGGGGGTAGTCGGGTGATTTGGACGAGACAAACCTTGCAGACGAGGGATTTGAAAAGCTTGGATCTATACCGATGAGTCTTTGGCCATAGTCGATTTTGATATACAAGAGAAAGGTTTTCTTTCAAGAGCCAAGAAAGAAGGGTTTCGACAGGCAGGAGAGTTTAGACAGGAAAGAAGATTTTGGACTGCCAATAAGGGTTTCGACAGGAAGGAAGGAATATGAAGTTGATGATGGTGAGACCGGGGGACCGATTGATGGATCTGTAGTAGCTTAAGTCGGATTAGTTCCGGATCGAGGAAAACGTTGGACTGGAGGACCAATGCGAGGAATTTTTTAATCTTCTGCCGTAGTGTATTTGTCATATGCCATTAGCCTTAGTGCGTTCTCTTGTCTCACTTCTCTTGTCTCACTGTCATTAGCCAGGTCGAGTTCTTGGAGTGTTATTTGAGGTTTCTTACAATATATATCAGGGGAGAGTTTTTCCAGTGGTGGGATTGGATTGATTGCAAGCACTAGAATGAGGATGAGCAGGAGCAGCACGTGTGCTGCATCTTGACTTTCTCCAATGGGACTGAAGCAAGAACTGAAGCGGATTTGATCGGCAAACCAATAGAAGCAAGTATAGAAACTCACAAGCGACAATAGATCCTTGTGTTATTCTATTCTTGGGGCCTCGTTTTACTGAGGCCAGACAATGAGTGATGCTTATCGTATGAAGGGACAAGGATGGGAAAGATTTGGAAGTGAATTGGACAGGGAATCTATTGCTAGTTGAAGGTTTCATCTGAAACTTACTTGGTGAAAGGGTGAGAGAACTAAGGCAGTGTATGGTATAAAAAAAGAAGGAAGGTTTGAATAGCCAAGAAGCAAGAGTTTTCAATAGGCAGGAAGGAGGATTTTGACAGACAAGAAGGAGGGAGTTAGGAGGGTTTGGTTTGGGGTTGGAAAAAGGCATAAGACATTTTGGGGGGATCATGTTTGCAGCAATCTTCATAACCTGATGAAGTCATCAGGTTTATAAAGACAATTGTACTTTAAAAAAATATTTAAAAAGTATTAGAGTGTGTTTTGCATATGTTTTGCAAACGATGTATGGTTGATCAAATCTTTAATCAAATGTTGGAGTTGAGTTGTTTGCAGCAATTCTACTTCATAACGTGATGAAGAGAATTGTATTTTAAACCTTTTTTGGGGTAAATCTTCATCGTTTGATATGCAAAACACACTCTAAACTTTTGTTTAGAGTGTGTTTTGCATATGAAACGCTATGTGGTTAATCAAATCTTTAATCAATGTTGGAGGTTGAGTTTGAGTCTGGAGGATTTGGATTAATTTGGGAAATGTCTTGGAAGATTGAGAGAGATTAGTAGTTATACCTAAACCAACTCTATGTCTATTTATTTAGTAAAGACTTTGTAGTATTTTGGTCGTTGGAAAATGAATTTCATCACATTGTTCAGTTTTACACTTAAGAGAGCATACGGATAGTAAATTGAGTGAATCTTGTGACACCTTAAGATTTGATAGACTCCAAGGAGATAATAGATTTAATAGATTCCAAGAAGAGAATTAAACTATTCCTCAGGACAACGAAAGGTAAAGCTAGCTTTTTGCAATAAGATTTTTTGAAGTCTTTTTGCAATTAGTATTCTTTGTGATAGGAACTTTTTAAGTTGTAATCCAAATAAGATAGGTAGTAGGAACCTTCTTTGTGGAGAAATTATTGTCCTCCACAGTCCAAAGGCAAATATGAAATAATTGTAAATAAACAAGATAGTAGATGTGATAGCTTAGGACTAGAGATAGTAATTTCCAATGAAATAATTAAACTATTCCTTAGTAAAACTAAAGGTAAAGCTAGCTTTTTGCAATAAGTTTTTGAAGATTTTTTTCACAATTAGTATTCTTTGTAAAAGGAACTTTTGAAGTATCCACTTAGAGAAGAAGCTAGTAGCAACCTTCTTTGGGAAGAAATTATTGTACTCCAAAGGCAAGTGTGGAATAATTGTAAATAAACAAGATAAGGCCTTGTACGGACTAAAAAAGGTAAGGAGATCTTAATTGTAAATATGGATACTTGAAGTTTTGATAGAGATCTTTGTAGGTGTTAGCCTATCAACTATTAGATTTCTCTGGTTCTTAGTGTCTTTTTGCTACTTAAGGCTATCATTCATTGTAAATATTTATTCAGTTAATAGAGGTCAAATAAAATAAATGAGCCAAAATCTCTTTGTCAATTTTGCTTAATTTTGAATACTAATGTTTGTTCATTGTAGTGTGGATGTTGAGTGCTTTACCAAGGAGGGTATTGAGTGTCTTGTGTGTTTGATTCTTGGTATTTGGGGCATCCTATGTGTGATTCCTAGTGTAGTTTTCTTGAAATAATCTTTTGACGGGAGTCAAGTGACATGTAGTTTTGACAATACTTAACAAACATGAAGATAAAAAAACAGGCACTAATGCAAAGATCCTTTGAGAGAGAAAATGTGTCTTGTGGGAATGGTAGAACATGCCCTTTGGAATAGAAATCTTTCTAGTGAAGTACACTCTTCGTATAAGACTTTGTCATCACCTTTAGAAGTTTAGTTGGAGTTTTGAATGTGAGCCTTTCTTTTTACTTCTTGTAATGTACATTCTTGGTGACATTACATTCTTTTTAAGAGTGGTTTTTTCCTAAGAGGCTAAACGGATAACAATTAGAAAAACTACAAAAATGATTTTTTCTTCAAGTCTAGTCCTTTCCAAACAGTATCCTTGTGAACACGGTTTGGTTCTTATTGATATGCAAACAGTCGCCAATATGTGACCATGGTAGCCATCAAAAGTTTCACGTAAGGAATAGATAGGTTGGCATATAAATCTCCTTTTACTCCTATTTGGTGAAATTTATTCCCGCGACTGAAAGGTGTGCTATGCTTGATACTATGATGTGAAGGCTGGTGTTGCTTGATTTACCTCCATTTGGTGAAATTTATTCCCGCCACTGAAAGGTGTGCTATGCTTGATCTTGTGATATGAAGAGAAAAAGGCGACCGCGTAGGAAAAATGAAGGATGGGAAGACCCCATCATCAAGCCGTACAAGGGAGAGACAAAAAAGGTAACATGGGGCTAAGCCCCAATAGAGTCTGTATCAGAAATCTGCCCTACCGCACCTAAGATATCCAGGTGATATGAAGAAATCTGCCCTACCGCACCTAAGATATCCAGGTGATATGAAGGGTGTGTTATGATATCAAAAACCTTGATATCTTTTTAATTATGCTGGTCTTTCTTTATTAATTATCCTATCAGCAAACAACTCAATTTATCATCAGATTTCTAGTCATCCATGATGCTTTAAAATTCGAATCCTCTAATAAATAAAGAGAGTCTTTACAGTAGCAACACCTACATTATACTAATGTTCGTTGTATAACATAAGTTTACATCAAAACCATAAGGTGCTTATTGTCTATCTTGGTTAGTTGAGATTGATGTAGAATTTACTCATAATTTGTCACTTTGTATGATAGGATTTAGTTCGCTTGCATCATTTAAATTTTTAGAGTTTGAGCAATTCATACTTAGCTTCTATTTCCAATAGGTGGAATAATAGAAACATTTGAGTTCCTCTTTATTAATAGTTTTTAATATTCTAAGACGATGCAACAAATAAAAAGTCTCCCATATAGCCAATAGTCATTAATTTAATCCGTCCTATTATTATTGGATAGTCTTTTATTGGGATACATTAGACAAATAATTGCAGTTCCTTCTATTTCAAATAGATGCAAAAACAGACACATTTAAGTTCTTCCTTATTCATAATTTATAAAATTATGCAGACCCCAGCCGTACCAATCTTTTCTTTTGCCAAATACGAAGCTGCTCTCGTAGCCGATTTTTCGTTTGGTAATAAATTATGAACCGCGAGTACTTTTTAGCTAAATGTGAGGTGGCCGCGAGTTAGAAAAAGAAGTGAGGTATATCCGAAGCAGGTGTGGCGGGACGTTGCGGTAAAGGTGGCGCCAGAGGGGGTCGCTGCATTTGAAGACTGTGGGACGATTCTAAGATGATGAAACAAATAACAGTTCTCACATATAACCAATCGTCATTACTTTAATCCATCTCAATCCTAAAAAACTTGATAGTGTTTTATTGGGATACATTAGACAAATGATTCTTGGCTACAAATATGAACAATCAACACATCAAAATTGGAAAGAAATTAGAGTACAAGACAATATCTTTGATGCATTGATTGATTGAGTACCCAACTATTCGTAGTCCATGTCTTCTATCCCAAGAAAACTAGAAACAATAAAAATTGGCCTACTCAAATTTCTACTCCATGCAAAGAAAGAGGCAAATATGGTAGGTTTATCTTTACAATCACTTCAACAAAAGTATATTCTAGATGACTACTCGGGAATACAAGAATATAGTATGTTGTCCCCTTACATTCATTGCCTTTTGAAAAGTATTTGCACATGAACTGTCTAGTTGTGTATATAAGAATACATGCACATGACAGGCAAGGGTAATATGCTAAATCAAACTAACACTTGGTAAAGTCACCATAGAATTTTCTATGAAATATGTAGAATGTTTAATACGAAATTTCTACTATCAAGAGTACATCTTACCTTTCATGAATTATCAAAGGAACTTTCATACAACTACATCCTCTACGATACATCTATATGCTATGCTACCTAGTAGAGCTGATGTAGGTGGTATTATCCAACACTTGGGGAGTGCCATAATCTCAATGGCATCCTCTTTAAGTGGAGTGGGGTCTATCTCTTTCATGAAACACGAAATCACATGTCATAGACGGGATATACAAGCCATATAAATTCAACCATAATAAACCTAAATCCACTTTTTCATGAAGGTACAGTCAGCTCGCGGATAAGTCCGCACCTTGATGTATAGACTCCGGTGCAGATTTATCAAAAAGTTGCGGATTTAGGGCGGACCTTTGTGATATGGCTCTTGGAGGGATAGAGCTGTATCAGGAAATGAAATGTGAAACGATTAGCCTTACATATGCAGTTTTTGGATATGGTTTCGGGAGAGATTGGAGGTGTTAAAAAATGTAAGAGAAGAGAAGGCACTTGTCTCAACGATGTTCAACGTCTCGAGATTGTTAAGGAGCTCCAACAAGAGCAAGCTAATGGTAAGAAACCCTCCATGCGGACGGAGCTTAGGCAGAGAGTGAATGAATGATAAAACTATTCACAATATCTTGGCGGCTGCAAACAAAATCAAAGTTAGAGCAATGAGTGTTGAAGTATCGGTGAAAGTCACAATTTTCCGAGTTAGAGCAAAAATTGTTTGAATTTATTGAGGGTTGTTGGATGCTCTATATTGAGTTCCACCGTCACTGATTATCACAAAAGCAAAAATTTCTCCAACATTGGGTGATTCTGTGACCAAATTTCAAGCTAGTTCGGGATGGTATCAAAAGTTTAGAACTAGGCATGGTCTAGGAGCGATTTTACTTCGTGGTGTGAAGGTGGCGAAGTTGACCGAAACAACCCTCAAACAGTGCACTCTATGAGCTCGATGGGATTATCAAAGATTATGATATTGCTTGCGTTTATAATATGGACAAGACAGGTATATTTTTCTGATTGTTGCCTTGCTCTACTATTTTGCTGCCAACGGAAGATGTTTCCACTATTTGAGGGAGAAAAAAAATTCAAAAGAAAGGGCCAGTCTTATTGTCTGTTGTATAATGCGACCAGAACAAAGTGTCTTCCTATTGCAATGATATCCAAAGCTAAAGCCTTGCGTGTATTTATGGACGCCAGTGGCCAATCCTATATTTTCAGCAAATAAAGTTTGGATGGATCTTACTATCTTTAACCAATGGTTCGAGCAGGTTTCCAGACCATTTGTTAGAAAAAGAACTGGTCGTAGGGTGTTGCTAATCTTAGATAATGCACCATGGCATTCACAACATTCCGAGAAAGATATTAGAGGGGTTTGCATTTTTCTCCACCCAATGTCACTTCATGGAATAGCCATGAAGTGACATTGGAGTAGCCAATGAGTATAGGAATTATTGTTACTCTCGAAAAGTGTTACAAATACTTGCTTCTGAAAGACAGTCTTTTATATCATGATCTTACTAAAGTTGTTAAACTCCGGTAGAAACATAGACCTCTAGAATGAAACGTGGTGCTGTAGGTGTCAAGTTTGGAAGACCTGCCCACCTTCTTGATACTGCAAAATATGTGGTACCACATGGAATGATATTTCAATCTAAACATTCAAGAAAGCAGATATTATTCCTGATTTCCGCTCTCAAGAACCTGAAATTTTTGTCGATAATTCTGATGATAGAATTGTTGAGAATTTAATTTCTTTGATGCAGGACTTGCCCGTTTCTAGTCTCTTGCCAAATTCCTCTATATCAATTGTATCAATGAGTGATGAGGTACAAGCATTCTGACCATTGACGATCACAACTCCGAAGAAAATAACAAACTTTACTTAAGATATTGACCAGCAGCTTGAAGAGGAGGATGAAAGAGGATTGTTGGAGGATGAGGTTATACTGGATAATGAATAAGAAAATGCCGATCAACATGAAAAAAATCTGCAAGAGTTTCTGTTGAAGAATTTCTTGGATAGAAACTCTTTTGGATGTTGTTAATTTGAATTTAAAAATTATAGATCTACATACTTCTAGATCTCTGCTTGGTAGCGTCTTTATAATGAAAAGCATCACACCGCAAACAAATCCAATGATTATGTGAGAAAGAATCATAGAAAGCTGCCAAATAACTATTCATGCCTTCGGATTAGTGTAATCAACAAATTATAAATTTACCGTGTTGATCCGGTAAGTTTTCAATCCGGAATGGGATGTAAAAAAACGCGAGCTTATTGTAAACTCGCGTTTTTTTACAGTAATCACAATAATCACTCTACGTAGATTGATTATTGTATGCTGATTCTACCATACCATATGGTCATATCTTCCTTTTATCCGCTAAAGTCAAATATAGACAGACGTAGCCGTCCAGTCCATCCATTTCACCTCTTTTACCCCCCGAAGAATGTTTAGTGCGGCAGGGAAGAGATTGCAAAGAGCACCGCTAACTCTCAAGATGAACACGTGTCATAAGGACATAGTGTCATCAGGGAAACTAGTGGCAGAGAGCATCCACCTCCTTCACCAAATGTGTTACGGTGAGTGGTCAAGAATTCCGCGTTCTCGTCACCACCGATGATGTGATGTTAGCAAGATGGTACGGTCGGATGTCGTTGTTCGGCTCTTGCTCAGCGGTCAGAGAGATCTGGCGCGTAGTTTAACTTCTCTCGGCCGTTTAGCGGGTAAATCGTTGGTGAGATCACATCAACATTCCCGAAATGGAGGATCATTCTTGAAAGACCCAGACAAGTGGCGGATCTAGCCCGCAAATACCCATGACCGGGAACTTGACTGGTTGCCGGGAAATCTCCCCGAACAGCAGCTCTTCTGTAGCGACGAGGCCTGTCATGGACCTATGGTGTAGGCATGGGCGGGAACAACAGCTGTTGGGATGCATGGGAATGGATCGCTACAAGGATTGCAAAGATGCCTCCGCATCTCAATGTGGGAAATCGAATTTCCATCTTGTTTGTGTGCGGTGCGTGAGGTGAAGAAAGGAGAGTGAAACTTCGTTGATGTGCTCGCTCCTCTGTGAAGTTGAAGCGGCGATCAGGATCTTGAATTGTTGTCCTTCTTGGTAAGTCGGCGTGTGAGGGGATTACGTGTCCTGAAGGTGGATTCCTTAGATGTATTGAGTGTATTGTCACGTCTCTCGAGAATATGTAGAGTTGAATTGGGGGTTGATTGTTTAAAGGTACGGATAACTGACTGGAATTCAGAGGAAAGAATGAGGTAGAGGCTAAAAATTAGATTTCAACGCGAGGTTTATGTAATTGACAGTAGTTGTGCCTGTCCCACTTAAACATCGATAGCTTGCTGAGCGTGAGGCACCACGTGTAGACTCTTGGGAGCAATCCAATAAGTTGCACGAGCATTGAAGGTGAGGTCCCTGGGCTTGGTGTATGAAGCCCTGAAAGTGTAAGTATGCAACTCTGTAATGCCGATTACAGTACATGGAGTCGTGGCTTAAGCGAGCTTGAGGATTATTACGTATCTGGGACAGTCAATCACGAAGATAAACACATTTCTGATGATAAGTCTATAGGCATGCTATTCAGGTCTTCGATTTAGCTTTTTCGATGAAGCCATTGGGAATGGGTTGTGCTTTCCCAGTTTCATGAACCTAACTCTGATCTAGATTGCGAGTCACGTAAGACTTGATTGGAGTGGTTATATGTCAGTCTTAGTCATTCTGTCCGTATGCTTGAGCTTGCTTCGCGGTCTTGATTATCATGGTTTTCGTAGGGAGAAACGGGAACCTTCAGTCAATGGAATGATCTGTATCTGAACCTGGTAGTCAATACTTTCAAGAAGTTGTTCAGTGTTTTACTAACTTGGACTTTCTGAGTCTCCACGGAGGAAGGATCATCCGAAGATTGTCATCTGTAATTGGTAGTCCCTTGAGTTCTCTAGTAAATGACACGACGCGAAGATACGGTATTAGTGAGAAAGATCGTTGATCGTGATATATCGTTGATGCCATTCTCTCTTTGTCATGATCTATAGCTTTGCTGACTACCTGCCTATATCGATCGGGGAGCTAGTTGTGTTTCAGTGTGTCGACATTGCTTACCGCACTAGGTCTGCTCAATTAATCGTCTTCGAGAGAGGACAGGGTTAACTAATGCGTCAACTGTCTATGTATTATCTTTGATTTAATTAATGGATCCGTCGTTGTACCGATTACAGACGGCCGCGGAAGATCTTGGCCGATTGGAAGATTTGAGGTAGCTTTGCTGGTCCGACGGACTCATTCGTGTCTACGTTATCAAGTCTTGGACGTGCTGAAGAAATCCGCGACGCCATAAGGATGGCAACAATGGAGGACCCGGCTAAGAATCCCGAGTATAGCCCTTTAAGCAGTGCGTCAACGAGAATACACTTGCAAGCACCGAGTTCAGGACAAGTGAAAACATTGCTAACTTGGTTGGCAGCAGGCTTGCTTGTCCTGGTGTTGGGTGGTCTTACGCTCTTCGGGACGTCGATCACATTAGCTCTAGCCATCCCTCTTCTCATCATGTTCAGTCCTGTGTTGATACCACTTGGTACGGTATTGTTCTTGGTTACAGCAGGTACCGTGTCACTTGTCGGTACTGGTATTGCTGTGGCTTCTGCTGCGTCTTGGTTGTTTAATTATTTCAAAGGCAGAGATCCTCCCGGTGCAGAGAGGGTGGACGCCGCGAGAGACCGCATTGTCTGCACAGCCCGGGAGTGGGCGAGCAACTATAGCAGTCAAATGCGGGCAGCTCCTTCAGCTTGAGAGAAGCAAGCGTGTAAGCGTCGAACTTAATTTTCTTGCCATTCATCGAGAGCCTTGAGTGGAGACCAGGCCGGTAGTATGCAGTTGCTGAGCCACTAGAATTTTAACAGTGAGCATATTGGAAGGGAAATTCTGAGGTTATTGGAGCAGATGAAACATTTGCCGTAACCGAATATCCGGTTCCTATAGCTGAACTCATGGCTACTGCAAATATGGGAAGGAGCCCTATCAGGACCCGTTTGCAGACAAGTGAGTGTTCGTTATTACAAAAGTTTCACTGCAGTATGAGAGTGCGTATTCACCATCTTTCTGTTTACAGTAAGATGCCGTCACAAACTTACAACGTGCGCTTAATGATGTACATAATTTGCTCAATATTGTCACGACGTGTGAATAGAAGAACCGAAAGTTTGCGTCCAAAGTTTGAAGATGTTGGACACTGGATTTGCCACATCGTTACAACTTGACAGATCTTTCCTCTGCATGTTACGGTGTGTTCCCAATATTAAATGCTCTTTGTTAGAACTGAAGAGTCTGCTCGTAGGTATATTAACAGTCTGAGACTTGAGTTTCAAATTCGAAACTTCGGTTTGCATTATCCTCTTTGTATGGATACGATCATATAGTTTCTCCGACCTATGTTTTCGACTTATTTAGTTTCTTGTCGGCGCTGGTATGCTTTTCCCAAAATGATCGATTAGATGTTTATCTAATCGGAAATTGTATGCCCATCATTAATTCTGCACTTTATTTCAACTATTTAATTAATTAATATTAATCATCCCTTGCAACGTTTTCCCAAACGAGATGTGCTAGAGCGAGATGTAGTGCAAGAATCCTGTAAACAGGATGTAAGCTTTGCTATTCTGCTTTGGCCGTGCCTGCAGTATGTCTATCAAGTCACTCATATTGTTCATGTTTACAGTGCCCATCATACTCTATGTAGGTCGAGAATATAATTTCCCCACCAGAACATTGGAGGTCTTGAGAGAGTTATCACTGTGGGTGTCATATATGGAGGCGGACGGACGGACGGACAGGAGGTGATCGAAGTATAGATGATCAGACTCCTATTTCATTAATATTATGTAGTGCTTATACAGTTCTGGATTTTTGTACAGAGCCGGCCCGTCTAGTAATCAACAACTAGAGCATGTTATTAAGGCGTTCTGCATTATCAAAGTGATGTAGAAATCAGAAGAAAAAATATGGATAAAACATATGGTGTTAAATTACACTAGTTTAATAATATTGGCAAGAGATACCTCTTGCCAATACCTCTTACCTATTGGTGGCTTGAGACCCAATGCCCTAGAAGAATACCCAATGCCCTAGAAGAATACCTTCCTTCATTGTAAAGAAACATTTCTCTAAATACCCAATGCCCTAGAAAAATACCTTCCTTCATTGTAAAGAAACATTTCTCTAAATGTAATGATTAGCCGGCAAATCGACACTTTTCAAAAGAATCAAATGAACTTTTCTTTACTCAAACACACAAAAATCATCAATGAAGTCTCTAATTTATGTAAAAATTCTTTGCTAAGATGAATCAATTGAACTTTTCTTTACTTAAACACACGAATCATCAATGAAACTTCTAATTTATGCAAAAATTCTTTGAAGATTGTATTCATTATCCATTGGAAAAAATTCTTTGAAGATTGCATTCATTATCCATTGGAAAGTAATGAGAACATTATACGACCCAAAGGGCAATGAAACTTCTAATTTATGCAAAAATTCTTTGAAGATTGTATTCATTATCCATTGGAAAAAATTCTTTGAAGATTGCATTCATTATCCATTGGAAAGTAATGAGAACATTATACGACCCAAAGGGCATTTGATTGGAAGCAAAAGTGCCCGAATCGGCTGGGAATGGGATTTTGTCCTTGTCTGCTTCTCGGATGGATACTTGATGATAGCCTAAAATCCATCAAGAAAACTATAGCAAGGGTGATCAACTACTTGGTCCAAAAGTGTATTGGTAAAAGGTAAGGGATGATGATTCTTCCTTGTGATTGCATTCAATTTGCAAAAGTCTTGGCACACTTGAATCTTCAGAGTCTTCTTCTTTGGAATAATGACAATGGGACCCACTCACTACTCAAGATCGAAAAGATTTTTCTGGCCCCTAAGTACTTGTCAATTTCATCTTTCACCAAGTGTGAGTACTTTGGGTTCAAGTGATATTGTCTCTGCCAAACCGGAACTGCACCTTCAACAAGATCAATTAGCCGTTCTCCAAATTGGCATGGAATACCCGACATTTGATCAACCAACTAGCCAAATATATGTTTGTATTCTATAAACAGGGTAGTGTATCCTACCAACTCCTCTAAAGTGACTATCTTTGAAATCTTCAAAAAATTTCCTTTGGACAAGACAACGTCTTGATAGTCATTGGGTTGATGACTCCTTTGACATGATTGACTCGGCTTAACATGAGTCAAACTATAGTCAAACCTCCTTCCTCCAACTTTTTTTCACCCAAGGCATTGTTGTATGGGTCTTTGTCTTTGAACTCTACCTTGTAGCATTCCAAGTAATTGACTTGGACTTCATCTTTGGAGTCTTTCAAAGACAAAGATTATGAATCTTTGGATTCATCTTTGTCTTTTGATAAAGTCATTTCTCTGAGGTGGAGAACCTTCATCCAACTTACAGTCACCAGCTTTTGGTCTTTGGATGAGATGTCCTTGAACCTCAACTGCTGCTGGTGCCAATCCATAACAACTTAGGCATTGTACAACCAAGGTCTTCCAATCAATAATTGGTCTATGGAGCAAAGAACAAATTCTTGATCTCTATGGTCTCTTCCAAAGCTAGTAACAGCTAATAGGTGATAGCTGCTAGTAATTGTGAGGAAGGCCCCAAAGTAATGGAGAAGAGAGGGAATCCAGCTCAATGTATCAAGTTGGATTGGAAGCTAGTCTTGAGGAAAGAAGTGGGAGATGCAGCTAGAGTCACCTTTTATCAAGAGTGTGAAGCTTCAAAAGAGACCATAAAGATCAAGAATTTGTTCTTTGCTCCATAGACCAACAATGACTACAAGGTAGAGTCCTATTGGGATCCAGTTAAGCAAAGCATTGTGGGCATGCTGATGGCAATGTTCAAGCTAGAGCAAATGATGTATATGAATATGTAGTAGGCGGTCTTCTTCCACCAAATATTTGTAGGAGAGAAGGTGAATTGTGCAAAGTGCTTCCATCAAAGGACAAGGCATATGATCATAAAATGGAGGACAAATTCACCACCTCACTACTTTGTATTATTTGTAGCACATTTCTACCTTGGGTTAAACCTGCTGACAATGGAAGAGAAGCATCCTATGGTCTTACATTTCCATCTTGATCTATGTCATGAAGTGGATGACAAGGAGCAATGATACATCTTGCAACTCTAGTCCAATGATGGACATTTTTCTTGGATGGGACATAGGAAGATCACAAAAAGAAGTTAATGACAAAGAAGTGGGCTAAACCTAAAGGAATGGTGTTACCTCTCCCACCACAAAAAAATGAAGACTAAACCTATGAGGTAATGAAGCAATGATGGACCAACTGTTGGGAATAGAGTATGAAGAAGAGAAAAAGTCAAAGAGAGAGGGCTTAGAAGAAGAAGAAGAACTCACATTGTAGAGCAAGGAGTCTAGTAGTGAGAGTGAAGGAGAGGTTGAAGTCCAGCAGTCAATTGATGCAAGGATGGGAGAAGATGATGAGGAGTTCCATGTGATGCCACAGGGAATGTTCAATCTTGAGAGTGCACCGGGCACATGGCTGCTTGTGCTCAGTTTGTCCTTACTGTCTTTCTTTCAGATTTTTCCCGTAGAGTGACATTCCTTCCCTACTCCTACATTGTTGGGAATTTGTGTCTATATGAACTTATTGTTGTAACTTCTCCAGAGGTCAAATATTTCCAAGGTTCCTTGTTTGTTCTTGGCTTTCTCAGCACCGGCTTGTCATGGCTGTATGGCTTTAAGGTCTTTACCTATGCTGGTATCATGATCTATTCCCCTGTCAAGCTCAGGCTATGGTTCCGAGGTTCAAGAAACTAGTTAAGGTGGTCTCTACAAAAACAATGAATGTTCTAACCAGACACAAACCCGACACCCAGACTGTTTTATTACACCATTCAAGTAGATTGGACTGAGAGCTCCTAGAATGAAGCTTCCCTTGACTTTAATCATAATTCATAACACACATTTGCTTCCAAATTTATCATTCATAGGAATTCCAGTCATGAACTCACAAGTCCTAGTCAAGCAAAACAGTTTTGATCTAGACAATATCAGTTCTAAGGTCTCAACTGAATGTCAAATTAGCCAAGGCACTTTGCATACACTTTGTTCGCAACATTCATGGCAACACTCACCGCTCGATCTCCTTTAGTCTCCCATGATCATGTTCTGCGGTTCAAGTTTGTGCCAATCAGCCAAGACTGCCAACTCTGACACCCTTCTCCTTCCCTGCTTCAGAAAGAACTGTTCCACTTCAAAATTTCTCTTGCTAGCCTTCATGCAATCGTGAGAGGACCCCTACCAATTGAAGCAACTTGAGATTCTCCTTCACTCCTCTCCAAGCATTCAACAATTGAAACCAAACCTTGAGAATTTCTCTCTCCATTCAAAACTTCACTCCTTTGTCCAGTTGCACTTCTGGGAAATCTTCATAGGAACTTCACTTCTGCCAACACTCATAGCAATACTCTCTACATTTGAAAATTCACTCCTCTGTCCCCAGCTGCTCTTATGGAAAACCCTCATAGAATGTTTCACATTTCTGTCAGCACTCACAACAATCCTCTCTTCATTCAAAAATTCAATCTCTTTGTCTCCAGCTGCTCTTCATGAAAACCTTCATGGGAACCTCACTTTGTCAACACTCACAACAATTCTCTTCTACATTCAAAAATTCACTCCTCTACTCCTGCATTTCACCTGTGGAAAATCTTCATAGGAACTTCGCTTCTGCCAACACTCACAACAGTCCTCTTTACATTTGAAACCCTTTGTCTCCCGCTGCTATTTTTTGGAAAATATTCATAAGAACTTCACTTAGCATATAATTGAAATTTCATCTCCTGTCCAAGGCCAAGCTCCACCTCTCGAACTCCTTCTCCAGCCTCTATGTAGGACCAAGCCAAAACCTAATTCAAATTTCTCCCTCTCTTCTCATTGTCACTTCACCAAGGTTGAACAAAAGAACTCTCAAAATCCTCCATGCTCTCCTTCCTACTCCTGTCCAGTGCAAGATAAAGCCCCAAACTCCCTTTGATACTTTCACTCTCTTCCTGTCCAAACTCTTCCAATTCTCACTGCTTTGCCCAAAACCCTCATCTGTTCAAAAAAAGCCCTTGATATATCTTCTTCTCTTCTCCTCTTCCATACATGTCCAATCCTGCCTTCAATTCTCACTGCTGCCCAAAATTCTTCAACAATCTGCCCAGAGTGCTCTGTCCTACCAAAACTCCTTTGAGATCTCACTGTCCTGCAAAACCCTTCCTTCAAGACTTCACTATCATGCAAGTTCTCAAGTTCTCACTGTCATGCAAGATTTCTCGAGAGATTTCCCTTCTTCATTGTCACTTCCCGATGATCCTTCTTGCCCCTTTCCTTTGATTGCCTTCCTTGTCACACTCTTTCGATCATTCCCCTATTGTTGCGGAACTCTACCTTTGATTCCTTCTCCTTTCTTTCTGATTCTTCTCTCTTGATAAGTTTTCTCTCTTTGCTACCTTTGTTTTTTTCCTTGCTGCACTTTGATTCTTTTCCTTGCTGCACTTTGATTCCTCCTCTTTCTTTTCCCAAAAACCCTTCCTTATGCTCTGCCCTTTTCCTTCCTTATCACAAAACCACAAATCTTTCTCCTTTGGGAGTTCTCTGGCTGTCCAAACCTGCCCTCCCTCCTTCAATATTCTCTCTTCTATCCCAAAACCCTTCCTCGATGCTCTGCCCTTTTCCTTCCTTGTCACAAAACCACAAATCTTTCTCCTTTGGGAGCTCTCTAGTTGTCCAGACTTGCCCTCTCTCCTTTGATATTCTCTCTTCTATCCCCAAAACCCTTCTTTAATTTCCCCTCTTTTCTCTCCTGATTTCTTCCTCAATTTTTTTCCTTCAAAGCTTCAACAACAACCTTTTCCCCGTTTCTTGCCCTCTCTCTAGATCCTTCCGATGCTCTTCTCCCTTCCATGTATTTCCGATTCCCCTTTCAAAAATTCTCTTTCCCCTTGTCACAAGATCTTCCTTTGGGAAAAAAATTCCATGTTAGCCCTCCTTTCCCAACCTTTCTCTCTCAAAACTCTTTTCTTCATTGTCCCAAATTTTCTCTCTCAAAACTCTTTTCTTCACTGTCCCCAACTTTTCTCTCTCAAAACTCTTTTCTTCATTGTACCAACTTTTCTCTCTCAAAACTCTTTTCTTCACTGTCCACAACTTTTCTCACTCAAAACTCTTTTCTTCACTATCCCCAACTTTTCTCACTCAAAACTCTTTTCTTCATTGTTCCCAATTTTTCTCTCTCCAAACTCATTTCTTCACTGTCCCAAACTTTTCTCTCTCCAAACTCTTCTCTCCTTTCCTTATGTCCTCTTGTCACAAACCAAAGCACAAGCAAACACTCAAAAATTCCTTCTCTCTTCACTATCCCTATCACAGACCATAGCACAAGCTCCCATAGCCACTCAAAAATTCCCCCCAAAGGCCCTTTTGATCAAAGTGCACAAAGAAAAAAACTTATGAGAGTTTCTCTCTTGCCTCTTTAGTTTTCCTTCTCTAGGGCAAAACCCTTCTTCTTCTCTTCTTTTGTTTTTTTTTTACTCCTAAACACAAAAAATCCCCAAGACTCATTTGCTCAAGGTAGCACTAACTAAATACCTCACGTGACTCTTTGGTTTAAATGCCTTAACTAAAAGACTCCCACAAGACTTATTTGCTCAAATGGCACTAAATAACATATTCCCAAGATTCTAGCACTATAAACAAAGTCATGAGTTGGTGTGTCACAAATTTAAGCTCCAAGTGTCCTGTAACACAAAGAGAATCTTGAGTCTAGGTACCATAAAAGGAAACTCCAGAGCTCACCAAATGGCACCAATGATAACCGTGAACCATTTTCCCCACAACAATGGCAATCAATCATATGGAGGGAAGAGATGCTTCTTGCTTGGAGTTACCTACGGAAGAGATGGACAAAGAGCCAAAGAAGGTAGTCTAGAAGGGAGTGAGGTCAAAGAGATTATTGTAGGCTGCACTTGCAAGTCCAAGCCAAGTAGAAGACGAAGAAGTGAGCTTGGAAGAGATGACTTTAAAGGTGCAAAGATCACGACTTTGGGGTAAGGCTCCTATTGAGGAAGTGCCAATGGAAGTCAAGTACAAAGACCAAGAAGGAGTTGAAGACTTTGATGGAGTGAAGTACTTGTCGACAATCGTGTGTTCATTGTTGTTGTAGCTTAAGCAAAAGAAAGAGATACAAGAAGATCATCTAGAGGTGAAGAACATACTTAAGATGATGAAGTATCTACTCAAAGAAACATGTGAATTGAAGGCAAGGTTAACCCAAAGGGAAGAAGAAGCCAAAGAAAATTAAGTTAATGTAGGGTTAAAGCAAAAGATGTTCAAGAGCTTGCAAGATAGTTTTGAGAACCAAGGAAGAGATCTGGACTATCAAGCCAAAGAGTTGAAGAGCCATAAGGCAATCATCAAGAAGTTGAAAAGTGAAGTGGGAGAAGCTCATATTGAAGTGATACATGTAAAGGTGATTGCAGCAATGATGGAGCAAGAGTTAGAGAGTCTAAAGAAGAGCGCAGAAGAGAAAGATCAAGATCAAGCATGGCAGCGGGAATTGACAATCAAACACCAAGAAGAAGAAAGACTGCAAGGTTTAGTAAGAAATGTTGAAAGTAAGATTGCCCAATATGAAGAAGGGAAGAAGGTGATGGCAATTGAGTAAAAAGACAAGTTGAAGATGTATCATGAGGAGTTGAAGGTAGAATGCTTTTGGGAGTATACATCGGAATCCATAAGAGAGATCATTGGGAGAATAAGTGCGATGCTTAGCACATAAGCTGAAAGGAAGTTGGAGGAAGCAAGAATAAATGAACTAAAATTGCCGGTGTAGGAAACTCAAAAGAGGAAGGTGAATGATATGGATATGAATACTTTGTTGATTTGTTTGAGAGATCAAGTAGATAGGAAAATGGTAGAAGTAGGAAACAATTTTTGTCCCAAATTAGATTTAGTAAACTCAAAATTTTGGAGTAGTATGAAGGAAGATACTAAGTTCAAAGTTGTAGAAGTAGGAGTGCAAGTGTCTTTGGGTGAGTTGTTTGAGATATTAGAGAAAAGTAGGTTAGCGGATAAAGAAGAAGATAGATTACCTATATTTGCAATTGTACTTTAGAGTGAAGAGATAATAGAAATAGTTGATGAAGTTGTAGTAGTAGATAGACCCAAAGAGGGAGAACTATGTGAAGGAACATTGGGTTTGGAAGACAAAGTCAAATTAGACATCAGATTGGATTAGAAATAGATTTGAGATTTGAAGAGGCAGATATGAATAGGTGGATTGTCATTTCGGATCTATAGGTTGGTAAATTTGTTGTAGAATGGTATTTTTGTTAGTAGCTATCAAAGTGCTATGCTTATTTAAAGGACGCATTTGCAATGTGTTGTTGTTTAGTATTTATACGTTTCAAGTTGAGTAAAGTGAAGTGCTATAACTCAATGCTTGTCATTTTAGCTTAATTCTGAGTATCAATCCTGTGTGTGTGTTTGTGATTATTTTGAGAATTTCAAAATGAAAGTCAATGAGCTTGTTGGATGTTGGATTCCACAACTCTAATTTCATTCTATGTGTTTGATCCTGAGTGAATAACAATTGAAGCAATGCCTTGATAGATTTGTGAGGATTTGTAGTGTTGGTAGTATTCTACATTGGTGAGCATAGTACGGATTTGATGTAAAGCAATTTGGATTGAGGAAGTTGTGCCTTTGATGGAGGGGTGAAACACAATTCTGAGGCAAGATTGTTTCATATTGAAGTAGCCTTCTTCAAAAAGAATCTGAATCATCACAATCAAAATTGTTTAGAAAGATTTGATGGAGTTGTGATTATGGTAGTGTTAATTTTTGACAAGACTACAAATTAGTGCTTGTTGCTCTATTTTGGGTGTGGTTCCTACTTGAGGGATTAAACAAGAACTCAAGAGGAACTGAATTGTTATTGATTACTTCATGTTTGACCATTTTTTACTTATATCTATGTGGGAACAAACTTTACTTACTGATTACCACAAAAGTGATACTTGCCGGGTTGTTGCAACTTCCTATGGAGGTTTGTGTAAGTGTTTATTGATGACTTTTGTGTGTCTGGATGGAGAGGTACACTTGGATTACCTCCACCAAATATTTGATTAGTGTTGCATTGCAAGGTTGTCCTTATGCTCGGAAAAATGTGTTTTTTGTGATGATAGAAGGAATCATGTTATGACATTGGTTGTCAATCTGCGGAATTGAGGTTGATGTTGAGAAGGTTATGGTCATAAAAGCCTTGGAATTCTCCCAAAAATATTTGGGAGCTAAGAGCCTTCTTAGGTCATATTGGATTCTACAAGCACTTTGTAGTTGCTTTTGTAGTATTGGTTGCACTATTAAAAATGCTCAAGAAAGCCAAGGAATATATATGGACTCAAGAGCAAGAAGAGGCATTCCAAGTATTGAAAATGAAATTGATGAAGCACTAGTCATGAGAGCTCTAAATTGGGATGTCTATTTTTATGTGTATGTGGATACTTTTTCTATGGTAATAGGAGTGATCCTCAGCCAAAATGATAAAAAGAATAAGGACCCTATTTATGATGCCAATAGGCAATTTTCAACTGCAAAAGAAAGTATACCATGATGGAACATGAAGCACTTAGTATAGTGTATGCTTGAAAAAAAAATTGATACTACTTGTTAGGATATGAGTTTTTTTTTCCATGTGGATCACTATGCATTGCAATACTTAGTAAAGAAAGCTTATTTTTTTGGCTGGATTGCACTTTGGATTCCTTTACTACACTAATTTACAAATATGGTGTAGGCAAGGAGGAGTGCTTTGCATCCAAATGCAAACTTCCTATCCAAGTTGGAAACCCAAGAATAAGACTTGGAGATAGATGGTTGCTTCCTTGATGAGGAGCTATACCATTTGATGGCAATGCAAAGTACAAGATATGTAGTGGAATACCACTATTTGCATATGTGTCAATGTCTTGAAGGATTGGATCCAAAGCAAAGGGCAGTATTCCTCAAAAAGATGGGACCATATCAACTCAAGCATAACCTCTATTAAGATATGCAAGAAGGAGATGCTTTGTAGGTGCTTGGAAGTATATGAGGTAGGTGGAGTAATAGATTCCTTACACTTGGAGGCCTTTGGGAGTACATTATGTGCTATAAAATATGGTTAAGAAGATCCTCAAGGCTGGATAATGATAGCATACATTGTATAAGGATACATAAGTTATGCTTGTAAGCATATGGGAAAACATGCATCTACCTCTCAATGGCTCCTTGGACCTATGAGCCGGCCTGTCTCTCACTCAAGATGAATCTCTGATGGCTATTATGGTTGCACACCATGGACTAAGAAGGCAAGAAACCCCAACTCCATCATACTCCTCCAAGGCTAACGTTCCAAGAATCAAGACATTGCTCACTAGAGAACTCAATGAGAGAGAGATAGTTGCAAATGAAAGGATGATGAGTACCTCCTCACCCCTAGTTTATATACTTGTGAAATAATTGCGCACCAAAGTTACTAATTATTGGAGTAACTCAAATTTCTAGGCTAAAAGTCAAGTAAAGTCAAAAAGTATAAAGGAATATCCATCCACATGGGTATATTCCACTAAGCATGTGATCTTATCTTGAACCAACCACTAAGTCAAGGATTCCTTCACATGGGCTATCCTTGGACTATAGAAGAATCCAAAACAAAAAGGCTTGCAGGCCTAAGAGTTCTCAACTCTTTTCTCAAAGCCAAACACCTAGGAATAAAACTAAGTCAACACACTAGAATCCAAAATAGTGGTGCTCATCTTTTCCACTTCCTCTAAAGTAAGGTCTCCACTATCTTAGCTATGACTAACTTTAGCTAATCATGACTAATGTAGAACAATCCTTTATCTTTATGTAAATAATATCTTTTGAGTATTTTTAATACTAAGCTAAATATCATAATACCACACACATGCACAAATGAGTATTACAGACCAATTCTAGTATTGGCTCAATTTGAGAAATGGAGTATTGATTTTGTGTGCACGATCCAGCCAGTCATTTGGTTCACCAAAAGAGTTAGATTTTGGTATGTATTGATTATGCAATTAAAATGGTGGATGTTGAGGCAACTCAAAGAGATGATGCCAAAACAATAGCAGAATATTTTTCCAAAACATCATCTTGAGATATGAGTGCCCTTTGGAGTTAGTTAGTGACCATGATACTCACTTTTTGAACTCACTTGTAGAGGCTTTGACAAAATATTTTAAATCAAACATAATAAGACAACTCCTTACCTAAAAGAGAATGGTTGACAAAGAAAGCTAATGGTTTACTTTGTACAATTTTGAAGAAAGTAACAATCAATTATGCCTATAATTGGGATACAAAGTTACGTATAGCTTTTTGGGCATATAGAATGACTAAAAAGATCAATACTAAGCAGAATATGTACTTCATAATGTATTGATTGCATCCAATATTACTAGTCAAATTTGAAGTGCAATTGTACCGGGTGCTATCCAAGGAATGATTGTTGGAGGAAGAAAGTCAAGAACTTTGGCTTCAACAATTAATATGGTTGGAAGAAAAGCAAGCTGATGCACTGCAAACTAAATGGGAAATACATGCTTCACATAAAGAGAGGCATGATAAGAAGTTATGGCTTGTCAACATTCATGAAGGCAATTTAGTATTGTTGTACAATAATCAATAGATATTTTTTCCACGTAGTCTACAGCTAAGGTGGATCGGGCCATACTAAGTGATGCAAATCTTTGAGAATGGTTCTATACAATTGCTAGAGTTGGAAGGAAACCCTTTTGCCACAAGAGTAAATGGCTGGAGAGTATGTTGTTACTAGACCATAAACGCTTGAGTTAAGGGGAAGTAAACACCCAATGTTTGCGGGGATGCTCACATTTGAGAGAAGGGGTATGTGGTACCCCCATCGTTTTCTTTTTCATGTTTTAGGAGTAGAAAAGAAGGTCAGTTGTAAGAAAGAGGTTGGATTCAATTGCAAAGTATGCAACCCAAATCTGAGCCAAGGAAGGTGAACTCATATCAAAGTGGAACTTCACTTCAGATCAGAGTTGGACTAATGATAGATCCAAATTGAGAGTACTTGGATCATAGAAGAGAGATGATACTTTGCCATGGGATGAAGACACCCAATTTGATGTTCTTTGACTAAAACCTTGACTCAAGCCGTACCAACCAAGAAAGGGTTGCCATCCGCAAATGGCTACCTAATGTGAGCTTATATCTGAAAATGACATGAGTGAACGTGCATTAGGTGTGATTTTTTACTTAAAAATTATCACAACTTGGAGAGTTATAAAAGCAAGAATTGGCAAAGTGGATTTTGCAATGTTCAATCAAATTCAACAGAAAAGAATTTGGCAATTGTCATACAATAGCACCAAGTCTCCCTCTCAAATAGCAACATGCCATAATCACTTGCTATGCCTGATTTTCTGCTGATCTTGTATCTCCTTTGTGGTTTGCATTGCATAATCTTTCTTCTCTTCTAACCACACTAGTTGATGGATCTGAAGATCTTGATTTTCCTCCTTTGACAATTGTTCCTCACACGGGATATGACGGTACTTCAAATTCAACTAGTAGTATGGAGTGAAATCCATATGTTGAGAAATATAGGGTTTTCTTGGAGATAATCTTTTCAATGGTTTTGTATGCCCACAAAGCTGTCAGTGTCATTGAGAAAATAATCTACGGGATGCATTAGTCCTATTTGGTATAATAAAGAAACCAATAGTATGTAGATGTATTTAAAAGTGCTAGTTGCAAATAGTATAAACTTCCCAGGTAGAAACTTGATAATTGCCAAAATAGTGGGGCTGCTTCTACTATAGCAAGAATTTTGAGAAATGACAGAAGAGCAATGGATTTGGGTCTAAAGCTTGGAGAGAATCCAAGGCAAAAGTTGTAATGTTTCTTCAAACTTAGGATTTTGTTATGTAAGGAAGGAGAAAGAAAAAGAACTCAAAAGCAAGGAAACAAGGTACCAAAATTTTAGCAACTATAGGAATAAGGCCTTTGGGAGGTTGATGTAAGCAGCTAGGACAGACCAATATGGGTTAGCTGAAGCTGGGAAATGGGGGTGAGGTGGCATAATATCAGGGTTCGGTATTTTGGACAGGACAAGAGAGGGAATATCAAGGGATTTTGCAAGAGAGAAGTCTAAAAGGGATTTTGGAAAGGAAGAGAAAAAAATTGAAGGTTTGCAAGATGGGACGGGATAGAAGGACAGAGTTTGCTGTGCAAGAAGAAAGAAGAGGTCAGCCAAGAAGGAAAATTTTTGGGGAAGAAAGGTCAGGACAGGAAGGGATTTTTGAGAAGCATTTTTTTGTGGGTAGACTAGAGAAGAGAGGAGGATCGAGGGTTTGCTGGATGGGAAGGGATCTCAAAAGGATTTTGGCAAAGGAGAGAAAAGAAGTATCAAGGGTTTTGCGAGACATGAAGGTATTGAGAAGTGGTTTTTGACAAGAGAAGAGAAAGGATCAAAGGAGGAAGAGAAGTGCAGGACCTGTAACACCGATTTGTGCATGTGTGTGGTATTGTGATATTTAGCTTGGTATTACAAGTACTTGAGAGATATTATTTATATAGAGATAAAGGATGATTCTACATTAGTCATGATTAGCTAAAGTTAGTCATAGCTAAGATAGAGTGGACCTTACTTTAGAGGAAGTAGAAAAGATGAGTACCACTATTTTGGATTCTATTGTGTTGACTTGGTTTTATTCCTAGGTGTTTGGCTTTGAGGAAAGAGTTGAGAACTCTTGGACTTGCAAGTCTTTTTGTTTTGGATTCTTCTATAGTCCAAGGATAGTCCATGTGAAGGAATCCTTGACTTAGTGGTTGGGTCAAGATAAGCTCACATGCTTAGTGGAATATGCCCATGTGAATGGATATTCCTTTCTACTTTTTGACTTTACTTGACTTTTAGCCTAGTAACTTGAGTTACTCCAATAATTAGTAACTTTGGTACGTAACTATTTCACAAGTATATAAACAAGGGGTGAGGAGGTACTCATCATCATTTCATTTTGCAACTATCTCTCTCTCTCATTGAGTTCTCTAGTGAGTAATGTCTTGAGTCTTGGAGAAATGCCTTGGAGAAGTATGATGGAGTTGGGGTTCCTTGCCTTCTTAATCCATGGTATTATTCCATAATAGCCATCAGAGGTTCATCCTGAGTGAGAGATAGGCCGGCTCACATTTTTGGTTCCGTTGCCGGGACCTCTCTAGAAGGCAAGATAATGTTCCGTGTTCAATTCTACATTAGGTAGAAGGAGGCTATGAGAGCTCACATGAGAGAACATTAGGAGAGGAGAGGAGAGGGCTTAACTTATGTTAGAGAACTAAGATCCATTTTTATACACTATAGTTCATTATGATGTTGTTGAAGTGATTTTGTACATCTTGTACACATGAGAGGATTTGGAGAGATTGTGTGAGGTGGATTGCAGATTTTGTGGATTAAGGTGATTTTGGGCAAAATCTCAAGTTTGAGATCTGAACTTATATCTCAAGTTTCAGATAGCTTGGGTTATCTTTTAGTTATCACACTTGGAATTATTGTGAGAGCTATTATGCACATTGTGCTAGAATTTTTGAAAGTTGATAGGGTAAAGTGCTCCTGTAACTGCATGCTCTCTAGAAAATTGTACAGAATTTTCCATTTCTTTAATTTTCAGTGGATTGCTGTGAGCCTTTTCAAGAATATTTAATATATTATATAATACCTGCTGACATAAAAATTAGAGGGAGATCATTTTTGAGCAGGGAGTTATGAGTTTTTTAAATGAGGGGGGGTTGGTTTTCAGACCAAATCTGAAATATGTGTGCTGAATAGAAAAGTGTCTAGGCCAAATGGCTCAATGAAAAGATCTGAAATTTTGCAGGGAGGGACAGTCCAAAGTTGTGATCACGTGTGAAAAATTTCAAAGGACTGTCACATCCTATTTGAGAGATCTGATTGAAATTGTGAGGAAGGGTCAATTCTGCAGAGTGGAGATCTCATGCATGAGGAGTTTGAGAGTAGCAAAAAGCATGTTTGAGTGTTTAGATTCATCTTGGGAAGATGGAGGGTCACCAAGAGTGGAAATTGAGACCATGCAAGGTTCCCCAAGGGTTTGAGGTGATTGTAGGGGTGGATTTGAGGAAAAGAGAGTTTACAATAGAATTTGAAGAGAGTGTTGAGAGGATCCAAAAACCTACACCACTTGGAGGAAAGAGTGAGGCTAAGTGCTTTCTATGTGGAGAGAAGGGACATAAGGCAAGTTCATGTCTATTGACCTTTGAGAGCAAGAGATTGAGGGAAAGGAGAGGTTTACTTGACTTGGGTTTGCATGTTGGACCTTCTTCACCAAGATTGGGAGGGAGAAGATCTAAGACCAAGGAGTTGTGTGATGTTTGTGGAGTGGAAGGACTTCCAAAAGGACATGAGTGTAGTGGAGTTAATGCACTTTTGGAGACTTTGGTGAAAGATCTTGGAGAGAGTCTTAGTATAGCTACAGAAATACTACCACCTTCATCAGCTAGTTCTCAAGATTAGTGATGGAGATAATCTTTCAACTTATGGATAAACTATCCATGAGGGTTCGATTAATATGCACTATAGGATTTGATGTTGCTATAGAAATCTTAGAGCAACCTGAACCTTTTGTGTTCCCTAGGGTGGATTACTCTCAAATAGTGTTACTCATATACATACTCTATTAGTTATAGAGTGAGAGAAAAGAAAAGAGAAAAATAATTGAGAGAAAGAAAGATAGTGAGAGGTTAAGATGGAGAAACTTCTCGTTTTCTTTGGCAAGGATGGAGAAGATGTGGAGGCCTTTGTGAGAGAATTCAAGAGAACTTACATAGGAAACAATGAGAGGAGGATGAATGAGTGGGCCTCTGTATTACCAGATTTCTTTGAGGATGCAACACTTACATGGTATGAGTCAGAATACCAAAAGAGAGAAAGGAGAGATGGGGAAGAAGAGTCTTGGGAGAGTTTGACTTCAGCACTCATTGAGAAATTTCTCCCAGATGAGAGTTATGAGAGATTGATGAGTGAGGTTACCCTTTTCTCAAACAAGGAAATGGAGAGAAAGTGAGAGTCTATGTAGATAGAGTGGAAAAGTTAGAGTCCAGATTTTGCATAGTGTTGAGGAAGGGTGGGGATGATGTGGAGACTACTATGATTGGCATAGGGTCCATGCTCACCAAGAATTTTGTGGGAGTGTTGAGACCACAAATTAGAAGCAAGGTGAGATATGAGAAACCTTCTTCCAAGGTTGAAGCTATCAAAATCGCAATTTGTATGGAGGAGAGTTTGGAAGAGGATGAGAGTGATTTGGTGGTGAAAGAGGTTGTGAATCCTCCTCAAGGTTACAAGTATGGTGGAACTTTTGAGACTTTGGTGGCAAGGGTTTCACCACAAGTAGTAGTTGCTCCAATTCTTGCACCTCCACCAAAGGATTCACTTCAAACCATCACAAAATAACTTGTGGATCTCAAGATCAATGTGGTGCAACTATGGGAGAAGAGAGAGGTGGATCAGAATGTAAGAGAGGGCCTAGGAGTTATGGAAACTATCCATATAGAGGAGGCCAACCAGCCAACAATTTTAATGATAGAAATTATTTTGGTTGTGGAGGAAGAGGCCATATCCAAAGGAATTGCCCAAATTCCACTTACCATGAAAGGGTTATGAGGGAGCCAATAGAGGGAAAGAGGGAGGTAGTGAAACCCAAGTGGATTCTATCCAAAAAAAGGTAAGGGGATAGCATCCATAGATGTGGTTGAGAGCAAGTATGAGAAGGGAGAGTGCTCAAACTCCAAGGGTCTTAATTTAGAGCTTTTGGCACAAGAGAAGAAGAGAGCTTGTTTTGCAGAGGATGTTCACTCTTCTCAAGGATTTACTCCAAGCAAGGATACTCCTATGTCTACTAGGAGCACTTGTACCTCAACACCATTGACAACAAAGACTGCAAGGAAGAAGTTGGGGATGGAGGATTTCTTGATTTCAAAGCAATAATGTAACTACAATGTGTTGGAGGATGTTGGTAGTCACAAGGCTAACATCATAGTGTGCCAATTGATTGCTTTGAACCCTACCTTGAGAAAGGAGCTTAGACGTGGTTTGAGTTCTACAAGGAGCAAGAGAAAGAAGAAGGCAAAAGCTCCAGTATCAATGGGGGTGGTGGATGCCAAGCCAACACCATGGGAAGCTTGTGAATATGCCTCCAAAATTGATGTGAGAGTGAATGGTAACAACATCAAGGATGCACTTGTTGATTGAGGATTAGCAGTGAATGCCATGTCAGAAAAGTTGATGAAGAAGTTGGGTATGATACCCTCAAGACCTTCAACATTTGTGGTGATCATGGCAAACAAGCAACAAGTTTGACCAATAGGGGTGATGGATAAAGTGGTAGTTTCAGTTATGGGAGTTCAAAATCTTATGACTTTCCAAGTCTTGAAGGATTCAAGCTATAAATTACTTCTTGGGAGGCCATGGTTGAGAGCAGCACACACAATTGATTGATGGCACAAAGGGTACTTGAGGATTGGGCCATCAAACCATAGAGTCATAGTTCCTATGACTAACACCACCAACACTTCACATTCAGATACACCATCTTCTGATTATTGGGAATCAGATTTTGAAGAAGGAGCTTCAGGTGTGGACACAAGCATGGAAGAGTAGACTTCCACGGAGGAGGATGAATCTGAATCAGATTTAGATGTGTATCCCTTGTGTGCTATGGATTTTTCTTCTAAGCGAGAGGTTTTGAAGGACCCAGATAAATCACCATTGACACTTGAGGAGATAGAGAGAAGGTTAGCTACCCTCAAGTATGGCCCAAATGTTACCAAGGAGGAGAAGGTGAGATTTGAGGAGATTTTCCATAAGTTCATCCATGTGTTTGCTTTTAGTTACAAGGATTTGAAGGAAGTCACCTTGGAGGAGCACAAGATAGAGGTGGAGTCACATGCAAGACCAATTGCCAAAAGCAACATCACATTAGCCCACCAATATCTTTGGTTGTTAAGGAGGAGATTGATAAGCTCAACAAGCTGGATTTATCTTTGAGGTGGAGAATTTAGAATGGGTGTCTCCAATTGTGATTGTGAAGAAAAAGAATGGCAAGCTTCAAGTATGTGTGGATGAAGCTCAATGCTGTTACCAAGAAGGACTACTACCCATTGCCATTCATTGATGAGATCTTGGAGGAGGTTGCAGGTCATGAGAGGTACAATTTTGGAGATGGTTATAGTGGATTTTAACCAAATCAAGATTGCACCAGAGCATCAACAACTCACCACATTCACCACACCTTGGGGAACTTACGCTTTCAAGGTCATGCCTTTTGGGCTTTACAATGCTCCAGCCACATTCCAACGGTTCCAACAAGATATTTGAACCTTTCATTGGGAAATTTGTGAGGGACTTCATTGATGACTTTTGTGTCTATGGGAGCAAGGAGGAGCACTTTGAGCACCTAATCAAGGTCTTGCAATGCTTGGATGAGGCAAATGCATCACTCAACCTAAAGAAGTGCATTTTTGGATATGAAGAAGGTCTACTTTTGGGGCACATCATCTCCAAGGATGGAATAGCAGTTGATCGTGAGAAGGTGAGGAAAATCTCAAACCTTCTATTCCCTTCAAGCTTGACAAAGTTCCGCCAATTCTTGGGGATGGTTGGGTACTATAGGAGGTTCATCTTCTCATTTTCCAACAAGGCTTATGCATTGACCATCTACATGAATAAGGGTGTAGATTACATGGTGATTTTGGAGGACAAGGAGGCTCTCAAAGCTTTTGAGGAGCTCAAGTAGTCCCTGGTTGTAGTTCCAATTCTTGCTAAACCTGATTGGAGTAAGCCTTTCATCCTCTACACTGATGCTTCTAATGTAGCTATAGGATGCACTCTTAGTCAATTAGACCAAGATGGGCATGATCATCCAATAGCTTATGCTAATAGGCAGATGGTTTCAACAGAGAAGAATTACTTTATCACGGAGAGAGAAGGGTTGGCAGTGATCTTTGGTCTCAAGAAATTTAGACACTACTTGATTGGAGGGAAAGCCACCATTGTCACAGATCACAAGGCTTTGAAGTACATCTTCAACAAGCCTAATGTTGAAGGGAGATTAGCAAGGTGGATGATACTCTTGTCTGAGTATGAGTACACCATTGAGGATAAGCCAGGAAAGAAACTGCACATGCTGATTTGTTATCTAGGGCCTATGATCATGATGGAGATGAGCCAGTGGATGATTCCTTCTCGGATGAGGAGCTCATGATAATCTCAGTCACTCAAGAGGTTCCAATGGAGTACAAGGAGATTGTGGATTTTGTGACAAGAGGTAACTATCCAGAAGGGATGCATGCTAGGGAGACGAAGGCCCTTGCAAGAAGATCTAGACCTTACACAATGATGGAGGATATTCTTTTTCACCAAGGAGAAAATGGTCTACTTTGAAGAGTAATGGGTAAGGAAGAGTCTATCTTACTCATAAAGGAGTTTCATGAAGGTTTAGTGTGTGGAGTACACTTTGCAAGAAAGGTGACTGCTTTCAAGATTCTAGATGCAGGTTACCATTGGAGAGGAATTTCCAAGGATTGTCTTGATTATTGCAAATTGTGTCATGTTTGTCAAGCTTTTGCTAGAAAGTCTACATCCACTCCACCACTTAGATCAATTCCATTTGCTAGGACCTTTTGAGAAGTGGGGAATTGATTTTGTATGTCCATTCAATAGAACCCCAAGGAACAATTGGTATATTATGGTAGTTACTGATTATCTTACCAAGTGGGTTGAGGCTAGACCATTGAGGGACAAGAATGAAGATGAAGTTGGTAGATTTCTTTATGAACGCATTATCACTAGATTTGGATGCCCTTTGGAGTTGGTTTTTGATAGAGGAGAGGAGTTTACAGGAAGCATTTCTACAACCATGCTACGACATTTCTCTATCACACATAGAGTAACTACATCCTATAAGCCAAATTCCAATGGCTTGGCAGAGAGAACCAATCAGACCTTGTGCATGATGTTGGCCAAAGATGCAGAAATGGAGGGGGCCAAACATCATTGGGACAAAAAGATTCATGCAGTTTTGTGGGAGTATAGGACAACCATGAAGACTTCCACCAGATATTCTTGTTTTCAATTGGTATATGGTATTCAGTCTACCCTTCCTATTCACTTTGATCTTCCTACCTTCCAAAGCATTCATAGGAGATTGAAGAAAGCACAAGGAGGTGATGCATAGAAGTCAAGGAAGGAACAACTCATGGAGTTGGAAGAGACAAGAGCAGTTGCTATGGTTCGAGTGGAGCAAGCCCAAAGGAAAAAAAGGAGAGCTATGACAAGAGGCAAGGAAAGAAGAAGGTGGAGCCTTTCAAAGAAGGTGATTGTGGGTAATGTTGTTTGATTCCACTCAATTCAAGAGAGTGCAAAAGAAGTTTTGCCTAAGTACTTTGGACCTTTCATAGTGGAGAAGGTGTGGGGCAATTACACCTATGATCTCAAGGAGTTGGGAGGAAGATACTTTGATAGGATTAACCATGATAAGTTGAAGATGTATTATAGAAGGTAGAGAGACCTTCACTTTGAGGACAAAGTGAAAACTTAGTCCGAGAGTAAATGTAACACACATTTGCGCATGTGTGTGGTATTGTGATATTTAGCTTGGTATTACAAGTACTTGAAAGATATTATTTATATAGAGATAAAGGATGCTTCTACATTAGTCATGATTAGCTAAAGTTATAGCTAAGATAGAGGGGACCTTACTTTAGAGGAAGTAGAAAAGATGAGCACCACTATTTTGGATTCTATTGTGTTGACTTGGTTTTATTCCTAGGTGTTTGGCTTTGAGGAAAGAGTTGAGAACTCTTGGGCCCGCAAAGCTTTTTTTTTGGATTCTTCTATAGTCCAAGGATAGTCCATGTGAAGGAATCCTTGACTTAGTGGTTGGTTCAAGATAAGTTCACATGCTTAGTGGAATATGCCCATGTGAATGGATATTCCTTTCTACTTTTTGACTTTACTTGACTTTTAGCCTAGTAACTTGAGTTACTCCAATAATTAGTAACTTTGGTACGTAACTATTTCACAAGTATATAAACAAGGGGTGAGGAGGTACTCATCATCATTTCATTTTGCAACTATCTCTCTCTCATTGAGTTCTGTAGTGAGTAATGTCTTGAGTCTTGGAGTGTTAGCTTTGGAGGCATATGATGGAGTTGGGGTTCCTTGCCTTCTTAATCCATGGTGCGCTACCATAATAGCCATCAGAGGTTCATGTTGAGTGACAAACAGGCCGGCTCATAGATCAAAGGACAGAAGAGTGGGGTTTTGGGACAAGAAGAGAATGTGCAAGGTCAAAGGACCAAAGAGAGGATTCTTGAGAAAGGGGGTTTTGTGATAGGAGAAGGAGAGAAAAGAGGAAAGTATTGAAAGGGCTAGACAAAAAACGAAACGAGAGTTTTGGGTTTTGAAAGACATACAAGCATTGAAATTGAAGGAGGTCAGCCAAGAAGGAAGAAATCAACAGGAACTAAGAGGAACTCTCGAAGGAAGGAGATTATGGTCTGGATAACAAGAACTCTTGAAGGAGGAGATTTGGTCTGAACAAAGAGATCTGTGGGTTTGAACAAGAAAGAGGGTTTGGCCAGGACAACAGATTTGTGAGGAGTTTGTTTTGCAAGAAGATGAATTCTGAAAGAAGGGAACTCTCAAGGAAGCTTCTTTTGGCAAGACCCTGAGGATTCAAGGAAGACATTTGAGGGCCAAAGAATGATCAAACGATAGTGTTGGCAGAATAGAGAATTCTTGGAAGGTTTTGTGAAAGGAATTGGGACAAAGCATTGAAGGAGTTTGAAGAGAAGGGAACTTGAAGGAATAAGCATCAAGTTGGCTGAAGAGAGGGAAAGTTGGCTAAAGAGAGGGACCTCAAAGGTATGCAAAAGAAGAGAAGTCTTTGAGAGTTTGCACAAGTGAAATCTTGCGGAAGTCTTGACAGGAAGAGAGAACTCTCAAAGATCAATGACATGACAGATTAGTGAGGAATAATGATTTTGTCAAGAGTGAAGTCTCAAAGAAGTTTTGACAGAAGAGAACTCTCAAAGATTAGTGACAGAACAGATTAGTGCAGAAGAAGCATTTAGCAGGATAGTTCAGTGAAGGAAAGAATTTTTGTAGTGAATTCCTTGGAGCTATAGCTTGAGTAGATTATCTTCTGCGTGTTATAGTGGCTTGAGGAGTGTGTCAATGCTTCTTATGAGATAATCAAGTAATGGACAGCAGGTTGTTTTACCAGCTCCAATTGGTAATTCTGTTTTTTTAGGCTTAGGAAAGCATTTTCTAGTTGGTGGCACCATATAGTCAGAGTGAGGAAATATTTTACTTCTGATGACTGGTTATCCCCTTCCGTGTTAACAATCTCCATTATATGATCTGGTTTGCAATTGTGTGATCTAGAAATTGTCACCCTGTGCAGTAGTATTTTTACATGAATATAAAACCAGGATTAGCTGATCATGCTGTACCGGTACAAGAAGAAAAGGAAGAGTGAAAGTGAAAAGGGAAGAAGTTCCTCTATTAGTGAAAGGAAGGTGGATCTTAATGAATGAAGGACAACAATATCTGGATTTGTAGATTCTGTTTGAGAAACCAGCAAGATCAAAAAGATATAGCATGACCACCCAAAAACAAACCCGCATTTCTTATAAATTGAACTTGGAGAACTTGAGCAGGTCTATCAACAAAGGAGAAACTATTACTGCACAGGATAACTTGAAAGAGGGAAATAACATTGGGCTCTACAAGGGAAATACAAGGCATATATAAATAAAGCAAAGCCTTAACCATATCAATATCCAAAACAGGGAATTTCCCATAGCTGCAAAGGGGATGGTAGTGAATTGGCCACAACTCCTGGCAACATTAAGCACAAAGATGGAGATGATTATATTGAAGAGGTATTTATGGGCCAAGGAAGATCCAAATTGATTTGGAATTGATTTAGATTCAAATTGGGAAGCAACAACTGAACATCTAAGTGTGAGCAGCCCGGGGCATTCTTGAGACCTTATAAACCCCGTGACACTGGTAGCTTTGAATCCCAATTGTAGGCATAGTTGATAGTCACCTTTTGACTACAATGCAGCTTTCTCTGCTAGAGTCTTCATAAACTTTAGTGGAGGCTTTGGGTTTGGAGGTTGAGGACACTAGTTTCCAACATTGCCCGACCATTACAATTTCCACATAGTGGTACATACCCAATCTGCTGCCTTGGCTTGGGACAATTGGCAGACCAATGGCCCATGGAGCCACAATTGTTACATGCACTTGGTGCAACATTTTAGGTCCTATTCTAGTTGCCCATCAGCATTCTTTGATCGGAGTGTTGTTGGTGTACTCCCTAAGTCCATACCTCAGACCTTGGTACGATGTACTAGCCTAGAATGGTAGATCTTGAGTCTTGTACATTGACTCTTCTTCATCATTTTGATCCCAACTTGGAACCCAATCAATTTTCTACACCAAAAATGCAATTTTGGTGGTCAAGTACTCTAAGTTGGCATGACTTGACTTGCTGCATGTAGTGCACCATATGTTTAGTCTTCCAAATGAAAGGGTTTTCCTTCTTTCCTTTGCCCTAATCATGTGATTTTTAAAATCCAAAAACTCTTTTATTAGAATCTCTAGTGTAGCCTCTGTCTTATTATGCCTTTAGTTGGGGTAGTTAATGCTTGCTTTCCTCCTTGCCTTTTATTTCTCTTTGGCTTAACATCTTCTTCTAATTCCAAAGAAGAACTTAACAATATTCCAAAGAAGAGGAGGTACTACGAGAGGCTCTTTGTCTTGCCTTTTTGCCTTTCTTCTCCCAATTCCTCCTCTTGCCAAATGAATGAGAATCAGAATTAAAGAAGGGCTGATCATCAACAAATATGAGAATATTGGCAACACAATGGAAGCCACTTGTATAGTCGATGTGTTGAAACTAGTACAAGAGGAGGAGCCTCTAGATCCATAGTGGGAGCTCATTGTTCTAGATCTACTCCAGGAAGGTGATCTTAATAAGTCTTTATGAATCAAGGGAACCACATCAAGAATTGGATGATGTTATGGGACCATTTGCAAGAGCCAAGGTTGTTATGGGACCATCTACAAGACTCAAAATTATGGCCAATAGTCATAAAAGGGAAGTGGCTTTGGAATTGGGAATAAGCCTAGGACCACAAGTCTCCAACTAGTGGGAGCATATGAAGTGAGGAGACCCAATGATGCCTCAACTTCTAGGACAATAGGGGAAGAAGGAGTACAATTATCCTTGGAGGCAACTATGGTACCCACATTTTTTTGTTTTTCTATAGTTAGTAGTGTTTAAAAGATGAATTAAGCATCAAAAGTCAAATTGCAGACAAAGTATGGACGGAAGTAACTTTGGAGGAAAGCCAAAGAAGCTGACATTGGATCCGATGATGGAGGTACTTGGAAGAAGAGTACGCCGGAAAAAGTCCCAAGATCATCGTCTTTGGATTGGAAGACGCAGGAAAGACGAAGACTGTTTAACACCCTCTATATGTGGCAAGAAAGTACATTTCAAGAAACGGCGGGGGCAGAATAAGCATGTCTTGACAGTGACCGGGAGTGCACGCAGAAGAGAGAAATTCATAGATGAAATTGACTTAAGAATGACTGCAATTCGGGGCAATATAAAATTGCGACTGCGCATGGGGAAGTTGAATCCTCTGAGTAAATTTCCAATTCCTTTGAGTAGTCGTCTTGCAGTAATGCGTGTCCGAAAGCCCAGCGAGAGTGAGATTTTCCAGAACCCTGAGGGAGTTAGAGTGTCTCGTCCAAGAGAGGGTCTTATTTTCCAACATCGTAGAACGAGAGAACAAATCATGGCGAAGAAGGTGGCCAACATGCTGGCGGTGAGAGGTTTTGCAATTCAAAGGGTAGATGTAGTGGCTAGAATCAAAGTCTTGATTAGACTTTGTATTATGTTATTAGCATGGAACTGGAATTTCAGTTTCACGGGAGTAATGGTAGAGATTGCTGCTAGTAATTGTGAGGAAGGTCCCAAGGTGGAAGGGAAGAGAGGCAATCTGGCTCGATGGACTGAGTTGGATTGGAAGTTAGTATTGGGAAGAGAAGCAAGAGACCCAACAGGGATCACCTTCTATCAAAAGTGTGAAGATGCAGAGGAGATAGCGGAAATCCAAAATTCATTCTTTGCTCTGAGAACCACAAATGGCTACAAGGTGGATTCCTATCGGGACCCGATCCAAAGAAGTATTTTGGGGTCGATGATGGCCATGTTCAAGCCAGAACAAACTACCTACATGAACATGCAGCAGGCCGTCTTATTCCATCAAATGTTTGTAGGAGTTCCAATTAATTGGGCAAAGTGCTTTCATCACCGAACAAGGCAGATGGTGGTGAATTGGCAAATGGGCTCGCCACTGCATTACTTTGCACCATTTGCAGCTCACTTCTACTTTGGGCTGAACTTACTATCCGAAGATGAGCATCATCGTATGGTGTCACACATGCATCCCGATTTGAGACGGGAAGCAAACGATGAGGAGCACCAATATATGATGCATCTTTGAGCAAATGATGAATACTTTGCAAGGACGGGACAGTGGAAAATTAGACAAAGACAAAGACATTACCAGTCCAAAGACAAAGAAGCACATCAAACCCAAAGAAGCCAAGTTGCCTCCCATGCAAAGAAAGAACCGGCGGCTGATGTTGAAGACGGCGAAGGTTGTAAAAGAGGCATCATCGGGATCGAAGTCTGGCGAGGAGACTAAGTTGCAAGAAGAGGACTCGGAAGAAGAGGAGCTCACATTGAAAAGTGAGGAGTTGGGGAGCAAAAGTGATGGAGAACCAGAGGTCCAGCAATCGGTAGCAGTGAGTGAGGCTTGTCAAACAATGGTATTAAACAAGTCAAGAGTAGAAGAGGAAGCAGAGAATCCAGCAGGGGAGAGTTCAAGAGGCCAAGACAAAGAAAGTGCGGACACGATAAAGATACGACAATCGCGACTTCAGATGAAGGAGCCGATGACGGAGGAGAAGACTCCAGACAAAGAGGGCAATGACAAGGAAGATCACTTCAGCGGGATATCCTACATGACAAAGGTGGTAACCCCATTGCTGGAATTGTTGAAGGAGAATTGAAGAGTAATTCCCCAAGATTGCAGTAAGGGGATGAACAAATTGCAGATGGTGAAGTATTTGGTGAGTGAAGTGAAGGAGCTGCAGGAACAACAAGTCCAAAGATTGCAAGAAGTCAAAGAACTTCGGAGGGAGGAATGCTTGGTGAAGAAAACGCTAACCCTGCTACAAGGAAGCTGCGGAGAAAAGGATAAGGAATTGCACAAGTGAGCCGAAGAATTGAAGGAACAAACGATGTGGCTCGATAAGATGAAGGAAGAAGTGAGTATTGTGCGTGTCAAGAATGTTCATTTGAAGGCAATGAGCATCGTAATGGAGCAGGAATTGGATAGCTTGAAGAAGAGTGCAACATCAAAGGATCAAGCATGGCAGAGGGAGTTGGCAGCCAGGCAAGGGGAAGAAGAACAATTACAAGAGCTAGTCAGAAGTGCTGAGTTACAGAGTACATAGTATGCAGAGGAGAAGAAGATGCTTGCTACAGAGTATGAAGACGAGCTAAAGATGTATTGTGAAGAACTGAAGGTAGAGCGCTCTTGAGGATATGAGTCGGAATCAGTGGGAGAAGTTGCGGGGAAGCTGAGAGCCATCTTAAGCACGGAGGCTGAAGGGAGATTGGAGGAAGCCCGCCTACACAAGTTGAAGTTGCTTGTGCAGGAAACTTGGAAGAGAAAAGCCAAAGATGTGGACATGAACACATTGCTGATTCGGTTGAGAGAGCGTGTAGATAGGAAAATGTTAGATGTAGAGAACAATGTTAGTCTTAGACTGGATTTAGTCAATTTGGAATTAGAGAAGATTCGGAATAGTGTGACAATGGAGAAGAGACCCAATGTTGCAGAAGTTGGAATTCAAGTATCATCGGACTTGAGGATTGACACATTAGAGAAGAGTGGGTCAGGAGATAAGAGTGTAGATGGATTACCCATGAGATCAATTGTAGATTGTAGTGTAGAAGTAGTAGAAATAGTGAAGGAATTGGTAGAATTAGCTATACCCAAAGAAGGTGAAGTAATAGGAAGATCATCGGGTTTGGAAGCAATGATGAAGTAAACATCGGATCGAGATAAATGTCAATTTTGAGATCGGAAGGGGCAGATAGGAAGAGATAGATTATTGATTAGGATCTGCAGGTAGGAAGAGATGTTAGGAAGCGGTGCCTAGGTAGGCAAGTCTGCCGTTTGCTTCAGTATTTAAGTGGAGCATTTGTAGTACGATATTATTCAGTATTCAAATTTCTGAAGATAGATAAAGTGAAGTGTTGTCCTCAATACTCGTTGCTTAAGCTTAATTCCGATTGTCAATTTTGTGTTTGTGTTTGTGTTTGTAAGTGTGTGGAGAATTCCAAAGAGCAAGTTAGTGTGTCTGTGGATGTTGGAATCTGCAACCTTGATCTTCATTTTGTGTGTTTGATCTTGAGTGAAGTGCATCGGAGCAATGCCTTGACAGGTCTGAGAGGAATTGTAGTGTTGGTAGTATTCTGCATTGGTGAGTGTAGCACAAAGTTGATGTGAAGCAATTTCAATCAAGGAAGTTGTGCCTTCAGTGGAGGAGTGGAACACAATTCTGAGGCAAAATTGGTCTTTGCAGTGAAGTGCCGTCTTTGGGAGAATCTGAATCATCACAATCAAGAGTTGTTTGGACAGAATTTGCTATGTTGTGATTATGTGTGTGTGTATTCGTGACAAGTTGTCAAGATTGTGAGCTTGTTACTCTCTTTTGGGTGTAGTTTCTACCTGAGAGATTAAAGAAGAAACCAAGAAGAACTGCGATTGTGACTTTTGTCTTTGTATTTGACCAATTCTGGATAGTATCTCTGTGGGAACAAACTCTACTGACCCGATTACCGCAAAAGTGATATTTGCTGGGTTGTCACAGCAACAAAGTTGGTTAGGTAGTGGGCCAAAAGTATGGCCAACTTAGAAGATGAGTTCCCATAGTTCATGACTATAGCTTGGATTTAGACGACAAGGATGAAATGGTGGTTGTCTTGTCCGTACCTAAGTCCAGCAAGCCCATAGTGAAATGAATTCTCATATCTTACCACATGGACTGGAAAATTTGGGTAAGAAGTCCCATAATTCCTTTGAGGATTTTTTTTATATACTTTGACATGACAAGATCCCTCTTATATGATTCTAGAACCATGTAGGACTAATGGTGCCTACCAATACCCTAATGTGTTGGTTGTCCCTCAGATTCCAAGGGTTTCTATATGCACTAATATAAAACCAACAAGGCTTCATGCACTATTGGAATCCTTTCCCCTAGTCATGAGGGAGCAATTAAAGGATATATTGGATTTAGAGGTACCTTGCATGTACAGGATACTTCATTTCTCTTATAGGAAGAAACCACATAGTTGGCCTGAGGTTTGTATCTGCCTTATCAGAATAAGGGAGACCATGAGTATGTTAGAAATTGTTGGGAACAATGCTATACTACCCAAGATCTTATAGTTTTCAGAGTAGCTATTATTGTAAGGCTCTTGCCAATTGTAGAACCATCTTCCAACATACTATTGCAAATTTCACTTTCATGTACCTTGTGCAACAAGTAAGTATGTGGGGTTGTTGTCTAGGTAGGACCTTGGAGTTGGCACACATGGATGGGTGCATGTATGTATAGGATATCATCTTCAAAATGTACTAGAAGAAGGGTTACATGGGAACTTTCTACTACATGAGGGCCAAATTCTTTCCTTCTACCAACAAGGCAAGAATAAGAGCTAGCATGTGGTATCTACAATTTTTTTTGGCAAGTTTTAAAGAAGAAGTGCATTGTTAAAGCCTAAAGAAGGCTAAATGTGGAAAAAAACAAGAAGAATCATGTGTTTGGCATAGATCCAAAGTTCAAAGTCAAAAGGACTCAAGAAAGACTTAAGGAAGTGGAGACCCAAAGTAAGGAGACTTCACATTGGGATGTGCAACCCGATCCAAAGAACCTATGACAAATTTTCCGTGAGTCTAGCCAATCAAGAAATTACGTGTAAAGAGAGCAACTACCTTGAGATCAAGATGACATTGAGAGTGATAGAAAATTGACATGTAGAATTTGTGTATCAATTGAGGATCAACTAAAGAATGACCAATCAGCAAAAGACTATAAGATTAAGACTTTATCAAGGGAATTTTGAAATGTCACGACAATATCCCATACCTCTCAATAGTTGTCCCAAAGGAGTTAGGATCTCAAGTTTCAAGGAGGGTTTGATCTTTCAAAGACAGAGAGTGAGGAAACACATGATGTTACCAAAGGGTAAGAAGTAGAGTATGTTAAGGGGTCTTGCAATGTGCCAATTAGATGTAGTGGTAAGGATCAAAGTCTTGAGCAGACTTTGCATCACTTTTTTGGCAGTGAATTGGAATTTGAGCTTTCTAGGGTTCATGGCAGAAATTGCTGCCAACAATGGCAAAGATGGTCCCAAGATAGAAGGAAAGAGAGGAAATCCAACTAGATGGACTAAGTCGGATTGGAGATTAGTCTTGGGGAGCAAAGTAGAGAGAAGCTAGTTCTAAGGAGTGAGTTAAATTCAATAGAAGCAATCATTGTGGAATTGAAGGTGATGCTAAGTATTGAAGCTGAAGTTAAGTTGGAGGAAACAAGACTGCACAAGTTGAAGTTGGTGGTGCATGAAATTCAAGCAAAGAAGGCAAAGGATGTAGAATTGAATAAATTGGTGATTCACTTGAGAAATTGTGTAGAAAGGAAGATATTAGAAGTAGGAAACAATGTCTATCTTAGATTAGATTTAGTTAGATCAAAATTGGATGAACTTCACAATGATTGGAAGGTAGGAATTAAATGCAAAGTAGCAAAAGTAAGAGAATAGGTGTCTTTGGATCAGATATCTGAAGTGTTTGAAGAAGTTAGAATAGAGAAAGAAAAATGTAGATAATGTGGCTTTGACTTTAGTTTTAGTTCAGGCTGAAGATAGGATAGAAGTGGAGGAAGAAATCATAGTTGTAAATGAAGCTAAAGTTGAGGTAGACATCTGATCAAAGTAGTAACAATTTTGAGATTTGAAGAGGCAGATATGAAGATGTGGCTTATCATTTTGGATTTGTAGGTCAGTAAAGTTGTTGTAGAACGGTATGTTGTTAAGTAACTGTCAAAGATCAAGCTGAAATTGAAGTAGACATTGGATCATAGTAGTAACAATTTTGAGATTTGAAGAGGTATGAAAAGGTGGTTTGTCATTTTGGATATGCAGGTTGGTAAAGTTGTTGTAGAACGGTGTTGTGTTGTGGTTTGGGTAGCCCTAAAAAAGTGACTTATCAATTTTATCTCCACAATAGTGGGGTACATTGTCTACTAGATCCAATGGATAAGATGCTGCCATGTGAGCAATCTATGTATATGTATGTGATTGGCCACATGGGTTACAATCTTATCATGTTTGAGTGCTTTGATGAATAAAGATGATGGCAAGTAGAGAGACAAGGGGTTGTCTTAGTCGAGAAGTCTCGAGGGGGAGGAGGACGTTGGGAGTGGGAGTTGTAGTAATGCGCAAGTGGTAGAACATCAAAGGAAGCATTTGAGCATGAGATGTCCCATGCTCCTGATCTACCACTCCCAAATCCTTTTCTCATTAGGCTTCAGATTTTGCACCGTGATCGCTTACGGGACTACTTGGTGGCACGTTTTGGGGCGATATTCATGGAGTCGGTGATGGGAAACCCGGATCATATTGTCCTTTCGGTACTTACTTATGAGCATGTCTAGGACTTGACAATATATGTGCTTCTATAGTTGAGGAATGCCTAAATTTTCACTCATAAGCTTCAAGGTGGAGTTGTGGGGCCCATTTGTCAAAAGATAAAAAAACTAAAGGACAAATGTGCAAGAGATTGGGTCCCAAGAGAGAAGTCTGGAGTTCTTTGACCATCAAACGAGTTCAAGGAAGCCATTTGGGGAACAAAGGACATGGTTGGAAAGACAATATGACAAGCTACAATCTGCAGATAGAAATTACATGATTTGAGCTGATTCAAAGAGGCATATGATCAATTGAATCAAGGGGTTAAAATTCATACCTAGGAGCACAAAGTAGGCAATTGAGGGAGATTCTTGAAACATTTTCACTATCTATTAAAGGTATTGGAGAGTAGATAAAGTGCTTACAGTATTGAGCATAAGAAATTTTAGTTTTGGATCAATCTCAAATCAGATCTGGTTGATTGAAGTTGAAGCTCTTGAGGTGTAAGGTGATGGAGAAGAGCTAGTGATCAAGTTTGGAGTTTTGGTCACTCCCCAAGTTGTGGTTTGAGATACCTTATGAAAATTTCTAGTCTTGTTCGTAGTTAGAGTGTGCACCTTTGTGTAAAGGTTTCATGTAAATTTATTTAAATAGAGAATTTATTGTCTTGGATCAAACATACATGGGTCTGCAAAGCTCACAAGTTAGCCCAACTCAAGAATTGATCTATATCTAGGGATTAGGGTTGGATTAGGCCATCAAAATTTGCAAAGTGTTAACCAAGAGCACGATCAAATACTGTGGAAAATTTAGTTTAGCTCTGGACTCATAGAGAGTGAGATATGATATAACAAGTATTACTGAAAAGACTGTCGTAAGCTCGGAGGAGCATTTCTTCTTCAATTCTAATTGAATGTCAATTCTCACTTTTGTGACTATGATTGAGAGTTCAGATTTCTAGAGTGGTTTTTGAGGATCAAGTGTACATCTGATTAAGAAATCAGCGGAAAGTTGGCAAGAACCAAGGGCAAAACCCTAAAAAGGGGATTTCGAAATTAGGGTGAGAGTTGGAAAAACTTGGCCAACTTTGAGAGCTTGTTAAGGGAGTTTTAGTGATCCGATTGAAGACTATTTTATATCATTGGAAAGCTTATCTCACAGGCTTTCTGTTTAATCCTATTACATTTGATTCCAAGCTATAAAAAAGTTATGTTTATATGAGCTGCACAAAGTTTTCCCCATCAAGAAAACACAAGAAATCTCCACATGGAGTAGGAATTTGTTGAGATCTAAAGTACAACTTGGAAGAGACTTGGAGTAAAACTTAAAATTAGCTTAATGACAGAGCAAGAAGGCTCTGAAGCTCTTTTTTGACAAAAAACACAAAGAGTTGTTGCCGCATTCTTATGATTGGATCCTCTTTGCGCTTGCGTGCTTGTTTGTACGCCTAGTCGCTTTGGATTGGTGTGAGTTCATTACACTTAGGTTCTTTCCTTTTAGGAGTATTGTGTATTTCTCCTTGTTAATGTTGGAAGTGATGACCAATAGACTAGGAGTGCATGTTGTGATGACAGGTTAGGTTGCACGTCACAACCCTACCCGATAGCAAGAATACTAGTTACAAGAGTGGAGGGTTCCAACTGTTAGGTAACAGGCGTGTTCAGATGAGTAGTTATAGGTTTACCTATAGACTCTAATCTACAATCTCCACAGCTAGGCACCTTGTGTGTTCCCAAAGAGAGAAAAGAAAATTACAAAAATGGTATGTTGTTAAGTAATTATCAAAGTGCTCTACCTATTTAATGGAAGCATTTGCAATGTTGTTGTTATTCAGTATTTTAATTCTAAAGTTGAGTAAAGCAAAGTGTTGGAGCTCAATGTGGGTCATTTTAGCTTAATTCTATGTATCAATCCTATACATGTGTGTTTATGAGTGTTGGGAGAATTTTGAAGTGCAAGTCAATGAATTTTCTAGATGTTGGATTCCATAGTGTTGATGTCCATTTTTTGTGTTTGATCCTAAGGAGATAGTAATAGAAGCAATGCCTTGACAGTTCTGTGAGGAATTGTAATGTTGGTAGTATTTTATGTTTGTGATCATAGTATTGAATTGATGCAAACCAACTCTGATTGAGGAAGTTGTGAGTTGTGAAGAGGTTCTTCTTCAATGGAAGGGTGGAACACAATTCCAAGGCAAAGTCATTTCATGGTGAAGTACTTCTTTGGGAAGAACTGAATCATCACAATTGAGATTTGTTTGAAAAGATATGGATAAATTGTGATTTGTGACAAGATTATGATTAAGTGCTTGTAACTCTCTTTTGGGTGTAGTTTCTACCTAAGAGATTAAAGACACAATCAAGAAGAATTTTTTTGTTACTTTTACTTTGTAATTGACTATCTTTGACCAATATCTTTGTAGAAATGAGCTATTACTTGCTAATTACTGCAAAAATGATACTTGTTGGGTTGCTACTTGCCAATGAGCCAATTCACTATTGAAGAATCTAAGAAGGAAGCATTGGATCTACAACTCCTTTACAAAGTTCAAGAAGCCTTGAAGGACCTCAAACAAAAGAAACAAGAGATCGGGTGTTGAGGCTAATTTAGATCCTCAAATCCCAAGAAGAAAGATGCAATAAAATAGACATATTTTTTGCAACTTACTACACCGACTTCCTCCAAAGTTGTCAAGGAAGCCAGTTATTTCAAAGAATTTATCCATGAGAAGACAACATGAAATTTAATGGAAGAAGAGTGTCAATATGATTCCTTGACTAGCTTGAATGGATCTTAAAGAGCCATATTGATGATATTGAATCTCTTCCTCCACCTTTGGTTGAAGTCAACATACCCTTAGAAGAACAACATGTTGAGACGAACCCAACTTTGAACTTGGAAAATTGGAACCCTTGGGCTAACTTGAAGCCAAATCACCAACCAATACCTTGGTTCCATCAAGTTCCACACTATTGCAGTCTACTCCTTGGAGTTATAGAATGACTTTGTTACCAGTCATCCGACATGCATACCAAAATTATAAGAGGACGGAACAAGATGAAGATCTTGATGAATTCATCAAGGAATGTGAAGTGATTTCCTTTGCCAACAAGGAACATGACTTTAATGATTGGTTGCGGATTTTCCCAAGTCTACTTTGAAAGAAAGCAAGGAGCTGGTACACCAATGTAACCCAAAAGAGGTTCAAACCAACTGACCGGAAAAACTTGAAAGACAATTTCTTGGAACAATTTTGGGAAGTTGACTATGATACAAGTGTCTTTGCAGCACTGAATGATTTGGACCAAGGAAAGAAGGAGAAGTTGAGAGACTACTCTGAGCGGTTCATGGCCTTATTGAATTGAGTGACAAAGCAATCCAATGTTGTGGGTTACTCCAATGCCCAAGCCATTACTTGGTTCCTTGGTGGTTTGCCACCAAAGATATGCATCTTTGCTAGGGAGAGGAATGTAACTTCCTTGGACAAGGTACTCAAACACGTCATCCAATATGAGGCAGCTCACTCTCACTCTTCTAGAACCAAAGAAATCAAGAGAAGAAAGGCAAGAATCCTAGACAAAGAGCTTCTTGTAGTACCTTCTCTTCTTCAAAAGAATCCTCCATGTCTTTTAGTTCTTCTTCCAAATTCAAGAAGACTTAAAGCCAAGAACAATCAAAAGCAAGGAGGAAAGAAAGTATTGACACCCCTAACCAAAGTTGTAAGTAAGACTGACACTAACTTAGAGACTCTAATTAAAGAGTTTGTGGATTTCAAGATCCCAATGATTGTGGCAAAGGACCAAAGAAAACCCCCTTCATTTGGCAAACTAAATGTATGGTGAACTATGTTGTCATTGGGAAACTGATTCACAAAGAGTTGGTGCCATTTGGTGAGCTCTAGAGTTTCCCTTTTTAATACTTAATATCAAAAGTTTCTTTGTGTTACACAACACTCGGAGCTCAACTTTGTGATCTACCAACACATGACTTGTTTATGGAACTGGAATCTCGAGAACATTTATTTAGTGTCATTTGAGCAAGTAAATCTAGAGAGTATTTTGTCTAGTGCCATTTGAGCAAATAAGTCTCATGTGAGTATTTCAGTTAGTGTTTTGAGCAAAAGAACCCTTTTGAGAAATTTCCCAAAAATGTTGGTTGGGAGTGTTTGGTATGTGAAGGGAATTCTAGAAGGGACTATTGAGAAGGCTGGGACAGACAATGGAAAAAGAGGAATTTTTTCCCACAGGAGAGGAGACAAGTGGGATAGAGGTGTGACAAGTGGACAGGAAAAGGGACAGGAATCTTTGAATGGGGAGAGTGCAGTGGGGTGGATCAAGGAGAGAGAGAAGATGGAGTTTGGACAGTATGAATTTTTTAGAAGACCAGTAGGGATGAGAGAGAGATTTTGGGAAGTGAGAAGGGATTTGAAAGGTGAAAATGTTTCCCAAGAGTTGAGTTTGGATAGCAAGCATTTTTGAGAAGACCAGTAGGGCTGAGAGAGAGATTTTGGGAAGTGAGAAGGGGTTTGAAAGGTGAAAATGTTTTCCAAGAGTTGAGTTTGGACAGTAAGAATTTTTTAGAAGACCAGTAGGGCTGAGAGAGAGATTTTGGAGAGTGAGAAGGGATTTGAAAGGTGAAAATGTTTCCCAAGAGTTGAGTTTGGACAGTAAGAATTTTTGAGAAGACCAATAGGGCAGAGAGAGAGATTTTGGGAAGTGAGAAGGGATTTGAAAGGTGAAAATGTTTCCCAAGAGTTGAGTTTGGACAGTAAGAATTTTGGAGAAGACCTGTAGGGCCGAGAGAGATTTTGAGAAGTGACAAGGGATTTGAAAGGTGAAAATTTTTCCCAGGAGTTGAGTTTTGGACAGCAAGAGTTTCAAGAAAGATAGGAAGGCTGAGTGTGGAGCTTCGGGAATGGGCAGAGGGATTTGAAGGGAAAATGTTTCCAAGGAGTGGAGTTTAGACAGAGAGGAATTTTTGCAAGGAAGTAGAGGGCAGGAGACTGAGGGCTGAATAGAGAGAAAATTTGTTGCAGGAAAGAATGAAGTGGTTGGTGAGTGGCAACAGGAAGGAGAAATTTTGCAGGAAAGAAGGAGTGGATTGGTGAGTGGTTGTTTAGGGAGGAAATTTTTGCAAGAAAGAATGAGGTGGTTGGTAAGTGGCAACAAGAAGGAGAAATTTTGCAGGAAAGAAGGAGTGGATTGGTAAGTGGCTGTTTAGGGAGGAATTTTTTGCAAGAAAGAATGAATTGATTGGTGAGTGGCAACGGGAAGGAGAAATTTTGCAGGAAAAAAGGAGGAGATTGGTGAGTGGCTGTTTAGAGAGGCAATTTTTGCAGAAAAGAATGAAGTGGTTGGTGAGTGGCAGCAGGAAGGAGAAATTCCACAGGAAAGGAGGAGGAGATTGGTGAGTGGCTTTTTAGGGAGGAAATTGTTGCAAGAAAGAATGAGGTGGTTGGTGAGTGGCAGCAGGAAGAAGAAATTTTGCAGGAAAGAATGAAGAGTTTGTGAGTGGCTGCAGGAAAACAAATTTTTGCAGGAATGTGAAGAGGGATTGTGAAGGGCTACAAGAGTGGAATTTTTGCAGGGAGAAGCTGGAGAGGAGTGACTAGTGGAGGAGAGAAAAAATTTGAAATTTGCTTGGACTTGGTCTGTGACAAGAAATAGAGGGGAAAGAGTTCAGGTTTTGGGAGTTTTGCCCTAGAGAGGAGTGACCAGTGGAAGAGAGAAGAATTTCAAAATCTGCTTGGGCTTGGTCTGTGACATGAAACAGAGGGGAAGGAGTTCAGGTTTGGGGAGTTTTGCCCTGGAGAGGAGTGACCAGTGGAGGAGAGAAGAATTTTGAAATCTGCTTGGGCTTGGTCTGTGACAAGAAACAGAGGGGAAGGGGTTCAGGTTTTGGGAGTTTTTCCCTGGAGAAGAATGACCAATGGAGGAGAGAAGAATTTTGAAATTTGCTTGGCTTGGTCTGTGACAGGAAACAGAGGGGAAAGAGTTCAGGTTTTGGGAGTTTTGCCCTAGAGAGGAGTGACCAGTGGAGGAGAGAAGAATTTCAAAATCTGCTTGGACTTGGTTTGTGACAAGAAACAGAGGAGAAGGAGTTCAGGTTTTGGTAGTTTTGCCCTAGAAAGGAGTGACCATTGGAGGAGAGAATAGTGTCAGGAATAGTGTCAAATAGTGTCAAGAAGAAGGGCTTTGCTCTCGGAGCCTCCAATCAGGTCAGAATAGCCAGATTAACTTGCTGACGAGTGAGCTTAGAAACGAGTATGACCTTGGGTTGCAACTGATAGCAAAGCCCACCTGGTCCAACTCAGAAGCCAAAAATTAAAGGACAGAAGCAAGCTCTAAGAGAACATGAGAATTAAAACCACCTAAAAGATCTCAACACAATGACCCTAGAAAAGCTTCAGGTAGAACAACTGCAGGTAGGGTCTTCCATATTAAGGGAAGCTGCTTCTGGATGGAAGATTAGCACCCAAACAACTTATAGAATACCTTACAATCCATTGAGGACTAGGACAAACTAAGCCAAGAAGCCAAGTGCCCAATGCACTCTCGAGGTTTACAAAACCCCATGCCAACACGGAGTGTTTGACTTGAATTGCATATCCAATGCAAAAAATTGATTGAGTTCTAGGATAAGACCAAAAAGAGGAAGATGAGGTAGTGTACCAGACCTAAGAGGTATAGCCTCATGTTAGCACATCATACCAAAGTCCAAGGTATGGATCTCAAGAGTAAAACAACAAAGCTTCTCCATGAAGACCATTGATGGGTAACCAAATAGGCCTAAAAATGTTGCACTCAGTGCATGCTACAATTGTGGCTCTATGGGCCATTGGTCTTTGAATTTTCTAGACCCTAGGCTTCAGATTGGGTATGTTCCACTATGTGGAAATTATAAAGGTTTAGGTTATGTTGGAAATCAGTGCCCTCAACCACCCAACCCAAAGCCGCTTGTAAGGTATGTACAGACTCCTACTGAGCGAGCAACACTTCAGTCAAAAGGAGATGCCACTATGAATTGCACCACTCGTAAGGACAAAAGGCCTCAAGAAGATGATCCGGCTACAAAAGAGGAATGGCCGGATTTTGAAGTATTGCTAGTTGAAACATACTCAGGCAAGAAGAAGTGTGACCCCAAGGAAGTGAGAACTATGTCTTTGTCTTCAAGAAAGGCAAAGTGCTTATGTCCAAAAGCAATCCTTTCTATGAAGGAGGAGAGAATTTTGATGAAAGCCAAAGCCACAGTCTTGCAAAAGGAAATTCAAGAGGCAATACAAAGAACTCGGGAGATGAGTTTGGAGGAGGACACAAAGACAAAACCTCCAATTTTTCTGGCTGATATTTGACCCAAAGTTGAGGATCTGACTCAAGCCAAAGTGGATAAACCCAAAGAACCTTGAGTTAAGACCACTAGTACTCCAATCTCCATTCTAAACAAATCCAAAGTCAGGTTAGAATGGAGAGAGACTCTAACCCAAAATCAAAGGTAAAGAAGATGAAGTTGAGAGGAGTACCTCAATATGATATTGTGGCAGATTTGGCATCCATGCAAGCCAATGTTACATTCAAGCAATTGTGGGAAGACAATAAGCTATACAAAAAATAGCTGAGTTTTGCCCTCAAGAAAGTGAGTGCAATGACCACAAAGGAATTGCCAACCATCTATCATATTGAGCAAGAAAATTTAGGATCTCCCAAAGTAGATGAGGAGATTCTAGGTTGCATGATAACATTGGTACTTATTGATTTAGGTTCCAATGTGAATGCCATGATAGAAGATACCACACACCAATTGAGGTATCATATGTTTGAACCTACACTCCAAATTTTGAAATTTGCGGATCAAACCAAGAGATGACCATTGGGCATGTTGCCTAACATAATCACAATCATTGGAGGAGTGCCCTTAAAGTTGAATTATATTGTGTTGAGACCAGCGCCCAAGTTGTTGTGGATTGGCATCAATAAAAGTTGAGGTTTGAGGAGATCTCATCCAAAGACTAGAAGCTAGTGACGGTGAGTTGGATGAAGGTTCCACACCTTGGGGAAACAACCTCATCAAAAGATGAAGATTAATCCAAAGATTTAGTGTCTTTGTCTTCCAAAGACTCCAATGAAGAGGCCCAAGTCAATTACTTGGAATGCTACAAGGTAGAGGTCAAAGATGAAGATCCATGACCCCCTTCCTCCATAGGACTTGGGTTGAGCCGAGTAAGTCATGTTGAAGGATTCATAAACCCCAATGACTATAAAGATGTTGTCTTGTCTGAAGACAAAATTTTGCAAATTTCAAAGACAATCACTTCAGACGAGTTGGTAGGATACACCACCTTGTTCATGGAGTACCAAGATGTATTTGCCTAGTCTATCAATCAAATGGTGAGAATTCCCATACATTTTGGGGAACATTGGATTGATCTTGTTGAAGGTGCAGTTCTTGTTTGGCAAAGACAGTATCTCTTGAACCCAAATTACTTGCTCTTGGTAAAAGATGAAATTGCAAGTAGTTGCGGGCTAGGATAATTTCTCCAATCTTGAGCAATGAGTGAGTTTCTCCCATTATCATTGTTCCAAAAAAGAAGACGAGGAAGATTTAAGTGTGCCAAGACTTTTGCAAACTTAACACATTCATGAGGAAGGATCATCACCCTTTGTAGTTTACTAATACAATTTTGGACCAAGTAGTAGGTCATCCTTGCTATAGTTTTCTAGATGGATTTTCATGCTATAATCAAGTATCCATTTGAGAAGAAGACAAGGATAAAACCACATTCACTATGGCTTAGAAACAATGCAAGTTTCAAGAACATTGTTTAAGCTAGGGAGATAACCAAGAGCTCATGCAACTCCAAGGGCGGCTTGTGATAGCTGAGGGGAAGGATCATTCTCATAACCAGGTTTAAGAAAGCCAAGATGGAGACTAGGCTAGAAGTGGAGGATGGCCCAAGGTCCACAAATTGGGAATGACACTTGTAGCTAAGGAAGCAAAGCTGCCCAATAAGAAGGAGAAGTATGATTCCTTCTCAAAGAGCTACAATGTTTGAAAAGAGATAGCAACACCTTGCTGGGAAAATACCAAGAGGAGTTGCATAGTACCAAGTCCAAGGTCACATTTCTGAAGCTTGGTGCAAGCTAGCGCAAGAAGGCACTTGTGGATTACAACAAGGCAATGTAAGAGAAGAAATTAAGCAACAAGGAAGTCAAATTTGTGTAATACTAAGAGCTAGCCATTTGATCTAGATGTGAAATTTGGTTTGGTAACATCTGGAATGATTTTATCCATGATAGGAAAAATAGATCAGATAGAAGTATCACCAAAAGAGTACTTCTACTAATAGGGCAGAAACCAAAATAGACTTGAAAACTTTAGAACCAATAGCTAGACATATAATTTAAAGGTGAGAATTGGTTTGGTAACATCTGGAAGGATGTTACACATGATGCACTAAATAGATCAAAAAGAATTATCACCAAAAGTGGACTTCTACTAATAGAGTAGGAACCAAAATATGCTTGAAATCTTTGAAGGCAATTTCAGAGGCCTAAACGGATGAATTAGGCCTAAAAAATGTGCCGATTTGCCTCCCCCCCAAACAAGGTTAAATTTGGCCTTACCCTCCCCCTTGCTTTGTCTCATCAAGAGATTTCCAAAGGTACCTCACCCATGTGATTTTGATACTCTTACATGAAGATTCCCTAAAAGATACCCTCTGGTCAAAGCTTGTATGACCAACCAGATAGGACCAAGACCGACATGTCACCCATCCAAGTAAGTAATCCAAGGGTGGAGCTTGCTGACATGTCACCTATATATGTGCCTAATCCTATGGTGCAGCTTCCTTGGAGGAGATTCTCTTTGTCTATATAATGAAGAGAAGGTGCTCCTTTGGGACATCGGAGTTTGAGTGTGAAACTTGTGTTTGTGCGTCTATGTTTCCTTGCTATCCTTGCAATATTAAAACTTGCCAAGATGAAAGTAGAAGTGACTAGGTCACAATTGTGGATCATCCAATTGGATTCAAACTTATTAACTATCCAAGGGAGGTCCAAGAATCATATTGAAGAGATGGAGAAGACACAAGAAGATCAACAAAGTGCTTAGGATGAAGAAGTAGCATCCCTTAAACAAGAACTAGAGGCTCTCTACCTCTAGAGTGCTAAGGACCAACTAGCCCACAACATTGGTAGTGAGAAGGCCCAAAGGCACATTGAAGAATTGACCATGATTGTTGATGATCACAAAGGAAATGAGCAAATCCTTTGTGTGCAAGTCAAGCAAGAATTAGAGATGTAGTTGTAATCCATCTAAGATACTCTAGATGCAAAAATAGATGAGGTTTCTTACTTTCATGAAGGATGCTACAAATGGACTATCACAAGTGGAAACATCTACTATGACTCAAGCTCATTACATTATGTTGAGGGAGCTAAAGTTAGATATATATGCTTTGGATGCTAAAGTTTACTTGAGAAAGCAATTAGCCAAGCTAGTTAACCAATTGCACAAGCATACCAATGCCAAATTTAAGGATTTTTTGGCAAATTTCCACAAGGAATATGAGGAGTATAACAAATGAATCTATGAGCTCATTTGGAGGTGTAAAGATGAATGTGGGTTTGCATGGTATCAACTATACAATATTCTCCATATGTATAATGAGTCACAATCATTAGAGTCAGATATCATCATGATGGGAGACCACTGGAGTCAAGCATCATTGTGATGGGAGATCATCAAAGTCAGACATCATCAGATGAGAGACCATTGGAGTTGAGTGTCATCATGATGGGATGTCATCAGGGTCAGATCATCATCAGAGTGGTAACACTCCAAAGTCACAACATTTATATTGATCCTCTATACAACAATACTGAAAGCATCTTTTGCAGGTCGTGTCATCACAACATTTAATTAGAATGATGAGGCACGTACATTAGGGTTAACCTTATTTGCTTTTGAGTTACTTATGGGACTGTAGCATTGCACAACCATGGATGTACCCTATGTTTTTGCAGCAAGAGGTATAAGGGGAGTCACCCCAACATAATGTTCAGTTCTAGAATTCTAAATCACACATTTTTGTCCAATTTGTGCATGTGTAGTCCTTTTGCTTGTGTGTATGCGAGTTGGGTTTTGTCTTGAGGACAATGCATGGGGGCCTCCAGATTTGTAATTGCATCAATATCAATATTGTGCATGTTTTGTAATAACTGGATTGAGAAGTGGTGAGGAACTTGAAGTAAGAATGCAAGTGCTAGAGTGTGGGGAGGCATTCAAGGTTGACTGGGGTGTTGGATCCCTAGGAAGTGTAGAATGTTCTTGTTAGCACTGTGGTATGCATAACATAGGTAACTATGAGGGAGAGACCTTTGAGGTAGTTGACCGTCAAAAGAGACCAAACCATCACCTTCAAGACTGTTTTAGAGGTATATATTTCTTGGAAGTGATTTGATTATTTTAGTTTTCTATAGTGTGTCACAGAGGGCTGCATTACCGTCTTATGGGAATAGTTCATGCCCAAGAGGATAAAGACATGATAATAGATAAATTGTGACAAAGTGACACTTTCTCTTCACACCTAGCCATTTCCAAACCATATCCTCTTGTGAATAACATGTTCTTACCATCTCCTTGTAATATTAGTACATTGACATTGGGTTGTCACAATAGATTTTAAAATTTTATAAGAATATAATGGAAAATTAACATATGGATTTTTATCACATATAATAAATAACATAATTTCCCAAGGAGGTTGTTATCTTTTGTTTTAGTAAAGAAACAAAAATCTCACAAAATATTGAATTTTATAGACATTTCAATGTCTACACCACTACCAAAGAATGGTATACAATCCTTTCCTTAGTTGTATAACTCTTGAATAAAATTTATTAATTGTGTGATGTTTTAAGTTTCAATCTTAGTCCACCAATCTAAGGCTCAAACAACATAATTTCCCATGTGCCGATTCAAAGTAGGTTGATAAGATATATTCCATCATCTTGACATTAATATTAAATGAAAATCTTTTTTGTAAATAATTGTCAATAAATTTTTTGTGTAATGGATGCTATAAGTGTTGGGGCTAATAATTCATCTCCAAATACCTTTGAGATATTTTAAAGAAAGTTTATATATTTTATGTATATATCTCAATCATAGTTTATAATTTGATACTGTAGAATTTATCCACATGGTTATATATTTTATTCATATATCTGAGTATGGACAGATGATTGAATTACTAAAAATACTATCATATTTCAAGATCTTATCCAAGTGAAATAAAAGGTGTTAATTTTCTTGATGAATTAGTGAAGAAAAGGTTAAATAATAGAAAAACAATGTAATTAGATAAAAAAAAGTTAATTAGATCCGTGAGTACTGAAGATGGTACTCCAACTACCTTGTTTATTATTACTAAACATGGATTTTAGGTAGAAAATCACCAGCTCATCTAACTAGGTTTATCCAAGTTAAGTAATATATTTTGATATGTAGAATATATTCTTCTCCTTATTTTATCATAATAAGAGAAGAGAGAGAGAAGAGACTCAACTAACTCCAGTTTTCCTTGAAAAGAAGTTTGTATCTCTATTCACATGAGTTGTACAAATACTAAAAATTAACATAAAAAGCCTCTAAACATAAGAATACTGATCTCTTTATGTGGCCGGCAAATAAATTGTCTTGAATGAGATTTTCATTTGATGAGATTATAGTATACTAGAGATAAATCTACACAAAATTTGAAATTATAAGTAAAAATGAGCTCTTTATATGTTAAGGAGAAAAACAGGCTTATAGTTATTTGTGGTCATACTAGAACCTAAGCAATATTACTTTTAGCTCTTGGTGAGGCTTGTTTGACTTCAAGTTTTCCTTAAAGAAATTTAGAAGCATACTAAGATATGTGATATGTGAGATAATAAAAGTTGTCGGTTAGTTTCAATTTAGATTACATAAATTTGCTAATTAGCTTGTGATATCTTAGAGTGTGTAAATTTTTGCGTTAAAGACTGAATCGAGTATAGAACAGTTGACTTGCAAAAATTTACTTAATCCAGCTCGCCCATAATATCAATATTAACAAGCAGCAAGTGGTTGGACCTTACAAGCATAATTTTATATTATAAAATCATGGATTTATTCAAGTTTTTTTTTTAAGTTTTAAGAATTACAGTTTAAAAAATTTAGTATGTAAACAACATCAGTATTATTCAGTTTTCAGCTCTTACAGGTGATAAGTTTGAGAGGACTTACTTGGTGGCGACTCGTGTTAAAGATTTTGGTTGTAAATAATTCGTGTTCACCATGTCAAAAAAAGTACATTGGTCGTTTATGACTACCGAAGAGTCATATCTCTTATATCTAATTATATATTTAGTATCACTAACTATTTATACTTATGCCTACTCTCACCTTCCGAGGAAGTGGTGACAGCCATTTTACTATATCTACTATATATGACTATTCTTTACTATTATTAACTATATATCACTGCATCTACCCTCACCTCTCCGAGGAAGGGGTGACAGGTCCAACTTTCGTTCAAGTTGAACATAGAAATTAGTAAATCGTAGGATTTGAACCGCTGAATCTCGAATGGCATCTTAGATAGTCATGTTCTCCTTGACATACACATGTGAAGATAAACGAGGACGCACGACAACTTTAAGTGGATCCACCCTACAGATTGCAGCACCACTTCTTTCTTCCATTCCCAGCTCTTGTGGACTCAAGCAATCTGGGAGAGAGATATCACAAGTGTGAAGAAGCTGGGCTAAAATGTATTCGATTGTGAGCAAGCCCAAGTTGTATCCTGGACACATTCTCCGTCCAGCACCGAAAGGGAGTAGCTGAAAGTGCTGACCTTTGGGATCAATGGAACTTCCCAAGAACCTGTCAGGATTGAAGTCTAAAGGGTTATCCCACACTCGAGGGTCTCTACCAATGGCGTAAACATTGACGAACACTGTCGTCTTGGCTGGAACGATATACCCAGCTACTGTGGTGGTCACATCTGTATAATGTGGTATTAACATTGGGACAACCGGGTGCAGCCGGAAGACCTCTTTAACCACGGCTTTAAGGTAGGGGAGGGCCGTAAGATCCTCCTCTTCCACTAGCCTTTCCTTCCCGACAACGTCGTCGATTTCTTTCTGTGCTCTCTGTACCACATGCGGATGTCGGAGGAGCTCGGATAAAGCCCATGATATCGAACTTGAGGTGGTTGATGAAGACGCTACAATCACGTCCTATCCAAATAAACATCCATAACAACGTTAGTAGATATATGAGTGCGTACCACGTATGCATGCAAGTATAGCATGTATCGTAGTTTACGTTTCACCGCTGAGACACTAACTGAACCCAGACACCTGATATAGTTCGGTTCGGTTGATTCAGAGTGGAATTACCCCATCCATAGCGTGTCTCGTACCTGGATAGCAGCTTTGATCAAGTCATCCGAAACAGGAAATTGCCCCTCTTCTTGCTTTTTCAAGAAAACATCCACAATATCCTGCTCCGAAGGGCTTTTATCTTTGCGTCTACCATCGGCGTTGCGATGATCAGCTAAAATACCGCTGTAGAATACATCGAGGTTGCTCGCTAGTTTTTGCCAACGGGCTTTAGCTCTGAAATCCAAGAAACTCAAGGCCGGAAACAGTTCTCCAACCATAAAAAAACTTGTAGTGAGTACTTCATGCATCAAAGACACATACACGTCAGCTCCAATTGCTACATCTTTACGTTTTGCACCGTAAAATCTTTTCTTGAAGCAAAACTGAGTAGTTTGATTGAAGATTAATTCTGTTATCTTCTGATCGATGTCGACGGGCTCACCCTCTGAGCCTTCAGCTAGAATACTTTCTACTGAGTAGATAAGTTCTTCTCTCCTGATACTCTACACAGTAAAATCACGCGGGTGTAAATCAGTCTGAGATGGAATCATGCAGTGACAATCAGGTCTCAAATGTAGGATTTTGTTTCATATAAGAGGTGACAACTTAACGACATTGGAGCGTCTTACGGGTATAGACCTCGCTATTTACATCGTGCCCGGTACAATCAAGATAGAAATGATCAACATGTCGAATGAGAAAACATGATGATACCTGAGCTTGTGCAAGTCGCTTGGCAGAAACGAATTCCATGGAAATGGTTTTGCGCAAGAATCGCCATGTTTCACCGTTAGATAGTGAAGTCGACTTATTTCCGTAGGCCAAGATGTCTCCCCCAATAAGGTGTGGGCGAGTAGCGAACAGATGATCTTGAGTTTGGAGAATCTCCCTCGCTGAATCAGGAGTTGATACAACTAATGCTGAAAGTTGACCAATTTTCAGCAACATAACGTCCCCATATTTTTTAGCCAGTTTTGCAATAGACTGGTGAGGAAGGGTAGTAAGCAAGTGCATGTTCCCAATCACGGGCAATTTTGGAGGACCAGGCGGACGATGGAGATTCTCGTGGCCATTGAACATTCTCAGCAATTGCTTCAAAATCAGAATTCCTATAACTGCGATCCATGCCTTTCTGGATGAGAAGGTATTGAGTATGCTCCAGTCTTCGATGTATGTTTCTCCCATTCTGCAGCTGATTGTAGTGATCTGTAGGCAGGAATGAAATTGATGTGAACACCTGGTAAAAATAGTCCCTCTTGATGAGAAGCAAATCTGAAAATGACACAGTTTTAGTGGTGGTTGTAAACTTATAGCCAAAGGTTTCTGTCGCTTCTGGTTCTAGTCAGTCACGGCTGTTTTAATTTGCCCCACAATTCTCGCAGTCATATCTTATCATAATTTACTTTTATGATTTTACTTTCTATACCACGTATTCTACAGTACTGGCCCACTGGTTGTAGCCTGACACAGTTCGACCATTGCTGCGTGACACGTTGGTGTTTACCGAGTCAACTTCGGCATTCTTGAACATTTGAACATATATTCGGTACAAGAAATACTGTCCAACTTCAGCACCTCACGAGACATGATGAATTCGTGTATGCTTCCTCCTTCCTTCCACTTCTTTCTAGTGCGTAGTATATTGGAACTCATTAGTTCATAGAACATGATGTGATATACATTATGCAGTCCCGTTACATTTCGCTCACGCCTATCCATCATCTTCCCTTTACTGCTTCGTAAATGCTCTGCATGGCCCGCTTCTTTCTCATATGAATGTTGTTGACGTTCGCTATGCATATTAAACAGGAAATGTATCAATTTGCAGGGTTCGCTTCTTTCTCACATCAATCTTGCTGATGTTCACAATGCATGTTACATAGGAAATGTATCAAATTTCACTTCTGCTTTTGCAAGATTTCGTTGGTGTTACACATGTTATACACAGAAGAAATTGTTCACTGTACATGTTACGCAGGAAAAGTATCAATATTCAAGTGTGTTCTCTAATGATTCCGTTGGTGTTGCAATTGCAGTCTGGATTTACACTGCTTGCATCTTCCATATGCATGGAATATGCTATATACTAACTGGGTTCCTGGATCCCCATGAAACTGCTTTTCTTCTCATTTTCCATTAACCAGTAAATGAGTAATTGTTGGCACCAAGAGTTTGAAAGTCGCTCGTCAACTGGGCCGAACTGCAAGCACTCTGTTCAGAGCATAAATCCTTCAGGCAAAACTCACTGCATTTTAGATGCGTCGTCAGGTTGCATCTACCTTCAATCTACAGTAAGCTCCTAATGTATTTCTCGCCAACAACGGCCGGCCTCGTGGAACTCTTGTTTCTGTCACCCTCTGACTTGGAATTGTGCGGATAGCATCGTATATCATATATCATATCTCCCTCCAAACTGTACACAATAGAACTTGTCGTCTCCGGTTGCAGTACCCGGAGATTTACTAATCTCACTGTACTCAAGAGATTAACTTAATCTTTTTCTCTATACCGTGTTGTTAAAGACTAGGCCTCGCAAAATACAAAATAAATTGTTTCAACACTCTTGAATGTGCGTATTATATGACTCGTTTGATCTTTTCAATCTGTCTAGAGACTTTGACGAATTCAAGAATGCATATATAGACGTTGATGAATTCTTTGCTTCAACCACCGTTGAATGCTTCTTCTCCAATTGCAACATGATATCTCTAGGCAAGAAGAAACAAAATTTTTCTCGTTTTTAACCTCCCTCGATTTTAGATTGTTTGTCAATTATCTCTTCCTCGCAGAATAGAGGTATACGCAGTAAGTCTTAGCAACTACGAAATCCAGGTGTGCTTATTAATCAGGTTTTAAATCGAAACTTCTTCTCAAGATTTTGTGCAAAGACTCAGACTAAAACCCCCTTGCTTTAAATTCAAAAATTTAATCCAGCCTTATGCATTTCTATCAACATTAATTACGGTTTTTTGGATTAAACATTTCTAGATCTTACAGCTATCACCAGGCTCAAAAGAACGGTGGTGAAAGGGGCCTTCGGACCCTCTAAAGCCAAAGAAGAAGCCGCGTAGGAACAAGAAGGATGGGAAAGACCCATGGGAAAGAAGCCAAAAGAACACGTAGTGCCTTCTTCCCGTGCGCAAACCAGCAATTTAGATTTCAGCCTGCGACTTTCAATTCAGAAGTTTAGTGCTCTATCCAACTGAGCCCGGCGCTCAAGGTGGCCATAACTTTTGCAGTTATCAATCGTGTGTCACGTGGATCCCTTTGGCACTCTGGATATGAAATTGTCGCTTGTTTATCTGTTTATGTAATAATAGAGTTGACTGCTCCGTGCATCACCAAAAGCTATTGGACATACTCATATAAAATATCCTCGTGACTCTCCCACTTGACTTTGCGCCTTGACCAGCGCAGCAAATGCTGAACTATCCATAGTTTGACGTGCGTTTTGTCAAACTATGGAAAAATGCACTCGTTTATTTCATATTCTCGTAACCAACATCATCGTCAAATGTTCTCATCTCATCAACAACCAACATTCTCGTAAAGTTATTCAGACGCTATGCCCATGCACTAGAATTACTAATTACAAAAACAAACCTTTTAACCTTGCACCTTAGCGCCCAAAACCTATCCGCGACTTTGATCCAAAAGCATATCTCGATTTCTTTTGACTTAAGCTCTCGACTCATGGGAGAGGCACGGGTGCCCGACCAGCCGGAGAGGGCCGCCGGCTCCACTTGACGGAGGTTACTACGAGAGTGAGATCATTTAAAACAAATTTGACAGGCATAAGCTTCGCTTGGTAACAAGCATCGGCCATCTTGCAAGTTAAAGAGCGGTAGTAGAGCATAAGAACTAGAATGTTTGAGGATAGATCAATTGAGAAATCTATCTCTCTCAAACCCTTTCTTCATCAAGATTTAGATTATACATTGTGATCATTTTCAAACTTGGATGGTAATTCATTTTGGTTTTGCGTTCATGATGTTAGTGAGGGTGACACTAACTTCATGATGCTATTATCTTCTCTATGTTTACTTATGAACAAGTCTAGCATTAAACTATTTATGTCCTTCTGTAAAAGAAGAGTGACTAAAAATCTTGCTGAAGGCTTTGGATGTGGAGTTTGGAGGTGCACATGTCAGGAAGAATTTCCGAGTATCCAAAATATAAGAAATTGGTTCCCACCATGTTAAGTTTAGGGTTTTGGATGTTTGGGGAAGTTCAAGAAGGGAGAGTTAAATCATATGGGGAGAAAAGATCACCATTAAAGAGAGGAGGAAAAAACTACAATATTAAGGCATAAAATATGATATTCTAGTGATTTATGCCCAAAATTTGATCAATTGAAATAAGGGGGCCTAATCTATACCCAAGCAAACATTTTGGAGGATTTTGGAAGTTCTAAAATAGATTTTTATTATTTTTTAATAGGGTCAAAGAGTTTTGGTTAAGCTATAGTTAAGAAATACTACATTTGAGTTGATTTAGACCACCCTATATAACCAATTGAAGTTGTAGAACCTGAAACCAACGTCTACTTTGAGTGGTGATTATGATCAGATTTGAAGCTTTGACCAAATCTCAAGCTTTGGTTCGAATCAGCATGTAAAATTAGCATGGAAAAATGTTAGTTGTATGATCTTGTACCTTTGTGTAAGATTTGGTATGAAGTACAAATGAAAAGATCAAGGTCTTGGATCAAGGACACTTAAAGCTCAAATATTACCCCATTTTGGTAATTTATCCACATTTAAAGGTTGGTTAAGAATTGAGAAATCAAACTTCACAAAAGTTTAGACAAGGATATGATGGACTATTTTGTTAAGTCTTGTCAAATTTCAATCAAATCACCATTATAAGTGCCAATGACGTTGTTCCAATTACACCTAAAATTTATTACAAAGTTTCCCAGTTGGGATCATGGTTGAAAGTATTTCAGTATGTTAAAATTTTCTTGATCTTACTGGAACCCTTGAGAAAGATTTAACAAAAGTTTGCCATGAACCAAGAGTAAAAAATTTGATTAGAGTTTGGAAAAAAGGTTTGAACCACAAAAAGTAAGGTTAAGTTCATGATATTTTTAGATTAAGAAATGATTTTTATCCTTGGAAATCTTATCTTGCAAGCTATTCTATGAGTCCTATAATGCTCAATTTGGAGCTATAGCTAGGAATTTATCTTATTCCAAGTGTCATGACATTTATAGTGCCAAGGCTAGTTTGCTCGGAGTGGTAGTGTTGGTAGTCGAAGGTATTTTAGAAGTTACTCATGGACCACATATTGGTGGTCCAATTTCATCTTAGACTATTGATCACACGGTAGGACCCACCTTCGCTTGCACCGTTCACACCATCAAATGTGCCATCAACTATGTCATTAGGACTGGAGATCTAGGTCAAGAAGGGGGTATTTTTTCAAAGTGTAGCTCTAGAGAGCTCACTTTTTTGATGTTGAGCCTTTGAGTTCTTGGCTATGGTGGATAGAGGCCGCAAAGTGTCACCTTGAATCTCTTAGCTAGAGTGGGTGTGGCTTGATTGTAATCAACGCCTAGTTGTTGATAGATTGTTAAGTGAAGGATTGAATACCTACCTCATTTGAGTGTGATTTGAGTTCAAAAAAATTTGATTATATTAAGGAAGTGACAATAAGGGGGAAATTGTAGAATTGAGGGTGTTGTGATATCTCCAAGCTTAGCTAATTGTTGGTACTTTGATTGTGGTTCAAATTTCATAGAGAGTGACCGTGTGTTAAAGCTCTATGCAATTTGATGCAGATTTTTTAGTGGCATATATGGTGTGAAGAAGCACTAGCCAATTTTTTAAAAATGGAGTCAATTTGAACCCAAAAGGTGAAATCAAATCGATAGTGTGCAAATTGGCTTGAAGTTCAAAATTGAAAATGGAGTTGAGAACCCTTCCTTTTCAACTAGGGGTTTGGAGATCCCAATCCTTCCAATTTGGCTCATGTAGAGATTTAACGGAGTATTTGGTTGTCAGCCAACTATAAAGGACTTATGTCAAATTTGGTGGAGATTGCCAACTATAGAGGAGTTATATCAAATTTAGAGGCTTTGAGGCATAGAGTTGTGAGCTATGAGAGGATATGAAAGCCTAGAAAGGCCAAAAGGGTAGCTTTTTGGTGTGAGGCTAACTAATTTAGATGAGTTTTGTTAGTCATTTTTTGGCAAAATCTGCCCACCTTTCTAGATTATGTGCAATAGAGTTTGAACCCACCATATCTTTGGTTCCTAGATTGGTGCACTAGCCAAGTGGTCCACCTTCACTTGTTGTTGTAGTGACTATTCCATTGATATATATACACATGTAGCTCTGGCTAGGAAAGACAATTTGATTCTATTCTTGGTGATCGTTGTAGCTTAGGAAGTAGCTAGAAAATCATATTATGTCAAATACCAAATGGTGGAAGAGTCAATCTTATGTTGATTTATGAGATTGAGGGTTTTGTTTAGATTTTTTGTGATTGGACTCCCTCTATTCTCTATTTTATATTTTTGCACCATGTTTATATGAGATGTCTTGACTTTGGAGTATTGGTGCTTTGGTGTGCTCTTGATAGTGAAGCTAGAATGATGACCAGTCAGACTACTTGTGTTTCTTTCTTATGAGGTAAGAAGTGATGACATGTAGACCTTGAGAGTGCATGTTGGGATGGTAGGTTACATGTTACACTTTCACCTAGTGTAATTTTCATAGTTAGAGTTACATTAGTGGGTGGTGTTTAATTGGTGGTGGTCCTTGGTGCAGTACTTGTGGTGGCTATGGTTGAGGTTTGAGTTACATTGTCACAAAGGAGTTTTTGGGGATTCTAGGGGAGATAGCACTGCAATACGCCATGGGTTTACTCAGAGTGACACTCAAGAACAACTTGTTTCTCAAATCCTAGTGAAGGAGGAGATTGACTCTAAGTTGAAGTTTAACGTAAGAGCTAATTCAGCTGAGAGTGCACTTGGTGTGTCCACATTGTTGTTGTGGGACATAGATGAGATTTATAGGGCCTCCAAAGGTGCTAATTGCTACTCTGGTACAATGGTTACCATTGAGTTTGATAACTTCATCCTGGACTTTGATAATTGATGTGGTCTACAATAGGTGCAGAATTCAATTTTATTCATACTCTTCATGGCATGGAAGGGGTTTTTTTAGCACTTGGAGAGTCCATCAATATATGACTATCATGAATTCAAGAGAGCTTACTTGGAGGAGTTCAAGCTATGGAGACAATATTGGTCTCCAAACTACATCTTCATCACTTTAGGCTCAGTTACGAAGGGTAGATCAATAATACCTACAAGTTCTAGCTCTAGTAGCATTGGTGGATGTAATGGAGGTGAATTTGTTGGAGATGGTGCTACTATGAGTAGAGGTACCACTACAAGAGGTGGTATAGTATTGGGGTTTAACCCCATGGTGGATTCTTCTAGTGCTTGAGGTAGAATTACCAAGGAGTGTGGATTGACAAGTTGAGTAGCTTGCAGGAGTTCTAGTAGAAGGCTAGAGAGAGCCTATGCAAGGCATACACTTGCATGAGATGGTTGATCAATTTCACTTAAGGAGCTATTGAGGCCCAAATAGTATAGTTTTGGTGTGGGATCTTGGACAAGGAATTGTGATGTAGAGAACGTGATGCTACATTCTTACAAGCTGCTTCACTTACTTTGACAATGATCTTTAGTTTGGCTGTGTGTATTGAGCTTAACATGGTAGAGGGGAGAGAGTGGTGACATTTGGATTTGGTAGGAAGACCTCATCTATAGTTGTTACTTCTTCTAAGGTGCACCATGCCATGTTGGCTTCCAAGGACAAAGTGGATAGCCCAAATCCTACAAAGCAAGTGGAGGGCCTAGCGTAGCTAGACCCTTACCTTCATTTCTAGGTCAACAATAGACAATGAGTGGTGGTGTACTTATTGGACTTGTGATGCACCTCACTACAAAAGAGAGAGTGCACTTAGGGTAGCAAACATGATACTTCAAGTACATCACAACCAACATAGAGACGATGTGACTATTGCCACAGGTTTGATCCCACTTGTGATTGATGATTTGACCTTCACCCAAAGTTATAGAGTGGTAGGGTTGCTATTGCATGTAGTAGAGGAGCTCTAGGTCATGGAGGACAAGGTGGTAGAGGATCCTCACTTGTTGGGGGTGTAGTACCTACCCTTACTTCTGATACAACTATGGCTACTTGGATTGAGCAATTGGAGCAAAGATTGGCAAACATGGCCATAGTTCAAAGGAGATCATATTTGAGTGCTAAGGCTTCTATATATGGTGGTGATAGAGACATCTTGGACTTCATGTGTGGAGCAACATAGGTAGATGTATCTGCCATAGTGACTAAGTGTGTAGTAAGTGCTCCAGAGCCTAAAGGAACATCAGTGGAGTTGGACCCAAAGAGAGGAGAGGTTGGTAGACATGTAAGACTCCTCCCATCTTTTATACTCTCTAAGGTACTATACATAACATCCATGGCTCCTAGACATGCTAATGTAGGTGTGGTAGGTGGTGATGGGATGCATGATAGACTACTTGCTAGTCAACCACCTACTACTATTACATAGATTGACTCTAGCTTGATCTTTGGGGTGGCTCAATTGACTATGAGCTTCTCTTTATTCGTAGCCAATGATGTGTTTACATGGGGAGTTGACCTAGCTCCAATATTCTGGTTGGCTTCCACACTTTGTGAGAATAAGGATGATGTGGTTCTTACATCTAGAGCAAAGGTGGTTGATAGTGGAGTTGACTTCAACTCCATTGTCAACTAGATTGGAGGAGTTACCAACTAGACCTACCTTTGAGTGAGCTTGGTTCACACCTAAATTTGTCCTATTAGATAACCAATGGGGGGTTTTCCATTAGGGAAGGTTTATACACCTAGCAAGTCTTATTAAACTCTAGTGTGAAACCCTTATTGTTAGGGAAGGCTACAATTATCGATCTTGAGCTATAGAAGACTAATATGGAGAGGTGTCCATTTCAAATCAAAATATCTCTAAGGTGGTTCTATACAATACATCACATGTGGAGAGCTCATTGTCCAGATTTAGCCTGGTCATCCAAGTGATAGATCTTTGGTGAGAGCTTAGGCCGTTGTGATAATAGTAAGGTCATATGATGTGCTAGTTGGTGGAGCAATGCTATACCCTATGAGTTTCAATATTGACTATTGGGAAGAGATGACCTCTTATAGACCAAGTTGGCAATTAGGTGAGGGATGGGTATGTCACCCACTCTGTCTGCTTTAGTAGTGGTAGTCTTTGCTCACTATAGTCAAGAACCATGGCATCAATTTCAACTTTCAATGCTTTTGTTACTTGGCCTAGTGACTTATTGGTGGAACACTCATGCAAAGGATACTCTAGTACTAGAGGAGATCACTTAAATTTGGAGTAAAACTGGGATTGTTCCATCAACCTTGGATGTTCTATTGTGGAGTTTTGAGGAAGCATTGCAACAACATGCAAATCAATTAGTGAAATAAGCTTGGAGTGGAGTCTTTGTACCACCAAGAGATCAATGTGAGTATGAGCCTTTGGAGTGTATCACATTTTCATCTTTGGATACACACTCATTGCTTGGCAGTATCTAGTAGAGGAAGTATGTCTATTGGAGTTATTCGGTGGGATTAGCATTGGACTAGTTACAATATTATAGGCAAGTATGCAAGTATAGATGTACTTGTATGTGGAGAGAGATTATACTAGTAGATGAGTCTCTCTACATCATGTGATACACTTGGCCTATTGATATCATGAGTTATTAACAATGTTAGTAGTCAAGGTTTACCACAAGACCCTACCAATAAATATTTCCTTGTTGGAGGCACAAGATTTAGAGAGATATGGTTCCATTCATTTGGTTATTTTTGGATGGCCATATTAGGACATCCTCATGCCGACCAAGGTTAGGGTCTCTGTTCTAGTGTGTTTTGAGAGGGGTCATGTATACTACAACATCTCTAGGTTCATTAATCAGTTTCTCCAAACTATATTTTGGAGAACATCCTCTTGATGGGTGATTCTTGTACCAAGGTGGTGGTGAGTACACATTAGTTCCATTCTTGGATAGGACTTGCCATATTGTTGGATGCAATTAGAGTGGGATTACAGGCTCATTCTATTTGTCTTTGGTGAATGAACCCTTACCTAGAGAGGTTCTACAACATGCGTATGATGGGATTCAATGACTAAACTACCCTACTACATGACCTTATTATTGATGACATTTTGGATATTGGGCTCCAGTCTTAGATGGTGGTTGTGGCTAATAGGTCACCTATAGCAATGGTCAACCTTGTTGGACAACCTAAAGCTGCTTTACCCACACTTATGAGCTTCCCAAGCTCCCATGCTTCTTGAGAGGAGGTCTTAGACTTGTTTGGGACTCATAGTTAGAATAGTTGGTGGAGCCCAATGCAAATGGATTCAAAGCCAAAGTACAGAACTTTTTGAGGCTAGTTTGGTAGAGATTTCACATGGAGAGTATACATCAACTACAATGATACCAACCAAGAAGGATATGCATGGAAACTACACAAATAGGCAAATGTGTGGAGATTATCATCTTATCAACCAATAGACTATGGCTGATCTATATGCCATGCTTACACTAGAGGAGATCTTTGATGCAATTGGGCGTGCAAATGTCTTTAGTACTTTGGATCTTTGACTAGGATATCATCAATTGTTGATGAAGGAGGAGGATAAGTCCAAGATAACATTTTAGTCTATTGATCCTCATGATAAGAATGTCTTATATCAATGGAATTTCTTACCATTTGGGTTAAAAAACGCTCTTGTCTAGTTTAAAGGTTCATAAACAAGATCCAAATTAAATTAAATTTTGCTTGGTGCTATATTGATGACATTTTGGTCCATAGAAGTACTATGGAGTAGCATGAGAGACATTGTTGGAGGTATTTGAGAGATTGAGATTTCATGGATTCAAATTACATTTTGGAAAGTGTAGACTCTTCCACAAGCAAGTTGAGTATTTGGATCACACTATCTACCTTGGAGGACTTGGTGTTCAATAGACCAAGGTGGAGGTTATAGCACGTATTCCTTGGCCTAAAAATATCAGCATTCCTTGGGTTAGTAAAATTCTATCACTAATACGTTATAGGATTTAGTGTTATTGCCAAGGCCTTAACAAAGCTAACCAAGCTTACACAAGAGTGTTGTTGGGGAGATGAGCAAAAGAGAGTTTTTAACGAGCTCAAGGAAAGGTTGACATTTGCTCCTATTCTTAGAAGATTGATCAGAGAATGAATATTCCAAGTTCACTTTGATTGGAGTACATTAGGGGTTGGAGCAATGTTCACCCAACATGGTGATGAGGGGAAGGAGTTTGTGGTGGCCTATGCTAGTTGCTCCAAAAATTTAGGGGAGGCAAAGTATAGTTCATATGAGAGAGAGTGTTTGGCAGTAGTGTGGATAGTAGAAAATTTCCAATGTTACCTACTTGGTAGCCCCTTCACTCTCATCATTGATCATGAACCGCTGAAGTGCTTGATGAAGTCCGACAAACTTTCAAGGAAGCTTGCACGATGGGCTTTGATTTGATAGGAGTATGCTTTCACAATATTCATAGACCTAGAGTGGTGAACCATGATATAGATAGGTTGAGTAGAAATCCATGTTCAAGCCATCGGGATCAGGCTGAAGCACATTGGCACGGTGAGATAGATGAAGAGATAGTGCTAGGTTGACATACATCTAACTTTCTATATATTTTTTAGTCTTTGGTGGTATCTCTCTTAACACATATAGAAGGATTTATTGAGGTCATAGATCCAAAGGATAGAGATATTGGTACAATTTAGCAAGACATTGATGATGATGTCTTAGTGATGGATTGTCTTTGCACTAGTGTTGTGTGTGGTATAGTTGGTGCCAAGTAGAGAGACTGTGTTCTTCAATGAGCTAGGCAGTTGAGATTGGAGTGTAAACACCTTCTTTGTGTATGGGAGGATGGTAGAGTGCAAGTAGTAACACTTCTATCTTAGAGACCACATTTGGTTTGTCATTCTCATGAGGAGCTAAGATATTTTGGAGTAAAGCATACATATAGCTTACTATAGAGTCAGTATTTGGTGGTGTAGTACGCAAGCCAATGTACAATAGTTTGTTACTAAATGTGTGGTTTGTGACCAAGTTATAGTATCATTTAATGCTCTTATATTATAGGTAATGGTTGAAAACCCATTACCTATCATGGAATTAGGTTACCATTAGACTTTGGACTTTGCTTGACCTTTACCATTGATTGTGAGACATCATCTATATGTTTTGGTTATGGTGGAGCACTTCTCCAAGTGGATTGAGTTGGTGGCACTTCTTGACAAGTCTAATGAAGAGACGACTTACTCATTCTTGGATTGGGTTTTTAGTTTTTTTGGTGTGCACCAACTTAGGTTTTGACTGATCAGGGTCTAGAGTTCTTGGGGGATTTTTAGGTCTTGAGTGACAAGGCCTTCATTGATCATTATACTACCTCTTGAGATTACCCTAAGGTAGATGTCTTAGCAGAGAGGGGTTTAGATAGTGAAGAGAGGATTGCATAAGTATAGTTTGCAAAGAGGCCACTTGGGAGATTAGGATCTTTAGTTACCTTAGTTGGCCATAGGCTATTGGTTCAGTTGGCAAGCCTTCTTAGTATCCTTCTCTCCTTACTTTCTATTGTATGGGTGGGATCTAGATTTACCTAGAGCTATTTGTTGAGATGTTATTGTAGTTGTGGACTTGGATTATCTAGATGTATGGATGAGCACATGTTTTGGAGATGTTTTGGCAATGATATTTTGGAGAGTGATGCTGATGGCCTTTGAGAACTTGGCAATTGCTCAGCATATGAATACCTTATGCTATGTTATTATTTGAGGAAGTTATAAACCCTCAATCCATCAATTTCATTCAAGTGATTATGTATATCTATAGCAAATAGCACCAATGACACTTGATGTTACTACATGCCGCACTACCTTGAGAGTGCATGAGCTTCTACCTTCTAGAGTACTCATGTTGGAAAGACATAATGGTGTTGTTTGGGAGGATCATGTGTGAAATTGTGTGCCATATCACCTCCCAAACATTGATGGCACTATGGACCCAAGATTGGCACTTGTACATCCATGCTTGTGGTGCATGTTATGCGGCTCTTTTGGTGGAACTACTACTATGTTAGTGTGTGATAGCTATTCATGAGGATTAAATATAGCATGTTTGACTCCTCTCCTCAAGATGGTTCCTCAGAGACAGTGGTTATATCCTAGATGTACTTTACCTATAGTTAATTTACCCTCTATGTGGTATAGATTGCAAACAAGGAACTAATGATGGTGCTCGATAGCACCCGACCTCTTAATCTTTGCCCACCATAGGGTATACCACATACTTGGGGTAGATGGCTATTTGGAGTAAGAGGGACCTAACCGCCAACTAGGGAGGAGAATCCTTAAAGTGCACTTAGAGGGCACATGTATGATTTATGTGTGAGTTGTGCTTTTATAGTGTATGATGATGATAGTGATGTATGATATGTAGTGATGTATGTTATGTATTGATGTATATATGTATGATAATTATCACTATATTTATAGCACCAAGGCTAGTTTACTCAGACAATGGAGTGGTAGTATTGGTAGTCATAGGTATTTCAATAATTACTCATATATGACTTGTTGGTGTCCAATTTAATGTTAGTGCTACTGATACATGGTGGGACCTATCATCACTTGCACCATTGAATGTGCCGCCAATGGTGTTAGAGCTAGAGACCTAGGTCAAGTAGAGGGGTATACCTTTGAAGTGCATTTGTAGAGAGCTCACTTGTTTGATGTTGGGCATTCAAGTTCTTGGCTATGGTGGATAGAGGCTGATGAGTGTGACTTGGAGTTTCTTAGCTAGAGTGGGTATGGCTTGACTATAATAAGTGCACAATTGTTGGTAGATTGTTGAGTGAAGGATTGAATACCTATCTGATTTGAGTGTGATTTGAGTTGACAAAGAACTGATTAATTGTGGCACTTTAGAGTTCATGTGTGAGTTGTGCTTCTACAGTATATGATGTTGATAGTGATGTATGTTTTTTAGCAATGTATTTACACATGTCCCAAGCCTTAAATTTGTTTCCTCAACAAAAGGTGTAGAATCATCTTTAGTACATGGTGGAAGTATCTCTTGGAGTAAAAAGTGGAAGTATCTCTTGAACAAAGCATAAATGCTTTGAGACACTTTCATATTAGAAGCATGGAGAGTTGTAGTTAATTTACTTGTGTTTGGATCCTGTCAATGCTTGCATGCTTGATTGGTGCACAATTGACCCGGATTGGAGTGAGTGCATTATGCTTAGGGTTCTTTTTTCTGTTGGCGTGTTTTTTATTTCTCCTTGGTGATGTTAGAAGTAATGATAAGCAAACCAAGAGTGTGTGTCATGATAACAAGTTACTTTGCTTTTCTCCTATTCTATGAAAGAAAGTTTGAAAATTGGTGTAGAATTTCTTGATGGTTGGGATTACAAGTGTGCACAACCACCCATGATAGGTGTAGATACAACCTTCTGCATAGAAAATCCACAGCTAGACACCCAATTTGTTCTTAAAGAGAGCAAGGAAAAGTACAACAATGATAATCTCTGCCTATCTACCTATCAGTGTAGTATCGTGCATATCCTTTTTAGTTGGCATCAATATGGCCCAAATAGACTCTTTGTGAGATCTCAACCAAACCCATCTCAAATGGGCCTTGTATCCTACTTTGAATCAAAGCTCTCTCCATACTATTGTATTTATGGGAATGCCAAAAGACTTATATATCATGAGTCAATCAACCCAAATACCAAGTCCCTTTCAAAGCACCAAAATTCTTCATATTGATGGTAAAACAACTCATATAGCTCTTCAAGAACCTCCAAACTCTTTGTCTCCCACCTCTTGTAAGCTTGGGTCCAAAGTCCCAAAAATACTCTATAACTATTGTAGTGGTGGAAGACACATTGATTGGTTATAATACAAGAACCTTTGGAGCAATATTGCCATGCTATGAACCACTAGAGTCCACACCATGAAAGCAAAATATCCCTCTATTCTAGCCACAAGCTCCACATGTCTTCTAGTTGCATCCTATTAAATCAAGGGTTTATTCCAAGTAAACCATTCTCACTAGTAATCATTAGCGGTGTACCAAGAATACTACGCTTTCTTGACATGTCACCTCCAACATGTACTTAAACCATCTTGATAGGCACAAAGTTCACAAGTGTCCAAGTTATGATGCATGTCAAGGATATCTTACATTGGTCAGCAGATCTAATGTTCACAATCTAGGCCAAGCAATTTAGGTCCATAGCTTGACCTAAAACTGAATGCTTGGATGCTCTAACACTAGAGAAACTGCAATGATATAAGTCTAAAAACCATCATCCATTTGGGCTCAACAAAATGTTGTAATGGGAAGTTCCACATAAATTTAGGACCTCCCTTTTGATAAACATGGCAAAAAACAAAGAAAAAGAAAAAGAAAAACCTTTTTCAAAATTAATTTTCCTCAGTTTTGTCCATTTCTTTTCAGACAGTCCCCATGGGACGAGGGTACAAATCTTCAAGCTAATCAAAGCTTACAAAGATGGCACCTTGTTCTCGACGTCTTTGTGCGATCTCGAATGGTCCAATTGCCTTAGGTTACTTGCCAAAAGGCACTCCGTGCCTTGTAATTGGTTGACTACTAAGCTTTGAAAATGAATTAGAGGTAGAAACTTGACGATGATCGAAAACTGAAATCAAAGTGCCAAACTTCCAAGTTTCTTGCATCTTAAAATTTGTAGTGTTTCTGCATGTTGACTTAAGAATCGAAGGCGGAAAAAAACAATTTCTCAAAGCAATCAAAACTTTGAAATAACTTATAAATCATTTATACCCGGACAACTTTCTGGAGCTAACTTTTTCAGTAACCCAGTTTAGATGGAAATTATATATAGTTAGTTACCAGAAAAAATTCTGTGTGCCATCACAACAGGAATTTGAACCAGCGGAGGCGAATTATGATCTCGCTGTTCTACCCTACTAAACTATTTCGACATGCTGATTATGATCCCTCTGTTAAGATAAATCTAACGCTTTCTTGTGGTTGGGTTAGAACTCGCTTCACGCCCTGTGCTGTGCTTTTCTTTATCTAGTCCATGGTCGCATAGCCCGAAGAGAAAGTGGCCATCACGAAGATTTGATTTGTCACATTCACGAAGCTTTGATAGGTTTGATTGTCCCGGTCTCCGTCAAGTGGAGCCGGCGGTCTCACCGGCTGGTCGGACACTCCGGGCTTCTCTCGCGGGTAGAGAGTTAAAGTCAAAGAAAATCTAAAATTTTTTAGGATCGCAAATGCGATTTTCGCTTATCAAATGTGAAAAGAGAATAGTCGACCACAGGGAGAGCACTGTCCGAAAAGGGGCGAGTTTACAAAGTGGAAGGGATTAAAATTATCTACAAGAAATAATAAAGTTAATATAACTGTTTTTTGTTAAATAATATTATTTTATAAAATCTTTTATCAAAAATTAATTAAAATTTGATATTAAAAACTGAAATAATATATATATAATAAAATAAAACTTTTTAATACATAAATAGTTTTTATCACATAATAATTTAGAATATAATTAATTTAATTTAAAATTTTCTATTTACTGTTTTGAAAATTAAAAATTTTGTAATCTAACCACAAGCTCAGTGCAACAACCTTGTTACAACTTAACATCAGCCAATAGTCCAACCTTGGTCTCTTACATGACTTGGTCTCACCAATGACTTTAGGAGACCACACTCGACAACGGCGTGGAACATGTCACGTAATTGGTGATCTTTGGTAGATGCTTCGGGCGAAACCAACTCCCATGGTTTGACGGGCAGTTTGTACAAGGCCCGAGTACTTATTCACCGCGGCATGCTGTTCCGCGATTACTAGCGATTCCAACTTCATGTTCTCGAGTTGCAGAGAACAGCCCGAACTTAGACAATCTTCCTGGATTCGCTCCGCCTTACAGCATTGCTTCCAATTGTAATTGCTATCGAAGCATGTGTGTAACCCACCCATAAAGGCCATGCGGACTTGACATCATCCACACTTTCCTTCAATATATCACTCGCAGTTCTTTTGAGTGCAGCACATGGCTTCGAATGGCAATCATTTTGACTTAGATCGAGGAACTCAGTGTGGAGTGTGAAGTGTACAATGCTCTAAGAGTTCGTTTGTCGGAGAGTATCGTATGAAAACTTTATATGGTCATATTGTTTTCAGAACCATAAAGCGTTTGTAACAACTTAGCTCGTCGGTCTCCTACATTTTCACGGCATAGTCTTTCATCACTCTCCAGTAGTCAAGGATTGAAACCAAAGCAATGTCTTAGCAACACAAAGTGAGGGTTGCAATCGCTATAGGATTTAACCCCACGTCTCCAAGACACGAGCTGACGACAGGCATCCAACTCCTGTATGAAAATTCTTACCATCCTGTTAAGGATATTCACACTTATCATATGTCAAGGTTTTGCGCGTTGAATCAAATTGAACTACACGCTCCACCGCTTATGCATGGCCTCGTCAATTTCTTCGGTAGAGTCGGTTCCATCTCCTCTGTGAAGACGTATACCTCCATCCGAACAATGCGTGCCAGTTTACATATGGCTCTCCCTGTCATTAACTAATCAAGAGTTTTTTTTTCCTTGCCTGTAATCGTTCCAGCCTCATTCCGTTGTATTCCCTTTTATGAATTTTTCTATGACAATTAAGGCAGACAGGGAATTGTTTACGATTCAATTTGGCAATCAACCTACGTAAACCGCGTTGTCGCGGTTTAGTCTTTTTATGTGGTGCATCTCCACCTGCTCGTAGTAGTCGTATACGGGCGCAGCCTGTATCAAATATAACTAGAGGGTCCGAAGGCGGATTCAAGGCGAAATTCATGCGCTCGTATGTTTATTACATAGGGATCGCGGGAAATTGAGCTTATGCTTGAACTCATTCGTGGGATCCCCGGGAGATCAGGTACACGCCGAAGCGTTTTATTACTTTAGCCGTGTTAAGCCTCAGTTTACGGGCGACCGTGTTGATAGCCGAATATTTTAGTGTGGATATTTTTCGGAGAGGGTCGCGAATATCGTCTGCGAATGAGTAGTAGTTATAGTAGCCCCGGAACACAACCATATATTTGTTGATTATTTCTCCCGCGTTTAGAATATCCATTGGGTCACCGCTTTGGGCGTACCCTTTTCGACGCACGCCCCCGTTGTGAGAGATCCCGGATATCGATGGGTATGAACAGCACAGACGTATTCTACCGAAGGAGGCTTGCTTGTGAACCCTTTTGGCATTGCACGTACGTATTAAGGTTCCTAGGCATAAGCTTCGCTTGGTAATACGTGGTTTCTCGACCTTAAGCGAAAGTTTTAGTTTCTTTGGAGGGAGGTGGGCACCTCTTCTTTAATTTGTACTTTTGGGCCCGTAAACCCTATCACCCAATCCTATCTAACGCACCCTAGAACCTATTTGAATCGTGTAAACCATTTTCAACATATCAGGTCTCGCTCGGATTCTTTCGGCTGAAGAAGCCTTGGATGATGCCACAAGCTTTTAGTATTTATTTGTAAGCCTTGAAGCAGATCGGTTGGTTTCGGAAAGCGCAACCGGTCGTATATATTTGACTTTGATTTCCTCCATGAATAGATCGAACTGATGTAGATACAAGTTGGAAAGCAAAAGCAGAGGCGATAGTATTTCTCTTTGATGTACTTGTTAGCACGTGTGGCTCTGCTTTGCCTTGGTTTACATAGTCAGTGCGTACCAATTTGCAACAAAGCGCGATAAGCGGGTGGTCCTTTACCAACTCTGCTGTGAATCCCACGAGTAGGTGATGATCGATGTTGATTGACGTTTCCTTCGATCATCCAGGAGATGCCTGTCCATCGACAGATTTGTCGTAGACGCATATGCGGTGATCGATGAGGTCTACTTCTGTGAGAGGAATCCAGAAACTGCGGTTCCAATACAGCTTCAAGGATACTCCTCATGATGTCTTGTACTAACTTGTCTCTAGGTGATGGTATGCCAAGGGAACGAATCTTGCCGTCTGCTTGAGGAATGAATTCTCTTCGTGACGGACGGAATTTCAACCATTCGTCTTTTAGTTGACGGGCGAGCTTCTCCAAATAGGGTTGGGAGGAACCGTCCAGAGTTTTTTTATCCGCACTAGGTTTCATATGGTTTGATTTGGATTTCTTTAACTCGTAAACTAACCTAAATATCTCGAGGTCCAGTACGTGCTCGTAATTGCATTTTGTGTGATAATTCTTGTTTTCGTTTTGGAAGTTATAAACTCCTTCTATCTCCGGAGGCTTGATTTCTATCATAAGAGACACGATGCTCAGGGGGGAACAGAATGTTCTTGATGGAGTAGTAATATTTGCCTGCTTAGCACGTTAAGCTACTATCAGGCGTCCGTCCCCTGCAGCGAATACCGCGGACCCCAAGTTCCGATATCAATGACGTATTTTAGATTCGAGTCCTTGCACATCTTTGGTGTTTCTTTGGTGTTTCTGATGAGCGGTTGCTGTATGGATCCCCGGAAACTGTAAGGAGAGCCCCTACTCTTAAGCAGTTTAACTCATTCGGGTAGGTAGACCCGCAGTAGACTCAGATATAGAACCCATGAACGTTGCAGCTGGTTGCTCCGAAGACAACCTCGATGTATGTGCTTGTATCTGTGTCTCCGTTTAGCAGCATGGTATACTCTCCTAGGCTTTCCCCGGATTGCTTTTGTTTATAGCGTCCGCTGAGCTGCTAGCATTACGTGCGTGATTTGCAACTCGCACGGCGCCTGTGGCCTGATCTGGGAGCGGTGGCCTAATATATCGTGAAATGGCGCACCGTTTCAGCCTTGCGACCGTACTCCCCCGGCGGAGTGTTTAACGCGTCATTTCTGCCCCTGATCATCACATATTCTTCACGATTCTTGGAACTTGAAGAAAACAATCTAGTACACTACCTTTGCAGTAATTTGATCATTAAACCGAGCTTAAGTTAGATCAAAAGAGTGCGATATCAATAGACCAAGAACGAACACTCATCGTTTACAGCATGGGCTATTAGGGTATCTAATCCTGTTTGCTCCCTATGCTTCCGCGCTTTAGCGTCAGTTAAAGAACCAGGAAGCTGCCTTCGGTTTTGGCGTTCCCTCGGATAATTTTGCATTTTATCGCTGCGTACGAAATTCCGCTTTCATCTATGCCTTACTCTAGTAACTTGGTTCTGGAACCATTCCGCTAATTCAACTGGCAGAATGCTGGCGACTTTCACTTTCAACTGGATTCACCGCCTACGTGCTCTAGTCATTCCGAATAACACTTGGCCCCGTCTTACTGCAGCTGCTGGCACTAGTTAGCCGGGCTTCTTCTTCGAGTCTTGTCATAATCGCATACTCGACATAAAAGCTTTACAAACTGTATTACCTTTCTTCAATCACGCCATATTGCTGGATCAGGCTTTCGCCCCTTGTCCAAGATTCCCCACTGCAACCTCCAATGGGAGTCTAGGGCCTTGTCTCAGGCGCAGCGCGGCGGATTGTCCTAACAGACCCGGTAAGCGTCGTTGGTTTGGTCAGCGTTTACCTAACCAACTACCTCATGTCTTGGCTTGGTCAGCCTTTGCCGACTCAACTACGTGATGCTTTGTAGGCTCAACAAAACAACACCTTCTGACTTTCGTTTATTCGGGATTTAGCCAAACTGTTTGGCAGATTTCCACATACTCGCCCGCTCGCCACTTTGTCAACAATGGTTCTCACAGTTGATAGGAGGCCGCAGTTGGTTGACACTGCGGCATCGTATCAACCTGTGAAAACTTGAGTAGGTTACCGAAGTAGGTTTCTTCTCCGAATGTAACCTTCAACACGTAAGGTTGAAAACAACATTCGACTTCCATGTATCGCGTACATCGGTAGCATTCACACGTATGACGAAATCAAAGTTCGATTTCCATGTGTTGAGAATATCGCAAGCGTTCATTATGGACCAGGATCAAACTCTTTTCTTGAGTATGATTGTTATTGGGACCCGGTCTTGAGTATGATTATTATTGAGACCCGGTCGGGTTCATTATGGCCAGGATCATACTCTTTTCTTCGTATATTCCTTTGAGGATGGTTGCGTAAAATAATACCTATTAATATTAATATTATTAATAGGTAATTAAATTTCTATATTAATTACTTTTTACTGATCCTCAGAAATTAGAAAATTTATTTTAGGACCTTGTTCACTTCTAGAACCGGTGATCTTTATCGAAATGTATTGACCTGTACGGAAGTAAATTTATTTTTATAGTTTTTTTTTATCTAAATGAAATAGAAGGCGATCGCATAGAAAATTTATTTTCATAGTTCTCTTTATCTAAAAGAATAGAAGGCGATCGGCGTGAAAAACTGGAAGATGGGAAAACTTAATCAAGCTGGACAAAAGAGAGAAAAATAAAATAAAATGGTACTAACCACCAATAGAGTCTATGAAAAATCGACCCTACCGCACCTTCACCGGACTTCACTATTGCCTCACAAGTCCTTTTGCACACCCGGACTTCGCAACCGGGCCGCCTCTTCGGGAGCGCATCTCGTCGGGCCCTGGAGGGCACAACGTTCTTTTTTATCTAACAGCATCCAACAAAATCTAACAGCAAAACCTAAAAGCAAAACAAATTAAAAAGACTCACTAATTTGTGAAAGAGCGTGTCTCCCGATCGGGCCCTTTATTAGGACCCGGTCATTACAATATAAATCATCTTGCCTCTCACTCACCAATCAAGTATCCTACTAAGAAATAAGTGCCCCCGGCCCCAGGCCCCAAAAATTTGCGCAAACATTTTCATACAGTATATATGATGTTTCATCTCCAGCCCTAAAAACAAAAGAAGCTGATAATTTTTTCGTTTTGATGGTAACAAAAGAAAATTAAGATGCATGTAAGAAAGAGTGACCATCCAAGCACAGGTTCCCTGCGCTGTAGTTACCAGATTATTAGTTTGCGAAGTCAGAAATCCAACATTCCCTACGGGCCTCTGGTTAGCAAGTGTTTTAACCAAAGAAACCCCTACGGGCCTCTGTTTAACGTGACCGGTACAAGAAAGGCTAGCATGGACCCTGTAGGCCCAGAGGTCAATAACGACTACAAATGAAAGGCATAATAAACCTTTTTCAGGCTTAAATAACTGAAGTTCTTCGCAATTATATAGTTTATAACTTAGAGAACTAGTGAAGCCTAGCCAAAGCTTAACGTTACGGCATAATTCTGCATAAGAACTACCCAAATACTTATTATACCAGTTGCACAATACGCTGGAGAAAGCTCATGGACATGCAAAGTGTTCATACTGTATTTCAACTCCAAGCCATGTACTACATTCACACCAAAAAAAAAAAAAAAAACTGTTTGTGATATACTGGGGATATGTCAAGTCTGCATGGGCTACACACGTGCTACGATGGCAATTGTAGTAGGAAGCAATGCTGTAAGGCGGAGCGAATCCAGAAAGATTGCTTGAGTTTAGATTGTTCTATGCAACTCGAGAAAATGAAGTTGGAATCGCTAGTAATCGCGGATCATCATGCCGCGGTGAATAAGTACTCGGGCCCGTCAAACCATGTATAATGATGACTACATAAGGTTCGAGAGGTGTTGAAACACTTCCAACCCTCCAAAATCTCACTGGTAGAACTGGTTGAGGCAACATCCTCATGCTTTTTCTTCCTTATGTTAAGTTGAAACATACGCGAATTGAAGAAAGTAAAAAGAATCCACGTCAATATTAAGCCATCTTTTCCTATCTACTAAATCTAAAAGTATAGAAGTATGTTCGTAATGCAGGACACGATCGCAACCTTGAAAATTTACAAACAATAACAACTTCACACCTTTTACATGAATTATCAAAATCGCCTTTACATTATCGTTTTCTACTGACCACGTGAAAAGGTTTGGAGTTTTGTTAAATATTCATTCTAAATTCTTTTTTATTTATACCATATTTTAGACATCGTGTGTCTATTGCTCTACAGAGGCGGTGGCTGGTACAATCCATTGGAGAGCAATCACACTAGGTGATATTTCTACATATGCTCCACTTGTTTGTAAACCATACAACTTGCATAGTATAGATAGATATCTTAGATGCAGTAGTGTAGATTTCTCACATAGACTTTATTGGGGCCTGGCCCCATTTTACCTTTTTCATGTCTCCATTGTACGGCTTGATGGGGTTTTCCATCCTTCGTGTTTTCATCCTTAGTGTTTTCTACATGGTCACCTTTTTCTCGTTTTATTGAAGCGGAATTACTACACTAGTCTTTATCTCCACCGGACTAACGTCTTTGTATAGAATTTGGGTTTAATGGTATTTTGAATGCCTGACTTATGAATTTTATAATGTATGGCAATCTTCAGGGGTTTTACTGTGGATAAAAAAGTAGATGCTTCTTTGCCCTTTCTATAAATATCTTTCAGTGTATTTAATGGATTTTTTTCTGTACGCAAGACAAAATTCTTTTTCATATATTAATATCCCCTAAATATGATACCATAACTGTATATGTGATAGTTTATCGAACTTCGTCTCCTCGTGGCATTGTCTTACGTATCTCTATAAACTTGTACCCAATCTTCCTTGGGTACAAGTTCCTTAAACACACCCAATTCTGTGCGGGGTAAAGTTGACAAAACCTTTTTCACTAAAAAGTAAAGCCAAACCTGTTAAATGAGGATAAATCTGTGCGGGGTAAAGTTGACAAAACTTTTTTCACTAAAAAGTAAAGCCAAACCTGTTAAATGAGGATAAAACGTTCTAAAAACGTTGACTATTTCAACACTCTTTAATAGTTAAAAATATAAAGTTTTATTCTATTGTTTGGCGACTTTTATTTTGAAAAAGTTTGAAGCCATTTTACTCAAACTCTCCTTCAACAAAATTGATCTTCAACTGCCGTAACTACTTGATTTCTAAACTACTATTAAAGCCATAAACACATTTATCTGAATTGATTTTAGATCCCGCCATGTCTGATATTTGACCTTTAGACACATGCATTGTCCTGGATTTTTCCAGCAATATAACTTACAAGTAGTACCTTTATCTTCTAAGTTATTAGATTTAACCTCTCCCTTTGGTCGAGTGTCCCATCGACTTTCAAAATCCAAAATGGACTCTTATAATGATTTATTAAAGACCTCTTGATAACAGCAACACCTCATTTAAAGATAACGTCAAAATCAATATGTTGACCGTAGCCAAAGGACTAAACCTCCAACTCTTTGGTATGCTTCTTCCTCTGTTCACTTCTCAGATCTACCCTTGATAGTTGTTAAGTTGGAGTCCAGTTGTGCAATCTGCTGCCTCAAGCCTGCTATGTACTCCTTCATCTTGGAGATCTCTTGATACTTCTCCCACATACTCTCCTCATATATGGTCTTGCACAAAGGCCTTCTCTTGATGGGTAGACCCTGCTTTTATAATTGCAAGGCCTACCTTGATGCTCCATATTCCTCCTTGTGCTTCATTAGCACAGTGTCATTATCACTCTTCCAAGCCTTGTAGTTGTTGAAAAGCACAATGAACTCACCCTGCTTTCTTTTCATGGAAGCTTTTCAATTTTCTAGAGCATCTTCAAGGTGATGAATTTGCACCTCCACGGAAGTTGGGCCTTCTTCCCTTTATAGTGCCCACTCCCTCTTCATGGTGCTCCTTGGCTGTGGTCACCATACTGACCTCTCTCTTCTGCCCGCACCAGCTGTTCTTGGAGATGGGCTTTGAGATTCTCTTGGGTCACAATGTTGGTCCTCCTGTACACCATACCCCTTGATTTCTGGGAGTTGTGCTTCTAGGTGGAAGATGTGGGTATTGGCTGTGACCAACTCCCTTTCTACCGCTTGTTTTTCCTATACAGCAATCTGAATGTGGAAGTGCAAGAAATCAATCAATCTCTTGTGATCCGTCACCGTCTGGTCAATTTCTTAGGCGGGGAGTTGTTCTTCCACAGTCTTTAGTACATGTCCCAACATGTACACAACCCAGGATGACAACAAAGTATAGTTGAGAGTGTACATGAAGCTTGGCTACTGGCACCTCTCATGGTGGGCTTGGTGTGGCTCCACTGACTTGTGGGAGATCTTGAATCAGGGCAAGGATCATTGAGGTATGCTGCACTTGTGGTGCTTCCAAGGTGCTTGCTAGTTCTCCTTCTTCAGGTCAAGAATTTTTCACCACCCTCTCCTTGAGTCTAACACTCTTACAAGGGGAGGTGAATTCTGCAATAATTGAATCCAGGTCCAAGGACACATATCTTCTTGGTCCTTTTCCCTTCTCATCACTCAATAGTATCCTTCCACTAACCGACCCAGGATAGTGAGGGTAGGACAGTCTTGAGCACCGGTTCCTGAGGTGGATTTATCACTGGATGAGTGTCTCCTTGAGAGACAGCCACAACCTAAACTGTTGCCTCTTCTTTTTATATCAAGGTCGGAGGAGGAGTCCTCTTCTAAAATCGGGATATTGGGATCTCTTCCTTGTTTGGGTGGCGTGGTCTGGCTCGTCCAACTCCAACACTGTCATGAGAGCAGATTGAACCACATCTCCTGCTTCTGCCTTGTCTGAAGACACCTTGATCTTGGAAAAGGAGTTCTCTTGCTCAGGAGGCACTACTCTTACAGCTGGCTCGGTCCAGACCTAAAGGAAGTTGTCAATGCTCGTTTGGCATTGGCTTAACCTTGAAGTCACCGAGAAGCACATAGGAAGTGCCAAAGGATCCTATCGTCCTCATCAAAGAGCTCGACTACAACCTTGTTTGCAATTGGCTTAACCTTGAAGTCACCGAGAAGCACATAGGAAGTGCCGAAGGATCCTATCGTCCTCATCAAAGAGCTCGACTACAACCTTGTTTTATCTTGGAGCTGCAAAAACTATATATATATTTCTTTTGCTCTCCCGTGGGGTGGCCCTCTGGATGTAAAGAGGGCCACGGAAAGGGATCATAAAGTTTTCTATGCACTAGGGGCCTGCGGAGAGCTAAAGATAGATATATATGATAGATAATCAGCCGCAAAAACAAAGATTTTCTTTTGTGCTGCGTCCTCCCACGCTCTCGTGAAGAAATCATTACACTCATTAATATAGGCAAAAAGCATTTTATGAGTAGCTAAAAGCAAGGGAGAGGGATATAGATAGAAACAAGTAATAAGAAAGACAGTGATTGCCAGTAATAGAGATTCTTCTCCATCCATGGGTTTATATAAAATCTGAGTTTTAGGAAAATAATGTATCAAAATTCATTATTTTCACAAATTTTATATGAAAAAAAAACAAATAACTGGTAATTATTCCTATTAAGGCTAGTAAGTAGGACCCACTCCCTAAAGCGGCAAAAAACAAATAGAATTTGCGACAACGCCCAGCTAACAGAGTATTCTTGCATATAAAAATATAGTAATAGAAAAGGTAATAGCTAAAATAGGATTAGTTTTGGCTGAAGAAGGAAAACCTGATCTATATTTGATACGGTTTTGACATAACACTAAAACTTAGAATGCATTAACTTCCATTAATACATAAATAAAGATACCAATTAGTAGTGATTGAATCTATGATTCCACATGAGAAACCAATTAAAGGATAACCTACATGTTCAATAGAACAATAAACTAAAATTTTGACTCTTTTTAGGCATGGCGGCCAGTGCTCCTAAGATCATAGAAGCAACGCTGCGAAATAAAAAATAAAAGAGTTAAATAAGCATAGTTGTTGCCATGTTGGATCATAGAAACTACAAATAAAAATCTGAAACATATTAGCAAGAATAGATACTTTAGGTGCAATCGAAAAGAATCCTGTAACTATAGTAGGTGAACCCTCTTATACATCGGGTGCCCACGTATATAGAGTCAAAAGTGTATTCACCGAACCGTGCAACAAGTCAATGAAGAATCTATGTTTATCCCCCTATTGATTCGAGAGCCTCAAGCCATTAAATCGTAAAGCGCTCCGCTTTCTGGCCGCTGGGGTTTGTCTTTTTCCTGTTTTACATTTGTTTGTGCTCTCTATTCTTCCCTTATTATTATTTTTTCGCATGATATGCATCCGTCTCCCCGAACACACTCGTCGCGCACTACGTGCGTATGGCTGCCAAACGCACGAGACTATAAGAAGGGGTGCGCAGCACTTTGCGATTCCGAATGCCACATTGCTTCCGTAGGAGACTTCTTTATGGCTGCCAAACGCACGAGACTATAAGAACGGGTGCGCAGCACTTTGTGATTCCGAATCCCACATTGCTTCCGTAGGAGACTTCTTTGGGTGTACAGGGTCCGAAGGTATAGGGTCCGACGGCGAAAATAGTTTCCATGCAATGTTCTTTTTTGCCTATCGGGTCCGAAGTCCAAAAATACTATTTTGGCAATGGTGACGAAACATGATAGAAGCCCGTAGGGCCGGAAAATGTTTTTGTCTAATGCAAATGGCCGGGCACTGTCCGACAAAAAAGAGGGACAATTATGATAAGTTTCTGGAAATTTTATCTCTTGTTCACTCGTTGTTCGCTTAGTACCAAACAGTTAAGGAAAATCCCAAATGACTTACTACCGTGCTCTCCGAATCAATGAAATAAATAATGAAACCCAAAGAGTCAAAAGTTAAAAATATAATACAAAACATATGAAATGTGAGACTAAACAAGAACTTAAGATATCTAACCAATTTATAATCAATTGGTCCAATCTAAACTAACCTCGATCATACATTTCACTAATGCTAAAGTCTCAATTTGTAAGAATGTTGAAAAATCATTACAATTAATATGATGCATGACTCTAATCTGATGTTAACAAGTGCATTCAACAAAGACATGGTGCTCATCCTCAACTTTGCTCATAGTACACAATATACAAAGTTGCATGGAGTGCTCTATTTGCTACCAACATCCTTATTCTATTTCAAGTCTATGAGAGCTAGTTCTATGCTGAGTAATAACACATCTAAGTGAAGTAGAAATTCTAGATAGAAATAATCTTGCTCATAATGGTGCTCATCCTCAACTTTGCTCATAGTACACAATATACAAAGTTGCATGGAGTGCTCTATTTGCTACCAACATCCTTATTCTATTTCTAGTCTATGAGAGCTAGTTCTATGCTGAGTAATAACATGTCTAAGTGAAGTAGAAATCCTAGATAGAAATCCTAGCCAAGAGATAATCTTGCTCACAATACACCAACATAGGATTCATAAACTGTTGATCTTGGTACTTGGTTGCTGCCATAAGAAAAGTAAGAACTGCGCCTTGATCACTTCTCGTAGTGCAATAGGCTCCAATCTCCAATGTCGCCTATAAACATTCCACCTTGTGGCACATGCAATCAGATTTTTATACCAACCAATAGATAGAGTGGCACAAAAAGCTTGGTAGTGAAGTCTCTCATGCTCCATGGACCTCACCTTAGTGGCATATGTGAGAGCTCAGAACAAAGCTTCAGACTCAAGAGGCAAAAACTCTATTTCAGCAAGCAAAAAATACACAGGGAGTTTAAATCTTCACCCCAAGTTCATCATCAAAAAACAATTTCCAAACTTTCTCCACCTTTTGCCACCATGTCTTCTTGTACTTGGACCCCAAGTTTGAGCACCATAGAGAACCACCGGCTGTACAAGAGATCTGAACAACGCCTTCTTCAACTCCCATGTGGTAAGATGAGCAAGTCTAGAGCGATTCATGAGTCAATACAAAGCTCTAAACCCTGCATTGATTCTAATCTTCACACAAGTAGACCAACTATAGTCATGAGAAAATTCAAGGCCCAATTACTTATAAGAAGAAACCTGCTCCAAATGGTGTCCATAAAAAAAGGTGTGACACCTTTAGAACCCACCACAATCACCTTGGACTTGTCAAGGTTCACCTCCATCTTGGTTTGATTTCAAAATCAAAGAAGAGAATCCAATAGCTTCTATAAACTCTTTGGGTTGGTGGAGAGGAGCACTACATCATCTGCATAAAGGAGTGCATGTATCATCAAAGAGCCAACTTATAAACATGTAGCTCCAACTTCCATGAGTTGTCTCTCTAGATCATTGATGAAGATTCCAAATAGATTTGGAGATATAGATCATCCTTGAATTGCACTTATTGTGCTAAGGACATCTTGAAAGCTCAAAGATGAAAATCTCACAACCACTTTCTCATAGAGTCTAGAGATAGCACCAATCAGATCCGGTGAAACACCAACTTCAATGAGTCTCTTACTTAGAGATTTTCTAAGGACCTTATCAAAGGCCTTCCTGAAATCAATAAATGCAACATAGAGAGCTCTCCAAACACCCTTAGATTTCCACCACAAAACATGGAGTACCAATATGTGCTCCAAGGTACTGAAGTGTGATTTGAAACCAACTTGACTCTTAGCTCAAATTCTATACTTTTTAGCCCAAGTGCTCAACCTAGACTCCAAAATTCAACAATATGACTTGGCAAAGATACTACCAACTAGTATGGTATGGTAATTGGTGGCAACATCTCTCTAGCCAGACTTGTGAATAAGAACTATCTTCTTCAAGCACCATCTATCAAGAATGTCACACCTGATTGCCTCATTCAAGAGAGAAGTGAGTACTGGAATCAAGTGGCTACCACCACACTTCAGAAGTTCAACACATAGTCCATCAAGGTCTTCAGCCTTACCATTGACCAACTTCTTGGGTTGGTACTTCACATCAACTTCAGAGATGGTGAGAGCAGATCCAAGGCTAGGTGCAATGCTTGGAGCATCATGAAAATGTACAGATCATTCATATACAAAGCTCCTTTAGGTCTAGCAATGGAGATGGAGATTTGATGGTTACCTTCTTCCAAAAAGCCTTGGTATTGCTCCTCAACTTAGTGCTCAACTCAACCCCATTGAGTTAAAAAAATTTCCACTACTTGCACTTCACCAACTTAAAAATTTAGACCATTTCTTGATTTGCGCATGTCATCCTTGCACAAGGGCCATGCTAATCTTCTCTGTGTTTTTCCAATTTATTGGAAGTCCCCAAATCCCCAAATTGTACTAGATAGCACCCCATCATATATTTTACAATATAATATGCCTTGAGAATGGATCATATTCACAAGATATTGATCAGGTTTGCGGCTATTCCATTTGATATACCTATACCTCAACTTACTTTTGTCAGTTTTTCTTTTCAATTTTATTTTATTTCATGAGTTTTATTTTTTAATATACAAAATGAGAAATTCCACCAACTGCATAGAGCCACATGCATAAATAATTTTTAGGTTTCTTGTCTAAAATTCCACCCCTAGGCCCTGTTGGACAGTCCCTGACCTTCGGACCCACAAAGTATTTCATGTTCTTGGGCCGTTGGTTGGGAGCTTTGCATCTCGGGTTGGAGATGCAAAGGTTGGAGATGCATTATCTTTCATTCAAAAATAATGGTAAAATGTTAGGCTTTGATGATGTTCACAGGTAATTGGTAACCTGTCTGGCTGATCATCCTCTGAATGTGGTAGGGTTGCAAGTTCCATGATGCATGAAGGGCAAGGGCAATCACTTATTGACTCAGTGAGTTTTTATTTATTTTTTTCTTACAATAATAAATTAGCAAGAACTAAACTTTATCTTATAATAAAAATAATTTTCAAGGACACCATGTGCCAGTCTATGTTACATGTCTCTCAAATTATATATGGCAGCCTTTGTTTCTCCTTCCTCCTTTGTTAGACCTTTAGCACCTAGCGCCGTGATTGCATGTAAGCCTGACTTTTTTTTTCTTGCACGGCCAGAGATATCCATTGTGGCAGGTTTCTGACCTAAGCCCTATGGGGAAAGGTAACCATGTAGAACACATGAAGGATGGGAAGACCCCATCAAGCCATACAAGGGAGATACAAAAGAGGTAAAATGGGGCTAGACCCCAATAGTATCAATATGAGAAATCTGCCCGACCACACCTAATGTATCCAACCTATACAACTCATAAGATCTACAAACTACTGGAGTATCCAAAGAAGCATCACCTAGTGTGATTTCTCTCTTATGGATTGCACTAGCCAATGTTCTTTATAGAGCAATGGAGACACAATGTCTAAAATATGTTATAAAGTATGAGAGTGAGAGTGATAACACTGATGTCTAATATGGTAAGCTCTTGTGTGCTTCCTGAAAAATGTGTCAAATGTTTTGTCCATTGCTCCATATAACTCCAAGGCTAGAGGAACAAAAAGGTGACCTCGTTGGATACCCTATACTTGGAGACCTTGAGTGTTGTTGCTCTGCTTGTTGCCCATCCAAGGGATGAGTAATCACTCTCTCCAAAACTGCATCACTCATAGGGTATGTTACCACAACATTTGCCTCTATCACCTGATCATCTCAGACCAATTATAAGTCTGATCTGACAAATGTTGTCTACAAAGCAAGCAAAAGCTGTCTCCAAGCAAGGTATCCACTCTCTCATGCCATAACAAACATTGTATTACTAATGGCATCATTGGTAGTTATCCTTTATCCTTCAAAGGGACACAATGTCATATGGACTGCTGCTGCATCTAGTGTAAAACTTAACTCACAAGTGAGTAATGAAGATGCAAAGGGGTGAACCAAACCTAGGCAAAACCTCATCTTATGAAGATAGTTGGTGCAAGTTGGAAGCTACAGCATCTAGTGTAGAACCACACACACAAGTGAGTAATGAAGATGTAGACTGGTGGGCCAAACCAAAGCATAACCTCATCCTACAGAGAAGGTAGCTAGTGCAAGTCAAAATGTGTTAATGCACAATTGAGTTAGGATTCAAGAGCCTGCACCCTTGCTAGAGCAAGAGCAAAGACTTGCTCTGATGGCCCAAGGAATGGATGAGTCAACTAAGAGAGAATGTATTGTATGCTAAGATTATTGCTCCATCAAGGAAGACTGCATACATCTGGTCCAATCTGACATTAGTGAAGCAAAGGATGGAAGGTCATCTCGGCCCAAGGGGATAGACCATTTCTTTTCTTAAAAGGGAACCATCACAATTTCATTGGTAATACTTTATGTCCAAGATTTGTAGATTCATAGGTTTGATACTACCTTGCCTTGTTATCTTTCAACGTGAAAAGCTTAGCATCTCCATTGTTAAGAAGGACATGATCGCCTATATCTAAATTTTTTGTTCCTTTTATCTTTTCACTCCGAACCTATACAAGAGGAAATTATTCTCAGTCTTTGAGAGCTCAACAGGCGGTTTAATCCATCCACTTGCCAAATGCCAAGATGGTTACTCCTGCCCGCATGAAATGAACCTTTACACAATTGACCTTTAGTCTTGGGATATGCAAAGAATATTTGCCTCATAGTTGTATAGCAACTTCATTCTTCATATCAAGGTGAATTTTTTTATATATTTCCTATCATTGACATAGAAGGGCATTCAAAAGTGGGTTGTCATCAAAATATAGGAAATTATAAATTTTTTTATGTATAACTAAATTATTAAAAATAATATATTTATAATTAAAAATTAAAAGAAAATTAATCATCTTGAGGCTACCCATTGAACAAATACAAAATCTTTGATGTTGACAAAAGTATAAATCAATGAGTTAGAGCAATAATGGGGCTGTAGTATCACCCTAGTATTGTACATAGAGGAACATTTTATGAAAAGTGCTGTCTGGTCACTCTCAATTACAAAGAATATTGTATATATATTTTAGGGAGCCAGTATTTGTACCTCACCCTATTTTTATCCTGCCGATAAATAGTGTGAATTTTTTGGGATGCTGTAGAGTCACCAAAATTGACTAATAACTATCACTGAATGCAGAAGTCTCCAAGTCTATAAAAGAGAGTGCTTTAGACTTCCCCTAAGCACACACTCTCTTTCTACCTCTCTAGACCCTATCCTTTTTACTTTGCGCAAACATGCAGTACAAATCTTCTCTTCCTCTCCACTCTTCTCTTGGTTCCATTATGTCTATCCTTGTTACAATTCTCTTGAGGAAGCCATGGCCGCAGTAAAACCTTTGCTTTGACAAATGGTTATGCCTTGAAGATTCAACACACACACACGCTCTGCCAAGAGTGTCCCTTCCAGCTCATATTTGAAAAGATTGTCATATTTGGTTATCAAGAGTGACCAATGCAGAACACAACCATGAAGTGGTGGAAAATGTGGCTGCATATCCAGCTGCAAGAGCACTCTCCATGACAGAGGTTGAAACTATTCACAACCTGGCATGCATCAGAACACAACCTTGTGTTTTTTTGGGTTTCTTTACTAAACATGATGCTACCCACCTCTCAACAACAGTTGCTACCCACCTTTCCTACGCGGTCTCCTTTTTCTTGTTAATCTCCTCTCAACAGCTCAGGACATTTACAATATCAAGAAGGCCAAGAAGAGAAGGATGTTGGCTGGCAGAACAACAACTGAAGCCTTATTGGATACCTTGATTCTATGGGTTATCTAGCATGAGATCAAACAAAACTATGCTTGCAATCTTACCTGCCTTTTTTATCTTTCCTAAGTCAGCAGAGAACATTGCCAAATTATATTCGGCTAACAAGGTCTTTTTTATCAGCAGCATGTACAAGACCAACCAATATAAGATGCAATTATTGCATGTAATAGGCATGACAGCAACAAATGAAACATTCACTTTATTATATTGCTTTATGTAGATTGAGACTGAAGAGTTCTACACCTGGCCAATGTATGAACTGGAAAGATCTTTTGAGCAACTAAGCATCAACTCTCATGGTGTAGTTTTTTTCACAGATCACAAATTGGCACTAATGAATGCCATATCCTTGCTATTTCTAGATGCAACCATGATACTGTGTGTTTGGCATATCAATAAAAATGTACTGGCAAAGCAGCACTCTGCATTTGATGCAAATGATTATTGGAAAGAGTTCATGGGAGCATGGCAAGCTGTTATTAACTCTTGATCAGAAGCTGAATATGAGGAAAGCTTAGATCAGCTCTTCCAAAATGTCCCTCCAGCCATATTTTTCTACCATTTGGTGACATGGCTTTGCTACAAGGAAAAGTTCATCTTTGCTTGGATTTGCCACTACAAGCAGTTTGGCCATATTATCACATCAAGAGTTGAAAGTGCTCATGCAGCTTTAAAGAAATGGTTGCAGGTATCCCCCGGTGATATGCTTGGTGTCTGTTTGCTGCTTGAGAGAGCATGAAATGAGTAGGAATGCAACCTTAGTCAGACTAATCATGTCCAGCAAACACAACGATTTCATTGAACTCAGCCATCCTTTGTGGAAAAATGTCAAAAAAAGCATCTCCTGCCATGCCATGAAGCAAGTACACAAATCTCTGGCGCCTCAAGACAAACCATGTAGCAACATTTTTAATGGCTATACCTTGTAGCCATTGCATCAGAAGAATGTTGATGCAACTTTCTGTTGCAGCTGCCTTTACCATAAACAACTTTGATTGACAATGGTGGTCAAAACAACCAGCATCCGTGATGCACGCCCCACTTGTAGCACCCGCACCTTTGGCTGACTCAATAGAGCAGATCCAACAATGATGAAATGCTGATGCCTCATCAGCATCCTCTATTTGTGCACACCCTCGGGGAAGTTTGCATACCAGACCTTTGAGGTGCAAAATCCAGCAATAGTAGCAACAGGCAGCAGACCTACGGGATCAGCACATTGCAATCCATCTGCTTTTGAGTATATAGAGCAATCACAGCAGCGGTCACAACAGCGGCAATCACAGCAGGAGCAACTACTGCAAATAATAATAATAACAACAAAATTATGGATAAGCCTTCTCCATTATTGATAATAGTAATAAAAAACAATTATTACTATTTCGTGATATCTCGTCACATTAGCGATATTTTGTCACCGTTGCGTATTTTATTTCATAAAAAGCGACCAGGAACTAGCCTCCCCGGTTGCTTCTTATTTTTCTATATATCCATTTATCTGTCACATCGTCAACGTTCGAAGATTGATTTTCACAATTGGATCTATCCGTCACATCCCCAACGTTCACCAGGGATCACATGTACGAGGGTTCCATCTTCTAATCCTCTTATTTGATCTTTTGCCTAGGACAGGGCTATATATTATGAATGTCCTGACCTTTCTTCCACCCCTCACGTGATCTGTCTACGAATGAATAACACCAAAAAAATTAATATATACCTCGGAAGAAAGAGAAAAAGAATACAAAGTACCAAAGGGAAAAATACACAAAATTAATATATATCTCGAAGGAAAAAGAGTACAAAATACCACAGGAACACGGAGCCCAGAGAAAGGAACACAACCGCAGCGATACCAAGGCCCCCAAAACTACACCACATGCCGCAAAGTAACCTGAATATTACTGTTGGATTTATTAATGAGATATATCGTTTATGTTACTCAAATTTTAATAGTAATATTCTTTTAAAGAATATTAAGTAGACCCTTCTTTAATGATGACGACCCATTTTCTATATTTTGATGGTGTGATCCAATAATTAACGCATGTAAAATGGGCTTGCTCGTCGACGGACAGCGTGAAGTGGATCATTTTAATAAAGAAAGGGCCGATTTAACAATCCCCTTCTTTTGTTAACCTTTATGAGCCTTTTATCCTCCCTACTGTAATCTCTATAGCTACGTTACGGGTATCATAGAATCACTTTCTCCCACCCCCACTTTGACCCTAGGAGGAAGCACGTAGTGCCTCTCCCTCAGGTCTCGATTCTTTGGCTTTACAAGGGGGAATATAGTTTGACTACGCAGACGATGTATCGTACATGACACGATGGCAGGTCTCATGTCCTTTGGACAAAAAAGTGTGCAGAGAGGGAGAAAGAGAGCAATGAGAGCTTCACCCATACGGGCCAATATTTTTTCTTTCCATTTTAGTCGCGAAAGCAAATGAAGAGTTAATCTAAACTTTTCCATTCATATACAAATTTAATTGTCAAAATAAAGAAAAAATTATCGTCATAGACCAAAACATACCAATCTTGGTCAAAGAAATTGCGAAAGAAATAAAAATCAAATATAATAACATTAAAAAAAATCAAAAAAATTTATGATATTATTAGAAGGAAGAGGAGGTCAAGACTTCAGCCCATGTAGGGCTTACTGAAGTACCCTTTTGAAACTCTGGTTTTTCTTTTCATTATGGCCGCAGTATATATATATATATATATATATCTCTCTTTTGGTTTTGGAAATAGATTAGATCTAGATCTTCTTAGTGGACCCCAGATTGTATCTTCTGACAAACAGAATAGATTTCTTTGTATCAAAAGCATGATTCTATTCCCCGCTCTCCGTCGATGCCTAGAGAGCGTGAAGCCTCAATAGTGCTAAACAGCCTTTGAGTAGAGCCGAGATCATTCTATGCCCTAGCATCTCGTATTTGTCAGGTTGCCCCGCTTTTTAAACGGTTTCAGAGTTTATACTTATCGTCGTGCAGAGTTCTAGTATCCTTGGCAAGTTTCGCCATGGCATCCAAGTAAATGAAAACTATCTGGTGCTGCACTGTCCTCTATAGCTTCATATAGAAGCTAGAGGACTTTCAATGCCGCTTTAAGGTCTCATAGGGAGCAAACCCCATACCGTATAGTATGGTTCCATGGTATCCTTTGGTGTAGAAACACTAGAGATGGGAAGACCCATCAAGTTGTACAAGGGTGAGACAAAATAGGTAAAAAGAAGTTAAGCTCCAATAGAGTTGATATGTGAAATCTGCCCTACCGCACCTAAGATATCTGAGCTATGCCAATCGCATGATCTACAAACAATTGTAACATCTAAAGAAGTATCACCTAGTGATTGCTCTCCTATGGATTGCACCAACCATTGCCTTTGTAGAGCAATAGACACATGTTAACTTAAATATGCTACAAAGTATGAGAGTGAGAGTGGTACCCCTTGGCCCCTATCATGATAGTTCTCATGTACTACCTAACAAATGTGTCGAATGCCGTGTCCATTGCTCCGTATAACTCCAAGGCTAGAGGAACAAAGAGGTGACCGTGCTGCATACCCCTATGCTTGGAGACCTTGCAAGTTGTTGTTGCACTCGTTGCACATCCAAGGGGATGGGTAATCACTCCCTCTAAAACTATATCACGCATAAGGTTCATAACCACGACATCTGCTACTATCACCTAATCATCACAGACCATGTATAAGTTTTCCCTAACATGTGTGTTGTCTGCAAAGCATATGAATGCTCTCTCAAAGCCAAGTCTCCACTCTCTTGTGCCATAGCAAACACGATGTCCCTAATAGCATCATGGGTAGCTATACTCTATCCTCCAAAAGGATATCATGTCATATGGACTGCTGTTGTATCTAATATAGAACCACACTCACAAGTGAGTAATGAAGATGCAAAATGGTGGACCAAACTTAGGATCTCATCGCTATAGAGAAAGTAGTCGGTGCGAGTCAAAATGCCCTAATGCACAGTCGAGCTAGGATCCAAAAGCATGCATCCTTGCTAGAGCAAGAGCAAAGACATGCTCTAGTAGCATGAGGAATGGACAAGTCAACTAAGAGAGAATGTAATGTATGTTGATATTGTCGCTCCATCAAGGAAGACTATAAACCTCTAGTCCAATGTGGCAATAAAGAAGCAAAATATGGAAGGTCCTCGCATGCATGTGGGGACAGGCTATCTCTTATCTTTCATAATAACATCTGGAGAGAAAAGGATCTCTCTTCCACCTCTATCACATAAGTCTCCACAACCGGTCTATCAACAACCACAACACAAAAGAAAAGTAGGTTGCAAAGAGAGCCCGATTATCCAAAAATGCTATAGGTGTCATCTCTTCCAAAGATAACAAACCAACCCCTCCACATGAGATTAACAGAGATGTTTGTCTATGTGCCAAATCTCCTATCACACACTCCTTGGTCCAATAATATCACCAAAGACTCCCATAATACTCCTATCAAAGGCTCTTAGATGTGATAGGAAGGTCAAGGAGGGGGGAATTGTGCAAAGGAGGTAATTCGATCGACAAGCAATATTAGAGGAGAGAATACCAAATGCCACATGTGGATCTCCTAGTAACAAAAAGTCATCCACATGGAGAATATCCTCTACAAGGGCAACATCTAAGAAGTGTGTGATAAAATACTCAAATCCTACTAACACTCCACGAACATGCAGTCCATATGTAGATGTGATACACCCCTTTGGGAGCTCAAGGTGGAGAGGGATACCTAAAGGGGACTATGCCTTGCACTTTGACACATTGAATCTCAAGTCTACTAGATGTAGCTCGGTAGTCAAGTGGTCAAAGGCCTGCCTAATATGGTCTACAAGGTCCACAATGTGTACATCATTTGACAAGGAGGGAAATAACTTTGGCATGGCCAAAGTAGTAGATAAGAGAGCTCTAAAGTATGCCATGGCAAATAAAGGTCATCCGAAAGGATCTTCTTGACGTGTATCAATAATTGACTCCAAGATGATGACTCACTCTTGTGAAATACCGTGTTGGTAGTAAAGGAAAGTATGAGAGCCATGAAAAGACCACACAAAAGGAATAAAATTTGCAAAGGATCCACCAACCTCCTTAAGCTCTTCAAAGATGGATGTTTGTGAGATGCTATTAAAAGTTCATAACATCCATGTGTAGGATGACCCATTCCAGATGAATATCTAGAAGTGCCCTAATGCCTAGATATATAGCCTCACATCCTCCAAGTGTAGTTACTCCAAACTAATGTGGATTGAGGTGTTGTCAGAAGTGAGAATAATACTGAAGGACAATGATGCAGCTGACCAACTGCAAAAAGATCTCTCCAATGCATGGATATCCCGTAAACCAAGAATTATCTTTTCAAAAGGGATAGTTCCAATGGTAGAACAACTGAATGTAGCAAACTGATTACTAAATAGACAAAAAGAGGTGTATATCCCATAACCAAGAATTATCTTTTTGAAAAGAGCAGCTTCAATGGTAGAACACCAAGGTTTTCAAATGAGAAATTTTTGTGTTTATATTGGGACCTGGACAACAACCTGTAAAATTTATGTGTATAGGACCTGTACACAACCTGTACTATTATAAGAAAGAATTTTCCAAAAAAATAATAGTTTATAAATTTTAATTTCTGATATGGAAAATATTTTTATTTTAATGTAAGATTTATATTAAATATATTATATATTAAATATATGAAAAAATTTATGACATATTTGATTACTTGATTCATACTAACTGATCACACGTTCATTTATTGTTTTTAATTAATATTTATAGACTCATGTGTAAACCTTGACTTACTATAAATTATAACAATTCACTTTTTTTCCTTGATCCCCAAAATCTTACGGACGCTATGAAACTTCAAACATACCCCTATCACACCCACCATAATCTTTATCACGCCACGGATTGTAAAAGAGAGATCTTGTAGTGGACCCCAAAACCCCTCGAATGAATCCCCAAATGGACTCTAAATCCGAAAGTGGAGGGTTCTTATATTTTTCTTACTAATTTAAAAACGAAATTTGAAAACCCGAGGGGCTAAGCGCTTGTTTATTCCATCCTTAATTCAGGAAGGAAGCTTTGCTGCTGAGAGGTCGCAAGTTAAGATTATAACTTAAAAATGAAGGACTTGACGAATTCCCAAGGACAAATTGCCCATGCCCTACTTTTTTCATCAGCCATGGCTGGTCGGTAAGCAGAGGGCGAAACAAACAGCTTCACCCCTCTTTGTTTTTTATTATTGATGAGGTTCTAAGAAGCTCTACGTCAATTTTTGGTAAAAGGTACCTAGTTAATTACTAATTTAATTTATTTGATGATATTATTTTTTGTACAATAGTAGAAAGTACACCTTGGTTCATAAATTTTAATATCTCTTGCTCATAGCGCGTTATGAGAATGAAGGGTGGGATTTGGTCTAAGTGACCTTTGACGGCTGCATCGGTAACCAAGATTTGTTTTACAATAAGAATTGGGTTATACTCTGCTTGCTTAAGCGTCTCAGTTAACCTAACCCCACAATTTAATAAATTCTGAGTTCGCCGCATCAAGGTCTGACAAAATTGAGCAAAAGCCCCTACTTCACTATAAGGGGGGCCATTTGGATGTAAGACCCGAAGTGCGACAAAATCAGAAAGTCTTTTATGCACTTCCGGGGAGATAAAGCCTTGAGGGTATTTCTCTATATATGATAGATCTGGAATTTATATATATATATATATATATATATATATATATATATATATATATATATATATATATATATATATATATATAATATCTATAAAATTTTATTTGGCTTTATGTTATCCCGCGCACTCATCCAAAAACAATAAAGTTCATAAACATAGCCAAAGTGCTATTTCAGAAGTAATAGAGGGATAGTTTGTCTACAAAGCATACAAACTACACATGATCCGGGCAGACTTATACTTGGTTCGAGATGATCAAGTGATGGTAGTGGATGTTGTGGTTATGGACCCTACACGTGATATAATGTTGGAGGGAATGATTACACATCCCCTTGGATGGGCGGCCAGTGCAACAATAGAAACTTACAAGGTCTCCAAGTATAGGAGTATGCAGCAAGGTCACCTCTTTGTTCCTCTAGCATTGGAGTTATATAGAGTGATGGACACAATGTTTAACACATTTGTCAAGGAGTGCGCAAAAGCTTATCATGTCAGGCGCCAGGGGTACGTACCACTCTCACTTTCATACTTTGTAGCATATTTTAGGTAACATGTGTCCATTGCTCTATAGAGTGCAGTGGCTGGTGCAATCTATAGAAGAGTAATCACATTACGTGATGTTTCTTCAGATGCTCCAATTGTTTGTAGACTCTACTACTTACATAGCTTGGATATCTTAGGTGCTGTAGGGCAGATTTCTCATATCTACTCTATTGGGGCTTAGTACCATTTTATCTATTTTGTTTCACTTTTGTAAGGCTTGCTGGTGTCTTCCGTCCTTTGTGTTTTCTAAGTGGTAGCCCTTTTTTTATTTCATAAGTAGTTAAAAGTAAAGGAGAGGGGTATAAAAAAAGGTATTAAAAATACAGTGGTTATTAGTCGGAATTATTACTCACAATTCATGGATTTATATAAAATCCATGTTTTATGTTTATCAAAATAAATTTTTTTTACCAATTGTATATAATAAAATTGATTAATAATGCTAGTAACTGTTGCGATTAAGGCTAATAAATTGGGCCCACCGGCTAAAGCGGGCAAAACAAATTAGAATCTGCTACAAATTCCAACTAGTGGAGCAATTCTTGCGTATGAAAACATAGTATTAGATAAGTTAAGAGCTAAAAAGATAAATTTGGTTAAAACAATAAAGCCAGGCCCATAGTGCTGCTCTTTCGATTAGAAAAGTCGAAAAAAGAAATCAAAGATATTGAACGTATCCCGGTCGACTGTAAGCTCAAAATAGAGGCGGCCATTGGTTTGTTATGAGCTCCCATGCTGAAAGTCATTCATGCTTTTGAAGAAATTCTGAGTGTGAATCCTCCGAAGTCGGGGCGTTAAGGTCGTCCGTAGCCTCCCTCTTTTTTTGAGACTTTTTGTGGTCAAACTTAAGTTTATCTAGCTCAATTTTTTTTTTCTCATTTTGTGCAAGCTATGCATGTCTTTTGGTACAGGGCTCTGTCTTTTTGAGCGTGAAAACGCTCAAAAAGCACCGCCCGGCCTACAATGACAGCAATAGACAGAGGTTCCCAAAAATTGTCCTATGCTCAATCAGTTGCCCACTGTTCAGCAGAATTTACCGGCTCTAGCGGCAAATTCACCATCCGGTGTTTCTCTGCAGCTGAAGCATAATAATAAAAAAAAGAAGCTTCTTTTCGTTTTTTTTCAAAAACGGGAAGGTCACTTGGGATTTGTTTCACAGTTTATTTACAAAAGCCCCTCTAAACTGTTCAATATTCTCCCTGTACCTGGCCAAATTTGTTGAATAGTACCGTGGAGCTTACTCAATATCAAATCCCACGTTTTTTTTTTTTTTTGGTTAATTTTCGGTATTTGAAACAAAAAACATCGCATCGAACCAATACTAGATTATTCTAAACTCAATTACTATTTTTGCTAAGAAAACCCTAGAATTCATTGCTGGAAGAAAATATGGAGACAGCAGAAACTTAAGCTTAATGAACGAGTTGAAAAAGTATCATTGTCTATCAATACAACTTCTTCAAATACATGCGACAAAGACGACGCGTTGCGGTCTCATCCACAGACTAAGGATCGCATCAAGGATGATCATAAGAGCTCTCTCTGATCTCCATTTTTCCATCAGCTCGGTAATACATTTTTTTCTCCATGCACTTTGTGAGACTTTCGGCCCCGAACAGGCTTTTAAACCACTCGTAGAAGGAAGGAAAATGCGACATAACAGGAAAAAGGTGCCTGTTCATCAAAATATATCAACATATGAGGCAAAGTACTCGGTACTCGTCAGGCACAAATAGAAAACACATAAAAGAAGGGTACAAAAAAAAAGTCAATCGACCAAAGATCACATAATACAGCCTGAAATGTACATGCAAGTAGGTAGCAAAGAAACTTAATGTTATATTAGTCAACCTGAGCACTAAGGCCAAATAAAAGCGAACGTGAACCTCATCACACGGGGTATCTGCTTGGATAACTTTTGCCATTCCATAATCAATAAAAGGTTTATTTGAGTTTCCTGCTTAGACCTTATGGAGAAACACTACCTTATTGAAGGTGCGATTAGTGGATCACGAAGGATAGGATGGCTAAGCTTCATGAAGCTAATAGGGCAAAACTTGTTTTCTTGGAATCTACGCAAATTTCACAACCCACTCCACTCCTATCTGTACACTTTGGAGTTTTATTAAGCTTATGAGGACGTGGTGGTTCCCGCCGCCAGCACCACGTCTACAAAAGGCGGACGCATTGCGGAAGGCGAAGGTGTTGTTTTTGTGTGTGTCCGTCGTAGCCGGTTAATTGTCATAGGCGAAAGTGCTATTTCCTGGCCGTCCGTCTTAGACGGTCAAGTGTCGTAGGCGAAAGTGCTGTTTCGTCCACAGAAGGATTTTTGATTTTCAAGCTGCTCGTGTTTCGTTTAGGTGTAAACCTAAAGCTATGTTGAAGATCCAACTTATAATCTATAACACCTGCTACGTGCTATTTGCAGAAATATTAATTCAAACCTCCTATCACGGATTTCCTCTCGAAGGTGATCCTGGTCAGGGCTATAAAACTCCAGTTGATCGTCGTTTGCCACATGATAACGCAAGCATATATAATAAATGGTGTTCATATAGACGCAAAGTGTATAATTGGCCACGTCGGTTAAAAAAAAATTTGATTATTGAATACTAAGTAACGAATAAGGTAAAACATCCACTCCAGTAATTCTTACTATAACGCTTTTCTAAACGAAGCCCAAATAAAACAAACAGTTGAAAGAATTTCAAATCGAACAAAAAAATAAAACCGCAAATTGAATCTTTTCGAATAGATAGATAATTATCTTTCCAAAGTCCACGACATAGCAAAAACTAAAATAATAAATATAATTTTTTATTTACGCATTTTGGAACTGCAAACAAAGAAAGAATCAAAGAAACTAGGAAAAGCAAGAGAACAAAACGGAGTGAGCCACCACCAGAAACAGGAATTAGTATAATGAAGATTCAATGAAGATTATACTCAATACGATGAGGAATCGTAGTACAGACTAGATGGCTACTTCCTTACGAGTTCCATATGTGAGTCACTTTTCAGAGAGCAAATCGTCTTTGAAGACATATATTGGAGATATAATTATTATCTTTGAATATGGATATAGTGATGGCAGTTTTCGAAAAGAAGAATGTACCCTCGTTACCTCGGTACATATCCAAGTATAAATACCCATTACTTTTATAACCGAATGGAAGGTGTCTATGTCCCATACAGCAACATAATACTAAATTCTATGTCACCATATGGGACAGAGAATGCTAGTACGTAAATACTCTATAAGACCTTAGGACCTTATGGTTGGACCTAGAAATGCATTATTGTTTATGTATTATTACAGAGAAATGTATAATAATGCATTTCTCAATTATAGTTCTTCTTAACTCGAAGAAGACTTGGGAGGAGGTGCTCGAGGATGACGATCTGTTTCGCAAGGCGCTAACCTCCTATTCTTCAGTCCGAAATGCTTTCGCAGACCTTCGAGCGATGGAGGAGACTCAACACTTTTTCACTCGCCTATCGGCGTATGTTCAAAAGACAAAGGGCCTCAGTGAAAGCGACTTGAAAGAGAAGGGCCAGCCGGCTCGTTCCCACCTTCTCTGAAAGTCTTGATGGGTGAAACCAATCAAGGGATGAACAAGAATAGAGATTTTAAGTGCAATTGAAAAAAAAGCTGTAACCATAGTTTGAAACTGTTTTGACGTAATACTAAAACTATGCCAGAAGGTGCAAAATTAATTGGAGCAGGAGCAGCTACCATTGCTTTAGCGGGAGCTGCTGTAGGTATTGGAAACGTTTTTAGTGTGCGCCTCGGCAGAGCGCGTTTGGATCAGCGAAGGTTGACAGATTATCGCACGGCCTTAGCCCTAACCTGTAGCGGGAACAGACCGCAGGGAACCATAGCATGGGTTTCGGCTGAGTTTCGTCGCACGGTGTTCACGAGTGCATCAGAGTCAAGCGTTACTCCATCTAGCGGGACTTTGTTTCTCAGACAGGGCCCCGGGATTGTCAGACAAAAAAAGAAAAAAACCGATGCTTTCAAAAAAAAAAACTGCGCGCCAGAGTCAAGCCTTCGGACTTCAAGAGCTTGCTAGACAACATAGTCTGATGGGCCTGTCGGAGGTGGCCTGTAGGACCTTCCTATAGTATTTGGTGTACGCCTTGCTCACCATTTTGAGCTATTGCTTATATTCTCCCCTGCACGCGCCTCGAATTCATGCCTTGAGCCGTGCAAAGCGCTCTGCTATTTTACCCTTTACCGAGGGGCCAAGGAGTCCGACTGATAGGTGAAACCCCTAAAGTGGCTGAACGATATGCGAGAGAGCCGAAGGCGCGAAGAGCAGAAAAAAAAACATTTTTGGTTTTGAAGTCTTCTTCGGACCCGAGGGGCGCTTTGTTTTGTCAGACAAAACAAAGGAAGGAGAGTGAAGGCCGAAGAGCTTTAAAATATCTAGAAATTCGTATTTTTCGTTTGGAGATTAATCAAACGATTTTGGGCCGATTGAATTAGTCTAAAGGAACCACGTTACACGCGTGGATTGACCTATTTTTCACCAGAGTCCCGTGGCACCGGAAAATAGAAGCTTACTTATCATATGGAGAGTGGCCGAGTGGTTAAAAGGGACAGACTGTAAATCTGCTGAAGGTTTTCTACGTAGGTTCGAATCCTGCCTCTCCCAAGTATACTTCGTATTTTTCAAATAGAGGCGAAGCACCTGGTGTTTCAGGTCCTTGAGGACTAACCGCTTACAGTCCGTAGGTCCGCATAAAAAAATGGCAAAAACATTATTCGACCAAACGTCGAATGCAAAAACACATAATAGATCCTCTCCCTTTGAATACTGAATCTGAGAAAGCGGAAGATTTCTCACCAGATATATATTAAATTTTTCTTTTTAAACGGTATTTAAATTACTTGTAAGATCAAATATCTCAAGTGGAAGATATCCCATGCCAACAGATTCCAGGAGATCCATGCTCTACGTCCATAAAATTTCTGGATTCCTTTACAAGGGGTAAAAAAGATCAGAAGAAGCTTATTGGGGCTTTCTTTAACCACCTCCTCCGCTTGGACAATTTGTCTGAACGTTTTCTACATATGACTGGTCCCCCAGGAACAGGTTAAAGTGTGTTTCTTTTGTTTATGAGGCTTCGGTGGGCTCTATTAAAACATGCCCCACCACTTTGGTGAAGATGAATCAGCCACTGGGTTTCAATGTCATCTAATTTAAAGAGAAGATGTTATGATTGTTAACGGGGGTTTCAAAAGTTGTTTTACGGGTATCCATAAAATTCTGCAAAACTTTTTATTGTAAATTTGTAAAACGTTTATGGGTTGCATGGCGAGGGTTCTGGAATTCTTAACCATATAAATTCTTACGGGTTGTGAAGACCCCCAACCCCCCCCCCCCCCCCCCCCCCCCTTAATGAAGATATGACAATACTAAAACAGCTAGTAGAAAGAGAAAAAATTTCAGGTGAACTAAAACAAGTAAATGTATGACATGAATTCAGCTATTCCGGTTGGGTCCTCATCATAGGCAGTGAATATCTGGGTATGAAAGAGACTTCAGGAGCTATAGAGAGGAGAATGATAGTCTTTCCAGCTCGTAATGTTGTCAATGCTAAGAAATTACTTATCAAAGAAGAGCGAGGTCTATTCTTGGGACCACTGTCCATGGAGATAAGTGAGATCTCCAAGAGGGCTCTTTCTATGACTGACGCTGAAGCCAAGGCCATATGAAAAACCCTTAGAAATATTGTCATAGTCTATCAGAAGAAAACCAGTTATGTTGTTAGAACCTAAATCAGATACGCGCTTGGATTGATGCACAATAAGAGGCAGGAAGAGGAGGTTATTTAGGTTTTACAATCCGTCCTCATGACCACAAAAGGAACAGTGAAGCTAGAAGACGTTCTCTTCTGTACCCTCAGTATCAAACACACTTAGCCAGGTATTAAATCCTTGTCCCAAAAAAATCTAGAAAATTATAAATTTAATATTAATTTAATATCAACGCGGAATGCACTTGAAGGTCTAATTCTTTATCTGTGGAATTGGTGATGTATTCTTCGGATAGTTATGTCGATTCTCGATTGTCTCATTGGTGGTTCTTTACTGTTTCATTGGCACTATTTCCTTTGGTGAGGTATGTTCTGTTTGTATAGATTGATTTATGTAAGTATCTTTGTTCTCTATAGGGCTCAGATATAGTTCCATCCAAATTTCCACCCCATTGGGAATCTACATTGAAAGCCCTTCTTGAGCTGAACACCTTCTACATACATACATATGTACTCACTACTCCTGATTTTATTTACTTTCTATGCAAACAGAGCATACCTCACCAAAGGAAACAGTAAACAACCACAATGAGACAATGAGACTATCGAGAATCCAGTAAAACTATCCGAAGAATACACAAAGCCACACCTCCACAAACAAATAATTACACCTTCAAATGCATTCCACTTTAGATCTATTCCATGTATTCCATGCATCCATGTATTTATTATATAAATATATAAAATATTCAAGGCCGCCTTATGGCAGACTACCTTCAAGGGTAATCTCAATACACTCGTTAGAAGAAGAGACTATTCCCAGAAAATCAAAGTTGTTAAGCAGAAAAGTTTGTAAGAATTATTCCACCCTTCAAAATAATCTTGGAGGCATCTGACATTAGAATACGGAGAAACTTCAGTAATATAAAAATTAATGGTGCTATACCTTTCCAATATGAAAATATGAGAATGAGTCCTCGGATAGAACCAAAGAATCCTGGGTTCACCATAAAGTGGTGTAAAGAAAATTGTGCGTCAACATGTCAATGTATTCATCGCACAACAAGCAAAGGAAAAAGGATATGTTATTATTGACTTGGTGAATTGCTTCATTAGTCTCGTTGTAGGTTTATTTTCTGATCAACTAACAACCCTACACAGGGCTGTAAGCAAGACCAAGATTTGCTATCCAATCCGTCACGGGTGATCTGGCATTTGATTTCGTGCCTTTTTTTAAACTTGGCTTATTCAATATAAGTTCGAAAATTTTGTGACACCCGAAACCTAAAGGACTCACAAGCATTTCCCGGTTAGCCAGAGAAGAGAGAAGAGGAGACCGCGTAGGATGGGAAAAACGAAGGACGGGAAGACCCATCAAGCCGTACAAGGGAGAGACTAACAAGATAACATGATACTAAGTCCCAATAGAGTCTATATGAAAAATCTGCCGTAACGTGCCTAAGATATTCGCGCTATTCAAGTTATACGGTCTCCACATAACTGGAATATCCAATAAAAGATCACTTTGCTAAATCCCAATAGAGTCTATATGAGAAATCTACCGTAACGTGCCTAAGATATTCGCGCTATTCAAGTCATACGGTCTCCACATAACTGGAATATCCAATAAAAGATCATTTTGCTAAGTCCCACTAGAGTCTATATGAGAAATCTACCATACGGTCTACACATAACTGGAATATCCAATAAAAGATCACTTTGCTAAGTCCCAATAGAGTCTATATGAGAAATCTACCGTAACGTGCTTAAGATATTCGCGCTATTCAAGTCATAAGGTCTCCACATAACTGGAATATACAATAAAACATCACTTATGTAATTGCTCTCCTATGGCTTGCACCCGCCACTGCACTCTGCCAGAGTAGTTGCATCCAAATAATATTTTAGCTTTTATTAACTAAAATGTGCTTGACTCAACATCCAATGTCGAGCTGAGCTCGACTTTGTTATCTTCAAGCTTCAATCTGTAAGTGCACTTCGGATACCCATGCCTGTGTGTAGCACTCACCTTTGAACAGGTTTTTCTTAGTGAAGATGAAGACCTTACCCTCGAATTTCCGACACGCCTTGACATCAGCTAGTGAGCGCGCTTGCTAGGTGAAGATCCCTCCAGCAGCAATACTTCCCAAGGAATTGATCACGTGCACGACCCGATGTGATGTATTTCAAGGACATACATCGAAAGCCTTTCGCTGTATTTTAAGAAAACAGCCGCAAAAGATGGATTAGATTGACTTTCATGAAATCTGCAGGCGAAGTAATCTGCAAAAAACCTCTGCGAGAGAAGATATTTGGGGGATATAAGCTGGCAGATATATGTAGAAACCTGCAGAAGCACAAGTTTGTAGCAAGAATTTGATCAGTGGGAGATGACCTTGATCAACGCACGAGCGAGTGCCAAACCGGGATAGGGAGATAAGAAATTAAGCAAGGGTGTCGGGAGAAGAAATTTGCGAAAAGAACACTCGATGGGGAGTCCAGAAATTAAGCAAGGGTGACATTTCCGTGAAATCTGCAGGAAGCAATCTGCGGGAGCGGAAATCTAGGGGACAATAAATCTGCAGGAAAAAAAATCTGTAACAGGTATTGATAAGCGGGAAGTGAATTTAGAGTGATACAATTAGAGAGATCCGGGCAAAATGAAAAATTTCCGGACAAATTTCCGCTGTTACGATGCATTTCAAAGGCAACACTAGTCATGCCATCATAAAATTACTGTATTTTGGAGTGTATTTTGGGACCAAATTTGCGGAGCCTACCTTCGGCACACCGTTGGGATAGAGAGCCAAACACTACTAGCATAGACGGGCTGTTAGACCTGCATGTGAACTAGACATTTAGGATGGATTGGACATTTAGGGGTACAGGAGATATCTGGTGGTTGCAGATAGTCTTTTCTCACAGTATCCGCTTCTTCTTCTTTGTTTTTTGTCCTTTCTCTATTTTTTCTTTTACATTTGATATATAACATGTGTCCACTATGTCTTGCTTTCTTACCATGGCCTTTTCTTTGCACTCGTTGGATGTGTACATTTTCAATAGATTCTCTCCTCATACTTTTTTGTGTTCGTTGGCACATAGCCATAGACTAACTACCATAGGTATTACTTTTCATTTGGCACTTCACAACCCATATGTGCAAGCAAAGGTAGATCTTTTTGTTAACATTTCAGTTTACACCCATAGTTGCTCAGGTTTCTCCAGATGAAGTCCCTTCTATCCACAAGTCATTTACTTTGCCTACATCAATGGTATGCCCTAAAGGGAGTGATTGTCCTATAGAGGGTGCCACAACATTTGTCACCTCTATCCTTGATCTTCTTATGATGGACTTTCTAGACCCTCCCTCAACCTTGGACTTGCTACAACCCCTACCACCCCACCATCATCATAGGATCATTCTCTTCCACCTGAGCCCTTACAACATCCATATATCCAACCCATCAACACCCTACATAATCTTGTCTAGATTGTCCATGGGTAGGGATTGGCCTAGTACAACACAAAGTGAGATCTTGATGTTTGTGTATGTGCGCAAAGGCCATCTCTCCTATTCTCCCTTCTTCTATACTCTAGTAGTATCTCTACAGGCTCCTCCAGACTTGTACACCTAGATACACTCTTTGGACCCTATCCAAGTATTCCTACCAGGTTTGCCTTGACCATGGATGTACATTAGTATCCTTATGCCTTTATGTCATCTTGTTGGCTCCACACTCTCCTTACTACTACAATATATATTGGCTGATGACTAGGGGAGAGATGTTTCCATCTAGACCTTATTAGCACTGATTCCACATACTTTACTCCTTCTAGCTTATGAGGGTGCTTTGGGACATCAAGAGACTGCCTCTGGGAATCATAGGTTTTTGTCTAGATATTGATCAATCCTCCAAGATGAGTACACAATTGAGGCTTGAGCAATAGTGTGATGCTCCCATTTCTTCAAAATTTGCTTTTGTTGATCAAATCATGCTTAAGTGCTAGAGAGAGACCATGGGGATCTGTAATTACTAGGGGAATACCCCTAAAAGAAGATGCCACTTGTAGTTGTGTACTCATCTTGGAGGGTTGACCAATATCAGACAGATGTAGGATAATCCTAAGTGTTTTATGTAGGAAGAGCACTTGAAGCGTTGTTGTACCATTTGGAGTGCTTGAAGGATGATGAGCACTTTGAATGCTCACCGGTTGGATGCTTACAGGCCCAAGTGCCAAGTACCCCTTGAAAGTTGCACTTACATGCTGCCTTGATTTTGAATGCATTGCCAGATCAGCTAGGAGTTGCTATGAAGGGCTGTTATACTCAAGCCAACCATTGGCACTTGATGGGCAAGCCTAGTACATGGGAAATGAGTGGAGGAGAATCATTTATATGTGGGAGAATAACATCTGACCAAAGATGCCATGAAGATGCCTTTGCATGTTGTGGTGCTCCCATTTTTTCAAAATTTCCTTTTGTTGATCATATCAGGCCTAGTGCTAGAGAACCACTTGGAATGATGGAATTACTCAAAGAAGCACCTCAAATGGAGGGGCACTTGGAGGAATGACCCTGGCAAGCTAGAGTGATGGAGGATAATCTTGAGTACTCTCAGGCCCCCTACTTGTAGGATGTTCAGCACTCAAAGTGATATAGGATAATCATGAATACTGACACAAAGAATGGGTTTAGAGGCCACATGAGTTACATGGCCTAGTGTTAGGGTGCCAAGAAAAGTGGTGTCAAAAGAAGTTGAGAAGCACTAAAAGAGGTTTAGAATGACCCCCAATGCTTGAGGATGGAACAACACTCAAAGTGTTAAGGGATTATTTAGAGTGCTTGCAAGAGAGGTGTAGAATTACCTCCAATGCTTGAGGATGGAACAACACTCAAAGTGTTAAGGGATTATTTAGAGTGCTTGCAAGAGATGCAGCACTCGGAGTGCCCACAGGTGAGGCATACAGACTCAAGTGCCGAGTGCTACCTTGGAACTTGGACAGAAGTGCGGCTGCAATTTGAACTTGCCACCAATGGCACTTGCCTCCAATGGCATGTGCCACCAAGGAAAATTACCTACAGGATAACCATTGACACTCAACATCCAAGTGTGGCATGAGAGAAAGTGGTTGGTAAATGTATTTCCAGCATGTGGGAGAGTGACTTTGCACCAAGGACATAGAGGTGGATGAAGACAAATATGAAGAGGAGAAAGGATCCTTCACTTTGCAAGGATCAACCTCTGCTTCAAGAGAGAACAAACAAGGAGAAGAAATATGGGAAAGTACTCAGTTTTCTCCCCAAGTGCAGGACCAATACATGGACAAAGGCCATATAAATGAAGAAGAGCACATAATGGAAGAAGCGCCATTTCCCAAGCAGGCATCATTGAGTCTGGATATGCAGGAAGAAGAAGCAACAGCTGAGATGCAAGATCAGGCCATGTGCTCAAAGGACCAAGAACTTTGGCCAGAGAGAGAAGAGGAGGCCAAGGATCAGATAGAGGAAGAGGATCAAATCATAAATATCACAAAGAAGAAGTGGATGCCAACATTGTAACTAATTTTCTTGAGGCTGCACCTGAAGGAGGCACCCACAAGTTCCAAGTTGGTACAGGTGTGGAAGGGCTCAAGCTTCATTATCTATTTGGTGGGCATTGCACTGCAAATTCTTGGAGATGTTGTTGCACCAGTATCAAGCCAAGTGCCCTAATATGGTGGACTAAACATTATAATCAAAGCCATGCACAAGTAGGTCTATGCTTGGAAGGCAAGAGAAGATCTGGTGAAGGAAAAGGCAGTGAAGGCCAAAGACCTATACAAGGCAGAGGCTTTGAAGGTAAGTGCCTTGTTGTAGGAGAACCAGGAGCAGAAGAGGAGAATTAACATAGCAGAAAACAAACAAGGTCATCAAGCATCAAAGACCAGGAGGTTTGAAGAGGATCGGAAGGCACTCTGCCTTGAGTTTGATTAGTTCAAGAAGGAAGTTGAAGACCAATTTGCAGCAAGTGCAAGGAGGTAAAGAGCACTTGGAGTGCTCTAAAAGAGAAACATGAACAAGCAGTAATGTTGGAGTTGCAAATGCAAGAGTTATAGAAGGAAGTATTAGTGCAACTAGAGCATCTCACCAAGAAGGCCAAGGAAGAGAGAGTTAAGAATGCAAAAAGCTTCCAAATGATGGAAAATCAAAAGGCCAAATGGAGCAAATAGTTGAAGCAAAGAGAAGCAGACCAATTGAAGGCACTATGTCAACTAGAGGAGACCTGGCACTATTCATAGAGATTTTGAAGATGTGACAACCCAACAAATATCACTTTTGTGGTAATCATGTAAGTAAAGTTCATTCCCGTAGAGATACTGGTCAAAATTGGTCAAATACAAAGCAAAGTAACAACTTCAGGTCTTCTTGGGTTCTTCTTTAATCTCTCTGGTAGAAACTACACCTAGAAAAGAGTAACAAGCACTGACTTGTAGTCTTGTCACAAATTAACACTCCTTTATCACAACTCTATCAAATCTTTCCAAAAAATCTTGATTGTGATGATTTAGGCTCTCCCAAAAAATGGCTTTTCACTAAAAAATGACTTCACCCCAGAATGTGTTCCACCACTCCCCTGAAGGCACAACTTCCTTGATCAAAATTGTTTCACATCAACTCTATGTTGCACTCACAAATGTAGAATACTACCAACTCCTCCTCCAAGGCTAACACTCCAAGACTCAAGACATTGCTCACTAAAGAACTCAATGAGAGAGAGATAGTTTCAAATGAAAGGATGATGAGTACCTCTTCATCCCTTGTTTATATACTTGTGAAATAGTTACGCACCAAAGTTACTAATTACTGGAGTAACTCAAGTTACTAGGCTGAATGTCAAGTAAAGTCAAAAAATAGAAAGGAATATCCATTCACATGGGCATATTCCCCTAAGCATGTGGTCTTATCTTGACCCAACCACTAAGTCAAGGATTCCTTCACATGGGCTATCCTTGACTAAAGAAGAATCCAAAACAAAAAGGCTTGCGGCCCCAAGAGTTCTCAACTCTTTCCTCAAAGCAAAACACCTAGGAATAATATCAAGTCAACACACTAAAATCCAAAATAGTGGTGCTCATCTTTTCTACTTCCTCTAAAGTAAGGTCCCCTCTATCTTAGCTATGACTAACTTTAGCTAATCATGACTTATGTAGAATCATCCTTTATCTCTATATAAATAATATCTCTCAAGTACTTTTAATACCAAGCTAAATATCAAAATATCACACACATGCATAAATGGGTGTTACATTTACCCCCAGACTAATTTTTCACTTTATCCTCAATGGGTGTTACAGATCTGCCAAGGCATTGCTTTGATTGCACTTCACTCAAGATCAAACACATAGAATGAAAATCAAGACAGTGGAATCCAACATCCAACAAGCACTTTGATTTGCACTTCAGAATTCTCCAAACACTCACAAGCACACACAAAAAATTGATACTCAAAATTAAGCTCAAACGATGAGCACTGTTTCACAACACTTTGCTTGATCTATTTCTCCAAAATTCTGAGCACTAAACAACATATGACTATGAATTCCACCTTTAAATAGTCAAGCAAATGATAGTTACTAATAACTATACCATTTCCTAACACCTCTAACAACCTAAAAATCCAAAATGACAATGCACCTCATATTTGCCTCTTCAAATCTCAAAACTATTACTATTCCGATCTGATGTCTACTTCTTCTTCGGTTTCCAATCCCAATCCCAAAGTAACCTCACATACTACTCTATCCTTGGGTTTCACAACTACTAAATCCTCTACCAATTTTACTAATTCTTCACTCTAATCTACAATTACATTAACAGGTAACCCATCTAACTCTTTATCTCTCGACCCACTCTTCTCTAACATCTCCACTGGTAACTCCAAAGATATCTATACTCCTACATCATCTACTTTGGGTTTCTCTCTTACATCCTTCCAAAGTTTATCTATCTCTAATTTTACAAAGTCTAATCAAATCGTGATATTATCGTCTAATATCTTCATATCTACATGAGTTCTGAGACTAATCAGCAAGGCATTCAAATCTTTATCCCTTGCATTTCTCCTCCTTGTCTCTTGCACCAATAGCTTCAACTTGTGCAATCTCTTTTCTTTGATCCGGACATTGGCTTTTGTACTCAGCATCACATTTATCTTTGTTACAATCTCCTTCAATGGCTCAAGTCTCATTCATCTCTCTTGTTCTTGATCTGCAAGCCAATCTTCCCTATACATTGCCAGTTTTGCCTTGAACTTCGGCTTTCATTGTCTCCTTTTCCTTTTCCCTCTGCACAATCTTATTCTCCACATTACGGAGTAACTCTCTAAGTCTTTCTTCTTCTCTATACCTCACGGTCAACTCCCTGTGCCAGAGCTGCTTCTTTTCTTCTACACTCTCCATCACTTGATCAAGCTCTTGCTCCTTTTCTGCTACCCTTGCCATAGCATGAATAATGTTTAATCAAGAATCAGCAAATTGCTATTTCAAAATTCCATACTCTGCTATTTGCCTTTCTCTTGCTATGACATTTTGCTCTTTGATTCTTTCTCTACTCCCCACTTCTCTCTTCAAGTTCTCAATTACTTGATTCTGTACCACTGCATCTATTTGTAGTACTTCTCTCTCTTCCTCACCTCAGATTACACTCTTCTTCAACTTTGAGTTCTCTTCCTCTAATCGTGCTAACACCTGCAATACACTCTTCACCTCTGAACACTTCAATCGCATCTCCTTCTTCTTGTGCTCCAACTTTACTAACAATGGGCACACAATCTCCCTTAGATACTCTACTCCTCCACTTGAGCTTATCTTGACTTGCAGACTTTTCTCCTTCTTTGCTTCTTCTTCACTTGACACTCACCTTCTCAGCCGCAATTGCCTTATTGGGATGGATTCTTTGCTCCCCAAACTTCCACTCTCCACTTCTCTTACCTTACTTGACCCCGCTTCATACTTTGCCTTCCTTCTATAGCAAACTCCTTGTTGAATGGTCACGCGCTTCTCCTCCTGCTCTGGAACTTCTTCTTCTGTGTGTAAGTTACATTCTTCTTCTATTTCCATCTGTCCTTTGTCCTCCTTGGGTACCAATTGCATCTCCCCTCCATCTTTGCTCTTGCTGCTCATTTCCGCACTCTTCAATGTGAATTTGGGTTCTTCCTCCTTGTCCAGGTCTTCTTCCTTGCACTCAGCCTCTCCTTTTGACTCCTCTTTCGACAATGCAATGACCACCAATCCTTTCCTCGAGTTTACTTCCCTTGTCTTTTGAGGTCTTGTCACCGCTTCTTCTTCTTTGCCTTGTTGACTCCTCTTCTTTTACTTTGGAGTGTTCACCTTCAACTGCACACTCTACCCCGTCTACACGTAGTACTCGTCATTGCTCCTTATCTGCAAGATGTACTGCTACTCCTCTACATCTGCATCTCTTCTCAAATCAAGGTGGAAGTGCAACATTATCTTGTGTCTCTCCACCGCGTTCAGCAAGTTCAGTCCCAAATAGAAGTGGGCTGCAAATGGCACAATGTAATGTGGAGGCGACTTGTCTCGCAAGTTCCACACCATCTGTCTCACCCGTTGATGAAAACACTTTGGCCAATTGATCGGCTCCCCTACAAACATCTTGTGGAGGAATACCGCTTGATGCTTCATCACATAAGTGGTTTGCTCCGGCTTCAAGATAGCCATCATTGCTACTACGATGCCTCTTTTCATTGGGTCCTTATAACTCTTGACCTTGTAGCCATTCTTTGTGCGTGTTGAAGAGAAGGCATCTTTCACCTCTTGGGTTTCTTCAGCTACTTCTCCCTCCTCCAAGAATGTGGATCCCTGCTCATCACCTGCCTCTCTTCTGAGTACTAACCTCCAATCTGACTCTATCCATCAAGCCAGATTTCCTCTCTTCCCTTCTCCCTCGGGGCCATCAAGACACTTACTCTCGATGATCTCAGCCATGAAACATGGAAAGCTAACGTTCCAATTCCATGCCAAGAAGGTGATCCGAAGCTTGCTCAAGATCTTGATTCTCATGATCACATCTAAGCTCCGAATCGCACGATTTCTCATTGTGAATTTAGAGTTCTTCTTCCCACCTCCCATCTTTCTCCCTTCCATTCTGGGTTGGGGGCTACTCTTCCTATTGATTCCTGAACTCCTCTCTACACACCAACGTGTCTTTGACTACACTTCCTTTCCCACGATCTCCCACAAGATGACTTCTTAACGGCAATGGATAATTACTTGTCATTGCTTTGTCTGTAGCCCAAATTTTATAATGGCGCGCTTCCTCCATCTCTCTTCACTTCAAGTTTCTACCAAGAAATCACACCTTCTGCATGCTCGTGTCATTGTCAATTTCCTCCCATTTATAGGCCAGCCATTTTTGTGCACGGTACCTTCTTGAATGTCCAACCCTAAAGGAAAGTTGTTACACTATCCTTGCCCTGGGATGAGCACCCCCAAGACAAAGTCTCCTTACTTTGGATTGCAGGTTGACAGGGCAAATCCGAGTACTTCATCTTGTGACACAAAGTCACTTTACCTTGGGTTTCAACCCAAGGACACCTTTCTTCACCTTCTGATGCCATACAGGCACAATATAGCTTATCTGTACACTTCTTCTCCATAAATAAGCAGAAAAAAAAATGTGGGTACCACAAAAGAAGAAGGAGCAATGTGTGCCTTGAGGACCAAATGCCATGAACTGAAGATGCAAGTCTAGCACCTACAAAATCATGCCTATGAGGAGGAACACATGAACAGCCTATCAATGCACTTGAAGGAGCACTTAGACAAGAAGTTCAATGAAGTATGCCAAACTTCCTTGCTGGAGATAGCTAGGTATCAAGCCCTAACATACCAACTCATTAGATACATGAGAAGTGAACAAAGTACTTCACTCCTAGTAGTTCCAATCCAAGTCAGTCTCCCGAGGGGAATTTCTTTGGTAAGGCATGTATTCTTTAATGAGGATTAGAAACTTAGATTTGTGCAATAGTTGAGCACTTTGAGTAGGCCAGTTATCTCTGCACTTAGCATTGTATATATTTTAGAGGAATGCACTCAGATTTAAGTGGCACTCATTGTCGTGTAGAGTTGAGGATGAGTGCACTCAAAATTGTATATACTTGTGGAGAAGTGCCCTTGGTTTTATACATGTACTTGGGTTGTATACTAAAACTTGAATAGGAAAAGTCTGATATCTCCTCTGACATGTGTAGGAGCCTAATCATATGCATATGCATATGCATTTGCACATGATTAGGATGAGATAAGATTAGGCTAGTAAAATCAATGATGGACAGTTTAGATCAGGAGTTTTTAGGATTCACTTGGGATTCTGATCCCTTCGGCTTGGAGCTAGATTTGTACATAAGGCTGAGTACCATTGGCTTTTATATTTGTTATTTTTTGTAATAGCCTTTGATTTCCAATAAAGAGTGAGCCTACTCCTTTGTAGATTATGTGTCCTTCATTTTGTATGTTGTTCAATGTTTAGGCAAGAGTAGAGGTGAGGAACTTCACAATAGGTCTTCAATACTTAGTACCACATAAGCACTTGCCCCTGATCAGGGTGTGCATTGAATGATTTGAAGGAGTGAACTTGTGCAATGAGTGGATTTTGAAGCTCACCGCACAAGCAGTACCACGGAATTGAAAACCAGGCATTATTATAAAAACAAGGCATTCAAAGACCTAAGGTGCAATACAACTTAAAGACACCTGCACAACTAGGTTCAAAATTGGAAGACCTCATCAAAGAGTTTACTGACGTCAAAGTCCGAATGGTTGGTGCAAGAGAATGAAAAAAGGTTCTTTTGAATGCTTGACCAAATGTGTGGTGCACAACATGTGGTAAGTCTCAACATGCCAACACATAGTGACTTTTGATGCAACCTTCCACATTAGTGAACCAGGTAGAATGGGCTCCAACATGGGGAGACAATGAGTACTTTGTGGAGGAGGACAAACAAGTCTTTGTCATCCAAGAAGGAAGGTTCACACTTCACTACATGACCTTGGAAGAGCCATGGGAGGACAATTTTTTATTATTTGACAAAGAAGGATGGCCAACTTGGAGGTCCATCAAGTTCATACTCAATCAAAGAATAAGAGGACAAGAACCGTATCATCATAAGAGCCTTCAAACTCTACTTGACTATAGTCAAGGAGAGTTGGAGAGATAGTATCCTTGGGTTAGGTCCCCTTCTTTGATCAAGAGATAAGTACTACCAATGTCTTCTCCCTACCAATTTTGGCAAAGTATTGGTCATTCTATTGCACTTTTGCCATGTACTACTGCTCCTCCTCATCCACATCTTGATGCAAATCTAGATGAAAATGGTACACCATATGTCTTCCCTCCTTGGGAGTAAGCAAATTCAAACCTTAATAAAAGTGGGCTGCAAAAGTCACAAATTATTGGAGTTGCCAATCCATTTGCCACCATACTACCGTCCTTAGGTTGAAAAATCTCACCCAATTTACACTCTCTCTTGCAAACATGAGATGGAGAAACACAACTTGTTGTTTTGCAATGGGATATGTAGTCCAATCTGGCTTCATCATTCCCATTATAGTCCCAATGATACTTTACCTTGTTGGGTAGGTATAGGTATCTACTTTGTAGCCATTCTTCTTCCAAGGTTCATTGAAGGAAGCCTTCAATTTCTCTCTTTCTTCTGCCAAATTGCACTTCTAATCAAAGGCAATCCCCATAGGCTCTCTTGCATCCTTTCCTAACACTAACCTCCAACCTGCCTCAATCAACAAGCATAGTTTTCTCTCTTGTTCTCCTCATTTGGACTGTGAGCCGGCCTGTCTCTCACTTAAGATGAACCTTTGATGGCTATTATGGTAGCGCACCATGGACTTGAAGGCAAAGAACCCCAACTTCATCATACTCCTCCAAGGCTAACACTCCAAGACTCAAACCATTTCTCACTAGAGAGCTCAATGAGAGAGAGATAGTTGCAAATAAAAGGGTGATGAGTACCTCCTCACCTCTAGTTTATATACTTGTGAGATAGTTATGCACCAAAGTTACTAATTACTAGAGTAACTCAAATTACTAGGCTAAAGGTCAAATAAAGTCTAAAGTGAAGGAATATCCATATTCATAGGAATATTCTCCTAAGCATGTATTCTTATCTTGATCCAGGATAACCTCTAAGTCAAGGATTCAAGGACTCTTAACCCAAGAGTTCTCAACTCTTTCCTCAAAGCCAAGCACCTAAGGATAATACCAAGTCAATACACTAGAATCCAAAGTAGTAGTCCTCATCTTATCCACTTCCTCCAAAGTAAGGTCCCCTCTATCTTAACTATAACTAACTTTAGCCAACCATGACTAGTGTAGAACAGTCCTTTATCTCTATATAACTAATATCTCTCACATACTTATAATACCAAAATAAATATCAAAAGCACATACATGCACAAATGGGTGTTACATGACCGTCTTGACAATTGCTATAATAATCTCAGTCTTGAACCCTTAAAAATCAAGATTCCAATTCCATGCTAAAAAAGTGATCCAAAGTCAGTGAAAGACTTCAAACCTGACCACTATATCAACTCTTCTAATTACAAGGTTTTGGACCAAGATGGCCAAAACTTATTTACCTCTCATCAACGGCATTGTGTTTCTTTTTATACTCAGCTTTGCACATAGAAATCCTGCAATTTGGTTGTCAAATTTATCCCAATTATCAAAGCTACACAAAGGTATAAGCTAAACTTTCAACATTGCTGATTCTCCTTGAAAAAGTCTTGATTTTGTACTCTTTTGATGCACCTTCATTCTTCAATCAAACTTCAGTCAAGAATCACCTCTTCTACATTTGTTACTCCTGACACTTTTGAATTTATCCTCACACAAAGTAACCATTTGCAAGTGTACCTTCTTGGCTGGTATGGCCTGAGTCCAGGTTGTTAAGGATTGTTGGATTGGATTCCTCATTCCAATGCAAAAGTGTCCTCACTTTGGATCTTTGATCTTTGGTCCTTCCAAGTCCAATCAAAGTCTTCATCTCCTCCAAGCCAAAGTCTACTTCCTCAAGTTGGATTGGATCTCTTACTTTGGATCCAAAATACAACATTTCTCTTCATTTATCTGCCCTTTCTACAAATTCAAGGCTTTGAACCCGGCTACCATATGAACTCTTCTAATTATAGGATTTTGGACCATGATGGCCAAAACCTATTTCCCTCCCCTCAACAGCATCATGCTTCTTTCTATACTTGGCTCCACACACAAAAATCCCATGATTTGGTTATCAGCTCTAGCTCAATTCTCAAAGATATGCAAAGGTACACTATAATTTTTCAACATTGCAAATTCTCCTAGACAAGGTCTCAATTTTATACTCTTTTGATTCACCATCATTCTTCAATCAAACTTCAATTAAGAATCACCTCTTCCACATGCATTTCTCTTGTCACTTTTGAATTTATCTCACATGAAGTAACCATTTGCAAGTGTACCTTCTTGGTTGGTACGTCCTGAGTCAAGGTTGTTAAAGATCCTCACATTGGGTTCCTCATTTTGATGCAAAGTGTACTCACTTTGGCTCTTCTATCCTTCCAAGGCTAATCCAAGTCTTCATCTCCTCTGAGCCAAAGTTTACTTCATTGGGTTGGATTGGGTCTCTTACATTGGATCCAAAACACAAAATTTCTCTTTGTGTATCTTCCCTTTCTACTAAAAGATACACTTCCTATCCTGAAAACTATAAAAAAACAAAAAATGTGGGTACCACATACCCCTTCCCTCAAATGTGAGTGTACCCACAAACATTTGCTTAGTGTATTTCTTCTACTTTAGAGTCCATTGTCCAATATTGACATATCCTCCAACCATTTACTCTGTTTGCAAAAGGGTTTTCTTCCAAATCTGCTTGTTGAAGAGAACTATTTACAAAAATATGCAACTCTAGGTATAGCCACATCTACCTCAAGTGCGTTTTTCTAGGAAAAAATATTCAGCAATTGTCATATAAAAGCACTAAGTTCCCTCTTGAATAGTAATAGGTTGTATGCCCTGTCATGCATGTCCTTTCTTTGAGCTTGTATTTCTCTTGTAGTTTGCAATGCATTGGCCTGCTTCTCCTTTATTTTGGTGCCCACATTTTTTGTTTTTTTTCAAAATAAAGAAGAAGAAGTGTATAGAGAAGTCGGATTGTGCCTGTATGGCCAAAGAAGGCAAAGAAAAGAGTCTTCGGGATGAAACCCAAAGTAAAGTCACTTTGGGTCATAAGGCAAAGTACTTGGAAATGCCTTGTCAGCATACAAACCAAAGTAAATTGTCTTTGTATCGGGAGGAGCTCAACCCGAGGCAAAGACAGGCTAACAACCTTTTGTCGGAGCAAGAAATTCAAGAAGGGACCGTTCAAAAACCGGCAGCCCATACGCGCAAAGGTTGATTGACAGTGACAAGTGCATGCAAGAGGTGTGATTTCTTGGTAGAAACTCAAAGTGAAGAAAGACAAAGAAGCGCAACTCTATAAAAATTGAACTCGCAATGACAAAAGGTTGAGTAATTTTCCTTTGCCGTTGAGAATTTGTCTTGCAGGTGATCGTGGGAAGGGAAATAGAGTTGGAATCACGTTAGTGCTTAAGAGAGAAGTTGCAAGAGTGAAATCAAGAGATAGTGAGAAGGCAGAAGAGATGGGAGGAGGAAAGAAGAACTCTGAATTCATAGTGAGAAATCATGCAATTTGGCGGTAAGATGTAATTGCTAGGATCAAAGTCTTGAGCCGACTTTGGATCACTTTTTTGGCATGGAACTGGAATGTGAGCTTTCCAGGCTTCATGACAGAAATCATCAAGAGCAAGTGTCTCGATGGACCTGAGGAAGAAGGGAAGAGAGGAAATCCGGCTTGCTGGACAGAGTCGGATTGGAGACTTGTACTCGGGAAGGAAGCAAGCTTGGAGCAGGGGGCCACGTTCCTGGGAAAGGGAGAGATAGCTCAAGAAACCTAGAAGGTGAGAGATGCCTTCTCGTCAAAGCGGACAAAGAATGGGTACAAAGTTGAGAGCTACAAAGACCCTTTGAAGAGAGGAATCGTGAGTGCACTGATGGCCATCTTGAAGCCGGAGAGAACCACTTATGTGATGAAACACCAAGCAGTGTTCTTTCACAAGCTATTCATAGGAGAACCAAACAATTGGGTGGGGTGTTTCTATAGGAAATGAGGCAGATGGTGTGGAATTTGTGGGATAAATGGCCTCCACACTATATCATGCTGTTTGCAGTGCATTTCTACCTTGGGCTCAATTTGCTGAACTTGGCGGAGCAGACTTGGATGGTGTCGCACTTCCATCTTGATTTGCAAAAGGAAGTCGACGTTGAGGAGCAACAATACATCTTGCAGATCAAGAGCACCAACGACTACTACACAAAGACAAGGAAGAACATGGAAGTTGCAGTGAGTACCCCAAATACAAAGAAGAGGCATCGGCAAGGCAAAGCTGAAGACACGAAGAAACCTCAGAAGACACGGAGAGGCAACCCGAGGCGAGGTATGGTGGTGATCAAGTCGGAGGATGAAGACTCGGAAGGTGATGCCAACCTGAAGACTGAAGACTCGGAACACGAGGAAGAGCCTGAGCTAATGCTGCAGAGTGGAGATATGAGTAGCAATAGCGAGGGAGGAGAAATGACATCGGCTCTAGTGGCTGAAGAAGAAGAAGAAGAAGAAGAAGAAGTTCAGGCAGCAATTGAAGCCGAAGATAATACACAATTGGAAGATGAAGTAAGATAATACACAATTGGAAGATGAAGTAATTGTGTCCAAAGAGAAAAAGATTGTAGTGCAAAGAGGAGTTCGCTCGAGACGTAAGGCAAAGTGTGAAGCGGGGCCGAGTAAGGCAAAGGAAGACATGAGTGAAAGCTCGGGAAGTGAGGTGTTGATTCCGATATGACGATTGCAGCGAAGAAGGCAAGTATCAAGAGAACACAAAGTGAGAAGAGAGACCACTCCGCAGGTTGAAGTAATTGCAAGTGATGGAGTGGAGTACCTACGGGAGATTGTGTGCCCATTGTTGGTGAAGCTAGAGCACAAGAAGAAGGAAATGCAGTCAAAATGTCCGGATGTGAAGACTGTGTAGTAGGTCTTAGCACGGTTAGAAGAAGAGAACTCGGAGTTGAAGAAGAGTATAACCCGAGGTGAGGAGGAAAGAGAACTGCTACGAGTGGAGGCAATAGTGAGAAGTCAGGTAATTGAAGACCTGAAGAGAGAAGTAAATTATCAAGAGGATCTTGTGAAGAAGAATGACATAGCAAGGGAGAGACAAGTAGCTGAGTATGAGATCTTGAAGCAGCAATTTGCTGATTCAAGAGTAGAGGTAATCCATGCTATGGCGAGAGTAGTTGCAAAGGATCAAGAGCTCGATAGGGTGATGGAGAGTGTTGAGGAGAAGAAGCAACTCTGGCAACGAGAGTTGGCGGCACAATATAGAGAAGAAGACCGATTACAAGAATTACTTCGTAATCAGGAGGAGAGAGTTGTCCAGAAGGAGAAGGAGAAGGAGTCGGTGAAAGCCGAGTTCAAGGCGGAGTTGGCGATGTACCAAGAGGATTGGCTCGCAGATCGTGAACGTGAGAGAAAGACAAGATTGGAGCCATTGAAGGAGATAGTCCTCCAAATGAATGCAATGTTAAGTACAGAGGCCAACATTTGGATTGAGGAGACGAGGCTGCACGAGTTGAAGTTGTTGGTGCAGGAGACAAGGCAAAGACAAGCAAAGGATACAGATATGAATGCCTTGTTAATTAGTCTCAAAACTCGTGTAGACAAAAAGATCTTAGAGGTAGAGGATAACATTTTGATTAGATTAGACTTAGTGAAAATAGAGATAGAAAAGCTTCGGAAAGATGTTAGAGCAAAACCCAAAGTAGATAACATAGGAGTGCAAATGTCTTTGGAGTTACCATTGGAGACATTGGAGAAGAGTGGTTCAAGAGATGAAGAGTTAGATAGATTACCCACTAGTGGAATTTCAGATCAAGATAGGGAATTGCTAGAATTGGTAGAAGAGGTAGAAGATATGAAACCCAAGGACAGAGTATTAGGAAGTAAGATTACTTCGGGTTCAGGTTTGAAAGCCAATGACAAAGTAGACATGGGATTGCAGTAGTAACAGATTTGAGATTTGAAGAGGCAGATATGAAGGGGTGCATTGTCATTTTGGATCTGTAGGTTAGAAGAGTTGTTGTAGAACGGTATAGTTGTTAGAACTGTTGATTTGCTTCACTATTTAACAATGGCATTCGTAGTATCATGTTGTTCAGTGCTCATAATTTCTGAGAATAGATAAAGCAAAGTGCTGTGAAGCGGTGCTTGTTGCTTAAGCTTGATTCCGAGTATCAACTCTGCAATTATGTTTGTGAGTGTTTGGAGAAATTTGAAGTGCAAGTCAGTTTGTTTGTTGGATGTTGGATTCCACAGCCTTGATCTTCATTCTGTGTGTTTGATCCTAAGTGAAGTGCAATTGAAGCAATGCCTTGACAGATCTGAGAGGAGTTGTAGTGTTGGTAGTATTCTACATTTGTGAGTGCAGTGCGAAGTTGATGTGAAGCAATTTTGATCGAGGAAGTTGTGCCTTCAGTGGAGGGGTGGAACATAATTTTGAAGCAAAGTCGTTTTGCAGTGAAGTGCCGTTTTTGGGAGAGCCTGAATCATCACAATCAAGATTGTTTGGAAAGAATTGAAGGAGTTGTGATTAAGGAGTGTGAATTTGTGACAAGACTGTGAGTCAATGTTTGTTACTCTCTTCTGGGTGTGGTTTCTACCTGAGAGACTAAATAAGAACTCAAGAAGAACTAAATTGTTACTTTGCTTTGTATTTGGACATTTCTGACTTGTATCTCTGCGGGAACAAACTTTAGTTACCCGATTACCACAAAAGTGATATTTGCCGGGTTGTCACATTTACCCACATCAACTATTGAATCCTAAGATCTTGACTTTCTTTCTCCAACAAATGTTCCTCAGTTAGGATACAATATGATGGTACTTCAAATTCAATTGGTAATATGGGATGCAATCCATATGTTAGGAAAAATAGAGTCTTCTTAGTGGTAATCTCTTTAGTTTACCTGTATGCCCACAAAGCTACACAAACTTTGTGTCCCAATTGTAGACATAATTGACTATTAATTATTCAAAATTTTACAAAGTGATCCATTTTCCTTCTCTTTCAACCCATTCACTTTTGGATTGTAAGGAGTTGTCATTTGATGTTTTATTTGAGAATACTTTGTCAAGCTTCCACAAGTGAGTTCAAAAAATGAGTTTCCCATTTATTGACCAATTCCAAAGGACATCCATATCTAGAGATGATTGTTTAGAAGAAAAATTCTGCTACCATTTTTGCATCATCTTTCCAAGTTGCCTTTCCCTCCACCATTTCAGTAGCATAATCAATGCATACCAAAATGCACCTCTTTTTGGTAAACTAAGTGACTGGTTGAATTAGACCCACAAAATCAATACTATCTCTCAAATGGAGCCAATGGAAAAAATGGTCTCAAGGGCCACTAAGTAGTAGATGTAGGTTTCCTTGTTCTTTGACAAGCATCACAACTTTTGATATAGGCTTGTGTGTCTTTATACATTGTAGGCCACTAATATTGTACCACAAGAATCTTCTTCATTATGTTTTTTAAAGCATAATGTCCTCCCAATGCTTTTGAGTATAGGGATTCTATCACTCCTCCTACCTCGTAGGATTCCAAGCATCTATGAAGTATCTTGTCTTTGCACATCTTAAACAAAATATTATGCTTGAGCTGATACAATCCTATTTTTTTGAGAAATATTTCCCTTTGTTCCTGATCTAATCCTTCAAGACACTAACATGTATGCAAATAATGATATTCTATTGTATACTTTGTGCTTCACATTGCCATTAAGTGTTATAGCTCGTCATCAATGAAATGATCATTTATCTTTATGTCTTGGTCCTCAATTTCTATCTTGGATAGGAAGTCCATATTTGCATGCAAAGCTCCCTTTCTTACTTGTGAATATATGTGAATTCTTGTAGCAAAAAAATCCAACGTGCAATTTTTCTTGACAAGTCAGCTTTCTTCACTACATATTGTAGCACATAATGATCCACATGGAAAACAAACTTGTATCCCAACAAGTAGTGTCTAAACTGCTTGTAGGCATACACCATTCTGAGTGCTTCTCTTTTTGTAGTGGTATAATTTTTTTAAAGACCGACAATCATTTGCTGGTATAATAAATAGGATAGTCTTCTTTTCATCCTTTTGACTCAAGACTACTCCAATTGCCATAGACAAAGTATACACATATACATGAAAAGGGATATATCAATTTGGAGCCCTCATCATTGGTGCTTCCACCAATCTCTCCTTCAATGTGCAAAAGGCCTCTTCTTGCTCTATCTCCCACATATAGTCTTCCTACTTATTTAATAACTTTGTTAAAGATGTAGCTAACACCACATAATTGGCCATAAAATGTCTATAATATCTAAGATGACCCAAGAAGGCTCTTAGTTTCTATATGTTTTTGGGAGATTCTAAGGCTATTATAACCTTCACTTTCTCAACATCAACTTTAATGCCTTAGCTGGACAACCAATTCCCCAAACAAATTCTTTCTTTTGTTGTGAAGAAACACTTCTTTGGGTGCAAAGACGAGCCAAAATATGACACCTATCAAATTCTTAACAAAGGTACTTCAAATGCACATCTTTTTGTCTAAATACTAATTGGTTCAAATGACTTTGATAACTCCTCCAAAGTCACTTGCACTCCAATCTCAACTTTTTTGGTTTGGACTACTTTACTTTCATGTAGAGTACAAGTGAGATTATCTATATCAATTTTACCTAAGTCATATCTAAGACATACATTATTTCCTAACTCAATCATTATCCTACCTACTCTATCTCTAAGATGTATTAACAATGTATTCAACTTTGTATACTTAGTTATCTCCTACTAGTTTCATGCACTAGCAACTTTAGCTCAGGTAGGTAGGCTACTTCTAACTTCACTTCAGCAAACAATACTAAGTATCACCTTCAACTGGACAACATTTTCACTATTTGCACCCAAAACACCTTCCACTAAGTATGACTCACCTCAAGTAACCTCCTCCTCCAACTTTATATGATATATCCGCAATCTCTTAGCATACTTCACCTTTAATTTCTTCACTTTGCTTCCTCATGAGCAACTTAAGCTTCACCCCGCTTCACCAAATTGTATAGCTTTTGCTCTTCTCATGTTCTACTTGCAAGCTCTCTTTGCCAAGCTCAATCTTTCTTTGCTATGACTTGTTTGAGTTCATCCAAAGCTTGTTTATGCATTTTGAGTTGATCCTTATGATTCAATTTTGTTTAGGTGGAAACCAAGTTCTTTTGTAACTTCTTAAGCTGTATCTTCTACTCCTTCAATTTGTCCTTCTTGCACTCTAAATAGCAACCATGTTGCTCAAAACTCCCCTACAAGTCATTGAAGCTCTATTGTTGGATCACTATATCAATCCAAAATAATTTGGCTTCCTTCTCACATTGAGACGACCTTACCTTCAATTGCAAGATTTCTTCTTTGAATGTCTTTACCAACCAAAGCTTGTTCCTTCCTTCTGGATGCTCCTTCTTCAACACTAGTATCCTCTCCTACAAATACACCAATAGTGGATAGAGTACACTTGATAGATAGTTTATCCCCTAAAAGGTGTTCTTGTCAATTTCTCCTTCATCTTTTATGACTACTCTTGGTGCTACAATTAGAAGTCTAGATCTTCTCACCTTCAAGCTAACATCCTCCAAGCTCTCCTCTCCTTTGGCAGGTTCACTTGGCCTAACTTGCTCAGCCTTCACAAGTCTTCAAGGTTGTACTTCCCTCTTGAACACTATCTTGAATTTTTCCACTTTCTCTAGAATGTCATCTTTTGGCAAATCCATGCAAGAGGTATCTCCTCCTTCCATGCACTTGATCTCTGCATGGAACTTGTGACAACCCAACAAATCACTTTTGCGTTAATCAGGTTTGTAAAGTTTGTTCCCGCAGAGATATGAGTCAGAAATGTCCAAATACGAAGTCAAAAGTCACAATGTAGTTCTTCTTGGTTGCATCTTTAATCTCTTAGGTAGAAACCACACCCAGAAGAGAGTAACAAGCACTGACTTGCAGTCTCGTCACAAATTATCATTCTTTAATCACAACTCCATCGAATCTTTCCGAACAATCTTGATTGTGATGATTCAGGCTCTCCCAAAAACAGCACTTCACTGCAAAATGACTTTGCCTTAGAATTGTGTTCTACTCCCCCCCCCCCCCCAAGGCACAACTTCCTCTATCAAAATTTCTTCACATCAACTTCACGCTGCACTCACAAATGCAGAATACTACAAACACTACAATTTCTCTCAAATCTGTCAAGGCATTGCTTTGATTGCACTTCACTCAGGATCAAACACACAGAAAGAAGATCAAGGTTGCAGAATCTAACATCCAACAAGCACATTGACTTGCACTTTGAATTTCTCCACACACTCACAAACACAAACACAAAGTTGATACTCAATCAAGCTCAAACGACAAGCACTACTTCACAACACTTTGCTTTATCTATTCTCAGAAATTATGAGCACTGAACAACATAAGATTGCGAATGCCACTCTTAAATAATGAAGCAATTGACAATTATCTTCCTAATGTACCACTTCTTAAAAACTCTACAAACTTGTAGATCTAACAACTATACCGTTCTACAACAACTCTTCTAACCTGCAGATTCAAAATGATAATGCATCTCTTCATATCTACCTCTTCAAATTTCAAATCTGTTACTAATCCGATCCGATGTCTACTTCTTCCTTGGCTTTCAAACCCAAACCCAAAGTAACTTCACTTCCTATTACTGTATCCTCAGATTTCACAACTTTTAGTTCCTCTACCAATTTTACTAATTCTCCACTCTGATCTACAATTCCTATCACAAGTAATCCTTCTAAATCTCTATCTCCCGACCCACTCTTCTCTAAAGTGTCAAATGTCAAATCCAAAGACACATGCACTCTTACTTCTGCAACTTTATAGCTACTATCAATTCCTTTACTAATTCTATTGTGTCCTCATCAAGAATTGTAATTGAAAGCATGGGTACACTATCTACGCTTTCAATTTGCAACCCACTTTCCCCTAATCACTCATGTAACTGACCCAAAGACACTTACAGTCTGATCTTGCACTTTGGGTTTATTCACAATTGCTATTTCTCTTCTAATTCTATACTATCTTCAATCAAAACTGAAATTGACGTCATGGGTATCTTAAATATCTTCTTTCTCTACTCTAACTTCCTCTGATCCCTTTGGCAAAACTCCCAAAGTCATCTTCACTGCATTCTAAGGTCCGGCTACCTTGGATTTAGTCATCTTCGTCTTGAGGTGAAGTCTCATGACCCAAAGTCATGTAAAACCGAAGTCCAAAGTCTCAAGTCTCAAGTCCGAAGTCCACTTCCTTGGGTCTGATCAAAACACAAGTTTCCACTCATTTCTTCTCCATTTGGTTTCAATTTGGTTTCAGCAAGGCACTTCTTCTTCAAAACTCGTCCAAAATGAAAAATGTGGGTACCATAAAACTTTTGATCCAATATTTCTTCAGCCTCCTCCTTTGTTGGCTATTGAACTTTGGGTTTGTCCTTGCTCTAGGTAGTTGGCTCCTTGCTCTTTAGAGTCATCTCCTTCTTTGAGTCTTCATCATTAGACTCTGCTCCTTCTTCTTCTCCCTCAGCCCTTGACAGTAGGTCCACCAATGCTACAACTCAACTCAAATTCACTCTCCAAGTAGCTCTCTTCTTGGTTGGAGACATTGTGTCCTTGTGTTTGCTCCTCTTCTTTGATCAAGGGATTGGTACCATCAATATCCTTTCCCTACTAGTTTTGGCAAAGTATTGGTTATTCTCTTGCACTTCTTCCATGTACCGTGGCTTCTCCTCATCCACATCTTGATGGAAATCTAGATGAAAATGGGACACCATTTGTCTTCTATGGTAAGAGCTGAGCAAATTCAAACTCAAAAACCAGTTGGCTGCAAAAGGCACAAACTAGTGGGGTGGCCAATCCATTCTCCACTACACTACCATCTGCCTTGTTTTTCAGTAGAAACATCTTGCCTAATTTACATTCTTTCTTGCAAACATAAGATGGAAAAACATGGCTTGTGGCTACATGATAAATGTAGTCTAATCCGGCTTCATTATTACTATTATAGTCAAAACAATGCTTTGCCTCATTGGATCCACATAGATATCTACTTTGTAGTCGTTCTTCTTTTGATATTCACTAAAGGAAGCACTTAGTTCCTTTTTTTCTTCCGCCAAATCACACTTCTAATCAAAAGCAATCCTTGTAGGCTCTCTTGCATCCTTTCCTAACACTAACTTTCAATCCACCTCAATCCAACAAGCATAGTTTCCTCTCTTCTCCTCGTCATTTGGAGAGTTCTCCCAATTGCTAGCCGCAATCTCAATCATGAATCCTTGAAAACTAATATTCCAATTCCATGCTAAGAACATGATCCAAAATTGATGAAAGACTTCAAAATTGGCTACAATATCAACTCTTCTAATTACAAGGTTTTAGGCAAAGATGGCTAAAACATGTTTCCTTCCCATCATGTTTATTTCTAGACTTAGCAATTTGGTTCTCACTTGCAATTTGGTTCTCAACTCTCACCTAATTCTCAAAGCTACACAAAGGTATAGGATAATCTTTCTACATTGCAGATTCTCCTTGACAAAGTCTTGATTTCATACTCTTTTGATTTACCTTCATTCTTCAATTAGACTTTAGTCAAGAATCACCTCTTTTGCATGCATTACTCCTATCACTTTTGAATATATTCTCACACAAAGTAACCATTTACAAGTGTAACTTCTTGGCTGGTATGGCCTGAGTCAAGGTCATTAAGGATCTTTGATCAGGTTCCTCATTCCGATGCAAAGTGTCCTCACTTTGGGTCTTTGGTCCTTCCAAGTCGAATCCAAGTCTTCATCTCCTCCAAGCCAAAGTATACTTCCTTAGGTCAGATTGGATCTCTTACTTTGGATCCAAAACAAACACTTCTTTTCATCTATCTTCCCTTTCTTCTCAAAAATATAGTTCCTATCCTAAAAATTATTAAAAAAAATTTGTAGGTATTACAATACAAAATCTGACAAGGACCTAATTTCAACAAAAAAAATGGAGAACTCAAGCCAACTTCATTCTATCATTTACAAATCTTGAGTTGTGAAAATCTTAATTCTTGTGTTAGCTAGAACACAAGAACTTGGATTTCTAAGAAAAGTTACTATGGTAAAGTAGACCAAACAACAAAAATCAGCTGCAATAACAAATTTTTCAGAGGAGGAATTGGGAAATACATGCAATGCAAGAGAGAACTTGCCTTTAGAGTTATAGCAAGAGCTCTCTTAGACCGATCAGACCAAATGGGATGAGAAATTGTTGTTGCTTATGCTCAAGAACTAAGTTCCTTAGCCAACCATCACAAGGATGGAGTGCTTTTGACCAACCCTTGAAAGGATTTACAAACAAATTTTTGAGGAATTAGAAAGTTGCATTGACCCAAAATGAGTTAGAGAGAGGGTATTAGTAAGGGAAGGAGAAATCATGACCAACAAGAACATGGCACCATGAAAGAACACTAAATAGAAGGCACCAATCTACATTTAGTATGGCTACTTGTGTGACTTTAAAAATGTAGATCCTACGAAAAGAGAGAATATGGAACACAAAAATTTGTGGAACTTTGTAGCTCATAAGCTCTTCCTGCCAATGGAAGATGATCTCCCAAGGAGCTTGGCAATGTAGATGAAATCCAAGTGGAGTCCAAAGTAGTTATACATCTACATGTTCCTGTACCAAGTGACTCCAAGTATTTTGGACCAATTCCCATCATAAAGGGTACAATATGGATGTATTCATTAGAAATGAGGACAAAAAGTATTCTCCTAGCTTGTAGGGAATTCTACTTGAGCCCAAAACACTAACATAGGCTTTTAATCTTTAATATTATTAATGGCCCTAAAAGAACTATGAATAAAAATGGGTTCTTAATGACTATAGTCACCTATCCACCTCTTTTCAGTGCCACAAAGAATTTTCACTAGCTGATACATGGGCAAGGAAATGAGTCCTTTTTTAGCACATCAGTAATGGATGCTATAATTCATGGGTGTTACATGGGGTGGCTTCAAATTATGCACTAGTGATATTCACCAAACTATGGAATGTAGTTCTAACTTCCAGAAAGCAATCCCCATGGAGATGGCAAAAGAAGGGAGGCCTATTCTTATGGGACTGGTGCTGATGATGATTAATGAAAATCTTGATACAAGGGCCATTCAAATGCAGGAAAACCTGAGCAAGGAAGTGCTACCAACTTTGCAGCTACCCATATTTAAGAAAAAGTACCATGAAATGGTAAAATGGGTAGGAGGACAGAACATGAGTCCCCATGTGACAGCCTTACTACTTCCCAACTTCAAAAAGTGGACAATCCCATGGAAGAAGAGACTTTCTATAGTAAGAGGAAGAAACTGGCCAACCTTGAGAAGGGTGGGGCAACATCTCTAGTCAAGGAGAAGAAGAAACTAAAGGTGGGAATTTTTGTCTTCCCCAACTAATGAAGGGGAAACTAAGATTTCCTTGCCAAAAAAATTAATAGTGCCTTTAAAGGGGCTTAGAGTGCTCCTAAAAAGCCCAGAGTCTTGAAAAACCCCTTCCGAGAGAAGCATTGCCTGGTAGGGAGAGGTAGAAGTCCTCAATATTGAGGATTACTCTCACATTACCCCAAAAGGCACCACAAAAACCTTTACATGTTTGTTCAAAAATTGTGGGGAAGTGAACCTCTCACTCATGCCTTGGGCCTTGACTATTTTTCAAGGCTTGCATGAAGAACGGCCTACAAGATCTCGTCCCAATGCTGATTACATAGAGGTTGCAAGAGGAGGAACCCATAGAATGAGACACATTGGGGATCATTAACCCAGATTATTGATAGCCCAATGGAGAGTTTGGTAAGTAGTGAGAATTTGAGGGAGTGGGTAGAACACTCAGACCAAGCATGGAAGCTAGGATTAGTTTTCATGCTGACAAAACTGAAGTGCAAGCAAATGGCTTGAGAGAGGATTGCAAAGTTACAAGAGGAATGGGAACAATTTCTACATGAAAGTTCCCATTCCAAGAAGCCAAACTTGCATGGATCCAAAAAGTAAACAAGTGGCAGATGGAACCTACTAAGGGTACACCCATGTTGGTAGAGGTAGAGGTCCAACTCCAACATTTGTAGGGTGAGAAGACCATGGTAGATGACAAGCTGGCCTGTGCTCAACTGGACAACAAAAAGAATAAAGGGGAACTTCAATTGATATGGGACCAAGCAAGCCATGCCTAAGAGGGATCCAAGCTGGCCCAAGAGAAACTGCAGGAATTATCCACATTTTCTAAGAAGTCCCAAAAGGAGATGATGAGCTAAAAGTCTTTTGAGTGGCACTCTTAATTCTCAAGGCAGACAAGAGTAACTAGGAGCTGGCTCAGAAAAGTTTTCAAGGGGAGTTGGCCACCTTAAAACTTACCATAAACAAGCTAATAAAAGAAATAGCTTATGGGAAAAAATATCTCATCCATTATATAGAGAAGAGCCATGAAGAGAAAGCCAAAGGATAGGCACTTTGGCTAGAACAAAAACAAAAGCAACAAGATCACAAAGAACAATTGAGGGCTAGGAACAAAGAAGTAGGAAGTATTCAAGAAGAATTAGAGACTACCAAGATCTAAGTGGTCACTTTGGAGGTATAGATGTCTAAATAACCAAGGGAGGTGGCCACTCAACTAGAAAATTTAGCCAATAAATTGATGAAGGAAAAGGAGGAGAGTGCAACTTATCATCCCCAAATATTAGACTTGGTGAAGAAAGAAGTGGAAGAATTGAACAATCATTTAAAAAAAGAAAAAAAAAGATCATGAAGTAGTTTGAGAAGGCACAAGATTCGTTTATGGTGACGTTGAAAGAAGTGGCTTAAGGAAGAATCACAAAGACTAAGTTGCATGAGCTGAAGCTTCAAGTCTTGTAGCTAGAAGGAAGAACATTCAAAGAAGACAAGATGGACTAGCTAGCAATTAGACTTAGAGAGTACTTAGATAGAAAATTTATTGAGACTTTTGATACATATCTATTAGAAATAGCAAGTTTCAAAGCAAGAACAAATCTCCTTATAAGGAATTATTAAGGCAAGAGCAGTTCTTCATAGTAAAACTTTAGGCCAAAGACACTACATTGAAAGAAGTTCTTTGTAGTTGTAATATCTTTGGAGTAGGAAGAAATCTGAAGACCTTTGTAGTTGAACATTCATTGAACACATTGTAAGACCTTCATAGATATGACCTTTGAAGTAGTAAATCCAAAGTGTAAAACATTATAAGTTATCTTTGGAGAAGAATTGATACCTTTCCTAACACACATAAGATGCCTAATTAGCCTACATGTGGGTAGGATAGGATAGCACAAGACCCAAAATATATATTGTAGATGTAAGTAGGAGATCTTTGGAGGACTTCAACCATTGGAGAATTGCAATTTTAAGTAGTGAAAGCTATTTAAGGCTTTTGACAGGTGTAAATATTCATTCCCTTAATTATCATATGGAGAAAGATCCAAAAAATATTTGTCACTATTGCTTTAATTTTAAGTATTGGTGGTTGTATTTGTCAAGTAGGGGTGAGGACCTTTGTAGTAGAAACATAGGTGCTTGAGGGTAGGGAAACGTTTGTACTTGATTGGGATGTGTGATTCTTGAGGTTCTGAAGGAGTGAGGCAATTTCTTGACAAACCAAAAATGAGTTATAGTATTGAAAGTACCATGGAACATAAATAGAAATCACTAATTACCAATGTGAAGGTCTAAATAGAAAACACTAAGTACCAATGTGAAGAGACCTTCAAAGTTGTGCTTTGTAGGGAACGTAGTATGCAGCCTTTGGAGTTAATGATAGTGAGTGGCAGGTTTCCATTGTGTGGTATCAGGTACCTTTTTATTTTCCTGGTATAGGTACTTTTTGAGCATTTGTGGTTACTCAAGAAGTAAAAGTGTTTACTTTGGAAGAAAATGGTGCTCAATAAGGAAAAGTCACTTTGGAAGAGGTTTGAAGTCTAAAGATCCTAGATTCAAAGAGCAAAGCAAGACTTTCAATCATTAGAAGGCCTAGAGTTACTTATGGAAGAAAAGGTGAAAAGTCCAAATTTATAGCACAATTCTAAATTTGCATACATTACTCCAAAGTTGGGTGACCAAAAAACACGGAGAAACTTTCAAGGTTATAACTTTGTGTGTTTAAGTCCAAATGGAGTGAGTCTTATTTTTTTGGAAGCATCTTGAAGGAAGCATTCCAAGGAGACTAAACTTGCAAAGTTTGGACCTATCATTTGAAGTTATGAAGAAATGAATTTACATCATATCATTTATTGTTTGGCCAACTTGAAAGGAAGTAAACCTCAAAATTGCTTATATGGTATTTTGATTTGCTGAAATGGACATCCAAGGTCAAGGTAAACTCCAAAGCTAGTATGGTATTCCTATTTCTTCAAATTTGTCTTTCATTGATCAAATCATGCTTAAGTTCTAAGTAAAGGCATGGAGATCAATAGTTACTAGGGAAATTGCCCCAAGATGGGGCAACACTCATAGTGGTGTCACAAGTTAGGATGAGTAGCACTGAAAGGGATGTAGTATAATCCCAAGTGCTTACTGGTCAAGCACTTACAAGCTTGAGTCCCAAGTAGTTCACTCACACTCATACACAAGCTCCACCAGCTCAATTGGGAATCACCTAAGTGCCCTTACAAAAAAGATAACCATGAGCACTTGGCAGGGAAGCTTGGTACGTGGGAAGTGAGTTGTGGAGAATATTTAAGATGTGGGAGAGTGACACCTAAGCAAAGATTCCATGCAGATGCCTTTGCATGTGTAGACAATGAGTGCCTACCTGCTCCTTAACCACCAAAGAGCTGAGGAATGACCAAGGATTTGGACTATAAAATGTGAAGTTTGGCCATCAATTGCATTTTTTAGAGAGTCACTCATCTACATAGCTTATTTCTTAGCACATGTACTTTGCCAAGAACCAAGAGAGAGTCCATTGCAATTTTTTGAAGTAGCGCTTAGAGTGATTCTTAACACTTGGAGTGACACATTGTACTCAAAGTAGAACCACCAACAACTTTCTCTTTCTCCCTACTATCAAGAATCATGGTATTTGCACCTAGAGCACATAAAAATATTCCAAAGGCCATCCTTAGGTCTCTTGCAATAAAAAAATGGGCAATTCAATATAGACCTATATTGATCCAAAGCACCACTTGGGGTTCTTACTTTGGAATTGGAAATTGATTGACTTCACCATGATCCATGAGATGAAGGTGAAGAGAAAGAAGACACCACGGGGAATGATAAGTAGTCACCACAATTAGACAAATGACCATTGGTGTATCGTACTTGGCCCGGATGTAGGAATTGTAGGAGTCATGACTTTGGACTCTAAATTTGTTGACAAGGAATCGACAACCAAGTTCAAGGCCACCTTCAACAAGGTGAAAGAACAATAGGTGGAAGGTGGCCAATTACAAAGAATTTGCATGAAGAGCTATAGTAGAGGTGGTTATGAAACTCTTCAAACCCAAACAAACCACCTACTTGACTAATAGCCAAATTGCATTTTTTTATTATATGTACTCAAGCAAGCTTGTAGATTGGGCACACATGTTCAATCAACAAGCCAAGACCTTACATTGAATATTTGAGGAGGGCAAAGGTGCCACCTACCTTGTTCTATTTGCTATAAAATACTACATAGGAACCAATTTACTAACTCAAGAGGAGAGGAAGAGGTTACACATCCACTTTCTTCCTGCAAGTTATTTTGATGACCAACTTGAAGGACCAACTTTGATTGTTAAGTATAGAGGTATTGATGCCAAATTTCCAAGATAGGACTCTTTGTGCCTATGGATGAAGAAGTAGCTATGCTTCCAAGAGGAAGAATACCACTTCAAAGAAGCAATCTTCCTCAACCAAGAAGCCATGGACCAACACTCAAGTAGTAGATGTATCCTCATTAGAAGGACAAGTCAAGGATACAAAAGATGATGAAGATAAGGAAGAGGAAAAAGGGTCTTTCACCATGCAAGCATTATCTTCTACTTCAGACAAAGGTGAAGAAGAAGACACTTGCAAAGATGCACAATCTATTCCAGACTTGCAAGTCCAAGAAATGAAGGATACCTTGTAGAACCTAAGGATGACATGAGAGGAGGCTTTGATGCTAGAACAAATACCATTGAGCTCCATCAGAGAGGAAGAAGCTACCAAACAACATCAAGATCAAGCCAAGTGCTCCAATGCCCAAAAACTTTGGCCTGAAGTTCCAAATGAGGTTGAAGTCATGCAACTAAGGGACAACCAAATCACCAATCATGCCAAAGAGGAGTAGACATTGATGTTCATGTTCTAGATCCTACACCAAAGGCACATATAGAACTCAAAGAGGAATCAATACCTCTCAATACCAATGCTAGTTTGAGAAGGAGCTAACTTTGTGATACATGCAATAGGAGTTGCACTACAACTAATGGAGGTGTTGTTGACCCAATACCAAGCTGAATGTCTTGAAATTGTGAACTATACCACACTTGTCCAAAGTATACATAAACAAGTCTACACTTGGAAGGCCATAGAAGACCTGGTCAAAGAAAAAGTAGCAAAAGCTAAAGACTTGTACAAGGAAGAGGCAACGAGGGTAGGTGTCTTGCTGTAGGAAACCCAAGAGCTTAAGAGAAGGAGTTCCATATTAGAGAAGAGTGTGATCACCAAGCCAAGGAAACCATGATGGTGCAAGGTGAGTTAACAACACTCTGTGTTGATCACAAGTAGTACAAGAAGGAAGCCAAAGACCAAGTTTGTAGCAAGTGCCAAGAGTTGGAGAATGTTCATAATGAATTGAAGGAGGACCATAATTGAGTTATCATCTTAGAATTTCAATTGCGAGAGTATCAAAAAGAGATGGCATTGCAACTAGATCTCTTGACTAGGGAATTGGAGGAAGAAAATACCAAGCAAGCAAAGAGTACTCATGTGCAAGAAATACATAAGGTAGAATGGGATACTTAAACAACATCTAGAAGAAGACCGGGTCAAGAAAATTTATCAGATGGAAGGGGCACCAAATTTCTTTGTTGTGAAATTGAAAGAAGAAGGACAACTTGAAGCCCTATAGACAAAACACAATGAGTTGAAGTTCAAGGTTTAGAGATTAGAGAAGCAGGCATAAGAGGAGGAAGATATGAACTTGTTGTCCTTATAGTCAAGATAGCACATTGATAAGAAGTTCACAAAAACTTGCCATACCTATTTGGTAGAAAGAGCTATATATCAAGCCTAAACCATCATTTAATTAGGTACCTCAAGGGTGGGCATAGTCTATCATCTCCAAAAATCTAGGCCAAAGGCATTGCTCCAAAGGGAAGCCTTTTGCAAACACTCTCACTATGTCACATCTAGTCAAATACTTGGAGTTGTATAGTATCATCCACACTTGGAATTGTTTTACTTCATCTAGCGCACTTAAAATTGTATGGGACTTCAACAATATAGTTTAAAATAAGATCAGGAGCGGAGAGTTGACATATGATTAGGATAGGATAGGATAAAGATCCTCAAGCAAGTGATGTATATAAGAGATTAGATTTTTAGGATATCCACTTGGGGTCTTAATCCCTTTGGCTCAAAGCCAAAAAAAATTAGTTTGAGGACCAAATGCACTCATGTTTGTTTCTTCATACTTCAATTACAACTAAATAGTATTTTATATTCTTTGAGAGTTTTGTGTCCTCTATTTTATGTGTTGCCAATTTTTTAGGTGAGACTAGAGGTGAAGAATCACTCAGGTCCCAAGTGCTTGGTACCTAGTTGGTACTTGCCCTTGATTAGCTTGTGCACTAAAAGATCCAAAGGAGTGAACCTATGCAACAAGTGGATTGGGAAACTCACTATATGTGCAATACTTCAAGATCAAAAAATCCAAAACATCAAAACAACATGAATTGTACCCTATAGCATGTCTATTTTGGGAAGGGTAGAATGCACTTGCAAGAGTAACAACTTTAAAATGGAGTGGCACTTGGAGTAAATCAAGCCATCACCTTCACAAGAAATCCCAGATTGAACTTAGAATGAAAGTGTTTCTTTTGTTCTCTTTTTGTTGTAGTGCACCATAATGTGTAATACTACTCTCTTCTAGGAAGGATTCCTACCTATGAGGTAAAATAGGAAATAATAAATGAACTATGACATTGTGAAAATTTCCTTATTTCCAACTTGTATCCTTGTGGGGATGACCTATTCTTATTGATTACATTATAAGTATATTGACTTTGGGCTATCACAATTAGACTTAAATTTCTGGAGTTTGATTATTCAAATACCCAAAGGATACAAAGAGTACACTTGTTGGCAAAGTGAAAAAAAATCCAAAGGACATTTTGCAAAAAATTCTAAGCAAATGAAGGAAATCATGAACAAGTATGTTGGATTCAATATGTCTACCTTGGAGCTTAAAGAGTTGTTGAAAATAAAGAAGAATTTGTTGAGGAACAATCCTAATACAAAGGAGTGGGGAGTAGTAACAATGCAATTAGTAGATGGGATAGACAAGAAGATAGTAGAGCAAAATGAAAATCTTAGGCAAGAAATAGCATAACTGTGGTACCTACTATTTTTTGTTTTGGATAATTTTAGGAAAATTTGAAGAAGAAGTACGCGGATAAAGCCTAAAGAAGGCTAAACCGAGAAGAAATAAGAAGAAGCAGGAGTAAACCCTCGGGTCAAGAAGCCAAAGATGAAGAAGAAGGTAAGACTTTGTATTGTGCAGCGTGATCTGTCCCAAAGAACCGGTAACAAACTTCTTTGGAGTCGGGCCAATCAAGAAAGTACACGGGAAGAAAGTAATGACCTCGGGATCAAGAAGTTCTTGATAGTGATAGGAAAGAACTTCATTAAATCGGAGATTGGAGAGGAGGAGCAACTGAAGAATGACTAATCGGGACAAGACTATAAAATTACAAGTTGCACAAGGAAGTAGAACAATGTCCAATTGCTACCCAGTGCCTATTCAGAGTCGACCCAAAGGAATGCAAATTGTAAATCTGCAAGAAGAGGAGTGGGTTAGGATCTTGGGAATGATCTTCCACAAGAAGAGGGTAATAAAACACACAATGATCCCAAAGGTGTGGTACCCACATTTTTCATTTTGGACGAGTTTTGAAGAAGAAGTGCCTTGCTGAAACCAAATTGAAACCAAATGGAGAAGAAATGAGGGGAAACTTGTGTTTTGATCAGACACACGGAAGTCGACTTCATGTAAGAGGAAGAAGGTCTCGGACTGGATCAGACCCAAAGAAGCTTACTTTGTGTTGGAGGAGGGAAAAACTCGGATCAGATGTTGAAGGAGAGCAAACCCGAAGGAGAAATAGAAATTGTAGGTTAGGATTCTTGCAAGGGCCATATCTTAGTGAATACAAGTCCAAATCAAGCGTGCTATATATCGTTAGAAGCGTCTTGTTCAGGGCTTTTCATTGCCACCAAAATTGCAAAGTTTAGAGCTATGTAGAAGAAGTTACATGCATTTGAAGTTTTGGGAGTAGATGTGAAGAGTAATTTGGTGTCTTTGGGTCAATGTGACTTCGGACTTCGGACTTCGTACTTCGGACTTTGGGTTTACATGACTTCGGGTCTAAAGACTTTACCTCAAGACTAACATGATTCAATCCGAGATAGTTGGACCTCGGAGTGCAGTGAAGGTGACTTTGGGAATCTTGCTAGAAGCATCAGACGAAGTAAGAGTAGTGAAAGAAGATAGTTAGGATACACATGACTTCAATTTCAGTTCTTATTCAAAATGGAACATGAATTGAAGGAGAAGTAGCAGTAGTGAATAAATCCAAAGTGCAAGATCAGACAATAAATGTCTTCGGGTCAGTTACATGAGTGATTCATGGAAAGAAGGTTACAAATTGAAAGTGTAAATAATGTATTCATGCTTTCAATTACAATTCTTGATGATGACACAATAGAATTAATAAAGGAAATGATAATAGTTAGACCCAAAGTAAGAGAGATAGGAGTGCAAGTGTCTTTGGATTTGACATTTGATACTTTAGAGAAGAGTGGGCCGGGAGATAGAGATTTAGAAGGCTTAATTATGATAGGAATTGTAGATCAAGAAAGAAAAATGTTAGAATTAGTGGAGGAATTAGGAGTTGAGAAACCCAAGGACAGAGTAGTAGGAAGTAAAGTTACTTCGGGTTTGGGTTTGAAAGCCGAGGAAGAAGTAGACATTAAATCGGATTAGTAACTAATTCGAGATTTGAATAGGCAGATATGAAGAGGTGCATTGTCATTTTGGATCTGCAGGTTTGTAGAGTTATTAGGAAGAGGTACATTAGGAAGATAACTGTTGATTGTTTCACTATTTAAGAGTGGCATTTGCAGTCAGATGTTGTTTAGTGCTCATAATTTCTGAGAATAGATAAAACGAAGTGCTGTGAAGCAGTGCTCGTCGCTTGTGCTTGATTCTGAGTATCAACTTTGCAATTGTATTTGTGAGTGTTTGGAGAAATTCAAAGTGCAAGTCAGTGTGCTTGTTGGATGTTGGATTCCATAGCCTTGATCTTCATTCTGTGTGTTTGATCCTGAGTGAAGTGCAATCAAAGCAATGCCTTGACAAATCTGAGAGGAATTGTAGTGTTGGTAGTATTCCGCATTTGTGAGTGCAGTGCAAAGTTGATGTGAAACAATTTTGATCAAGGAAGTTGTGCCTTCAGTGGAGGGGTGGAACACAATTCTGAGGCAAAGTCGTTTTGCAGTGAAGTGCCATTTTTGGGAGAGCCTGAATCATCACAATCAAGATTGTTTGGAAAGATTTGATGGAGTTGTGATTAAGGAGTGTGAATTTGTGACAACACTGCGAGTCAGTGCTTGTTACTCTCTTCTGGGTGTGGTTTCTACTTGAGAGATTAAAGACACAACCAAGAAGAACTGAAATTGTTACTTTGCTTTGTATTTGACCAATTCTGACTCGTATGTCTACGGGAACGAACTTTACTTACCCGATTACCGCAAACGTGATATTTGCCGGGTTGTCACAAAAGGTGAGTAAGCAGAGTGCGGTGAGGGGACTTGCAATTTGTCATTTAGAAGTAATAGCGCGGGTCAAAGTCTTGACCAGACTTTGTATCACATTCTTGGCTTGGAACTGGAACTTCAGTTTTCTAGGTTTCATGGTAGATATTGCAAGAAGCAATTGCAAGGAAGGACAAAAGCATGAGGAGATGAGAGGAAATCCAGCTTGATGGACGGAGGCGGATTGGAGAGTAGTTTTGGGAAGAGAAGCAGGAGAGATAGGAGGTACCACCTTCTATCAAAAGTGTGATGCTTCCAAAGAAACTGCCAAAGTGAGGAATTCATTCAATCACTCTTGCACCAAGAATAAGTATAAGGTGGATAGTTATAGAGACCCCGAGCAGAGAGGGGTAGTAAGTGTGATGATGGGAATGTTCAAGCCAGAGCAAACCACCTATGTTACTATGCAACAAGCGGTGTTCTTTCACCAAATGTTTGCGGGAGAAGCAGTAGATTGGGCAAAATGTCTTCATTGAAGAGTGGAGCAAATGATTTTGGAGTAGAGAATGGACATGCACCACATTATTTCATGCCTTTTGCAGTGTACTTTTATTTTGGGTTGAACTTGCTAACCTCGAAAGAGAGAAATCGAATGTGCTTGCACTTTCATCCGGATTTGCAGATGGAGGCAGATGCAGATGAGCCATATTATATAGAGAGAGTGCAAGATGGGGATGAATATTACAAGAAGATTGGGAAGGAGAAAATTGTAGCAATTGACCTTCCAAGAGCTAGAAAGAGAGCTAAGCCCAAGAGTTGTGTTGCGACAATCCAACCTCAGAAAATACCAAAGCTCAACCCAACGGCGGTGTTGGTGAAGACAAAGGAAGCCATGTAAGAATAAGAAGGAGAGTTGGAAGGACAAACCGGATCAAAGGGAGAAGTGTCAAGAGAAGAAGAAGAGTTCACGTTACAAAGTGGAGAATCATGCAGTGACAGTGAAGGTGAGGGGGAGGTCCAACAAACATGAAGGCCGATGATTGAGGCAATGTAATACCAAGGGTTAGCCATATGATCTAGATGTGAAATTTGATTTGGTAACTTCTAGAATGGTGTTATACATGATGGTCAAAATAGATCAGATAGAAGTATCACCAAAAGAGTACTTCTACTAATAGGGCAGAAACCAAAATAGACTTGAGAACCTTAGAACCAATAGCTAGACATTTGATTTAAAGGTGAGAATTGGTTTGGTAACATCTGGAAGGATGTTACACATGATGGACTTAACAGATCAGAAAGAGGTTTCACCAAAAGGGGACTTCTACTAATAGAGTAGGAAGCGATATATGCCTGAAATCTTTGAAGGCAATTTTAGAGGCCTAAACGAATGAATTAGGCCTAAAAAATGTGCAGAATCCCCCCCCCTTGCCCTCCAATAGAGGAAAGGTTGGCCTTCCCTTCCACCTGCTTTGTCTCATCAAGAGCTTTCCAATGGTACCTTACTCACGTGATTCTGAGATTCCTACAAGAAGATTCCCTAAAAGATTCCCTCCGATCACAGCTTGTTTGACCAACCAGATAGGACCTAGACCAGACAAGTCACCCATCCAAGTAAGTAATCCAAGGGTGGAGCTTGCTGACATGTCACCTATCTGTGTTCCTAATCCTATGGTGGAGCTTCCTTGGAGGAGATCCTCTTTGTCTATATAATAAAGAGAAGGTGCTCCCTTGGGGCATCAAATGTTTGAGTGTGCAATCTGTGTTTTCTCTCTTCTCTTGTCCTTGGAGTATTACAAGCAGGAAAGCCGAGTCCCAAAGTCTCTACTCTTGAACGGGGCAGTGAGAGGAAGTCATGGCACAACCCTAGACTACCAAGGGGAAGAATGTTATGACCGTAGCTGAAGTGGGCCCAATAAAATTACCATGGAAGAAGAGGAAAGCTCGTGGGAAGAAACTTTGAAAGTACAAAGATTGCAACTTTGGGGCAAGGTGCAAGAGGTAGAATGGAAGGAACCCAAAGACCGAGCAGAAGGCGAGAAGTGTGAAGGAGTGAACTACTTGTTGAATGTAGTGTGTTTGTTGTTGATGTTTCTCCAGAAGAAGATGGAGATGGTAAGTGCCAATCTTGAGGTGCGGGATGAGTTGGCCATAGTGAAGACCTGGAGTGTGGAAACCTCATTGTTGCAAAGTAAGTTGTTGCGAAGTAAGTTGACGAGGGTGATGGAGGCCAAAGAACTTTGGATTGAGGAGGTTCCTTGGAATAAACACTTTGAGGCAATGAGAGAAGATCTAGTAAAGAGTCACAACAAGGCAAAGGAGAGGACCATATTGGTTGCTGTGTTAAAGAGGGAAATTGCAGATGCCCAAGTTGAGTTAGTCCACTTGAAAACAATTACAATGATAATGGAGCAAGAGTTGGAGAGTCTCAAGAAGAGAGCAGCGGAGAAAGATCAAGGTTGGCAGCAAGAGTTAGCAAAGCAAATTATAGAAGAAGATTGGTTGCAAGGATTGGTGCAAGTAGCTAAAGAGAAAATCTTTGTGAATCAGAGGGAGAAAGAGGCATTGAAGGCTCAATTTGAAGATGAGCTCCATATGTATTATAGTGAGTTGGAGGAAGAAAGGAAGAAATAAAAGTTTGCAGTCGTAGGAGAATCCAATGAAGTAGAAGGAGTAGTCAATGAGATCAAGGCAATGTTGAGCACGGAAGTTGAAGGTAAACACAAAGAAGCAAGATTGCATGAGCTGAAGTTATTGGTGCAGGAGACGCGCAAGAGAAAGGAAAAGGATACAAAGTTGAATAATTTATTAATTTGTCTACAAGAATGTGTAGATAGGAAGATGTTGGAGGTAGGAGACAATGTGTGTCTCAGACTAGATCTTGTTAGAGTGGAGTTAGATAAACTTCATAGTGAAGTACAAGATGTACAAAGACCCAAAGTTGTAGAGGTAGGAGTAAAAGTGTCTTTGGAGTTGTTCCTTAAAATTTTAGAGAAGAGTGGGTCAAGAGATATCGAGTTAGCAAGATTAAGTGAGACCTCAATTGGAGTTTGTAGTGAAGAGATTGTAGAAATAGAAGAGTTAGGAGTAGGATAAGGCAGACCTCAGGATGGTGAAATTATCAAAGGATCATGGGGATTAGGAGCCAAAGTTGAGGTAGACATTGTATAGGAGTAGTAATAGTTTTTTGGTTTGAAGAGGCAGATATGAAAGTTGCATTGTCATTTTGGATCTGCATGTTAGAAGAGTTGTTGTAGAATGGTATAGTTGTTAGCAACTATCATTTGATTCACTATTTAAAGGAGGCATTTGTAGTATTATGTTGTTCACTATTCATATTTGTGAAGATAGATAAAGCAAAGTGTTGATTTCAGTGCCCGTTGCTTGAGCTTAATTCCGAGTGTCAACTCTGTGTGTGTGTTTGTGAGTGTGTGGAGTAATTTGAAGTGCAAGTCAGTGTGCTTGGTGGATGTTGGATTCCACAACCTTGATCTTCAGTCTGTGTTTTTGATCCTAAGTGAAGTGCAATCGGAGCAATGCCATGATAGATCTAAGGAGAATTGTAGTGTTGGTAGTATGTTGCATTTGTGAGTGCAACGCAAAGTTGATGTGAAGCAATTTTGATCAAAGAAGTTGTGCCTTCAGTGGAGGGGTGGAACATAATTCTGAAGCAAAGTCATTTTATAGTGAAGTGCCATCTTTGGGAGAATCTGAATCATCACAATCAAGATTTTTTTGGACAGAATTTGTTATGTTGTGATTATGGGTGTCTGAGTTCGTGACAAGTTGTCAAGATTGTGAGCTTGTTACTCTCTTCTAGGTGTAGTTGCTACCTAAGAGATCAAAGATGAAATAAAAAAGAACTACATGTTACTATTTGACTTTGTATTTGACCAATTCTGACTCGTATCTCTACAAGAATGAACTTTACTTACCTGATTACTACAAAAGTGATATTTTCCGGGTTGCTACATGATTTTTGGCACCGCTGATGGGGATACAAATCTCAGAAGTGGAAGAATACAAAGCCAATTTTGAAACTGGGTGTCAAAGCAGTATGAATGTTTGCATCAAGAGAACAACAAGAAGAGAGAGTTTGATGATGAACATTGTTGCGTGAAGAAGAAGAAGGCCTGAAGATCCACTCCACTTTTGACAAAACTGAATGAGAGGCATTGGACTTTCAACATCTTCACAAAGTGCAAGAAGCCTTGCAAGAACTTGACCAAAAGAAACGCAAAGGTGGTTGGCAAGGTTACTTCACATCTCCATCTTCCAAGAAGAAGAAAGACTCAAGCGGGCAAATATATTCATTACGACCCAGTACACCGACTTCCCCTAAAGTTGTAAAGGAAGTCACATTTCTAAAGAACTTTGTTTGAGAAAAGATAGCACGAACACTAATAGAAGAAGAGTGTCAACACCGCCTACGCATGATTCCTCAATTGTCTCAAAGGAATTTCAAAGATCACTCCAAAGGTATTGAACCTAATTCTTCCACTCGGGTTGAAGTAGACAACTAAGAGAAGAAATTGTCAAGGAAGACCCTACTACAAACTTGACTAATTGGAACCCATGGGCTGTCAACATGGCGTCAATACCAGCTAGCTCCTTGGTTCCATCAAGTTCAAACTTACCACAGTTGATTCTACCAAATCAAACGATGACTTTGTTACTTGTCACCCAACATGCCTATTAGAAGTACAAGGGGACAGAACAAGACAAAGATCCTAATGAATTTATTGAAGAATTTGAAGTCATCTCCTTTGCCAACAAGGAGCATGACTCTACGGATTGTCTGTGAATTTTCCCAAGTCTGCTCCAAAAGAAAGCTCAGAGCTGGTACACCCATATAACCCAAAAGGGGTTCACACCAGCCGACTAGGCAGACTTATGAAATGGCTTCCTGGAATGATTCCAAGAAGTGAATTATGATACAAGTGTCTTTGCAGCACTCAAAGATTTGGACCAAGGGAAGAAGGAGAAGTTGAGAGATTACTCCAAGCAGTTCATGGCCGTATTGAACCGAGTTCTTAAACAATCTGGTTTGGTGGGTTACTCCGATGCCCAAGCCATTACCTGGTTTCTCGGTGGACTTTCACCAAAGATTTGTATCTTTGCCGGGGAGAGGAATGTCACTTCCTTCGACAAAGTCCTCAAACATGTCATCCAATATGAGGCGGCTCACTCTCACTCGTCCAGCAACCAAAGAAATTGGTAGAAGAAAGGCAAGAAGCCGAGAAGGAGAGCTTCTCACAGTACATCTTCTTCTTTGGAGGAATCCTCCACATCTTTGAGTTCTTCTTTGGAATCCGAAGAAGAGTCAAAGTTGAGAAGAATACAAAGATGCGGAGGAAAGAAACCAGTAACATCCCCAACAAAGAATGTACCTAAGGCAGATCAGAAGCTGGAGACTCTCATTAAAGAGTTTGTGGATTTCAAGATCCAAATGATTGGAGCTAAGGACCAAAGAAAGCCTCAGTCATTTGGCCGACCAAATGTATGGTGCACTACGTGTGGTAAATCTGACCATGCTAATACGGTCAGATTTACCACACAGCATTTCCAATGCAGTCTCATCTTCCTTAATTTGGTCCCAACTAGGGATCCAATCAATTTGTTGAAGTGGAAATGCAATTTGACTCACACTGCATTTCCAATGCAACAAATTGATTGGATCCCCAGTTGGGACCAAATTGAGGAAGACGAGACTGTGTACCAAACCCAAGAGGTACAGCCTCAAGCAAGCACATCATATCAAGGTCCAAGGTATGGACCAAGGGATTATAATAATAATTCTTCCCCACAAAGACCACCAATGGGCGGCCAAAATAGGCCTCAAAATGTTGCATTGGGTGCTTGCTAAAATTGTGGCTTGATGGGACATTGGTCTCCAAATTGTCCGGAGCCAAAACAACAAATTGGGTATGTTCCACTTTGTGGAAATTGTAAAGGATCAAGACATACAAGAAATCAGTGCCTGCAACCACCAAACCCAAAGCCGCCAGTAAAATATGTACAGACCCCTATTGAGCATGATGTGCTCCAAGCAAAAGGGGATACAAATGTTAATTGTATAACACTTGAGGAGGAGAGGCCTCAAGAAAGGAGTCCCGCTTCAGAAGGAAAATGGCCGGACCTCAAAATTTTGAAGGTAGAGACACGTGTGAGTAAGAAAAAGCACAATCCCAAAGAAGTGAGTACTACTTCTTTGTCTTCACAAAAGGTGAAGGGGTTATGCCTGAAAGCCATCCTTTCTGCCAAGGAGGAAAAGATTCTAGCAAAAGCCAAAGAAAAAGCCTTTCAAAAAGAAATCAAAGAAGCAGGTACTCAGAACATGGGAGATGAGTTTGGAGGAAAACACAAAGACCAAGCCTCCAATTTTTCTGGCAAATATCAGGTCCAAAGTAAAGAAGTTGATTCAAGTTAAAGTTGGTCAACCCAAAGAACATCGAGTCAAGACCACCCCTACTCCAATTACCATCCTGAATCACCCCAAAGTCCAATTGGAACAAGGACAAACTTCAGACCCAAAGACAAAGGCAAAGAAGGTAAAATTGGGAGGAGTCTCTAAGTACAATATTGTGGCTGATTTGGTGTCTACAAGTGCTAATGTCACATTTAAGAAATTGTGGGAGGACAACAAGCTGTACAAGAAGTAGTTGAGTTCAGCCCTCAAGAAAGTAAGGGCAATGACCAAGAAAGACTTGCCCGCAATTTATCATATTGAACAAGAAGATTTGGGATCTCTCGAAGTGGATGTGGAGATCGTAGGCTGTATGATCACATCCATACCTATTGATTTGGGGTCGGGTATGAATGCCATGACAAAAGACATTGTACATTGACTAGGGTATACAAAATTTGAACCAACACCCCAAATTCTGAAATTTGCGGATCAAACCAGGAGATAGCCCTTAGGCATGCTGTCAAATATCACTATGATCATTGGAGGGGTGCCCTTCAAGTTAAATTACATTGTGTTGCAACCAGTAACCAAAACTGGTTATCCTTTCTTGATTGGAAGACCTTGGTTGTACATTGCCTTGGTTATTGTAGATTGGCACCAGCAAAAGTTACGGTTTAAGGACATTTTGTCCAAAGAACAGAAGCTGATGACTGTGAGTTGGACAAAGGTTCCTCACCTTGGGGAAACAACTTTGTTGGAAGACAAACATGAATCCAAAGATGAATCTACTTTGTCTTCCAAAGACTCCGAAGTCAAAGTCCAAGTCAATTACTTAGAATGCTACAAGGTAGAGGTTGAAGACGAAGACCCATACAACATCGCCTCAGGTGAACACGACTTGGAGGAAGGAGGTTTGACTGCAGTTTGGCTCGGATTAAGGCTAGTAGCCACATCAAAGGAGTCATCAACCCTGATGACTGTCAAGATGTTGTCTTGACCAAAGGAAAACTTTTGAAAATTTTGAAGACAATCATTTTGAAGGAGTTGGCAGAATACACTGCCCTATTTATAGAATTCTAGGATATATTTGCCTGGTCTATTGATCAAATGCTGGGTATTCCACAAGAATTTGGAGAACACCGGATTGATTTGGTTGATGGTGCAGTTCCAGTTTGGCAAAGACAATACCGCTTGAACACAAAGTACTCACTCTTAGTGAAAGACAAAATTGATAAGTACTTAGGGGCCAGAATAATCTTTCTTGTCTTGAGCAGTGAGTGGGTTTCACCCATAGTCATCATTCTAAAGAAGAAGATCGGGAAGATTTGAGTGTGCCAAGATTTTTGCAAGTTGAATGCAGTAACAAGGAAAGACCATCATCTTTTGCCTTTTACCGATACAATTTTGGACCAAGTGGCTGGTTACCCTTGTTACAGTTTTCTCAATGGATTTTTAGGGAACAATCAAGTATCCATCCAAGAAGAGGACAAGGATAAAACCACATTCACTACCAGTTGGGACACATTTGCTTACAACCAAATGCCCTTTGGGTTGTGTAATGCTCATGCTACTTTCCAGCAGATGATGAATACAATCTTCAAGGATTTCCTCTACAAATCTGTGGAAGTCTTTATTGATGACTTTTGTGTGTTTAGGCAAAGAGAATTTGGATTACCTTCGCCAAAATTTTGAAAGGTGTTATTTTGCTGGTTTGTCATTACACTTGGAGGAATGCTTCTTTGCAATGAAGAAGGGAATTCTTTTTGGGGCATCGGGTGTCAAGCCAAGGTATTGAAGTTGATGTTGAGAAGTTAAAAAATATCTTAGCTTTGGAATCTCCAAACAACATCCGGGAGCTGAGAGCCTTCTTAGGACATGGCGGATACTATAGACGCTTCATTTCAAACTATGCGGTGCTCGCTATGACAACCCAAAAAATATCACTTTTGCAATAATCAGGTAAGTAAAGTTTTTTCACGTAGAGATACAAGTCAGAAATTTCCAAATACAAAGCAAAGTAACAATCTTCAGTTCTTCTTGGTTGCGTCTTTAGTCTCTCAAGTAGAAACTACACCCAAAAGAGAGTAACAAGCACTAACTCGCAATCTTGTCATAGATTAACACTTCTTGATCACAACTCCATCCAATCTTTCCAAACAATCTTGATTGTGATGATTCAAGCTCTCCCAAAAATGGCACTTTGGCAAAAAAATGGCAAAATGACTTTGCCTTAGAATTGTGTTCCACTCCTCCACTGAAGGCACAACTTCCTTGATCAAAATTGCTTCACATCAATTTCACGCTGCACTCATAAATACAGAATACTACAAACACTACAATTGCTCTTGGATCTATCAAGGCATTGCTCTGATTGCATTTCACTTAGGATCAAACACACAAAATGAAGATCAAGGCTATGGAATCCAACATCCAACAAGCACATTGACTTGCATGTTGAATTTCTCCACACACTCACAAACACAAACACAAAGTTGATACTCGGAATCAAGCTCAAACAACAAGCATTGCTTCACAACACTTTGCTTTATCAATTCTCAGAAATAATGAGCACTGAACAACATAATACTACGAATGCCACTCTTAAATAGTGAAGCAAACAAAAGTTCTAACAAAAATACCGTTTTACCACAACTCTTCCTACCTATAGATCCAAATTGACAATGCAACCTTCATATCAGCCTCTTCAAATCTCAAATTTGTTACTACTCCAATCCAATGTCTAGCTCCTCATTGGCTTTCAAACCCGATGATCTTCCTATCACTTCTCCTTCTTTGGGTATATCTGATTCTACCAAATCCTTCATTATTTCTACTTCTTCTACACTAGGAACTACAATCAAGATCATGAGTAATCTATCTACTTCATTATCTCCCCTATTACAAATTTCCAAATACAAAGCAAAGGAACAATCTTCAGTTCTTCTTAGTTATGTCTTTAGTCTCTTAGGTAGAAACTACACCCAGAAGAGAGTAACAAGCACTAACTCGCAATCTCCTCATAGATTAACACTCCTTAATCACAACTCCATCAAATCTTTCCAAACAATCTTGATTGTGATGATTCAGGCTCTCCCAAAAACGGCACTTCATTGCAAAACTACTTTGTATCCTTTCACTCCTAAAGATTTAAATTTATCATTTGTGGCCAAGAAACTAAAGGTGACAATTGGAACTCAAGGAAAGGTGTCTTTGGATTCACATTCACAACACCCTGTGGGTCACTAGCACTTAGCATTTTTCAACCCCCATCTCTTGAGAATGTTAATCCGAGATGATGGCCAGAGATGATGAATTTAAATCTTCAGGAGTGAAAGGATACGAAGTTGTTTTCCAATGAAGTGTTGTTTTTGGGAGAGCATAAATCATTACAATCAAGATTGTTTGGAAAGATTTGATTGAGTTGTGATTAAGGAGTTTTAATCTATGATGAGATTGCGAGTCAGTGCTTGTTACTCTCTTCTAGGTGTAGTTTCTACCTGAGAGACTAAAGATGCAACTAAGAAGAACTGAAGATTGTTACTTTACTTTGTATTTGGAAATTTCTAACTCGTATCTTTGCGGGAATGAACACTTACCCAATTACCACAAAGTTGATATTTGCCGGGTTGTCACACTCGCTGCACCCCTTACAAAGCTTCTAAGAAAACTCCAAAGACTACCTATGGGAAGCAAATCAAGAAGAAGCTTTCTATGCATTAAAGAAGAAATTGGTTGAAGCACCAGTCATGAGGGCTCCAAATTAGGACGCCCCTTTTCATGTGTATGTGGACACTTCATCCATGGCAATCAGAGTCCTCTTAAGTCAGAGGGATGAGAAGAAGGACTACCCGGTTTATTGTGCTAGCCAACAATTATCAATTTCAGAAAAGAACTATTCAACAACTCAAAGAGAAGCACTTGGAATAGTTTATCCTGCAAGAATTTTTTCCACTACCTACTGGGATACAAGTTTATCTTCTATGTTGACCATTACGCATTGCAACATTTAGTCAAGAAGGCATATTTGTCTAGGGAAATTGCAAGGTGGATCTTGTTGTTACAAGAACTCATATACATTGTACAAGTAAGGAAGGGAGCTTCATATTCAAATGCGGACTTCCTGTCCAGGTTAGAAACTCAAGACCAAGACTTGGAAGTTGATGATCGGTTTCTTGATGAAGAATTGTATCATCTAACGGTTGTTTGAAGTATGAGGTATGTTGCCAAACATCACCATTTGCAAACGTGTCATTTTCTTGAGGGGCTGGACCTGGAACAAAGGGCAGTCTTCCTCAGGAAGATGGGACCATACCAATTAAAACACAACATTATTTTTAAGATGGCCTAAGATGAAGTACTTCGGAGATGTTTGGAGGCATACAAAGTTGGAGGAGTCATTGAATCCTTACACTCTGAAGCATTGAGAGGACACTATGCCCTGAAGAATACTATGAAGAAAATCCTTGCAGTAGGATATTGGTGGCCTACAATGTATAATGATGCTTACGCACATATTTGAAGTTGTGATGCATGTCAAAGAACAAGAAAACCAATGGCAACTTCCCAATGGCCTTTGAAACCAATTTTGCCATTGGCTCCATTTGAGAAATGGGGTATTGATTTTGTGAGACCAATTCAACCAGTGACTAGAGTCACGAGGAAGAGGTACATCTTGGTATCTACTGATTATGCTACCAAGATGGTAGAAGGAGAGGAAACACAAAGAGATGATGCGGAAACAAGTGCAGAATTTTTCTTCTGAAACATCATTTCCTATTACAAGTGTCCTCTGGAATTGGTTAGTGATCAAGGAACTCATTTTTTGAACTCTATGGTGGAAGTATTAACCAAGTACTTCCAAATTAAACATTGGAAAAAAACTCTATACAATCCAAAAGTGAGTGGATTAACAGAGAAGGAAAATGGATTGTTGTGTAAAATTTTGAACAAGGTGATAGTCAATTACGCCTATGATTGGGACATGAAGTTACCTGCAGCTTTGTGGGCATATAGAACAACTGAAAATATCACCACCAAGCACACTCCCTATTTCCTAACAAATGGATTGCATCCCATACTACAAGTTGAATTTGAAGTCCCGACATTGGATTCTTTGCAAAGAACGATTATTGGAGGAAGAAAGCCAGGATATTTGGATCCACCAATTGATGTGGTTTGAAGAGAAAAGGGACAGTGCAATGCAAACCACAAAAGAAGTACAAGAACAGCAAAAAGTCAGGTACAATAAGAGAATCAACCATGTTGTTGTTCAGGAAGGTGACTTGGTATTGTTATACGACAATTGCCGCATATTTCTTCTAGGGAAACTACATTTGAGGTGGATGGAGCCATGTTGTATTATGCATATATATGCTAATGGCTCTATTCAACTTGTGGACTTGGAAGGCAATCCTTTTGCCACTCGAGTAAACGGGTGGAGGGTTAGAAAATATGGACCACGGACCCAACTTTGTATAAAGAACCAATTCTCGGTGTTTGTAGGGATGCTCATATTTGAGGGGGGGGGGGTATGTGGTGTACACACTATTTTTTGTTTTGGATAGTTTTAGGAAAATTTGAAGAAGTACGTGGATAAAGCCTAAAGAGTGCTAAACCGGGAAGAAATAAGAAGAAGCTAGAGTTTGAAGTAAACCCATGGTCGACCTTGGGTCAAGAAGTCAAAGAAAAAGATGAAGAAGGTAAGACTTTGTATCGTGCAGCATGATCTGTCCCAAAGAACCTCCGAAGAACAACCTTTTTTGGAGTCGGGCCAATCAAGAAAGTACGCGGGAAGAAAGTAATGACCTTGGGATCAAGAAGTTCTTGATAGTGACAGGAAACAACTTCATTGAATTGAAGACTGGAGAGGAGGAGCAACTAAAGAATGACCAATTGGGGCAGGACTATAAAATTACAAATTGCACAAGGAAGTAGAACAATGTCTAGTCGCTACGTGGTGCCTATTCAAAGTCGACCCAAAGGAATGCAAATTGTAAATTTGCATGATGAGGAGTGGGTTAGGATCTCGGGAACAATCTTCCACAAGAAGAGGGTTAGAAAACACATGATGACCCCAAAGGTGAGTGTGGTGAGGGGACTTGAAATTTGTCATTCAGAAGTTATAGCACGGATTGAAGTCTTGACGAGACTTTGTATCACGCTCCTGGCTTGGAACTGGAACTGGAACTAGAACTTCAGTTTTCTAGGTTTCATGGTAGAAATTGCAATGAGCAATAGCAAGGAAGGACTGAAGCACAAGGGGAAGAGAGGAAATCCAGCTCAATGGATGGAGGTGGATTGGAGAGTAGTTTTGGGAAGAGATGCAAGAGAGATAGGAGGTCCCACCTTCTATCAAAAGTGTGATGCTTCAGAAGAAACTACCAAAGTAACGAATTTGTTCAATCACTCTTGCACCAAGAATGGGTATAAGGTAGATAGCTATAGAGGCCCTGAGAGGAGAGTAATAGTAAGCGCAATGATTGCAATGTTCAAGCCAGAGCAAACCACCTATGTTACTATGCAACAAGCGGTGTTCTTTCACCAAATGTTTGCGGGAGAAGCAATAGATTGGGCAAAATGTCTCCATCAAAGAGTGGGGCAGATGGTTTTGGGGTGGAGAATGGACATGCACCGCGTTATTTTGTGCCTTTTGTAGTGCACTTTTTTTTGGGTTGAACTTGCTAACCTTGGAAGAGAGAAATTAAATGCGCTCGCACTTTCATCCGGGTTTGTAGAAGGAGGTAGATGCAGATGAGCAATATTATATGGAGAGAGTGCGAGATGGGGATGAATATTACAAGAAGAGTGGGAAGGAGAAAATTGTAGCAATTGACCTTCCAAGAGCTAGAAAGAGAGCTAAGCCCGAGACCTTCCAAGAGCAACAATCCAACCTTAAAAAATACCAAAGCTCAATCCAACGGCGGTGTTGGTGAAGACAAAGGAAGCCATGCAGGAATTAGAAGGAGATTTAGAAGGAGAAACCGGATCAAAGGGAGAAGTGTCGGGAGAAGAAGAGGAGTTCATGCTACGAAGTGGGGAATTGAGCAATGACAATGAAGGTGAGGCGGAGGTCCAGCAAACACAAAGGCCAATGATCAAGGCAGGAAACCGAGTCCCAAAGTCTCTACTCTTGAACGGGGCAGTGAGAGGAAGAAGGGAGAGGAAGTTGTGGCACAACCTCAGACTGCCAAGGGGGAGAATGTTATGACCGCAATTGAAGTAGGGCCCAGTAAAGCTACCATGGAAGAAGAGGAAAGCTTGGGGGAAGAAACTTTGAAAGTACAAAGATCACAACTTTGGGGCAAGGTGCAAGAGGTAGAATGGAAGGAACCCAAAGACCAAGCAGAAGACAAAAAGTGAGAAGGAGTGGACTACCTATCAAAGGTAGTGTGTCCGGTGTTGATGTTTCTCCAGCAGAAGAAGATGGAGATGGTAAGTGCCAATCTTGAGGTGTGCGATGAGTTGGCTGTAGTGAAGACCTGGAGTGTCAAAACCTCATTGTTGCAAAGTAAGTTGACGAGGGTGGAGATGGAGGCCAAAGAACTTAAAGTTGAGGAAGTTCTTTGGAATAAACACTTTGAGGCAATGAAAGAAGATCTAGTAAAGAGTCGCAATGAGGCAAAGGAGATGACCATGTTGGTTGCAATGTTGAAGGAGGAAATTGCAGATGCATGAGTTGAGTTAATCCACTCAAAAGAAATTACAGCGGTAATGGAGCAGGAGTTGGAGAGTCTCAAGAAGAGAGCAACGGAGAAAGATCAAGCCTAACAGCAAGAGTTAGCAAAGCACGGTATCATACTTCCCTTTTCTCTCTTTGGGAACACACAGGGTGGATACTGCAGATTAGAGGCTAGAGGTAAACCCATAATGACTCAACAAAACACACGTGTGACGCTTATTGCCGGAACCCTCCTTTCTCATAACTAATATTCTTGCTATCGGGAAGGATAGTACCTGGCAACCTGACCTATCATCACAATAGGCACTCTTGGTCTGCTAGTCATCACTTCCAACATAACCAAGGAGAAATACATATTACTCCTAGAGGGAAATTATCTAAGCACAATGCCCGCACACCAATCCAAGCCAACTAGGCGTACAAACAGGCATACAAGTACAGAGAGGATCCAATCACAAGAAAAAGGCAACAACTCTCTGTACTTTTTGTTTGGAAAGAGCTTCAAAGCCTTTGTACTTTGTCATCCACCTCATTTCAACCTGTACTCCAAGCCTCTTCCTATCTATACTTCAAATCTCAACAAATTTCTACTTCATGTGAGGATTTTCTTTTGTCTTTGTGATGGGGAAAACTCTATGCAGCTCATATGCAAGTAACTATTTCTACATAGCTTGGATTCAAGTGATCTAGGATTCGATAGAAAGCCTGTAAGATAAGCTTTCCAATGATATAAAATTACCTTCAATCAGATCACTACAACTCTCCTGAAAAGCTCTCAAAGTTGGCCAGGGCTTTTTTTCAACTTCACCCTAATTTCGAAATCTTCTTTGTAGGGTTTGCTCTTGGTTCTTGGCAAATTGTGACAACCCGGCAAATATCACTTTTGCGGTAATCAGGTCAGTAGAGTTCATTCCCATAGAGATACTATCCAGAATTGGTCAAATACAAAGACAAAAGTCACAATTGCAGTTCTTCTTGATGGCTTCTTTAATCTCTCAGGTAGAAACTACACCCAAAAGAGAGTAACAAGCTCACACTCTCGACAACTTGTCACAAATATACACACACATAATCACAACATAGCAAATTCTGTCCAAACAACTCTTGATTGTGATGATTCAGATTCTCCCGAAGATGGCACTTCACTGCGAAGACCAATTTTGCCTTAGAATTGTGTTCCACCCCTCCACTGAAGGCACAACTTCCTTGATCAAAATTGCTTCACATCAACTTTGTGCTGCACTCACCAATGCAGAATACTACCAACACTACAATTTCTCTCAAACCTGTGAAGGCATTGCTCCAATGCACTTCACTGAGGATCAAACACACAGAATGAAGATCAAGGCTACAGATTCCAACATCCACAGACACAATGAATTGCTCTTTGGAATTCTCCACACACTCACAAACACAAACACAAAAGTGACAATCGGAATTAGCTTAAGCGATGAGTACTAAGAACAACACTTTGCTTTATCTATCTTCAAAAATTTGAATATTGAATAACATCATACTGCAAATGCTCCACTTAAATACTGAAGCAAACGGCAGACTTGTCTACCTAGCACCGCTTCCTAACATCTCTTCCTACCTGCAGATCCTAAATGACAGTCTATTGCTTCATATCTGCCTCTTCCTATCTCAAAATTGACTTCTATCCCGATCCAATGTCTACCTCATCATCGGCTTCCAAACCCGATGATCTTCTTACTATTTCTCCTTCTTTGGGTATAGCTAATTCCGCCAAGTCCTTGACTACTTCTACTACTTCTACACTACAATCTACAATTGAGCTTATGGGTAATCCATCTACACTCTTATCTCCTAACCCACCCTTCTCTAATGTGTCAATCCTCAAGTCCGATGATACTTGTATTCCTACTTTTGCAACATCGGGTCTCTTATCAACTGTCACACTATTCCAAATCTTTTCTAATTCCGAATTGACTAAATCCTGTCTAAGACTAACATTGTTCTTTACATCTAACATTTTCCTATCTACACGCTCTCTCAAGCAAATCAGCAACGTGTTCATATCCACATCTTTGGCTTTTCTCTTCCAAGTTTCCTGCATAAGCAACTTCAACTCGTGTAGGGCGGGCTTCCTCCAATCTCCCTTCAGCCTCCGTGCTTAAGATGGCTCTCAACTTCCTCACAATTTCTCCTATTGATTCCAAATCATATCCTCGAGAGCGCTCTACCTCCAGTTCTTCACGATACATCTTCAGCTCGTCTTTGTACTCCGCAGCAAGCATTTTCTTCTCCTCTGCATATTGTGTACTCTGTAACTCAGCACTTCTGACTAGCTCTTGTAATCGTTCTTCTTCCTCTTGCCTGGCTGCTAACTCCCTCTGCCATGCTTGATCCTTCGCTGCTGCACTATTCTTCAAGCTATCCAACTCCTGCTCCATTACGATGTTCATTGCCTTCAAATGAACATTCTTGATGTGCACATTACTCACTTCTTCCTTCATCTTATCAAGCCACATCGTTTGTTCCTTCAATTCTCCTGCTCGCCTTTGCAATTCCTTCTCCTTTTCTGTGCAGCTTCCTTGTAGCAGGGTTAGCGTTTTCTTTGCCAAGCATTCCTCCCTCCGAAGTTCTTCCACTTCCGCACTTCTTCGGACTTGTCGCTCTTGCAGCTCCTTCACTTCACTCACCAGATACTTCACCATTTGCAATTTGTTCATCCCCTTACTGCAATCTTGGGGAATTACTCTTCGATGCTCTTTCAACAATTCCAGCAATGGGGTTACCACCTTTGTCATGTAGGATATCCTGCTGAAGTGTTCTTCCTTGTCATTGCCCTCTTCGTCTGGAGTCTTTGCCTCCGTCATCGGCTCCTTCATCTGAAGTTGCGATCTTCATATCTTTATCGTGTCCGCACTTTCTTTGTCTTGGCCTCTTGAACTCGGCACCGCAGGATTCTCTGCTTCCTCTTTTGCTCTTGACTTGTTTAATACCATCGTTTGACAAGCCTCACTCACTACTGCCAATTGTTGGACCTCTGGTTCTCCATCACTTTTGCTCCCCGACTTCTCACTTTTCAATGTGAGCTCCTCTTCTTGCAACTCAGTCTCTTCTCCAGACTCCAATCCCAATGATGCCTCTTTTATGATCTTCACCGTCTTCAACATCAGCCGTTGAGTCTTCCTTTTCTTGGGCGGCGACCTTGCTTCTTTGGGTTTGATGTGCTTTTTTGTCTTTGGACTGGTAATGTCTTCAATTTTCCACTGTCCCGTCCTCGCGAAGTACTCGTCATTTGCTCAAAGATGCGGCATATACTGGCACTCCTCATCGTCTGCTTCCCGTCGCAAATCGGGATGCATGTGTGACACCATACAATGATGCTCGTCTTTGGATAGTAAATTCAGCCCAAAGTAGAAGTGAGATGCGAATGGTGCAAAGTAATGTGGTGGCGAGCCCATTTGCCAATTCACCACCATCTGCCTTGTTTGGTGATGAAAGCACTTTGCCCAATTAATGGGAACTCTTGCAAACATCTGATGGAAAAATACGGCCTGCATGTTCACGTAGGTAGTTTGTTCTGGCTTGAACATAGCCATCATTGCCCCCACAATACTTCTTTGGATCGGGTCCCGATAGGACTCCACCTTGTAACCATTTGTGGTTCTCGGAGCAAAGAACAAATTTTGGATTTCCGTTGTCTCCTCTGCAGCATCACACTTCCGATAGAAGGTGATCGATGTTAGTTCTCCTGCTTCTCTTCCCAATACCAACTTCCAATCCGACTCAGTCCATCGAGCCGGATTGCCTCTCTTCCCTTCCACCTCGGGACCCTCCTCACAATTACTAGCAGCAATCTCTGCCATCACTCCCAAGAAACTGAAATTCCAGTTCCATGCTAAAAACGTAATACTAAGTCTGATCAAGACTTTGATTCTAGCCACTACATCTACCCTTTGAATCGCAAAACCTCTCACCACTAGTGCGTTGGCCACCTTCTTCGCCATGATTTGTTCTCTTGTTCTACGATGTTGGAAAATAAGACCCTCTCATGGACAAGACACTCTAACTACCTCAGGGTTCCAAAAAATCTCACTCTTGATGGGCTTCCGGACACGCATTACTACAGGATGACTACTCAAAGGAATTGGAAATTTACTCAGAGTATTCAACTTTCCCTTGCGTAGTTGCAATTTTATATTGCCCTGAATTGCAGTCATTCTTTAGTTGATTTTGTCTGTGAATTTCTCTCTTCTGCGTGCACTCCCGGTCACTGTCAAGACATGCTTCTTTTGCCCCCCACCATTTCTTGAAATGTACTTTCTTGCCACGTACAGAGGTTGTTAAATGGTCTTCGTCTTTCTTGCGTCTTCCAACCTGAAGACGGTGATCTTTGGACTTTTTCCGGCATACTCCTCTTCCGAGTACCTCCATCATTGGATCTGATGTAATCTTCTTTGGATTTCCTCCGAAGTTACTTCCGTCTATTCTTTGTCCGCAATTTGACTTTTAGTGCTTACTTCGTCTCTTAAACACTACTAACCATAGAAAAACAAAAAAATGTGGGTACCACACAAATTTTCCCCAGATTTCTGATTCAAAAATACACTTGATCCTCAAAAACACTATGGCAACCTGAAACTCTCAATCATAGTCTCAAGATATGAGACTTGATATCCAATCAAGATGAAAGAAAAAATTGCTCTACCGAGCTTATGACAGTATTTTCAACAGTATGTTTTGCATCAGATCTCCCTCTTCATAGATCTAGAACCAACCAAATTTTTCACAATAGCTGGTTGTGTTTTTGTCTAAACTTTTGCAAATTTTGGTAGCCTAATCCAACTCTAGTCTTTAGATGTGGATCAATTCCTGAGCTGGGCTAACTTGTGAGCTCTACAGACCCAGGTATACTTGATCCAAGACCTTGATTTCTCTATTTGAAGAATTTACATGAAACTTTTTCACAAAGGTGCTAAACATATCCACCAACAACTCTGGGAATTTTCATGAGGAAATTCGAACTACAACTTGGGGAGTGACCAACCGTTCTACTGCGGAATGTAAAGTGTGGTAAGGTGGTGAGTTATCCCCTATTTTGTGCAGTATGCCTGAAACTCTCTAGAGACATACTCCCCACCATTGTCTGATCTCAAACACCTCACCTTCTCCCCAATCTGAGTCTCAACTTGGGTCTTCCACTTCTTGAAAGTGGCAAAGACTTTAGACTTGTGGTGCATGAAATAGATTCACATAAACCTTGAGTAATCATCAATAAATGTTGCATACTAAAACTTTCCAAGGTATGAGGGTGTAGGGGATGGTCCCCACACATCACTATGTACATACTCACTTAGATCCTTGGAACTATGGGTCCCCACTCCAAAAACAGATCGGTTCTATTTTCGAAAGATGCAATGCTCACAAAAATCCAATTTCACTATGTTCAAGCTAGATAGCAAGCCATTTCTTCTCAAGATAGCCAAACCCATCTCAGTCAAATGACTCAGCCATGAGTGCCAGATAGTCATCATCCCATCTTGAGACCTAGTTACATTGGCTTCTCCACACATTGTAGTGCCCTCCAATACAAATAGATTCTTTTGAAAGTTACCTTGCAAGATAACCTTACCACCAGAAGTGACTTGAAGTACCCCATCACCAACACTCCATTGATGACCTTTAGCATGCAATACTCCAAGGGAAATCAAATTCTCCTTCATGTCATCTATGAACCAAACATCATTGAACTTCCACATAGCTCCATCAAACATTTGAATCCTTATGGATCCAATACCCTCAATCTAACAAGGTTGATTATTACCCATAAAAACTGAACCATTCAATGCTTAAAGTGAATAGAAGAACTCTTTGATATAACATATATGGTATGAGTAAGCACAATCTAGAATCCACTCATCATCAATACTAGGAGATGAGGCACAAAGGGCATACCCACAATGTCACAAATCATATTGATCATCCAATAGATCAGTATCCTCATCAGCATAAACTATGTTTGCTAAAGAGCCTTCATCTACCTTTCCTTTACCCTTAGCTTTACACTCCTTCTTCACATGGCCTACTTTGCCACATCCCCAACTGGTCACTTGTTTCCTTTCCTTGGACTTGCCTCTAGCCTTAGACCTAGACCTGGCCTTGCTTTTCCCCTTGTCACCATCATTAGTTTTCCACTGAGGTCTCACACATTGGACAACTAAAGCATTGCCTGGAATAGAAGATGACACTAAGGTTGCAACAAGTTTTTGTTGCAAGTCACCTGTAAGTAGAGCTGCTGTCACCTCTTCAAAGGTAATAGTCTTCTTCTCACTGTGTAACAAAACTCGTGAAAGTGACTGATAGGATGGCAGTAAGGAGCCCAACAAGTGCAGTGCCTTTTGCTCCTCATTCAAGTTGTCTCCCAAGTTTTTCAAGTCTACTACTAGATCACAAAATGCATCCACATGGTATCTAATGTTGGTCTTTGGTTTCATCTTGAATGTGATTAGTTTGAGATTGGTGTACAGTCTATTTGACAATTGATTCTGATGATACTTGCTCTAAAGTGCATCAAACAAGGAACAATCAGAATGCTCCCCCACTTGCTTGATCACATGGAGCTGAAGGTGAAGCAAAACAGTATTCACAACTTGCTCTTGCATATCATCCCAATCACTTTGTCTCACATCCTTAGGTTTCTCCTTCAAGAGCTTACCCAAACCAGTTGCCCTTAATACTCCATTCACCTTCCATTTCCACAACAAGTAATCCATATGGCCATCAAACTTTGCCACATCAAACTTGGGTCCACCAAGCTTCAAAATACCCATCTTTACTTTCTTTTGCTCCACAAGTACTACTGAGGCTATTGCTGCACTTAGAGACTCCTATTGAGTCCTTGAACCTTCCACCTTAAAACTCCAATACTCAAGAGAGTGGGTCATAAGATGGAAGTTGTTTTACAGCAGCTTCTTCAAGTACTCAAAGTCAACATCTTGTTTCATCAACTTGTAGTTTTGAAGATAAGTTTTCCAATGCACCAAACAGATCATTCATCTGAGTCCCGAGTCAAAAGTTATGAACTGAAGTCCAAGGGGGTCAAAATCTTGGATTCTATACCACATTCATAAGTCTAAGACTTCTCCCCCGATGACTCTCTTTGGGTTCTACTTCTTGCTCGTCTTTGTTGGTGCAACATCAAACCTTTAACTAAGGAGGAGTTCTGCCAGTATATATGCAAAAGTTCACTACTAGACTCGCTCACAAAATCTAGATAAGGATTGTACAGATCTTCAGGCTTTCTGACAGTGAATTATCTTTCTGCAAAACTGCAGATTACTGAGACATGCTAGCTTCTAGTACGGGGACATTTGGCAAGTTGTTCCTTGAACTCTTGGTTATTTTGCCAATGAGAAAGCAGAATACTGCTGCCTACATACTCATGCCAGTTTGAAAAATGCTTTGATTCTCTAGAAGGTTGACTGGTACTGATCAAGATTGCCAAAGATAATTCTTTGGATCCATTCAAAAGAATTATCTCTTGGGCTCTCCTCATTACCAACTTCTTTGATAGAATGTCCTACCTGGAGTCTCACATCATGAAGAAAAGGTGGACTGAGACTGAAGACAAAACAAGCAAGTACACACACCATCTTATGGTCACCATCTCCTCAAGATTTCAGCTCTTACCTACCTCCTGTTCCAAAGAGAACTTGATAGCAATGTGATGAAGAACCTTCTATTGGCTTCTGATCCTTCCTTCCTTGATTTTCTGCTTCTGATTCAGCTTGCACGGAGAGCTCCCTATTGAAATTGGTCTTCAGTCTTCTCAAAGTTGCTCGGAGGACAGACCTTTCCTTTCTTCCTTGCTTTCTTCTCTCAGGACATACATTCCCTGTCTTAGTTAAAAACCTGTAGAGTCCTTCCACACTGATCCTGGAATGCCCTAGAAGTGCAACGACTTATTGGGCCGGACCACTAGCTAGACAATGACAGTTCCCCAAGACGGTGCAGTACAATCTTCAGGCGTTCCAATAGGTGCTAGCACTTCATCGTCATTGGAGCCAAAGCATGATGAGCAACCGCACCGAGCTACAATGGAGGAGCTCTTGAGAAACCTTTTTATGCTGAAGATTCAAGGTTCCTTTAAAAAAAGCAATAGTGTCAAGCTACTCAGCATCAAATATGGAAGTAGAATACAGTGGTCTTGCGAACCTCCCATTTATTCCTGGAGGATTGTTTGACAATGAAGAGGATGATACAGTTTCCGTAAATGCAGACCTTTCAATTGTGCCTGATGACAGTAACACAGAACCGACTATTCCCGAAGGCCTTTTCCAAAGACAAACAACTGTCACTGCTACTGAACGATGACAGACAAAACCTCACATCTCCAACCCAGTTGATTCTCAAATATCAAGCTCTCCTAAACGAACGCCTACGTCGACTTCTGCGAGGCAATCCTCAATGTAGATGTAGGTACTATGTTTGAAGGCTTAGTCAGAGAGGAAAACACCTCAGAAGGTAGATATTTCAGATTCTTCATCGATAGTGGGAGTTGCAAGTTGTCTGTCATGCAAGTAAACACTCTCTCAGTCCACTCGAACCATCTTCCTTCGAGACATTTAAATCCCGATTACAATGTAACCCCTAAGGCATAAGAGTAAAACCTAACACATGATCTACCATCTTTATAATATACCAGAATGTGCTTGTCGAGCAACCCCGTACAGAATTTTCACACACTTCGAAAATACAGTTTAGAAATTATAAATTCATAAAGTTATTTTCTGAAACCCCCTAGTGTAGAAAAGCTTCCCATATGCTTATCGATTACCGGGTTTGGAACAGAAATAGAAATAGGGAAATCATGAAAATTTAGTTGCCCAGCCATCACTAAAATTGAATATCAACTGTCAATTTGTTATAGTAAGGAGTGACGATACTTTGACCAAATACTCCCGGCTCTCAATTTGATCGGAAGGACGAACTACTGGACTTCGCAAATCTATGACACCACAAGTTGAATCTGACTAATAATTTAAACTAAACCATGACTAACAATGTAAGTTTAGGAATAGAATTGTTTCAAATGCTTATCATTATTTCACTAATAAGAACTTCAAACAGGTTTTGCAGGCAAAAATCCTCCTCATTAACTCTGAAATGGATACAGAAAGGAGAATCTAATTATACCATTAAAGAATAATCGATAGTCATGCTATGTTTGAAACATTTGCCCTAGTACTACTCATAAATTGAACTTGAATGATGAGCATAAGTAGGGTGGATTAGATGATTTAGAGCGTAGTAACACACGTATATCTGAAAGTAGTGGTGTATATAGATTAACTTCACGTATACATGTCCTTTAGATATCACAAAGATCACTCGACAATTAGCGCAGTTCTCTCTCGTGATTTGGCTTGAGAAAATTGGTGAAGGCTTTGCGAAAGCTTCATTAAGTCCGAGCTAGGTATCCCAGCTTCGGAAGGAGGGAGCAAAGACATCAGCTATATGGACCAGGAGATATGTTGCTTTTTATATTACGGCTTTACATGAAGCTCAATTCAACAGAAAGCGTTGAAAAGGAGCATCTAAAACCATAGCCTCTAAACCTTAGAATTCCACTTCCAGCCACGTCGGGATCCAACCAATTTCACAGACACGCCTGGGTTAAACAAGGAGTTAGATGAGTACTTTATTCGAAGGCCATGACTACTGTATATCGGACTGTCTTACCAGAACCAACTCAGAAGTAAATAGATCAAGGAAGCTCATGATCAATTCTAATTATGATCCCACTGTTGCAATCATTGTATCGCCTGTGAAGACGAAATTTACCGACGAGTGCAACGTTATTAAAACTTAAGTGGAGCAGATACAGAATATGGCGGTGAAAGTAATAGTGGTTGCAATACTTGCTGAAATTCATTCCAGACGTTTTTAAGTGAGTTTTACATGTCCTGTTTAACTGATTGTGCGCGTGCTCAGAATACAAACAGGATGTATAGATTACAGAAGGAAGTGCCCGGCCCGGATTCGTGTGACAAGAGTTTGATTGAGCTAGCGGAGAGATTATGACTGACAATTGCTATGCACGATTTTAAAATAAATGATTAGTGATCTGTGCATGTGTAAATAGATTATTAGTGTGATCTCTACGACGTTGAAGAAACACCTATATCCATATATATAAATATAAATATTAAAAAAAGACAGTTATTTATTTATTATATATATATATCACTGTCTTCGCATATACATGTGTTCATATATATAGTTATCACTAAGCTTCATTGAAAAAATGTAGCAAACGAGTGAATGGAGAACCGACTCATTTGCTAGCATTTTTTCAAAATAGTGCTACTCACACAGCCCTTGGAAAGTATGAGCTCATACATGTACAGGCGTGGCTTGGCGATTATTAATCATCTGAGGACGCATAGATCTGATGAGCTAAAGTTCTTGAATGAGGATCGCCGTCTGAAAGATAGAAGTATACTGTACGATACTGAAAAAACCAAGTGCGGAATCAGAATCAGGAATCCGAGAAATCCTGTAAGGTAAACGTTCAAATATTTTGTCCAAGATGTCTGACATTTTACAGAACGTTTTCATGCCAAGATTCTTAGTATCCTGCGACAATGAAGCTACCGTTTCCTTTCTCAGCTGCAATTTCGTAGCAGCATAGAGAAGTTGTGTCCGCAACGAATTCATAAGAATGAGCGTCAATTAAGGACGATCGTCGCAGGAAATTTCTGCGAGTTGAGTTCTCCAAGCCTGTTACAACTGCAAGGTTAAGAAAGTATCTAAAATTTATCGTTGAGGATCAGATTTAGAAGACTGGTTTGAGTCCTCGTTGATATTTTGCCACATCTCTACCGGAAAGGAGCCAAGCGTCTCGAATCCGTCAAATGGACGCTTAGGGTCATCCTTGACAAATGTTACCCACAATGCGATAGGAGAACCAGATGGACTTCAATACCCTGGAAAGTAGATGTCAAAGCCGATGCTTGTTCTCAAGACATGATTGTAGAATGCGGAAAAAGACACACCGAAAGTCATCCACTTCTCAGCGCTGATAAGAGAGAACGTCAAAATATAAAGAAATCCTTAGCTGCTTTTGTGCGTGGCCCTGCTTCTCACCCAATTTTCCCTCGCATCTCTGAAGCACCCCATCGGGAGTCTGGAGTCGTAGTCGCTTCAATTTCTATGTGTTGAAACTATCTATCGTGGCTTAGTTGTTGGGTTCCCTTCTTCAGAACGAGTCAGGGAAAAGTAGGTTATGACATGACAGCACGTGTTTTGCTCTTGGATAGAACGACTTTATCTCTCAGCCTGTAGGTGATTTCGGGATATCCATTATGATCCCCGGATCAGGATTATGATTCCAGATTAGGACCTCCGAAAACAAGATCAAAGGGGAATATTGTCGGTCACAAGATCCTCGAAAGGCGGTGCCACAGTGCGACTAAATCTCGAAAGGCGGTGCCACAGTGCGACTAAATCAGTTCTAAAAGGCGAAAAGCACAACCGAAATAGACAAGTTGGACTTGCATCCTAGGAGGGGCAGCAACAGCATATATTGAACTTATAGGAGATATACTCGAACTCTGAGTGTCCTCCAATCCTACAGGACTGCTGTAGGATCATCAATCACTATGGACTCGCTATGGACTGTGGTGGGCCTATCCAAAGTATACTCTTCGAGACTTCAAGTTGGTTGGTCTCACTCCGAGTGTGCTTACCAGGCATAGACGTTCCTTCCAACAGTTGACCTGAGTAGATGCACAAATCCATGCTAATTCCTCATTCTCAGATGCATGTACGCCCTACGTTTAGAGCTGCAGGAGGTCATGAATAGATGTATTTGTGCACTAGTACGAGGCGTTCAGGTGACATGGACAGCAGGTGGGTGGCTAGCGTCGGTGACGAAGAGTATCCATGGTGTGCACATCTTCCAGCATATTTGGTTCCAAGACCATTTCTCTAGCTTGGTGGCATTTTCAAAACAGAAAGAGAGCTTTGCCGGACCTGCGAAAGCTCTCTGTTTGGTTTGCTCTGGGCACCAAAGAAGTAATTAGTATGCATTTGAGTTAATATTCGTGGCAGTCAACGTCATGTAACCCCTTTGAAGTTCTTTGTAGGGTCAGTCCGTCCAGCATCCGGGTGCCTCGATGGAGGTATGTGGCAATTAGGCGTGATCTGTAGATTTAATCGTGATCTGTAGAGTTCCGTGGTCTTAGATGCGAGGGATAAGGTGTTCTGCATAAAGTGATTGCCCGGACATTGACTTTTCATATTGGGCAATGTTCTTAGCAGACTACTTCCTTGAAGCGTGCCCGATCGGAGGAATTGCTTGCAAGTGGCTGTTTAGAACCTTGCATGCCTATTCGGAAGTGGGCGGCGTGCAAGTATTAACCATTGATGTTCTTAATTATTCTCAAAAGTTATGATCAACTTAACAAGGCAATTAGACTTTCTAATCGTCCATCTATGTTTATTTCCCAAATTTGTTCTGCTTTGAAATAACAAAAATCAAAGAAAAAGAAAACTTTGCTCTAAGTTAAAGAACATTGATGGGCTATTGGAATGCCTGATTGCCTTACTGAGATCGATTGCAAGTAATATTTATTTTTTGGACGTTTGAGAACCTTAAACAGAGATAGTAGATAGATATACACTTCATGCAATTGACTTATGTCGGATACCTTTGTTTGTAGACATTTGAGAACATTAAAGAAAGACCGAAACTAAGTAAAAAAGAATACACTTGATGCAGTTGACTAATGTCAGATTGGTTCAGGTTCTTGCGCAGGAACCTAGTACTTCTTCACTGTAGATTTGGATAATGTTGTACATTCAACAACTAGAGATTGAATGAGTTTTCTCGTTTCAAAGACATGTCAGCCCCTTGTAAAGCTAACCGACCGGCTGTGTCTCCAAGGTGAAGACCCGGGGTGTGTCCAACTAGAATTGAAATAGATGATCTACAGCAAGCAATGAGCTCGATCTTTCCGTTGGTCACTGCAAGACAGGAAACAATGGAATAAAATAAATTCTGGACGATTTTGAGCGGCATAATGTCTGCTACATCGAACTAAGCCATTTGTATTTCAAAAATTAACTAGGTTTATTTTGACATATTGTTCATTTCTCATACCAGAAACTTGTATGCTGGACGGAGAAGTATAGTCTAGAGGTCTAAAGAGTCAATAATGAATATGGAGTAATTAGAATCGGGCATGTACGAATTAAAAGGGATGCTCGATTCTGATCCTCGTACAGAAGCATGCTGGTTCTAGCCATCGACAGGATCTTGCGCTATTGTGCACATGTTATATCTAGCTCTGGAAGTCATGGAATTACTCGGTCTGACCTGCAGATTGCATGCATCCACTTGTTCCAGCCCAGTAAGAGAAGACGTGCAATCTCCTTCTTGCCGTCAACGCTATTCAGGCACAAAGAAACTCGTAAAGGTTGCCCAAAGAACAACCGAAACTTCCATAATTGCAGCTCTGTTTACAGAATTATCTCAAGATCTGTCGATTACTGCTGTGACTGTAGCTTCGAATTACCAGCTACAGCTATTGTAACCCCTTCAATCACCGAACAGTAATTATTATCCCTTCCGTCTGCTCTCGCTACACAGTTGCATATTAGTGCAGTTCTCGACGATGTGTACGAAGCTGCCAAATCCGAGTGCCCACATAACATAATGTACGCAGCTTGATCCCAGAAGTTTGATGACGAGACAGCGACTGTCTTGCAGGATTTTTTAGAAGTCACGATAGTAGTATGGAGGGAGCAGGTACATTTTTCAACAAATGGCCACGTCCCTTCATGGATGCCATGGTCAGATTCGTCGGAACGAAATGATCAGTGACTAACCAACTTTCATGACCAGACGAGCGCAAACGACAACGTGTGCCTGTCACACAAAAGGCTGGAAATTCTCCTCGGAGCTTATTAGCTTTTTCCTGGACCTTGAGTGCATGTCGTCTTGGACAACGTGTTGAACAGATTGGTGGACAACGTTGACTTCCGAACTCCCGCCGCGAGAGATGCAGGCCAGATGCGGATCAGCAAGAATATCCTCCCTAGGTGCTGGACCCAGATGCGGATCCGAAAGTATATCCACTGGATCCTACCATGAACAGTTTACGTCTCACTTCTCCTGCCAACACCGCTGGACTGTGGCCTCAAATGCCGATCATAGCTCACAGGGAAATCCGAATATTACACGGGCAACAGTTTTGCCCCACTGTTCATTTCAAAAGGTTAGAATTAACAAACTCACAAGATGACATAACGAGCTCTTAGCTCATGACGCACTTACGGGTCCCATTGGGCGCCCACACGACCCTGTATTCCGAGTACAAGTTTGTCAGATTTGTATGCGGATGGTGTGTGCTCTTTGCCCAACCCTGGACGATTTCCATAGATTTCTCGTGTATACGTGCCCTTAGCCACTAATTGCAAGAGTTTATAGTGGTAGTATAGCACCCGCAGGTAGGGTCTTGTGGAAGGCAGTTCCCGCCTTATGTAGGGAACAAGTCTCAAGGCTAAATTTCGCGTTGGTGGAGCTCGCTGGGATGTCCACCAGACCAACAGCTTTCTTTCAAGTAGGCGAGACCTTATTGCGTTCTGACATTTCGGTCATAGCCGGGAACAAGTTCGAAGTTTGGTAATCCATTACAAAACGAACAGTGTCTGTCGAGGAGATTTCAGTTGAGATTCGATTTGTACTTTCATTCCACGTAGTCTTTTCCGTTCATAATTGAATGAATTAGGAACTTTTCGAATTATAACTTGGATTTACTGTTGCCAAGTGCAAGCTTATTACTTCTGAAACTAGAATTCGACGAGAATATTTTGAATTCCAATGTTGAAAATTTTTAGATCCTGAATTGATAAACTTGCGCTTGGCTAGGATAGTAAATCCATAAATCAATACTATTGTCCACCGTTCTGTCACTACCCTCTCCCGTCTTGCTTGCTCCAAACCTTGTTTGAAATCTAGCTGCTTCACCATGGGCCGGCGAGTCAAAGCGTGTGCCGTATGCTTTTCTCAGCGTCAGCATCCTACGTCTATCACCGCAGGTCAACAAAGGGGCACTAGAGGTAATTTACGGGTCTGATCTTGAAACTGCAATGGACCTGATGAATTCGGGACTTCAGCGATAGATTCTCATTATGGAGAACACCTCCAGGTTGGAGTTTCGCGACTAGAAGCCCGATTGATTAAATGTATGAAATCATTTGAAAGCTAACTATACTCATAGTTGGTGCAACTCAGCTCACTACTGGGGCCAAAGGTTTCTTGCATGAGGGACAGCGTGCAGATTGCCTATTGAGTCTTGTGAAAGGAAAGGATTTGTTGCCCTGCTCACTGATTAACTCGAGTTGGACAAGTAGATATCCCGAGAAGACAAGAGGAACTCCCAGGAGATTGGTGAGGAATACTAATGCGGAGATAGTGTTTTCAATGCCATAGAATCTCGAGATACAGTGACAGTCGTGGTTCAAGACCATTGTTGATTTTCTCCATTGCCGTAGTGACTAGGAATACTAGCACTTGTCAACGGAACCTGTGAGGAGTATATGTGGGACAGCTCTGTTTACATTTCTTGCGTGCACTGAATGTAGCTCTTTCATCTACTCCTTCTCTTACAAATTCAGCCGTACGTCTGCTCTCAATGCTAAGATGATGGTTATTGCTATTGGAGGTGGGTTTGTAGACATTGAGAAGTCGAGCACTCATAAGCAACATCTCCTCCCGAGAAGCCTACTTGTTGCGCCGGTCCATTAGCTGAAGCTCAGAGGTCTGGCCCATCGAGCCATCCCAACGCGCTGGTGAAAGCAAACTGTAATGCCCTGAATTGCCTAGTTTCTTACGGTCGATTTGTCGAATTATCGTTGACGGTTTCGTTGACATCTGTGAGCATGTGAAAGACAGTGATCAATACAACTATATGGGCACACACTGACTTTTGCATCTTGAGCTGGTGGTCGAGAACTAAGGGTTGTTTGGTGCATTTTATCATACTAAAGAGATACTATGAAAGGTACTGAAGGCCAAGATGTGGAGTATTGGAGCAGAATCCTGCTAGCTCCTGGGGTCTGGAACTTTAATGATCATTCGCATCGAATTCATGACCTGAATTTGAAGTTGATTAAGAATGTGATGGTGCATGTAATAACTCAGATTTCATCTTACATAGCCTTGGTGTGATCTAGGTTGCCAGGTGGACTCCAAAAATGTAACCACTGGTAGATTCATGGTTCAGGTTCAAAGATAGAATTTCTGAAGTTCATCTTAACTAATGCCAGGACCTCTGGTAGGGATAGAGATTAGGGCAGGCGCTCGAGATCACAAGTACAGTGCTGTGCAGAAAATAGACAGGGTTCCATTTCCTCTAAGATGTCTGACATTTCGACAACAACGTCTCCAGCATTAAAGATGAGGAAAGCTTTCCTCACCTTTATGCCACACCACCTATTCCAGGAAACCGTGCACGGTCAGTTGCTTCTTTGTGTCTCGAGTTGCCTTGGTTCCATGCTTGTATGATCTCTCCGGACCGTTACAGGACTTGAAGGTGAAACTCCTTTCCATGCTGGCGCCACGAGGGTGCGTCAATGATGTTTTAAGTCAGCCGGCAAGTGAAGGGCTTTACTCGTGTAGCATAGCCTCAAGTATTCTGAGTACGAATGTGGGATCAGTGCAGTTCGGAGTGTTGACAACACGTTAGGTATCCTAGTTTATCGACTTGCAACTTTTTAGGATTGTAGTGTTCTTCAACGAGAGTAGATAAGGAAGCAGAGCTTGTTGATAGTATATACCTGAAAGTTATGGTAACGATCAGCACCCTCTAGCGATCTGGGTGACCAGCTTGGATAGCGCTTGGTAGACAATGATTGTGCTCTGCAGTTTGTGATATAGCGATCTGCTGAGAAACGCAGTACGTAGATATGATTGCTTTGAGCAGTAGTCCCCAGTATGCAATTCTGATGAGAGAAATTAAACCAGTAGAGTAAGAGAGGTCATGTTTAGAGAGAAAGAGAGCAGGATAACAATCAGCAATTGGCAAAGAGCTCCCTTTCCCTCTAAACATTTTCTCTCTTCCCCTATTCCTCAACAAGGTGCCCCATCGGGAAGACTTGGACACCTCCCCTGGCGATCCTACGACAGCTCCGGATACAATATATCAACAAACTACTGATGGATGTGCGTCTGGGGAATATGAAGCCAATGAGGACAATGGAGATAATATGCGATGGTTTTCTATCTCAAAATCTTTTGGCCTTCAAAATTTTCAGTACGGGAGCACGGTAGTCCGCCGGTACCTTAAGAGAGTGTAGACAGGTTTCTTCCTCGCAATCTAACGTTGCTCTTTGGTCCCTTGGCCAACAAATCTATGTATCACGCAATATTACAATGGTGCGCAATGCGGGCCTAGATTTTGTAGGAGTATGCAGCAGCTAAGTACGGGAGTTGAGAAGTTCTTTATCTCGTTATTAATCTTACAGTCCAGAATCATTTTGCCAAGCTGGCTATTGGCAGTCCTTCGAAGCATAGATGATAAACAGACTGGTCCGATTCTCCAGATTATACACACCTACATGGTTTTCCAAATAACACACTGGGAGATAAGTCCTGCAAGATGAGTGTGGTTTAGTTCAAGAAGCATAGTAACCTGCCTACGATATTTTGTATTAACATATTACTTGACAATAACTTTGTGACCTCTAGAAGTCGTTTCCTCTCTTACATTTAGGTGTTATATCCTTTGTGATGCTGTTCATCGGTAGATATAGTCTGTGTCAAAGACAAATAAGTATCAGTTCTCTGACCTTTCATACATCTTCTATATTTTTCAAGTGAATGAAGGTCGCTTCTATCGCCATTAGCTAGCTCACGTACACGTATCCTCAGCCCCATCGCGATATGAGGCTTCCTAAGGTCCATCATCGAAGCTAGTTGATTGCCACGATCGAGCTCGGTTGGTTGCTTGGTTGATTGATTGACGACGAGGTCCTATATATCCTTCGACATCTACTCTCAATAACCAGTAACAGATTTACGACACCTCTGTGATCTAACAGCTGTGCCTTTGAGTAAAGATCACCGTCGCTACTGGAGCTCCTTGGTAGTAATTATAGCCATCTTACCTTCCGATCTTCCGCAGCTTCTGCTCATGCGAGTTCACTCCACGAACTCGCATGAGACGAAGATAAACCGTGTGGCAGCAACAGATTCATTTATTGCTTCAGCAAGATATGGTGACTGTTGATGCTATGAAATTGTATGTTGAGGTTTTCACTTTCTCTCAACCCCTGTGCCATCCTTAACCCGTCCTGGTCACTGGTCATAACTGACTGTGACTGTCCAGCTTCTGCAGGAGAGTTTCTGTGCTTGCAGGTTCTTCAGGTCCTCTCATCCCTTAGTTATACCTATCAGGAAATCGATATGAAGCTTGCTACGATGTACTAAAGGTTGGATGATTGAAGACGAGATCTGATCATGATGCATCGTTCGACATATTCACTAAGTAAACAGGAACAACTGAGATCTGCGGTGCCTTTGTAAGTGGACACTACAGCTTGCAGTCTAACCTCCAAGGGACCGTATGTGATCAATTGGTTACACGAGTTGCTATCCAGCAGTCCTCAGTGCCTTCGGGAAGTTCATCTTAGCAGAGGCAGGAGGTAAGATACTGATTGTGACCGACCCTTGTCCAGCTAGAACTTTCTTCTGAACATGCCCAGTGCTAGTATCCAGAACGATTTGTATAGTGAAATTGTTACTTCAACCGGTTTGCTGATAATCATAAGATAGGAATTGAAACTCAAAGAACTTCATTCCGTATAGACGCTGCGAGAGCAGCGCATCCACGTGGAAAAGGCATTGGGAGGACATGAAGGTGGGATAAGTAGTGCAGATTAAAAGTTGTTCATTTCGAGTAAAGCAGTCGACATACATTTGTGGTCCCCAGGCTACCGTAGGCTTTTAAACCATAGGCTACTTCAATGTCCGGGAAATGTGGTATCTAGGATGGAGTATGTTGTTTATTTTGTTATTTTTGTACTTACTATGGTTTCATTTTCTATGTGAGATTATCTAAAATGGATTGAAATATACCATATTGGTATATCATAGGCTCTTAACCTAATAAGGGATAAGGTGTAAAGACTCATATGAGAAAAATGCAAAAGGAGTGTGATTGTAACTCAAGTGATCAATATTGATATAGTTGATATCCTTGATTACATGCCCTCAGTAAATTCTTTATTTGATTTTTTTGAGTATATATTAATCAAGTTGTGGGAATGGTTAGTATCCAAAGAGAGTTGTATTTTGGGGTTATTTAAGATAAGCTTTCCATGTTCAAGCTTATTCTACATGCTTTCTTGTGCACTCAAGGATGAGGCTAATGATTAACTCTTGGATCCATAAGCATTTTTGTTTTGAATTCTTCTATAGTCCAAGGATAGCCCATATGAAAGAATCTTTGACTAAGTGATTGGGTCAAGATAAGACTATATTCTTAAGAGAATATTCCCATGAATATGGATAATCTTTAGCTTTTTATTTTATTTGATTTTTAGCCTAGTAACTTGAAGTACTCCAATAACTAATAAATTTGGTGTGTTATTATTTCACAAGCATATAAACTAGGGGTGAGGAGGTACTCATCGTCCTTTCATTTGCAACTATCTCTATCTCGTTGAATTCTCTAGTGAGCAATGTCTTGAGTCTTGGAGTGTTAGCCTTGGAGGAGTTGCAACTATCTCTATCTCATTGAATTCTCTAGTGAACAATGTCTTGAGTCTAGGAGTGTTAGCCTTGGATGATGGAATTGAGGTTCTTTGCCTTCTTAGTCCATGGTGCACTACCATAATAGCCATCAAAGATTCATCCTGAGTGAGAGACAGGCCGGCTCATAGATTAGTACTTGTTACTCTCTTCTAGGTGTGGTTTCTACTTGAGAGATGGTTTCCATGAAGAAGAATTGTATTGTTATTGTTTTACTTTGCATTTGACCATTTTTTACTTGTATCTTAGTGAGAACAAACTTTATTTACTGATTAGCACAAAAGTATACTTATCGGGTTATCACAATATAATATTTGCCATGGCTTACTTTTTAGCTCTTTTGTCTATTACTATGGCCATGGCAAGTTGTATCTTTCACTCTTTAGCATATGATATACACATTGTGTGCTCTATCAACCAGATCAAACAAAACTTTGACCACTTGATTACCAATCTTTCTCTTTTAGGCTTGAGAGCAAGTCATCAAAGTGTATGATGCAGTTCCTATGACAACCCACAGTCAACTTACTAATAGTATAAATGGTAAGAACAAGTTTTTTCTTCAAGGATACTGGTTGGAAATGACTATGAATGAAGAAAAGTGTCACAAATGGTGATTTTTTAATATTTTATGTTTAACCTCTTGGGCAGTATCATTCCCAAAAGAGGGTAGTGTCACTCACATGGCACAGTATAGAAAAGGAAAACCAAAATCACTCTCATGATGGATTTATTCCAAGTTGTTCCTAAAGGTGATGATCCACTTCTCTACAAAGGTCATTGTACCCCAAAGGTTGGTGTGGTGCTTCATTTTTTACAAAGTACACCTTTTCTTTCATTTTGCCTAATGTTTTTAGAACCATGTTGAGTTAAAAGTTTGCCAAGGTTGGAAGAAGGTTATATAATGTCTACCTTTGACACAAAGAGAAATCAAACCAAAAATAAAATTAAAAAAAAATAAGGAAAAGTGCAGCATGGAGAAGTCCTAAGAAATTGAACAAGAAGGAGAGCCTGCACCAAAGAATTTCAACATAGAAGACATTTGGCCATATAAACCTTTGGTGAGGGAAACACTCTGCCAAAATGACCTTTGGCAAGGTAAACCTTTGGTGTCATCCACCTTTGGCCAAGGAAGAACTTTGGCTTGGGAACCATTTGGCATGGGGTACTTCTGGCCAAGATGTCAACCAGCTTAAATGGATCCCAAGGGCTTGAATGTGATGCTGCCAGATCAAGAACCTTAATTAATAACCATTTGATTGTACCAAAACATTTACATTTCTCATTTATATAAACTGCACCAAAGTTACTAATTATTGGAGTAACTTAAGTTACTAGGCTAAAAGTCAAATAAAGTCTAAAGTCTAAAGGAATATCTATACTCATAAGAATATTCATGTAAGTATGTGGTCTTATCTTGACCCAACCACTAAGTCAAAGATTTCTTCATATGGGCTTACCTTGGACTATAGAAGAATATAAAACAAAAAGGCTTATGGGTCCAAGAGTTATCAACTCTTTCCTCAAAGCCAAACACCTAGGAATAATAACAAGTCAATACACTAGAATCCAAAATAGTGGTGCTCATCTTTTCTATTTTGTCTAAAGTAAATCCCTTCTATCCTAATTATGACTAACTTTAGCTAATCATGACTAATGTAGAACTATCCTTTATCTCTATGTGAATAATATCTCTCAAGTACTTATAAGACCAAACTTAACATCACAATCACACATACATGCACAAACGGGTGTTACATTTACCCTTGGACTAAGATTTCACTTTGTCCTCAAAGTGAAGGTCTCTCTACCTTTTATGATACATCTTCAACTTATCATGGTTAATCCTATCAAAGTGTCTTCCTCCCAACTCCTTGAGATCATAGGTGTAATTGCACCACACCTTCTCCACTATGAAAGGACCAAAGTACTTAGGCAAAAACTTCTTTTGTACTCTCTTGAATTATGGAATCAAACAACATTACCAAATCACCTTCTTTGAAGGGCTCCACCTTTTTCTTGCCTTGCCTCTTGTCATAGCTCTCCTTTTGTTCCTTTGGGCTTGCCCCACTCAAACCATAACAACTGCTCTTGCTTCCTCCAATTCCATGAGTTGATCCTTCCTTGAGTTCTTTGCATTACCTCCTTGTGCTTTCTTCAATCTCCTATTAATGCTTTGGAAGGTAGGAAGATTAAAGTGAATAGGTAAGGTAGACTCAATACCATATACCAAATGAAATGGACAATATCTGGTGGAAGTCTTCATTGTTATCCTATACTCCCACAAAATTGCATGAATCTTCTAGTCCTAATGATGTTTAGCTCCCTCCATTTCTGCATCTTTGGCAAACATCATGCACAAGGTCTGATTGGCTCTCTCTTCCAAGCCATAAATTTGGCTTATAGGATGTAGTTACTCTATGTGTGATAGAGAAATGTGGTAGCATGGCTGTAGTGATGCTCCCTATAAACTCTCTTCCTCTATAAGAAACCAACTTCATCTTCATTCTTGTCCCTCAATGGTCTAGCCTCAACCCACTTGGTAAGGTAGTCAGTAACTACCACAATGTACCAATTGTTCCTTGGGGTTCTTCTGGGAGGACCTAGAAAGTCAATTCCCCACTTCTCAAGAGTACCTAGCAATGGAATTGATCTAAGAGGGGGAGTGGAAGTAGACTTTTAAGAAAAAGCTTCACAAATATGACAAGGTTTGCAATAATCAAGACAATCTTTGAAAATCCCTCTCCAATTGCAACATGCATCAAGAATCTTGAAAGTAGTCATCTTAATTGGAAAGTGTCTCCCACACATTAAACCCTCGTGAAACTCCTTTATGTTTAGGATAGACCCTTCCTTACCCAATGCTCTTTGAAGTAGACCATCTGCTTCTTGGTGAAAAAGAATATCCTCCATTATTGTGTAAGATCTAGATCTTGCTGCAAGGGCCTTCCTTTCCCTAGCATCCCTTCTGAATAGTTACCTCTCGTAACAAAGTCCACTATCTCCTTATACTCTATTGAAATCTCTTGAGTGATTCAGATTGCCATGCGCTCCTCATCCAAGAAGGAATCATCCACTAGTTCAACTCCATCATGATCATAGGCCCTAGATAACAAATCAGCATTTGCATGTTTCTTCCTTGGCCTATCCTCAATGGTGTAGTCTTACTCAAACAAGAATATCATCCACCTTGGTAGCCTCTCTTTAACACTAGGCTTGTTGAAGATGTACTCTAAAGCCTTGTGATCTATGACAATGGTGCCTTTCTTTCCAATCAAGTAGTGTCTAAACTTCTTGAGACCAGCAATCATTACAAACCCTTGTTTCTTTGTGACTGAGTAGTTATTTTCTATTCAAATTATATGTCTACTAGCATAAGCTATTGAATGATCATGCCCATCTTGGTCTAATTGATTAAGAGTGCATCCTATAGCTACATTGGAAGCATTTTTGTAGAGTATGAATGGCTAACTCCAATCAGGCTTAGCAAGAATTAGAGCTACAATAAGGGATTGCTTGAGCTCCTCAAACGCTTTGAGAGCCTCCTTGTCCTCCAAAATCACCATGTATTTTATACCATTCTTCATGTAGATAGTCAATGCATAAGCCTTATTGGAAAATGAAAATATGAACCTCCTATAGTACCCAACTATCCCCAAGAATTGATAAAACTTTGTCAAGCTTGAAGGGAATGGAGGTCTAAGATTTTCCTCACCTTCTCATGATCACCTACTATTCTATCCTTGGAGATGATGTGCCCCAAAAAGTAGAATTTCTTCACAACTAAAAATGCATTTCTTTGGGTTGAATGATGCATTTGCTTCATCCAAGCATTGCAAGACCTTGATTATGTGCTCAAAGTTCTCTTCTATGCTCCCATAAACACAAAAGTCATCAATGAAATCTCTCACAAATTTCCCAATGAAAAGTTCAAACACCTTGTTCACAAACAAGGTGAACAACCATTGGAATGTGACTGGAGCATTGCAAAGCCCAAAAGGCATGACCTTGAAAGCATGAGTCCCCCAAGGTCTGATGAATGTGGTGAGTTTTTATGCTCAGGTACAATTTTTGATTTGATTATACCCCACTATAACCATCTCCAAAACTATACCTCTCATGACCTACAACCTCTTCCATGATCTCATCAATGAATGGCAAAGGGTAGTAGTCCTTTTTAGTAATAGTATTGAGCTTCTTGTAATCCACACATATGCAAAGCTTGCCATTCTCTTTTTTTCACAATCACAATTGGAGACACCCATTTTGAATTTCCTACCTCAAAGATAAATCAAGCCTCCTTGAGCTTATCAATCTCTTCTTTCACAACCAAAGATATTGGTGTGCTAATGCAATGTTGCTTTTAGCGGACTGGTTTTGCATGTGACACCATCTCTATCCTATGCTCCTCCAAGGTGAATTCCTTTAGATCCTTGTAATTGAAAGAAAACATATGGATGAACTCGCAAAAAGTCTCCTCAAATCTCACATTCTAGCATTTGGACCATAATTGAGTGTAGATAATCTCCTCTCAAGTGTCAATGGTGATTTATTTGGGTCCTTCAAAACCTTTGGCTTAGGGGTAAAATCCATAGCACACAATCCAGACACAATTGAATCAATTTCACATTCATCCTCCTCTATGGAAGTCTCCTCTTCCATGCTTGTGTCCACACTTGAAGCTCCTTCTTCTGAATCTAATTTTGAATAATCAGAAGATGGTGTATCTAAATGTGAAGTGTTGGTGATGTTAATAATAAGAACTATGAATCTATAGGTTGATGGCCCAATTTTCAAATACACTTTGTACCATTGATCAGTTTTGTGTGCTACTCTCAACCATGGCTTCCCAAGAAATAAATCATAGCTTGAATCTTTCAAGACTTGAAAAGTCATGAGATTTTGAACTCCCATAGCTAAAACTATCACCTTATCTATCCCCCCTACTGGTCAAAATTGTTGCTTGTTTTCCATGCTCACGACAAATGTTGAAGGTCTAGAGAGTATCATACCCGACTTCTTCATCAACCTCTCTAACATGGCATTCATTACAAATCCTCCATCAAGAAGTCAATCCTTGATGTTGTGACCATTCACTCTCATATTAATCTTGGAGGTATATTCACAAGCCTCCCATGGTGTTGGTTTGACATCCACCACTCCTATTGATATTGAATCTTTTGCTCTCTTCTTCCTCTTGCTCCTTGTAGAATTGAAACCACCTCTAAGCTCCTTTCTCAAGGTAGGATTCAAAGCAATCAGTTGACCCATTGTGACTTTAGCCTTGTAACTACCAACATCTTCCAACATATTGCAGTTCCATTGTTGCTTTGAGATCAAGAAGTCCTCCATCCCCAACTTCCTTGGAGTCTTTGTAGTTGATATTGTTGAGGTGCTAGTTTAAGTGCTCCTAATAATCATAAGAGTATTCTTGCTAGGAGCAAATCCTTGACATCCTCTACAAAATGAGCTTTCTTCGTCTCTTATGCCAAAAGCTCCAAATTACAATCTTTGTAGTTTGAGCACTCTCCCTTCTCATACTTGCTCTCAACCACATCTACAAATGCAATCCCCTTACCTTTGTTTGGATTTGGAGCCACTTGGGTTTCACTACCTCACTCTTTCCCTCTATTGGCTCCCTCATAATCCCTTCCTCCATGGTAAGTGGAACTTGGGCAATTCCTTTGGATGTGACCTCTTCCTCTAAAACCAAAACAATTTCTATCATTGAATTTGTTGGTTGGCTAGCCTCCTCTATATGGATAGCTTCCATAACTCCTAGGCCTCTCCCCACATTTTGATCCACCTCTCTCTTCTCCCATAGTTGCACTACATTGATCTTGAGATTTGCAAGTTATTCTATGATGGTTTGAAGTGGATCTTTTGGTAGTAGTGGAAGAGCTGGAGCAACTACTACTTGCGGTGCAACCCTTGCCACCACAATATCAAAAGTTCCACTATACTTGTAACCTTGAGGAGGATTCACAACCTCCTTCACCACCAAATCACTCTCATCTCTTTCCAAGCTCTCCTCCATACATATTGCAATCTTGATAGCTTCAACCTTGGAAGAAGGTTTCTCATATCTCACCTTGCTTCTAATCCATGGTCTCAAACCTCTCAAAAATTCTTGGTGAGCATGGCTCTTATGCCAATCATAGTAGTCTCCACATCATCTCCATCCTTCCTCAACATTATGTGAATTCTGGACTCTAAATTCTCCACTCTTTCTACATAGACTCTCACTTTCTCTCCATCTCCTTGTTTGAGGAAGGTTTCCTCACTCACCAATCTCTCATAACTCTCATCTGGAAAAAAAAATTCAATGAGTGCTGAAGTAAAACTCTCTCAAGATTCTTCTTGCTCGTCTCTTCTCTTTTTCTTTTAGTAGTCTGACTCGTACCATGTAAGTGCTACATCCAAAAAGAAATTTGGTAACAATGAGGCCCACTCATTCTTCCTCCTCTCATTTTTTCCTATGCAAGCTCTCTTGAAGTCACTCACAAAGGCTTCCACATCTTTTCCATCCTTTCCAAAGAAAACCGGAAGTTTCCCCATCTTAACCTCTCACTATCTTTCTTTCAATTTTCTCTCAATCCTTTTTTTCTCTTCTTTTCTTTTCTCTCACCCTATAAATAATAGAGTATATACATGACTAATATCATTTGAGAGTAATCCACCCTAGGAAACACAAAAGCTTCAAGTTGCTCCAAGATTTCTATAGCAACATCAAATCCTAGAGTGCATATTAATCAAACCCACATGGATAATTTATCCATAAGTTGAAAGATTCTCTCCATCACTAATCTTAAGAGCTAGTTGATGAAGGTGATAATTTCTTTATAATTGTACTAAGACTCTCTCTCCAAGATTTTTCACCAAAGTCTCCAAAAATGTTATTACTCCACTACATACATATCCTTTTGGAAGTCATTCCACTCCACAAACCTCACAATTCTTTGGTCTTACATCTCCTCCTTCCTAATCTTGGTGAAGAAGGTCCAACATGCAATCCCAAGTTAAGTGAACGCCTCTTTTCACTCAATCTCTTTCTCTCAAAGGTCAATGGACATGAGCTTACCTAATCTCCCTTCTCTCCATATAAAAAGCACTTAGAATCATTCTTTCTTCCAAGTAATGTATGTTTGGGATCCTCTCAACACTCTCCAAAATTGAAGCTTCTTCACAATGTCTCTAAATTCTCTCAAATGGTATATTATTGTCTTTTGAAATTTTGCACAATTGATTACAACTCCAAGATGTTCTCCTATTCATTATTGCAGATCTTTTCATAGAGCTGTTTGGCCTAGGCATTTTTCTATTCAGCACAAATATTTCAGATTTGGTCTGAAAACCACCCCCTTACTTTAAACTCATAACTTCCTAGAAAAGACTGATCTCTCTCTAATTATTACACCAAAAGGTTGACTATTGTGCACTAAATATTCTTAGAAAGTTTTAACGTAATCGAATGAAAAATGAAGAAATGACAAACTCTTTATAAAATTCTAGAGAATGTGCAGTTTGTGTGAACAATTTACCCTACCACCTTCCAAAAATTCTAGGTCAATGCATGTAGCAGCCCTTACAATAAATTCAAGTGTCCCACCTAACACATAATCCAAACTATCCTTTGTGAAAATTTCTAAGCCAAGATCTAAAAGTTGAGGTTTTGTCCAAAATCACCATAATCCCCAAAATTTGCAATACACCTCACATAATCTCTCCAAATCCTCTCATGTGTACAGTATGTACAATAGGGGGCTTCAAAAATAGATTTGGCGGATGTCTACAAGATAAATAGCAAACTTTGTAATAATTTTTAGTCAACTCTATTACAAAAATGAGATTGCAATAAATGAATGCTCTATAAATTCAATAACGGGATATTTTGTCTAAGTTGCATTCATCTATAAAAATTGTGCCCTCTGTTATGGAAGTTTAGGAATGCCCTAACTGAATAAATGATTGATAGAAAAGGTGATGCGTTTTCTTGAGACGGTGGCCACATGGTTAGATGAGTATGATGTGATTTATGATTTTTTTGGCATATTCAAGATCCAAAATGCCTCCTCTCAATAATTCAGATTCTAAATTCAAATTCACTCTCTCGAGCAAATGTGCAAGTTGCCAAGCAACTAACTGGCAGTTTTGTAGTTTTGCATTGGTGTGGGAAATGATTTGTGCCACCCTATGGCAACCAAGAAATTGATTAAGGGATTGAGGAATTCTAATCCAAAAAGAGCATTTTAGCAATGGGAGAGCAAGTACCTTGTTTCAATGCAAGAGGCTCACTTTTGGATGCCAATCCAAGATCTATGGACTCATCTTTGGATTCACAACCTGAACAACCATTAGGGAAATTTGGAGACCAATTGAGGATGGCTTCTCATGTGCCTAGAAAAACAAAGGAGGATGAACGATCCCGCCTAGCAATGCACCATTATAGCCAAATAATAGATTATTTGGAGGACCCCAAGCATTTTGCATAGATTTGTGACAACCCGGCAAATATCACTTTTGCGGTAATTGGGTAAGTAAAGTTTGTTCCCGCAAAGATACAATTCAGAATTGGTCAAATACAAAGTCAAACAATAACTTGTAGTTCTTCTTGATTTCTTCTTTAATCTCTTAGGTAGAAACTACACCCAGAAGAGAGTAACAAGCTCACAATCTTGACAACTTCTCATGACTACACACTCATAATCACAACATAGCAAACTCTGTCCAAACAACTCTTGATTGTGATGATTCAGATTCTCACGAAGACGGCACTTCATTGCGAAGAATGATTTCGCCTCAGAATTGTGTTCCACCCCTCCATTGAAGGCACAACTTCCTCGATCAAAATTGCTTCATATCAACTTTGTGTTGCACTCACAAATGCAGAATACTACCAACACTACAATTCTTCTCAGATCTGTTAAGACATTGCGCTAATGCACTCCACTCAGGATCATACACACAAAATGAAGATCAAGGCTACAGAATCCAACATCCACAAACACATTGACTTGCACTTTGACTTTCTCCACACACTCACAAACACAAACACAGAATTGATAATCGGAATTAAGCTCAAGCGATGAGTACTAAAAACAACACTTCACTTTATCAATCTTCAAAAATATGAATATTGAACAACATAGTGCTGCAAATGCCACTCTTAAATAGTGAAGCAAATGGCAGTTCTTCCTACTAATGTACCGCTTCCAAACATCTCTTCCTACCTACAGATCCAAACTGACAATCCATCTCTTCATATCTGCCTCTTCCTATCTCAAAATTGATACTTACCTCGATCCGATGTCTACTTTATCATCGGCTTCCAAACCCAATGATCTTCCTAGTACTTCTCCTTCTTCGGGTATATCTATAACTGCTAATTCCTTCACTACTTCTACTACTTCTACACTACAATCTACAATTAAGCTCATGGGTAATCCATCTACTTCCTTATCTCCTGACCCACTCTTCTCTAATGTCTCTAATAATAAGTCCGATGACACCTGAATTCCTACTTCTGCAACATCGGGTCTAATTACAATCAGTTCCTTTGCTAATTCTACTATATCCTCATCACAAATTGTAATTGAAAGCATGGGTACACTATCTACACCTTCAATTTTTAACCCACCTTCCCCTAATCACTCATGTTACTAACCCAAAGACACCTACAGTCTGATCGTGCACTTTGGGTTTATTCACTACTATTATTTCTCTTCTAATTTTATTATATCTTCAATCAGAACTAAAATTGAAGTCATGGGTATCCTAACTATCTATTCTTCCTTTATCCTAACTCTCTCTAATGCCTCTGGGAAGATTCCCGAAGTCATCTTCATTGCACTCCGAGGTCCGACTATCTCAGATCCAATCATCTTTGTCTTGAGGCAAAGAAGCTTCTAACACAAAGTTGTGTAAACCTGAAGTCCAAAGTCAGAAGTCTCGAGTCCGAAGTCCAAAGTCCGAAGTCTCAAGTCTAAAGTCCAAGGACTCAAGTCTGAAGTCCAAAGACACTAAACTACTTTGTACATCTACTCCCAAAACTTCAAATACTTGTAACTTCTTCTACAAACCTCCAAACTTTGCAATTTTGGTGGCAACAAAAAGCCCTAAATGAGATGCTTTCAATGAAATAGAGCACGCTTGATTTGGACTTGTGGACATTGATATATGGCCCCCTCAAGAATCCTGACCTGCAGCTTCCTTTCCTCCTTCGGATCTGCCCTCCTTCGGCATCTGATCCGAGTTTTTTTCCTCCTCTGACACAAAGTAAGCTTCTTTGGGTCTGATCCAGTTTGAGTCCTTCTTCCTCTTACATGAAGTCTACTTCCTTGTTTCTGATCAAAACATAAGTTTCCCCTCATTTCTTCTCCATTTGGTTTCAATTTGGTTTCAATTTGGTTTCAACAAGGCACTTCTTCTTCAAAACTTGTCCAAAATGAAAAATGTGGGTACCACAAGATTCATGGTAGGAATCGCAAAAAGCCCATTCAAAAAATGACCATAGTTAGTTTCATGGCAACATTTTTGATTAGGGAGGGACAAGGATTTACTGTTTCTATGACGGGTGATAGGCTTTACAAGAAATGGTTAAGGTACATGAAATAGTACAAAGAAACTTGAGAGCTTATAAACAAGTCTACTAGAGAAGGTCTCACCGAGAAGGAATATGGAAAAAGGTGGAGAATTATAGAAGATAAATTGAATGGAATGTGCACACATTTTGCTAGAATGGAAGTCATGTTTGGGATGAGAGCAAACATAAGTCCACCTGCTTGGTAAGTTTGGGAGATTTAAATCCCAATTTGAGCAAGGTTGCCGAGGCTAGCAAGGAGGAGGTCCATGAAGGTGCACATGAGTGTTCGCAATTACCATCTGCTCTAGAGGTGGTGCTCTCAGATTTGGGCCCCTAGTTTGTCCCAAACACCCAAGGGATGGAAAGTATACCAAGTGTAGGCATGGACAATAGAATCTTATCACTCGAGTTGAGTCACTATTTGTTCCACTGATCAAGGACTCGCCTTTTGTTACACCACTGCTTTTAAATTCTCTAGGCGATGGATCCAAGTGTGCTTTCCTTAAACAAGATTGGGAACGTGATCCAAAGAGGATGAAAGGTGGAATACCAACAATTAAGGTACCAAGGTTGTCACCTAGTATGTCATTGTCTCATGATTTAGCAAAATTACCATGTTGAAGGCATATACTATATAATCCAAGGAGAGGTTACAACTAGCTGAACTACAATCCACCAACATGAGGAAAAGAGAGAAAACAATGATGAAAATGGAAGCAGAGCATGTTAGATTAGGGATAGAGAAGATGAAAATTGAAATTGAGAAAAGATTGGGTGTAGATAAAAGGAAAGCTAAGACAAACAAAAAAAAATTTAAGGAGAAGAGTTTGGAGTCAAAACACACTCATGAAATCAAAATGAGTCTCATATAGGTAGGGAAAACTCCCAAGGAAATAAGTCACTATTTCAAAGTGCTCACTCAAGTTCAACATCCTACTCCAAATCCATCATACTTTAATGATAGCAAATAGTATACCAAAATGTAACCTCATTGTGATTATAATAAAGAAAAGTTTTAGAAACTTGATAATTGCTCTCTTTTTGTCTCTAATATGCTCTATCTATATCTCTAACTCAATAAATGCTCTCTTATGTCTCTCTACCCATCATTTTTTTTGCCATTGCTAATTATTGCTATCACGAGGATCATTTGGTCTTGAGAGTGCACCAAGCACCTTGCTGCTTGTGCTAAGATTGATTTGTTTGTTAATAACTTGAAAGCTTCTCATGGTCTAGCACTATTTCTACTCTTGTCTGGATGGTAGTCTCCTTCTTGTTGGGGTGTTGGTCTACAATTGCTTCAGATAGTAGACTCTTCTTAAGGGCTTTTTGTGTTGAATTCAGCAAGTTAATGTTCACTTTCCGGTACCACTAAGGCCTATTCATGTGTTGTTAAATTTTTGGGTTTGAGGTTTTTGGATTTGGTGGGGTTTGTCTACCAAATCACAAGCTATGACCAAAATCAATTCAAGCAAACATATCAGTGACTTGCTCCGCTTGCACATACCGGACTGGAAGCTCTAAGAGTGGAGTTCATTCTTCTTGACACTCTTCACAATATATAGTAAGCACCTTCAATCATAAGAGCCACACAACTTTCAACGCATCATCAAGCCTCATACTTTATAAGTCCTCTTGGGACAACCAACCAGATCCAAGATAAAACAATGATCTAATCTAAGTTTCTTCACCTATTCAAGTAGGCAAAGAAGGAATCAATACAATAAATTCAACCCTGTTCTTTCCAACATGTTCTCTTACTCTATCATGTCCAGTTCAAGCTAAGCTCCAATTGTTTGAGAATGTCTCCTTCATGTCCCTCTGTCCAAGCCCTTCTCTAAAAAATTCTCCTTTTGTCTCTCTTGTTCAGGCCTTTCTCTCCAAAATTATCCTCTCCTTCTTTGTCTGTTTAGGTACTATTTCCTCAAAAACTCTCCTTCTCTTTGTGTAATTGTGGTATACACATTTTTCATTTTGGATGAGTTTTGAAGAAGAAGTGCTTTGATGAAACCAAATTAAAACCAAATGGATAAGAAATGAGGAGAAACCTATGTTTTGATCATGCCCAGGAAAGTCAACTTTGTGTTGGAGGAAGAAGGACTTGGATTGGATCAGATCTGAAGAAGCTTATTTTGTGTTAGAGGAAGAAAAACTTGGATCAGACATTGAAGGTGTGCAAACCTGAAGGAGGAATGGAAGTTGCAGGTTAGGATTAATGTAGGGGCCATATATTAATGACAAAAAGTCCAAATCATAAGTGCTATATTTCATTGGTAGCGTCTTGTTCAAGCCTTTCCGCTGCCACTAAAATCATAGAGTTTGGAGATTTGTAGCAAAAGTTACAAGCATTTGAAGTTTTGGGAGTAGATGTATAGAGTAGTTGAGTGTCTTTGGGTTCACAGTACTTTGGGTCCATGTTCTTTGGGTCTCTACAACTTTGAGTTAGAAGCTTCTTTGCCTCAGGACAAAGGTGACTAGATTTGAGGTAGTCGGACCTTGGAATGCAGTGAAGGTGACTTTGAGAGTCTTGCCAAAGGCATCAAAGGAAGTTAGAGCAGGGAAAGAAAAGATAATTAGGATACCCATGACTTCAATTTCAGTTCTGATTGAAGATAAGATAGAATTAGAAGAGAAATAGTAGTAATGAATGAACCCAAAGTGTAGGATCAGACACTAAGTGTCTTTGGGTCAATGACATGAGCGATAAGGGGAAATCAGGTTACAAATTGAAGGCCTAGATAGTGTACCCATGCTTTCAATTACAATTCTTGATGAGGATATAGTAGAATAGCAAAGGAATTGATAGTAGATAGACCCAAAGTAAGAGAGGTAGGAGTGCAAATGTCTTTGGATTTGACACTTGACACTTAAGAGAAGAGTGGGTTGCGAGATAGGGAGGTACAAAGATTACTTGAAAGGTTAATTGTAGATCAAAGTAAAGAAATGTTAGAATCTTTAGAGGATTTAACCATTGTAAAACCCGATGACAAAGAAGACAAAGCAGTATATGAAGTCATTTTTCATTTAGAAGGCAAAATGGAATTAGACATCGGATTGGAGTAGTAATAAATTCAAGATTTTGAAGGCAGATATGAAGAGGTGCATTGTCATTTTTGATCTGCAAGTTGGTAAAGTTGTTAGTAGATAGTTTGAGAAGTTCAATAATTATTGAAGAGTTCTACCTATTTAAAGGAGGCATTCGCCATATGTTGTTGTTTAGTAGTCATAATTTTGAGAATAGATAAAGTGAAGTGTTGTGAAGTAGTGCTTGCTGCTTGAGCTTAATTTGGAGTATCAACACTACGTTTGTGTTTGTGAGTGTCTAGAGAATTCTGAAGTGCAAGTCAATGAGTGTGTTAGGATGTTGGATTCCATAGCCGTGATCTTCATTCTGTGCATTTGATCCTGAGTGAAGTGCAATTGGAGCAATGCCTTGAAAAATCTGAGAAGAATTGTAGTGTTGGTAGTATTTTGCAATTGTGAGTGTAGTGTTGATGTGAAGCAATTTTGATCGAGGAAGTTGTGCCTTTTGTGGAAAGGTGGAACACAATTTTGAGGTAAAGTTGTTTAATAGGCAAAGTTGTTTTACATGGAACATCCACATTTTCAAGGTCCAATTCATCCATTTAGGCCTCCAAAATTGCCTTCAAAGATTTCAGACATATTTTGGTTTCTACTCTATTAGTAGAAGTCCCCTTTTGGTGATAACTCTTTTTGATCTATTTAGTATATCATGTGTAACATTCTTCCAGATGTTACCAAGCCAATTCTCACATTTAGATCATATGTCTAGCTATTGGTTTTAGGGTTTTCAAGTCTATTTTGGTTTCTGCCCTATTAGTACAAGTACACTTTTGGTGATATTTCTATGTGATCTATTTTGTCCATCATGTATAACATCACTATAGATATTACCAAACCAAATTTCACATCATGATCATATCGCTAGCCCTTGGTATTACAAACCTCTTTCCTTTTTAAGATGCAACGTCCTTGTTGTGGAATTGTTGCTCAAACGCTTGTACCAACACTTATGCATGTGTGAAATTGGCAATGGGCTCTAAGGTTGCCTCATAGAGGGGATAACCTTTCCATTATACTAGATAGTCCACCCATGAGTATCATGCATGCATTTTTGGAGGATACACTCCACTTCATATTCCTCCGTGCTATCAATGAGTGTCGGACAAGGTCAAAGGTCTTGTGTGGAATGATAGTGGCCCGATCAAGGAGCACATTTGCGTAGTAGGAAAACATGGAACACTAGATGGATTTTCATGTGTGGTGGTAGCTCAAGGTGATAGGCCATAGTACCGACTTGATGAAGAATAGAAAAAGGCTCAATAAAACAAGGTCTGAGCTTACAAGGGCCAACTAATGAGAGGTTTGTTCTAACCAACCACACTTGATTCCCAACATTGAACTCCATATGCCAACGGTGTGCATTAGCATATTGCTTTTGGTAATTTTGTGCATTCTACAATCTGTGCATGGCGCTCTCTACACCTTGTTGGATTCTAGAAACAAATGTGTTGACTGTGTTGACCTTCCTAGCCCCCAGACGGATCTTCATCAAGCTAGAAGGTGTGAAGGGTTTCTCACCATACATGAGGAAGAATGGAGTTAAACGGGTGGATGCATTCACCAAATTGTTGTAAGCAAATTCCACCAAGGGAAGTAGGGTGTCCTACCTCTCTTGCTCTTCTAAGGTGAATGTGACAACCCGGCAAATATCATTTTTGTGGTAATGAAGTAAGTAAAGTTTGTTCCCGTAGAGATATAATTCAGAAATATCCAAATACAAAGTCAAATATCACAATGTAGTCCTTCTTGGTTTTTTCTTTAATCTCTCAGGTAGCAACTACACCCAGAAGAGAGTAACAAGCACTGACTAGCAGTCTCATCACAACAATTTGTCACCTATAATCACAACTTCATCAAATCTTTCCAAACAATCTTGATTGTGATGATTTAGTCTTTTCTAAAAATGGCACTTCATTGCAAAATGACTTCACCTTAGAATTGTGTTCCACCTCTCCACTGAAGGCACAACTTCCTTGATCAAATTGATTCACACCAACATTGTGTTGCATTCACAACTACAAAATACTACCAACACTACAATTCCTCCACCAATTCAAACACTCCTTTTTGATCTACAATTCCCATCATAGGTAACCTTTCTAATTCTCTATCTTTTGACCCACTCTTCTCTAATATCTCCAATGATAACTCCAAAGATATTGTACTCCTATGTCATCTACTTCGGGCTTTGCTCTTACATCATTCCAAAGTTTATCTATCTCCAACTTAACTAAATCTAATATGATTGTGATATTGTCTTCCACTTCCAATATCTTCCTATTTACACAAGTTTTGAGACTAATTAGCAAGGCATTCAAGTCTTTATCCTTTGCATTTCTCCTCCTCGTCTCTTGCACCAACAACCTCAACTCATGCAATCATGTTTCTTCAATTCTCACACTAGCTTTTGTACTCAACATCACATTCATCTTCGTGATGACATCCTTAAATAGCTCAAGTCTCATCCTTTGCTCACATTCTTGATCCGCCAGCCAATTTTCTCTATACATTGCCACTTTTGCCTTGAATTTGGCTTTCATAGTCTTCTTGTCCTTCTCATTCTGAGCAATCTTCTCTTCTAGACTACAAAGTATCTCCCTTAATTGTTCTTCTTCTCTATATCTCACTATCAACTCTCTTTGCTAGAGCTGCTTCTTCTCTTCTACATTCTCCATGACTCTATCAAGCTCTTGCTCCTTCTCTGCTACTTGTGCCATAGCATGGGTAATTTCTAATCATGAATAAGCAAACTATTATTTCAAGATTTCATACTCCGCTATTTGTCTTTCCCTTTGACATTTGTACTCTATGACATTTTGCTCTATTGCTCTCTCTCTATTCCCCACTTCCTTCTTTAAGTTTTCAATCACTTGGTTCTATAGTACTGCATCTACTTGTAGTACTTCCCTCTCCTCTTCACCTTGGATTATACTCTCCTTCAACTGCGAGTTCTCTTCCTCTAATCTTGCTAACACTTGCAACACAGTCTTCACCTCTAGACACTTTGACTGCATCTCTTTCTTCTTCTGCTCCAACTTTGTTAACAATGGGCACACAATTTCCCATAGATACTCTACTCCTTTGCTCTGATTTACCTTGACTTGCGGGCTTTTCTCCTTCTTTGCTTCTTTGTTGCTTGATACCCTTCTTCTCAGCCGCAATTGTCATATTGGAATAGATTCTTTGCTCCCTGAACTTCCACTCTCCACTTCTCTCCTCCTACTTGGTCCCGCCTCACACGTCACTTTTCTCCTAGAGTGAACACCTTACTGAATGATCACCCTCTTCTCCTCCTTTGCTGGAACTTCATCTTCGGGTCTCGGGTTATCTTCTTCTATCTCTAGCTTTCCTTCTTCTTCCCTTAGGACCGGCTGCATCTCCACTCCATCTTCACTATCACTGCTCTCTTCCCCACTCTGCAATGTGAATTTGGGTTCCTCCTCTGTCTCCAAGTCTTCTGACTTGTACTCGGCTTCCCCTTCTGATTCTTTGTCTGACAACACGATTACCACCAAGTCCTTCCTCAGGTTTACCTTTCTGGTCTTTTGAGATCTTGTCACCACTACTTCTTCTTCTTCTTGTCAACTCCTCTTCTTTGACTTTGGAGTATTCACCTTCAACTGCATGCTCTGCCCCATCTATGTGTAGTACTCATTGTTGCTTCTAATCTGCAGAATGTAGTGTTGCTCCTCTGCGTCAACATCTCCTCTCAAATTGGGATGGAAGTGTGACACCATCTTGTGTCTCTCCGCCGCATTCAGCAAATTCAAACCCAAATAAAAGTGGGTTGCAAAAAGCACAATGTAGCGTGGAGGCAACTTGTCCCACAAGTTCCACACCATTTGTCTTGTGCATTGATGAAAGCACTTTGCCCAATTGATTGGCTCCCTTGCAAACATCTTATGGAAGAACACCGCTTGATATTTCATCACATAAGTAGTTCACTCTTGCTTGAAGATAGTCATCATTGCTCCTATGATGCATCTCCTCACAAGGTCCTTGTAGCTCTTGACTTTATAACCATTCTTAGTGCGCTTTGAAGAAAAGACGTCTCTCACTTCTTGGGTTTCTTCAACTACTTCTCCTTTCTCCAAGAATGTGGCTCCCTGCTCTTCACCTGCCTCTCTTTTGAGTACTAACCTCCAATCCGACTCTATCCATCAAGCCGGATTTCCTCTCTTACCTTCTTCCTTAGGTCCATCAAGAAATTCATTCTAGATGATCTCGAGCATGAAACCTAGAAAACTAAGGTTCCAATTCCATACCTAGAATGTGATCCAAAGCTTGCTCAAGACTTCTATTCTTGAGATCACATCTAATCTCCAAATTGCATGATTTCTCACTACAAATTCCAAGTTCTTCTTCCCACTTCCTATCTTACTCTCTTCCACTCTGGGTTGGTGGCTACTCTTCCGACTGACTCCCGGACTAACTCTCTTGACTTCCTCTTGACACATTAGTGCATCTCTTACTTCACTTCCTTTTCCATGATCTCCCTTAGGGCGACTCCTTAATGGTGATTGTAAATTACTTGTTATCTCTTTGTCTCTATCTTGATTTTTATAGTGGCATGCTCCCTCTGTCTTTCTTCACTTCAAGTTTCTACCAAGAAATCACAACTCCTTCATGCTCTTGTCACTATCAATTTTCCCCCACTCATAGGCCCATTGTTTTTGTGTGTGGTACCTTCTTGAAAGTCCAACCCTGAAGGAAAGTTATTACATTGTCCTCACCTTGGGTTGAGCATCCCCAAGCCAAAGTCTCCTTACTTTGGGTTGAATGCTGACAAGGCCAATCTGAGTACTTTGTCTTTTGACACAAAGTCCCTTTACCTTGGGTTACAACTCAAAGACACCATTCTTCACCTTTTGATGTCATACAGGCACAATACGACTTCTTCTATACATTTCTTCAAAAATAAGAAAAAAACAAAAATGTGGGTACCACAGTAAAGCCGCATAACATGTCTTCAATAGTGCAATTACCCTGCTCTGTTTGTGGGTGATAAGCTATGGACATGGCCAACTTGGTTTTGAAGAAACCAAAGAGTGTTTGCTAAAACAAATTGGTGAATTGAGTACCTCTATGGATAACGAGTACTCGAGACAAGCCATGGTGAGAGAAGATTGCATCTAAGTATAATTGAGCTAGTTGTGGGTGGTCACCTCCTTGGTGGTAGGGCATACATGAATCATATTGCTGAGCTTGTCCATAAAGACCACAATGGAGTCAAACCCTAAGGTCATCTTGGGTAATTCATAGACTAGATCCATACTCATCTCTTCCCAACATTGTATAGGAGTGTGGAGAGGTTGAAGGAGCACTGCAAGAGCTTGATTAGAAGCTTTGTTTTGTTGATAGAGTAGGCAGTTGTGTAAGTAGTCCATCATGTCATTGCTCATCTTGGGCCAATAGTAATGGCATTGGATTGCATTCAAGGTCTTGTCCACTCTAACATGACCTGCAATGGCAAAATCATGACATTCTGCTAGAATGGTGGTGCATAATTTTGGAACATTTGGGATCCATAATCTACCATCATGAAAGGTGAGTCCTTGGATGCTAGTAACACCTTTGGATGATTGCACTCCTACAATCTATTGATTAGTTTTTATAGCAGCCAAAATCTTAGGCTAGAATTCATGGTTAATCTTAACCTCTACAACCAAATTGTTTCCCATTGGCATGCGGGTGAATGCATCTGCAAGTTGCTTCTTACCTTCCACATAGGTGATTGTCATGTTGAAGCATTGTTGCCACTTTGCACACCGGATCTAGTGACAAGATAGATCTTTTTGTGTCTCAAGGTAGACTAGAGGGTTGTGGTCTATCTCTACTACAAATGTCTTCTTGCCTAGATAGTGCTTCCAATGCTTGGTTGCAAGGACAATGGCCAGCTCTTCTCATTTTGTGGTGTGATAGTTGCACTCTATTGGTAACAAATTTTGAGAGAAATATGCAATTGGATGCCATTTGTCATGCTCCTCTTGTTGTAGGATTGCTCTTATTGCTATGTTTGATGCATTTATAGCCAACTTGATTGGACGTTTTGGATCATACCACTTCAAGATTGGTGCATTTAGCAAGGCAACTTTCAATTCTTGAAAGGCCAACTCTTGTCCATTTCCTCACATCCAATTCTTCCCCTTGCCAAGTAGTTTCATTAAAGGTTGTGCAACCTTAGAGAAGTCCTTGACAAATCGACAATAGAATCCCATCAACTCCAAGAACCTCTTGAGTTGAGTCTGATCTTCTAGTGCACTCTATTTTTGAATTATCTCTATTTTATCTATAAATACTTGAATACCCTCTGCACTTACTCTTTGCTCCAATTAGTATACTTCAGATTTACCAAACTTGCACTTTGAGATTTTGGTGTACAATCAATTTTGTCCTAGAATCTGGAGGACTTCTTGAAGATGTTGTTTGTGTTCCGTCATCGTGCTACTATATATTAAGATGTCATTTAAGAAGACGATAACAAACTTATCCAAATATGGATGAAATATGTCACTCATTAGACTCATGAAAGTGGCAGGTGCATTGGTGAGGCCAAAACACATCATGAGATACACAAAGTGGCCATACTTGCTTTGAAATGCAATTTTGTACACATCCTCCTCTACAATTTGGATTTGATTGTAATCACTCCACAATTTCAGTTTGGTGAAGTATCTTGCTCCATGGAGTTGATCAAACAGGTCATTCATGCAAGGTATGGGGTATTTGTTCTTCACTGTTTGTTGATTGAGGCCTCGATAGTCAATGCACATGCGCATTGTACCGTCCTTTTTCTTCACAAATAAGATAAGAGCCCCATATGGTGATACGTTGGGTTGGATGAACTCTTTTTGTAGCATATTCTCAATTTGAGTCTTACAATCCTCCAACTCATGAGGTGATAGGTGATATGGGACCTTACAAGGAGGTGTCTTCCCCAAGAGTGTCTCAATTTTATGATCTACTCTCCTTTTTTGTGGTAATCTTGAGAGTAGATCATCAAGAATGACATCCTAAAACTAATCCATCACATCCTTCAATTTCTTAGGAATTTGTCCATTGAGTTTTGCACTCTAGACTTCTCTTATTAGACCCATGAAACATTTATCCGTCTTACAAATAGCTGTTATTCCTATGACATAGAGAGGCAGTTCTTGCCTATGTGATTTCTCTTTAACTCCAATGATCAACCATTGGTGGGTTCTCACTACTTTCTTCCTCCAATCTACCATAGGGTTGTAATGCTCCATCCATGGATTGCATCATAATGAGCTAATTGTATCACTTGCCACTCAATTGCTTCCTTATATTCTCCTACAAAGAGTGTTACCCATCTAGGTAATGATTCAATCCTCTTTGTTTGCCTATTAGGTAACTCTACTTCTTTGCTCTCATCTCTCTCTAGATCCATTCCCAATCTTATTGCAACAAAGCAAGACAACAAATTCTCTATTGCTCTTGGATCTATTAATACTCTCACTTTATTGCCTTTTAGGACTCCATTCACAACAATCAATTGTGAGATGGCCTTTTAGGACCTTTTCACAGTTGTCTTCTTCCTTTCCTCGCTTCTTTGCTTCCTTATTTAGCCAATAAGGCCGTGAGGTACATTTATATGCAATCTTTGTTTTCCAAAGTGATTTCTATCTCCTCCTCTTTAGTGCATCTCTCCATGTTGTTCAAAGATTGCCTATATGAAGATCAAGGGCCTCTAGGGGGACAAGCACGATAGTTGGTAGATATGCGCTCAATACAACCACAATTGTAACAATGGCGTTGTTCTCCTCAAGTTCCTTCTACTTCTGCGATTCCATCTCTCCGTTCTTCTACCCGTCCACACTCTCTTTGAAGCGGTTGTGCTCCTTGGTCTCAAAACCAAAGGTTGCCCAGTTCCATCGATATTGGTCCACCTATGTGTGGTATTTCTTCCCCATAATTTCAAGGTGGAACTACTCCTTCACCTCCATCCAATGCCCCTACTATTCTCTATGCACAAGCAATGGGTACAAATACCATACAAGCATTTTGTACCATGATTTCTTGGTGAATCTACTCCTTCAACCCTCATTTGAAATTGTCAAGAGCCTCTACTGGACTCATGTTGGTTATTGTGACTTGTAGATCCAAAAATGTCTCCACATACTCTTGTATGTTGTTCTTTTGTTTCAATCCCCATAGTCGGATTTGGGCCATCTGCACGGAATCCATTGATTGGAAATTCTTCAACAATCCTTCTTGCATTGTTGTCCATGTGACCTCTCTTCTCTTTGCCAACATGGATTTTTCCCAAGCATCGTACAATGTGAGAGAGATTTATTGGTCAAGTACCCATATGCAAACACACCTATAGCATGCTCATTGATCTTTGTTAAAAACAATTGGAAATATCAATTCATTCTCAAGATCCAGTTTTCCACACCTCCCATCGTACGCTATCCCTTGTAAGGCTTGATCCGGACTAGCAATGTGGCTTCATTGTTGACCGGGTTTGTAGGCAGAAGTGCCTCTCCAAGTACTTCAGTTGTAGGTATTGGGTTTTGAGACGGCTCTTCTTCTTGCATAGCTTGATCATTCCTAAGGATTTGCACTTGACTATATAATACCTCCATGATTATCTTAATCTCTCAAAATTTGTTCAACATCCCTTGCATTCCTTGCACCAACTCTTGCAACTACGGATCCATGGGTCCTACAAAACTCAATCACCATGGTGTACTTCAATAGAGAGTTAATATGATCACTCTGGAAGGTGCACAAACTATCAAGACTACCATTAGGACCTTAGAAGCTATCACTCATTGATAATACTCCGCACCAAAATTTCTAACCACAAAATCTCTAAACATCACTTTTGGTCTCACTACATAATTAATTCCTACTTGAATGTTGAAAGGAAGAGGATTTGGGACATTCACATCCATAGCATCATAATAGAATGTAGATTGTCAAATCCCACTCTCTGTTGTAATCACTAGAGGTAGAATCACTGGGTTTGGTGAGTTCATCACTCTATCCATGAATTTTGCTCCAACATGATAAACTAACAATACTCTCATTTGCTCGCACTAGATGTACATAATCTTGATGTGAAATGGATTCAAGAATGGGAAGCTAGGTACGGGAAATTGTCTTCCTAGTGCATCCATCCCATCCGTCTCTAAAGCACTTCCCAAGTCTAGCAGTAATTCTATGTTCTCCACCTCAAATTACTTGATTTTAGTGGTTTGTGCTCTTCCAAGATGGTTGATTCACTCTCTTGGATTAAAATACTTGCTCTAATACCATTGTAATACTCCAAGGACAAGAGAGGAGAGAAAACATAGATTTCACACTCAATCTTCTGATGCCCTAAAGGAGCACCTTCTCTTTATTATATAGATAAAGAGGATCTCCTCCAAGGAAACTCCACCATAGGATTAGGCACATGGATAGATGACATGTCAAAAAGCTCCACCCTTGGATTACTTACTTGGATGGGTGACATGTTGGTCTTGGTCCCATCTGGTTGGTTAACCAAGCTTTGACCGGAGTGAAACTTTTAGGGAATTCTTCTTGTAAGAATCTCAGAATCATGTGGGTGAAGTATCGTTGGAAAGGTCTTGATGAAACAAACCAAGGGGAAGGGAAGGCTAGTCTTTCCTCCATTTGAGATGGGAGGTGGAAAAATGCACATTTTCAATGTCTAATTCATCCATTAGGCCTCCAAAATTGCCTTCAAAGATTTCAAGCATATTTTGGTTCTTACTCTATTAGTAGAAGTCCCTTTTTGGTGAAACCTCTTTCTGATCTATTTAGTCCATCATGTGTAATATCCTTCCAAATGTTACCAAACCAATTCTCACCTTTAAATCATATGTCTAGCTATTGGTTCTAGTGTTTTCAAGTCAATTTTGGTTTCTGCCCTATTAGTAGTACTCTTTTAGTGATACTTCCATCTGATCTATTTTATCCACCATGTATAACATCATTCCAAATGTTACCAAACAAAATTTCACATCTTGTTCATATGGCTAGCTCTTGGTATTACACTATATGCTACTATTCAGGCCTTCTCCTCAAGCAAAACCCTCTCTCTATTTAGGACTTTATTACAGCCAAGCCTTTGCAGCAATTGTTCTTCCCTAATGTTCATGCACAAGCCATAAGCCTCTCTCAAGTTTTCTTGTACAGCAAGCACTCTCAAAACCCCAACACTACCAAGCTTTTTCTCAAAAAAATTCTTCCTCTGCAACACTCTCTCTCCAAATTCCTACACAAGCCAAGCTTTCTCTCAAAATCTTTTGTCCCTACAACACTCTCAAAAACCCCAGTATTGCCAAGATTTTTCTCAAAATTTATCTTCCTCTGCAGCACCCTCTCTCCAAATTCCTGCACAAGCCAAGCTTTCTCTCAAAATTTTCTGTCCATGCAGCACTCTCAAAACCCCAATATTGGCAAGCTTTTTCTCAAAATGTGTCTTCTTTTGCAGCATTCTCTCTCCAAATTCTTGCACAAGCCAAGCTTTCTCTCAATTTTTTTTTGTCCCTACAGCACTCTCAAAACCCCAATACTGCCAAGCTTTTTATCAGAATGTATCTTCTCCCTTCCTGTCACTGTCCAGGTCTTCCTCTCAAAACCTTCTCCTATGTCCCTGTTAGCCAGCCCTATTCCCTTTCAAAAATTCTTGGAGCACTTCTTTCCTGATCACTCTCCAGACCCCTCCCTGTCCAAGCAAAAGCTCTTTCTCCCAATACTTTTCCTCTCTTGTCTTGGCTTGCTCTCAATGCTTGCACAGCCAAATCATCCTCTTCAATAATTTCCTCCTCTCTACAGGCCAAAGCCCTTCTTTTTAAAAATTTCTGTTCTTTCAATCTTCATGATCAGTCCAGACCTTCCCCTTGAAGGTTCCCCTGTCCAGACCTTGTTTTCCTAGATCTCTTCTCCTCTATTGGGAAAAATCTCTTTGCCCTATCTAGCCCTTTCTCCTCTCTCTCTCTCTCTCTCTCTCTTCTCCTTCCCCTATCCTCTCTACTCTTTCCCTTTGCAATTTCTCTCTCACTCTCTTTTCTATCCTAGACTTTTCTCTCAAAGAGTTTTCTTCTGCCAACCCTTCCTCTTTCTGTCAAGCAAGACACTCACATTTTCCCTTTAAATCCCTAATTCTCTACACAGCCAGGCCCTATCTCTTGAAAGTACATCTCTCCAGTCAAAACCCTTTCCCAAACCTTTTTTTTATCTTGAGAGTTCATGCCTCTACAGTCAGCCTTTCCATTCAATTCTTGCTCTCCTCTCTCTAATTCCCTCCTAACCAAACCTTCATTCAAATTCTCTTCTGCCCTGCACTTTCACAGCCAAGCTCTCACAAAACCTTTCTTTTCTCAATGGTTCTTCTCTTGCACTCTCCTTTTCTTTCATATTGGGCAAGGCCACTTCTCCCAAAGCCAAAACCCTTCCTTCCCTGTTCAGCCGGGTATATCCTTCAAGAATCTCCTCTTCCTCTTCAGCCACTTCTCCAAACCCCTTTTGATTCCCCTTTCTTTCCTATCTAAGCTTTCAAAGCTCCTGCATAGCCAGGTATATCCTTCAAAAATTCTCTTCCTGTAGCCACCTCTCTCCAAGCACTTTCGACTCCCCGTTCCTTTCTGTCCTCTTCTCTCAAAAGATCTATGTCCTCCTCTCCTTTTTCCTATTTCCCTTCTCCCCAATAATTCCTCTATCCTCCTCTCTTCCTGTCCCTCTTCTCTCGAGAAATTCTCCCTATCCTCCTCCTTCTCACAAGCTCTTTCTTCAAGAATTTTTCTTGTCCTTCTTTTCTGTCCAAACCCTATTCCTTCAAGAATTTTCTCTTTATTGCCCCTACTGTCACTTTCAAAGCTTCCCTTGATATCTCCTTTTTTCAGTTCCATTCCTTCAATATTCCCTCTTTCTTTCTCTTGAGAACAAAGACCCTTCCTTTGAAACATTCATGTTATTCCCCAAATCCTTATAAATTCCTCTCTTCTTGAGCATATGTAACACACAAAACTCCCAAGCTTATGTAGCATAAAAAAACTCTTGAGCTTATATAACATAGCAAAACACATATATAACATAACACCCCTTGAGCTTATGAAACATAAAAAATAAAATCTTGAGCTTACAGCAACACAAAACAACTTTTGGGCTTTACAATAACATAAAAAAATACTCTCAAGACAAGGTAACATAAAAAATGACTCTCAAAACACAATAGCATAAAAAGAAGTGCCAAAGTTACTATAACATATTAAGAAAAAAACTCTCACACCAAATGGCACCAATGTTACACATAGATTATTTTCTCAATGACAAAACTAGATGCCACTCATTACCACTCAACTTTGGCTATCATTTTTTTGCACCACTCCTAGTTGCTGCTAGATGTCATGTATCACTGCTCAGTGCCACCCATCAACTCTTTTCCATTGCCACTAGTCACCACTCAATGCCGCCCTTTGTTGATTTAGCATCGACTAGATTTTGGGTACCGCTCAATGGCACTTATAGGTGCTTGTAGATGTTGAGTGATGCCCAAAGTTTGTTACGTGTGGTGACTCATGATGTGGGTGGTACACATAGGTCCCAAGTGATTCTCGGTTTGATGCACAAAGCACAAAGCACAATTTTGCCTATCATTTTTTTGCACCACTCCAGTTGCTGCTAGATGCCATGTGTCATAGCTCAATGCCACCCATCAACTCTTTTCCACTGCCCCTAGTTACCACTCAATGCCCCCCTTTGTTGATTTAGCATCGACTAGATTTTAGGTACCACTCAATGGCGCTTGTTGGCACTTGTAGGCGTTGAGTGATGCCCGAAGTTGGTTACGTGTGGCGACTCATGATGTGGGTGGTACACATAGGTCCCAGGTGATGCTCAGCTTGATGCACAAATCACAAGTGAGTATATAGCACATGAAAATATGAGAATTAGACAAAAATATGAGAGTTTCACAAGTGTAAACTAAAATATATATGAGTATAAAAGATAAATGTATAGATAAGGATAAATGAACAAAAGATGTATAGAAATGAGGAGCCAGTAAAACCTATCACTAAGGCAGAGGAGGAGGTGAAGAAGAAGGGGGAGATGCACCACGGTGTCTAATTGCTACAACTGCGTCCTAAAGTGTTCAAGTCTACAAGTTATGATGTTGAATCCTAGATGGACTCAATGACTACCATAGGAGCCACTCACTCTCATCCAAGTCCTGGTGCCTAGTACCGCTAGTAAGAAGGGAATATGGGTCACTACTATAAGAACTCAGTCTACCAAATGTCCACTCCTCTTCTGCCCAACTAATAGCAGGCCTATCATCATGGACAAATCTGTCCGAAGCACTCATCAAAGGGTCAAATGACCAAGTGTATCATGCTCTCTCTACTCTATAAGGATGAAAGTGGGTAGGGTGGATAGCACCATGTGGATCATTCCTATAATAAGAGAGTGCATAACTATTGTAATACTCCAAGGATAAGCAAAGAGAGAAACACAAATTTCACACTCAATCATCCGATGCTCCAAAGGAGCACCTTCTCTTTATTATATAGACAAAGAGGATCTCCTCCAAGTAAGCTCCACCATAGGATTAGGCACATAGATAGGTGATATGTCAGCAAGCTCCACCCTTGGATTACTTAATTGGATGGGTGAAATGTCGTTCTTGGTCCTATCTGGTTGGTCAAACAAGCTTTGACCAAAGGGAATCTTTTAGGGAATTTTCCTATAGGAATCTCAAAATCACATAGGTGAGGTACCGTTGGAAAACTCTCAACAAGATAAACCAAGGGGGAGGGAAGGCTAGCCTTTCCTCTATTGGGGGGCAACTAGCATATTTTTGAGGCCTAAATTATCTGTTTAGGCCTCCGAAATTGCCTTCAAAGATCAAGCATATTTTGGTTCTTACTCTATTAACAGAAATCCTCTTTTGGTGACACCTCTTTCTGATCTGTTTAATCTATCATGTGTAACATCCTTCCATATGTTACCAAACCAATTCTCACCTTTTAAGTCATATGTCTAGCTATTGATTCTAAGGTTTTCAAGTCTATTTTGGTTTCTGCTCTATTAGTATAAGTAATCTTTTGGTGATACTTCTATCTGATCTATTTTGACCATCATTCCAAATGTTACCAAACCAAATTTCACATCTAGATCATATGGCTAGCTCTTGGTATTACAGACCTCTCTCCTTTTAAGACGCAATGTCCTTGTTGTGCAGTTGTTGCTCAAAAGCTTGCACCAACACCGATGCATGTTTCAAATTGGTAGCATGCTCCCAGGTTGCTTCATAGAGGGGGTAACCTTTCCACTGTACTATATAGTCCACCCGTGGATGGCAAGTACTATGCATGCATTTTTGGAGAAGATGCTTTACTTCAAATTCCTCTGTGACATCAATGAGTGTTGGACAAGGTCGAATGTCTTGTGTGGAATGACACTGTCTTGATCGAGAAGCATATTTGCATAGTAAGGAAACATGGAACTCTTGATGGATCTTCATGTGTGGTGGTAGCTTGAGGTGATAGACCATAACACCAACTCGACAAAGAATCGAGAAAGGCCTAGTAAAACAAGGACTAAGCTTATGAGGTCCAACTAATGTGAGGTTGGTTGTTGATAGCCACACTTGATCCCCAACATTGAACTCCATGTGCCTACTATGTGCATTAGCATACTACTTTTGTCAATTTTGCGCAATCTGTAATCTGTGCTTGGCACTTTCCACACCTTGTTGGATTCTAGAAACAAATGTGTTGATTGTGTTGACCTTGGTAGCCACCAAACGGATCTTCATCAAGCTAGAAGGTGTGAAGGGATGCTCACCATACATGAGAAAGAACAGAGTGACATGGGTGGATGCATTCATTGAATTATTGTAAGCAAATTCCACCAACGGGAGTAGCTGTCCCACCTCTCTTGCTCTTCTAAGGTGGAGCAACATAAAATGTCTTCAAAAGTACAATTAGCCCGCTCTATTTGTCCATCTATTTGTGGGTGGTAAGCTGTGGACATGGCCAACTTGGTTTTGAAGAAACCAAAGAGTGTTTGCCAAAACAAACTAGTGAATTGAGTGTCTCTATCAATGGTGAGTACTTGAGACAAGCCATGGTGAGAGAAGATTGCATCTAAGTATAATTGACTATAATTGCATCTAATGGCTTTAAATACTGTATGAGTATTTTGCACCATGAGTTCTTGGCAAATCAGCTCCTTCAACCCTTGTTTGAAATTGTCAAAAGCCTCTGCTGGACTCATGTCAAATATTGTAACTTATAGATCCAGAAATGCCTCCACATACTCTTGTATGTTGTTCTTTTGTCTCAATCCCCATAGTCGGATTCAGGCCATCTGCACGGAATCCACCAATTGGAAATTCTTCAACAATCCTTCTTGCATTGTTGTCTACATGACCTCCCTTATCTTTGCCAACATGGATTGTTCCCAAGCATCATACCATGTGAGGGCTTTATCGGTCAAGTACCCACATGCAAACACGCCTATAGCATGCTCCGTGATCTTTGTTGAGAACAATCAAAAATATTGATTCATTCTCGAGATCCAATTTTCCACTACTCCCATCGTATTTTGTCCCTTGTAAGGCTCAATGTTGCAGGTCTTCTTCATTTGGAGTAGCAATGTGGCTTCATTGTTGACAAGGTTTGTAGGCACGGGTGCCTCTCCAAGTACTTTAGTCGTAGGTACTAGGTTTTGAGATGGCTCCTCTTCTTGCATTGCTTGATCATTCTTGAGGATTTGCATTTGACTTTGTAATCTCTTCATGGTCATCTTAACCTCTTGAAATTCATTCAACATCCCTTGCATTCCTTGTACCAGTTCTTGCAATTGCAAATCCATGATGCTTGCAACACTCAATTGCTATTGTCTATTTCAATACATAGTCAATATGATTACTCTGGAAAGTGCACAAATTATTAAAACTACCATTAGGACCTCAGAGCTATCACTCATTGATAATACTCCTCAACCAAATTCCTAACCACAAAATCTCTAAACATCACTTTCGGTCTCACTACATAACAAATTTCTACTTTAGTGTTGAACAAGAGAAGATTTGGGACATTCACATCCATAACATCATAATAGAATGTAGATTTTCAAATCCCACTCTATGTCGTATACCACTACAGGTAGAATCACCGGGTTTGGTCAGTTCATCACCCTGTCCATGAATTCTACTCCAAAGTATTAAACTAGCGATACTCTCATTTGCTCATGCTAGATGTGGATAACCTTGATGTGGAATGGATTCAAGAATAGAAAGCTAGGTGCAAGAAATTGTCATCTTGGTGCATCCATCCTATCCGCTCTCTAAAGTCCTTCCTAAGTCTAGCAATTACTTTATGTTCTCCACCTCAAATTACTCAGTTTCAGTAGTTCATGTTCTTCCAAGAGGGGGTAATCCACTCTCTTGGACTAAAACAATCACTCAAATACCATTGTAATACTTCAAGGACAAGCAAAGAGAGAAAAGACAGATTTCACACTCAATCATCCAATGCCCCAAAGGAGCACCTTCTCTTTATTATATAAACAAAGAGGATCTCCTCCAAGGAAGCTCCAACATCGGATTAGGCACACAGATAGGTGACATGTCAACAAGCTCCACCTTTGGATTACATACTTGGATGGGTGACATTTCGGTCTTGGTCCTATCTGGTTGGTCAAACAAGCTTTGACCAAAGGGAATCTTTTAGGGAATCTTCCTATAGGAATCTCAGAATCACATGGGTGAGGTGAGCTCTCGATGGTTGGAAATCCCTTGAGGAGAAAAACAAGGGAGGAGGGAAGGCCAACCTATCATCCATTGTGGGAGGAATTTGCACATTTTTGAGGTCTAATTCATTTGTTTAGGCCTCCAAAATTGCCTTCAAAGATTTCAGGTATATTTTGGTTCCTACTCTATTAGTAAAAGTCCTCTTTTGGTGATACTTCTTTCTGATCTGTTTAGCCCATCATGTGTAACATCTTTCCAAATGTTACAAAACTAATTCTCACCTTTTAAGTCATATATCTAGTTATTGGTCCTAAGGTTTTCAAGTCTATTTTGGTTTCTGCCCTATTAGTAGAAATACTCTTTTGGTGATACTTCTATTTGATCTATTTTTACCATCATGTATAACATCATTCCAGATGTTACCAAACCAAATTTCACATCTAGATCATATGGTTAGCTCTTGGTATTACACTATTTAGGATGAAAAGATCACGAAGAGGTAAACCTAATGAAGTAAGATGCTCATATGATCTAACTCTAAGTCTTCTAAATCTTGATGGATATCTGTAGAACACAAACAAGCCATGAGGCAAGACCGGTGTGAACTCCCTCCATGATTTTGGACCACTACCATATCCTCCATAGCAACCCCTCTACTCCATCCGGAGTAAGATCTATCCACAAGACAACCTCTAAGCATAGCAAACAAAATTGGATGAAATGGCTAGCACCATGACATGCTACCTGCCCTACATGCTTGGACTGTATGTGAGCACACCAACCATGCTTAGTCATCTAGCTCTCCCATGCACAAAAAATAGTAGCACCACAAAGCCATAATGATGCCAAACAAGTAACATCTATAACAATAATCTTCTTCTATAGGAAGCCTGGGAAGAGGATATGTGGAATATACTCTCTTGATAGACAAAGCCTCTCTCTAAACTCAATTTGAGTGCCCTAAGTCTCCAGACTATGAGGTTACACATTAGGTGGCATCTATCATATGGATGCCATTGGTCTAGGTCTACATCTCATGACGAGTATGGGTCTAGCGAGCAATAGTACATAGTCTCAGTCCAAGATAAGCCACATGAGCCCTCATTTGAGCTAGACCACTCTCACTCTCCTCTACCTAAACATGTGTACTTTCACATTGTCCGGTGCCTACCAATGCCACGTGGCACCAACGGGTGCAATCAATTTTTTTCCAAGCTGGAGAGCGGCCCCCAGTGTCCACTAATGTCTACGAGTGCCATTGCATGGTGCCTGCAAACACCAAGCGGCACCAATAGGCACAAGCAAATTTTTGGCAAGCTAGAGGGCGGCCTGCAATGCATACAAGCATTATCGCATAGCGCCTACGACCGCCATTTGGGCACTAAAACTTTTCCATATTCAACTATGTTAGAGGGCGGTACCCAGTACCCACCAGTGCCTTTGAGTGAGCATCAGCTAGCAACATCTTCTTCAAATTTTGCATCCCAAGCAACATCTAGCAACTTTGAAGTGTAAACTTGCCAAACACTTAGCCTTTTGAGTGTAAGTTGGGCCCCTATAAATGTGTAGAGGGCATCCAAATAATTCTTTTATGTAAAATGTTCAAGTGAGCAAACATTTTTATAAACTTGGTGTTGGTGATAACATACAAAAAACATTACCATATATGAGATATGAAATAAAGAATTGAAGAATAAAGAATTTATTATATAGAAACTCACCCATTTAAGTATATAATCAAGGTGATAATCAAGGGAATGTTGAATCACCCTTGATCTACTTTCTTCTCTACCAAGTTCTATACCATGAAAAGACATTTTTGAATCTATTTGAGTTGCCTCTATAAATTTGCCATCATCTTTTGACCAAACATCTCACATATTGATTAAATAGTTATGTAAAATCATTCACACTAACACTCACTTTAGAAAATATGCATTTCTACTAATGTCTTTGAGTTGCACTCTTAGCTCATGAAGAGAATGCCATTTGGCTTTCAATACTCCTATACAATGGTCATTTATCACTCTTGCCTTTGCCAAATATTTATTAAACTCTTGCTTGTCCTTTGATCGGGCTTGCTTGAAAGTTGGGACTAGGTGATGCATGAGTACATAACTCAAATCATCTAAAAGGTACTCCTTTGCCTCAAAACTATTACAAGTCCCTCTTTGGTTCAAATCATTCCATAGTGAAGATTTTTTCAGCCAAGTCATGTCTTGACATGACCCTGGCATTCCTGCAAATAAACAAATCATATCATACTTTTAGTAAACCGTACAAATAGAATCACCAATGCATTGAAAAATAAAACAAAACAAAACAACAAAAAAACATAGAATTTACTTCCAAAAAATGTGTAATTCTTGGCCATTCATAGAATATGCACCCTTGCAGCTAAAATAGATTTCACCATCCACTATTTGTTGAGTTGCAAGAGGAAACAATGTTCCATCTACCAAACCAACACAACCAGGAAAACCTTTCTATGCAAAAGCTGTGGATATCCTCCTCCTCTCCTTGAGCTTGGACCAAGCAACTTGACTCCTCATCACATCTAATATGGTTGTCATAACTCTATCTGTAAAAGCAATTGTTGAACCAGCACTAATGCCCCAAATATTTAAACCCCATGCAACATAAGCTCAATTGCTGTGATGCCCAAATCTATCTAAAGCTAGAGCAACTTGGATCCACACAGTTGTTTGCTCTCTTTGGTAGCTTTAAAAAAATATTGTGCATCTTAATCAAATCCACTAATGTTGAAAATTAATTGACATCCATTCTAGTAAGTTGGCAAAAGGCCTTTGTTTTGAGATTTCTTGAATACTATCACAAATTCTCTACTACAAGAGTAAGTAACTCAGGGTTTTCCAATTATTGATGAGTATGTGCATACTCCCACCTAATAATATAAAATTCTAGCATATCTTAACTTACTTCTAATCCTTGTAGCAATATCTCCAAATCTGATCAAATCATCCATTGAATACATTTTCTAATATTTCTAGTTAGCTCTAAATGAGTGCTCCCTCTCAGAATGACTTGATGAAGACCCCTTATTGGCATCTCTATTCTTTGTGCACACAAAACAAAAAAAAAATCTCATAAATTTCATTTTTGTAACAAGAGAACAAGTTCAAAAATTTCATTTTGTACTATCATGACATCATCTCTATTCTCTACACACACAAGATATCATCTCTATTCTCCACACACACATACCAAGAGAACAAGATCATAAATTTTCATTTCTACAAACATGCACACACATAATCTCAACATCGCTTCTCTACACACACACACCAAGAGAACAAGATCATAAATTTCATTTCTGCAAACATATACACAAAAAGGAGAACAAGGTGATACATTTTATATTTGTAACAAGAGACTAAGATCATCAATTTCAACTTTTTAAATGATGAAATCAAGGATTTTGGAGAGTAATCCTTCAAAATTAAATTCACTCCTCCTTCTAACCTTCCCACAACATGCACTCAAATCTTCCCACTCCAAACTAATTCACTCTCCCTTCCAACCTTCACACATCATGCACTCAAATCTTTCCACTCCAAGTCCCTCAAATCTTCTTTGTGGTAAATTTTGCATGCCCTTGAATCTTTTCACTCTGACCTAAATGAGATACTTTATTAACCCTAATATGTAATCAATGCACTACGGAGTGATAAAAAATTACATATCCCTTATTTTCTACAAACAACCTCATATGGAGTGTGCTAATAAAAAGGAACTTGGCCAAAACTCCATAGTGAGACTCCTTCTACCTCCCGCTCACACCCAATACCATTTTAGTCAATGCTTTGTAAATATATATATGAAAATATATGAAGCTTCATAAAACTATTTCTAAAACCCCCTAATATCATCTCTAACACATCAAAATAGACTACATGATATAAAAATAGGTCCAAGTTCTCTAACATAAGTTCAGCCCTCTCCTCTTCAAATATTCTCTCCAAGTGAGCTCTCATAGCTTCCTTCTAGATTTTAGATATTCTACAATTCTCCATGTTTTTTGGTCACCCAACTTTGGAGTAATATATGCAAATTTGGAGTTGTGCTATAAAATTGGACCTTTCATCTTTCCTTCCATAAGTAGCTCTAAGCCTTCTAAATATTGAAAGTCTTACTTTGCTCATTGAATCTAGGATTTTGTGGTACCCAAATTTATTTGTTTTTTTTTAGTTTTAAAGAAGGAGTGCATTGTTAAAGCCAAAGGAAGGCTAAATGAGGAAGAAACAAGAAGAATTGTGTGTTTGGCATAGATCCAAAGTCAACAATAAATTAGAGTCAGAAGGACTTGGGTTGGATGGATGGAAGTATGGATCCAAAGACAAAGGACTTCATATCAAGATGGGCAACGCAATCCAAAGAACTTGTAACAACTTTTCCTCGGGTCTAGCCAATCAAGAAAGAACGGGTAAAGAAAGAGACTACATTGGGATCAATATGACATTGGAAGCGATAGAAAATATACATGCAAAATTGGTGTGTAGATTGAGGATTGACAAAAGTATGACCAATCAGCAAAAGACTATAAGAGTGAGACTTTGCCAAGGGAATTTTGAAATGTCATGATGATGTCCAATGCTTCTCAATAGTTGTCCCAAAGGAGTTAGAATCTTAGGTTTTGGGGAGGGTTTGATCTTTCAAAGACCGAGAGTGAAGAAGCACACAATGGCCCCAAAGAGGAGTAAGCTGAATGTTTTGAAATATCTTGCAATTTGTTGCTTAGATATTGTGGTAAGGATCAAAGTCTTGAGCAGACTTTGCATCACTTGTTTTGCATGGAATTGGAATTTGAGCTTTCCATGGTTCATGGAAAATTTACTGCCAACAATTGCAAAGACAATCCCAAGATAAAGTAGAAGTGAGGAAATCCAACTTGGTGGATTGAGTTGGATTGGAGATGATTCTTGGGAAGAGAAGCAAGGGAAGGAGGAGGAGTCACCTTCTATTAGAAGTGTGATTCTTTAAAAGAAACCACCTAGGTAAAGAATTCTTTCAATAGACCTTGCACCAAGAATGGATACAAGGTAGATAGCTATAAAGACCCTATATGAAGAAGGATCATCAATGCAATGATGGCCATGTTTAAGCCTGAGTGAACCACTTATGTAAAAATGTAGTAGATGGTGTTCTTTCACCAAATGTTTGCAAGAGAGGTGGTAGATTAGGCAAAGTGTGTACACCAGCAAGTAGGTCAAATGATTACCATTTGGGGAATAGATATGCCATTCCATTCTTTTCATACTCTTTGCAGCCCACTTCTACTTTGGATCAAACTTACTCAGCTTGGAGGAGAGAAGAAGGATGGTGTCCCATTTTCACCCCAATGGATATGAGCAATACTATGTCAAGCGGGTCCGTGAAGGCAATGACCACTACCTCAAGAGCAAAAAGGAGAAGATAGTGTTGGTGGACATCCCTAACCCAAGGAAGAGAAGTAGACTCAAAGGAAGAATATCATTGATAAAGCCCCAAAAGACAAGAAGACTGAACCTAAAGCCAGAGATGGTGTGATGGACCCATCTTTGGAAGAAGAATCAGAAGAAGAAGCTGATTCAAAGTGTGAAGACTCAGGAGCAGAAAAAGAGTTCACTCTATAGAGTGGAGAGTCCAACAGCAAGAGTAAGGGAGAACCAAAAGTTCAGCAATTGCAAGAAGAGGTTGTTGAGAAGAAGAATAGGAGTTCCACAAGGCAATCTACCACATGGAGGGAAGAGACATGCCTTGTCTAGAGTAACTTGCAATTGAGTTAGAAGATGACAAGTAGGAGAGACTACCTTGGTATTTCCAAGAGCAGCAAGATCAAAGAGAAATGCACAAGTTGTAGTTGTAGGGCCGAGCAAAGTTGAAGCAGAGGGAGAAACCTCATATGGAGTAATGTTGAAGGTACAAAGATGGAATCTTTGGGTAAACCACCAGCCAAAGAAGTGCTGACCACATACAAAGATAGGGAAGATGATGATGGAGGATACACCGGAATTGAGTATCTATCAAAGATCATTTGTCTTTTGTTGGTGCAATTACAGAGAAAGAAAGCAAAGTTGAAGAAGGATCATCTTGAAGTGAGGGATGAGCTGCAAGTACTGATGTACTTGGCTAAACAGACCTCAAAGTCAAGGAGTAAGTCTGAGAAAGAGTGTAGCAGAGAAGAATCAAGCCTGGCAATGAGAGCTGATTGTTAGTCATCAGGACAAAGATAGATTGCAAGATTTGATCAAAAGCATAGAAGCTCAACTAGTCCAGTATGCGGAAGGGAAGGAAGCACTAAAGGTAGAATTTGAAGATAAGTTGATAATGTACCGGAACAAGTTGGAAGTAGAGAGAAGTAAGGAGAAAATATTTCTGAGGATGGAGTAAAATTCAATAGGAGCAGTCATTGTTGAAGGCAATGCTGAGTACTAATGCTGAGGTTAAGTTGAAGGAGGCAGACTGCATGAATTGAAGTTGTATGTGCAAGAGACAAGGAAGAGAAAGGCAAAGGAGTTTGGCTTGAACAATCATCAAATTTGCCTTAGAGATCATGTAGATAGAAAGATGTTGGAGATAGGAGACAATGTAAGTCTCAGACAGATCTTATTAGATCAGACTTGGATAAACTTCATAGTGAGATGAATGTAAATGCAAAGTCTGAAATCAAAGAGTTAGGAGTGTAAGTTTCTTTGGGTGAGTGTTTTGAGATATTAGAAGAGACTGGGTTAGAGAATAGGAATGTAGATAGATTACCCATTACTTCAATTTCAATTTAGATGGAAGAAGTAATAGAAATAGTAGAGGAAGTAGTTGTAGTGGATAAACCAGAAGAAGGAGAAGTAAATGTAGGAACCTCAAGTTTAGAAGCCAAAGTTGAGGTTGACATTGGATCAGAGTAATAATAGATTTGAGATTTGATAGAGGTAGATATGAAGAGGTGTTTTGTCATTTTGGATTTGCACATTGGTAAAGTTGATTTAGAATGGTATTTTAGTTAGATAATAGTCAAATTACTTTGCCTATTTAAAGGAGGCATTTGTAGTGTGTTTTTGTTCAGAACTTAAATTCTAAAGTTGAGTAAAGCAAAGTGTTGTAACTTAGTGCTCATTGTGTCAACTTAATTCTGAGTATCAATCCTATGTGTGTGTTTATGAGTGTTGGGAGAAATTCAAAGTGCAAGTCAACAAGCTTGTTGGATGTTGGATTCCCTAGAACTGATTTCATTCCATGTATTTGATCATGAGTGGATAGCAATCAAAGCAATGCCTTGATAGATCTATGAGGAATTGTAATGTTGGTAGTATTTTGCAATTGTGAGTACAACTTTGGATTGATGTGAAACAATTTTGTTTGAGGAAGTTGTGCCTTCAATGGAGTGGTGGAACACAATTCCAAGGCAAAGTTGTGTCATGGTGAAGTAGCCTTCTTGGGAGAATTGAATCATCACAATCAAAGTTGAATTGGAAGAGATTGAAGAATTGTGATTATGGGTGTTATTATGGAATTATGATTTATGATAAGATTGTGAATCAGTGCTTGTTACTCTCTTTTGGGTGTGGTTTCTACTTGAGAGATTAAAGACAAACTCAAGAACTGATTTTTTACTTTTACTTTGTACTTGACCATTTTTGACCAATATCTCTATGGGAACAAATTGCTACTTTCTGATTACTGCAAAAGGAATACTTGCTAGGTTGTCACATGATTTTTGGTATTGCTACTGGGATACAAATCTTGGGAGTGGAAGAATACAAAGCCAAATCTTAAATTGAGTGTCCAGCAAATAGGAATGTTTGCGTAAGGAGAACAATAGGAAGAGAGAGTTTGCAAATGAACTTTTGCATCATGAAAAATAAGAACACCAAAAGAGCCAATTAACCATTGATAAATCTGGAAAGGAGGCATTAGATTTACAACTTCTTCACAAATTTCAAGAAGCCTTGAAATACCTTGAACAAAAGAAATGAGAGATTGGGTGGTGAGGTTACTTTGCATCTTTAAATCCCAAGAAGAAGAAAGATGCAAGCAGACAAACAAATTTTTTGTGCCTTAGTACACCGACTTCCTCTAGAGATGTCAAGGGAGCCAATTTTATAAAAGAATTCATTTGTAAAAAGACAACATAAATTCTGACAAGAAAAGAGTGCCAATACCTTTTACATGCGGTTCCCTGACTAAATTGAAAGGATTCTAAAGAGCAAACTGAAGATATTGAGACTCTTTCTCTAACTCGGGTTGAAGTTGATGCACCAATAGTAGAACAACTTGTCAACAAAGACCCAAATTTGAACTTGGTAAATTGGCACCCTTGGGCTGAATCAGATGCACAATCACCAGCTAGTACCTTGGGTCCATCAAGTCCCACATACTGCAGCCTGCTCCTCAGAATTATAGATTGGCTTTGTTACCCATCATTTGACACATATATCAAAAGTATAAGGGGATAGAACAAGATGAAGATCCCAATGAATTCATCAACAAATTTGAAGTCATCTCCTTTGCCAACAAGAGCATGACTCTGCTGATTGGTTGTGCATTTTCCCAAGTCTACTTCAAAAGAAAGCTAGGAGCTAGTACACCCATGTAACCCAGAAGAGGTTCAGACCAACCAATTGGACAGAACTTTGGGACAAATTCTTGGAATGCTTCCAAGAAGTGGATTACAATATAAGTGCCTTAGCAACACTCAATGATTAAGACCGGGGAAATGATTTGGATCGGGGAAATGATTTGGACTAGGGAAAGATTTGGACCGGCGAAATGATTTGGATTGGGGAAATGATTTGGACCGGAGAAAGAAGGAGAAGTTGATAGACTACTTTAAGCGGTTCATGGCCTTATTGAACTAAGCATTGAAGCAATCTGGTGTGGTGGGTTACTTTGATGCCCAAGCCATCATCTGGTTCCTTGGTAGATTATCACCAGAGATCATAATCATTGCCATGGAGAAGAATGTAACTTCCCTAGACAAAGTACTCAAACATGTTGCTAGATATGAGGCGGCTCACTCTCATTTTTCTTGGCATTAGACAAAATTGGAATAAGAAAGGCAAGAAGCCAAGACAAAGAGCTTCTCATAGTACCTCCTCTTCTTCAAAAGAATCCTTTATGTCATCTAGTTCTTGTTTGGAATCCAAAGAAGATGTAAAGCCAAGAAAAACCCAAAGCCGTGGAAGAAAGAAAACACCAACCTCTCCAGCAAAACTTGTAAATAAGGTGGACAATAAGTTGGAGACTTTAATTAAAGAGTTTGTGGATTTCAAGATCTAAATGATTGGAGCGAAGGACCAAAGAAAACTTCCTTCATTTGGAAGACCAAATGTATGGTGCATTACATGGGGCAACTCAGGTCATGCCAACACAGAGTGTTTGATCTAGACTGCATTTCTAGTGCAGTATATTGATTGGGTCCTAGGTTGGGACCAAAATGAGGAAGAAGAGGTGGTGTACAAAGAGGTACAACCTTAGGCAAGCACATTGTATCAAGGTCTAACTAATGGACCAAAGGAGTATAACAATAATGCTCCTCAATGAAGACCACCGATGGGCAGCCAAAATAGGACTCAAAATGTTGCACCAAAAGCATGTTACAATTGTGGCTCTATGGGCTGTTGGTCTTTGAATTGTCTTGAGCCAAGGCAGCAGATGGGGTATGTTGCACTATGTGGAAATTGTAAGGGATTGTGCTACATTGGAAGTTAGTGCCCTCAACCACATAACCTAAAGCTGCCGGTGAGTATGTATAGACTCCAACTGAGTGCACTGTGCTTCAGTCTAAAGGAGATGCAATGAAAAATTGTTTAACTCTTGAGGAAGAGAGACCTCAAAAAGGAAGCCCGGCTCCAGAAGGAGAATGGCCAGATCTTGAAGTTTTGAGGGTTGAAACACGCTTGGAGAAGAAGCGTGATCCCAAAGAAGTGAGTACTACTTATTCATCTTCAAAAAAGGCAAAGAGACTATGCCCAAAAGCTATCCTATCTGCTAAGGAGGAGAAAATTCTTGCAAAAGCCAAATCTAAAGCCTTGCAAAAGGAAATCCACAAGGTAGTACAAAGGACTTGGGAGATGAATTCTGTGGACGATACAAGGACAAAGCCTCTAGCTTTTTGGACTGATATACAACCAGAAGTTGAGGATCTGATCCAAGCCAAGGTGGGTAACCCAAAGAACCTCAGGTCAAGACCACCAATACTTCAATCACCATTTTAAAGCAACCCAAAGTCAGGTTGGAAAGGGGAGAGACTTCCAACCCAAAGACCAAGGTGAAGAAGGTGAAATTGTGAAGAGTACTTCAATATGCTATTGTGGCAGATTTGGCATCCATGCATGCTAATGTTGCATTTAAGTAATTGTGGGAAGACAATAAGTGGTACAAAAAGTAGCTAAGTTTGATTGTCAAGCAAGTAAGAGCAATGACCAAGAAAGAATTACCTGCCATATACCATATTGAACAAGAAGATTTAGGATCTCTTGAAGTAGATATGGAGATAAAGTGTTGCATGATCACATTGGTACCTATTGATTTGGGTTTTGGTGTGAATGTCATGACGGAGGATACCATGCATCAATTGGGATATCCTACATTTGAGCTAACACACCAAATTCTGAAGTTTACCGATCAAAGCAGGAGATGAACATTGGGCATGTTGTCTAATATAAACATGATCATTGGAGGAGTGCACTTCAAGTTGAATTACATCATGTTCAGACCAATGACCAAAGCTGGTTATCCACTATTGATTGGAAGACCCTAGTTGTATAATGCTCAAGTTGTTGTGGATTGGCACCAACAAAAGTTGAGGTTCAAGGACATCTCATCCAAAGACCAAAATTTTGTGATTATGAGTTGGATGAAGGTTCCACAACTCAATAAAACCACTTTGTCAAAAGATAAAGATGGATCTAAAGATTCCTTATCTTTGTCTTCCAAAGGCTCAGATGAAGAAGTCCAAGTCAATCACTTGGAATGCTATGAGGTAGAGGTCAAAGACAAAGACCCATATGACATGACCTCAAGTGAAAATGATTTGGAGGAAGGGGGTTTGAATGTGTTCAACTTGAATTAAGCTGAGTCAATTACGTTGAAGGAGTAATCAACCTTAATGATTGCAAAGATGTTGTCTTGTAAAATCCAAATTTTTTTGAAGACAAATCACTATACTAGTTGGCAGGATACACTGCCTTATTCATTGAGTACTAGGATGTATTTTCCTGGTTTATTGATCAAATGTTGGGTATTCCATGACAATTTGGAGAAAAATGGATTGATTTGGTTGTTCCGATTTGTTAGGGACACTATTGACTGAAACCAAAGTACTTGCTTTTAGTGAAGGATGAAATTATAAGTACTTAGGGATTGAAACAATCTTTCTTATCTTGAGAAGTAAGTGGGTTTCATTGTCATTTTTCTAAAAAATAAGACCAAGAAGATTCATATGTGCCAAGATTCCAAAAATTGAACGCAATCACAAGAAAAGACCATCATCCTTTGCCATTTATAAATACTATTTTGGACCAAGTAGTTGGTCATCCTTGTTACAATTTTCTTGATGGATTTTTAGGCAATAATCAAGTATCCATTTGAGAAGAAAACAAGGATAAAATCACATTCACTACCAATTGTACCACTTTTGCTTACAATCAAATGCCCTTCAGGTTGTGTAATGCTCCCGCTACTTTTTTATGAATGATGAATGCAATTTTTAAGATTTTCTGTAAAAATTTGTGAAAGTATTCATTGATGAATTTTATGTGTTTGGCCAAAGAGAAGTACATTTGGATTTCCTTAGACAAACTTTTGAAAGGTATCATTTTGCCAATATGTCATTACATACACATAAATCCTTCTTTGCAATAAAAGGAGGTATTCTTCTAGGGCATCTAGTCTCAAGCCAAGGTATTGAAGCCGATGTCAAGAAATTGAAAGTCATCTCAGCTTTGGAATCCCCTCAAAAAATTTGGGAGATGAGGGCCTTCTTGGGACATGTCGGATACTACAAAAACTTTGTATCAAATTATGTGGTGCTTGCTGCCCCACTAACAAAGCTTCTGAAGAAGTCTAAAGACGATTTGTGGGAAGTAGAACAAGAAGAAGCTTTCCTAGTGTTGAAGAAGAAATTGGTTGAAGCATTGGTTATGAGAGCCCCAAATTGGGATGTCCCTTTTCATGTGTATGTGGACACTTTGTCCATAGCAATTAAAGTAGTCTTGAGTCAAAAGGAAAAGAAGAAGAAATACTATCTAATTTATTATGCCAATTGACAGCTTTTAGTTGCAAAAAATAATTATTTAATGACTTAAAGAGAAGTACTCAGAATAGTGTATGCCTACAAGAAGTTTTGCCATTATTTGTTGGGATACAAGTTTGTCTTCTATGTGGACTATTATGGACTAACATTTGGTAGAGAAGGCAGATTTGCCTCAGCAAATTGCAAGATGTATCTTTTTGTTACAAGAATTCACATACATTGTACAAGTAAAGAAGGTAGCTTCATATTCAAATGCGAACTTCATATCCAGGTTAGAAACTCAAGACCATTGATGATCAATTTTCTGACAAAGAGCTATATCATTTGATAGCAATGCAAAGTACAAGATATGCGGCCAAATATCGCTAACTACATACTTGCTAGTGTCTTGAGAGATTGGACCAAAAGCAAAGGGCTGTCTTCTTTAGGGAAATAGGACCATACATAACATTTTGCTTAAGATGTGCTAAGACAAAGTGCTTTGGAGATACTTGGAAGCGTACAAAGTTGGAGGAGTAATTGAGTCCTTACACTTGAAAGCATTAGGAGAACACTATGCCTTGAAGAATACATTAAAGAAAATTCTTTCATTGGGGTATTGGTGGCCTATGATGAACAAGGATACTCATGGCCATATCCAAAGTTGTGATGCATGTCAAAGGACAAGAAAGCCAAAGGCTACTTCCTAATGGCTTTTGGGACCAATTTTGCCATTGGCCCTATTTGAGAAATAAGGAATTGATTTTGTGGGTCCAAAGTCATGAGGAAGAGATATATCTTGTTGTGCACTTGTTATGCTACCAAGAAGTTGAGGCAACTCAGAGAGATGATGCGAAAGTTGTTGCCAAATTTCTCTTCCACAACATCATTTCACATTATGGATGTCCTCTGGAATTGGTCAATGACTAGGGGACTCATTTTTTGAACTCACTTGTGGAAGCATTAACCAAGTACTTCCAGATTAAACATTGGAAGATAGCACCTTAAACCCAAAGGCCAACAAATTAACAAAGAAAGCAAATGTGCAAAATTTTGAATAAAGTGATGGTAAACTATGCCTACAATTGGGACACAAAGCTACATGCAGTTTGCCAGCATATAGAACCACCAAAAAGATTACAACCAAACATACTCCATATTTATTGATATAAGGACTGCAGCCCATACTACTAGTTGAATTTGAAGTATCGTCATATTGGATCCTTTGTGAGGAATGATTGTCAGAGGAAGAAAGTCAAGATCTTTGGATCCATCAATTTATGTGGTTAGAAGAGAGATGAGATGATGCAATACAACCCACATAGGAAATACAAGATCAATAGAAAATCAGGTACGATAAGCAAATAAAGCCTGTCATTGTTTGAGAAGGAGACTTGGTGTTATTATTTGACAATTGCCAAATATTTTTTCCAGGCAAGCTGCACTTAAGGTAGACAGGGCCATACCATGCAATGCACATCTATAATAATGGCTTTATTCAACTTGCAAACTTGGAAGGCAATCCATTTGCCACTCGAGTGAACAGGTAGAGAGTTAGAAAATATTGGACCGTTGACTTGGACTTGTATAAAGAAGAAGATGCTAGTGTTTGTGAGGATACTCACATTTGAGGCAGAGATATGTGGTACTCACATTTCTTTTAATAAAGTTTTAAAGAAGAAATGTGTAGTTAAAGCCAAAGGAAGGCTAAATGAGGAAGAAACGAGAATATTATGTGTCTAGCAAAGACTCAAAGTCAACCTCTAGTGGCAAGAATCAAGATCTTAAGCAGACTTTGTATCACCTTTTTGGCATGGAATTGAAATTTGAGCTTTCCATGGCTTATGGCAAAAATTACTGCCAGCAATTACAAAGACGGTCCCAAGACAGAGGAGGAGAGAGGAAATCTGGCTTGATGGACTGAATTGGATTAGAGATGAGTCTTGGAGAGAGAAGCAAGGAGAGTAGGGGAAGTCATCTTCTATTGGAATTGTGATTCTTCAAAAGAAACCAATGAGGTGAAGAATTCTTTTAGTAGACCTCGCACCAAGAAATTGTACAAGGTGGATAGTTATAAAGACCCGATACAAAGGGGGATCATCAATGTGATGATGGCCATGTTTAAACCAAAGCAAATCACATATGTAAAGATGCAACATCCAATGTTCTTTCATCAAATGTTTGCATGAGAGGTGGTCAATTGGGCAAAGTATTTACACCAACAAGTAGGTCAAATGATTATCCATTGGAGAATGAATATGACGCCCCATTACTTTGTAACTTTTGCAGCTCAATTCTACTTTGAATTAAACTTACTCCACTTGGAGGAGAGAGGAAGGATGGTGTCCCACTTTCACCCCAATTTACAAAGAGAAGCAAATAGAGATGAGCATTACTACATCAAGCGGGTCCATGAAGGCAATGATCACTACTTCAAGAGCAAAAAGGAGAAGATAGTGTTAGTGGACATCTCCAAGCCAAGGAAGAATATTGCTGATACAACCCCAAAAGACAAGAAGGCTGAATCCAAAGCTAGAGATGGTGGTAGTGAAAGGTCTATCTTTGGAGCGAGAAGAAGTTGAGTTGAAGTGTGAAGACTTGGGAGCAAAAGAAAAGTTCACTTTGTAGAGTGGAGAGTCCAACAATGACAATGACGGAGAACCCAATGTTCAGCAATTGGGGGAAGAGGTTGTTTAAGAAGAAGAATAGGAGTTCCACAAGGCAATTGACCGCATGGAGGGAAGGGATGAGCCTTGTCTGGAGCTACTTGCAGTCAAGTTAGAAGATGAACAAGCAAGAGAGACAACATTGGTGTTTCCAAGGGAAGCAAGATCAAAGAGAACTATGCAAGTTATAGCTACATGGCCAAGCAAAGTTGAAGAAGAAGGAGAAAGCATGGATTGAGTAATGTTGAAGGAAAAAAATGGCATCTTTGCAGTAAAGCATTAGCTAAAGAAGTGCCAACCAAAGACAAAGATAGGGAAGACAATGAAGGAGGATCCATTGGAGTTGAATATCTATTGTGATATTTAGTTTGGTATTACTTGTACTTGAGAGATATTATTTATATAGAGATAAAGGACGGTTCTACATTAGTCATGATTAGTTAAAGTTAGTCATAGCTAAGATAGAGGGAACCCTACTTAAGAGGAAGTGAAAAAGATGAGCACCAATATTTTTGATTCTAGTGTGTTGACTTGGTATTATTCCTAGGTGTTTGGCTTTGAGGAAAGAGTTGAGAACTCTTGGACTTGCAAGCCTTTTTGTTTTGGATTCTTTTATAGTCCAAGGATAGCCCATGTGAAGGATTTTTAGTGATTGGGTCAAGATAAGATCACATGCTTAGTGGAATATGCCCATGTGCATAGAAATTCCTTTATACTTTTTGACTTTACTTGACTTTTAGCCTAGTAACTTGAGTTACTCCAATAATTAGTAACTTTGGTGCGTAAGTATTTCAGAACAATACAAACTAGGGGTGATGTGGTGCCCACATTTTTTGTTTTTTTTTCAAAATAAAGGAGAAGAAGTGTATAGAGAAGTCGGATTGTGCCTGTATGGCCGAAAGAAGGCGAAGAAAATTGTCTTTGGGATGAAACCCAAAGTAAAGTGACTTCGGGTCATAAGGCAAAGTACTTGGAAATGCCGTGTCAGCATACAATATGAAGTAAATTGTCTTCGGATCGGGGGGAGCTCAACCGAAGGCAAAGACAGTCTAACAACCTTTCATCGGGGCAAGAAATTCAAGAAGGGGCCGTTTCAAAACTGGCGGCTCATACGCGCAAAGGTTGATTGACAGTGACAGGTGCATGCCGGAGGTGTGATTTCTCGGTAGAAACTCGAAGTGACGGAAGACGAAGAAGTGAAACTCTATAAAAATCAAAACTGCAACAACAAAATGTTGAGCAATTTTCCTTCACCGTTGAGGAGTTGTCTTGCATGTGATTGGGGAAAGGGAAATAGAATTGGACTCGTGTTAGTGCGCAAGGGAGAAGTCGTGAGAGAGAAATCAAGAGACAGTAAGAAAGCAGAAGAGATGGGAGGAGGGAAGAAGAACTCCAAATTTGTAGTGAGAAATCATGCAATTCGGAGATTAGATATAGTAGCGAGGATCGAAGTCTTGAGCCGACTTCGGATCACTTTTCTGGCATGGACCTGGAACGTAAGTTTTCCAAGATTCATGACAGAAATCATTGAGAGTAAATGTCTTGATAGTCCCGAGGAAGAAGGGAAGAGAGGAAATCCAGCTTGCTGGACAGAGTCGGATTGGAGACTCGTACTCGGGAGGGAGGCGGGTTTGGAGCAAGGAGCCACATTCTTGGGGAAAGGAGAGATAGCCCAAGAAACGCAGGAGGTGAGAGATGCCTTCTCGTCGAAGAGGACAAAGAATGGGTACAAAGTTGAGAGCTACAAAGACCCTATGAGGAGAGGAATTGTGAGTGCACTAATGGCCGTCCTGAAGCCGGAGAGAACTACCTATGTGATGAAACACCAAGCGGTGTTCTTTCACAAGTTATTTGCAGGAGAACCGATCAATTGGGCAAGGTGCTTTCACGGGAGAACGAGGCAGATGGTGTGGAATCTGCGGGATAAGTCACCTCCACACTACATCATACCATTTGCAGCACATTTTTACCTTGGGTTAAATTTGCTCAATTTGGCAGAGCGCAATAGAATGGTGTCTCATTTCCATCCTGACTTGAGAAGAGAAGTCGACGCGGAGGAGCAGCAATACATTCTCCAAATCCGGAGCACGGACGATTACTACGCAAAGACAGGGAAGAACGTGGAGGTTGTTGTAAGTACCCCGACGGAGAAGAGAACTCGGCAAGCAGAAGCGGAAGAAAATAAGAAACCTCGGAAGATGCAGAAAAATAACCCGAGGCGAGGAATGGTGGTGATTGAGTCAGAAGATGAAGACTCAGAAGGCGAAGCCGAGCTCAAGACGGAGGACTCGGAATGTGAGGAGGAACCTGAGCTGACACTGCAGAGTGGAGATACTAGCAGTGACAGTGAAGATGGTGGAGAAATGACCTCGGCACCAGCGGCTGAAGAATACAAAGAAGAAATGCAAGCCAAAGTAGAAACCGAAGACAATGTGGCGCTAGAAGATGAAGTACCAATGCTCGAGGAGAAGAACATTGCAGTACAGCAAGGAGTTTGCTTGAGACGTAAGGCGAAGTGTGAAGCGGGGCCAAGTAGAGTGAAGGAAGAGGTAGAAGAAAGCTGGGGTAGTGAGGCGTCATTTCTGCTACGAAGACTCCAGAGAAGAAGGCGAGTATCGGGAGAACACAAGGAAAGAAGATAGACCACTCCGCGGGAGGAAGAAGTTGCCAGTAATGGAGTAGATTACCTGCAGACGGTAGTATGCCCGCTGTTGGTGAAGTTGGAGAAGAAGAAGAAGGAGATGCAGTCTACTTGTCTAGAGGTAAAGACTATTTTGCAGGTCTTATCAAGATTAGAAGAAGAAAACTCGGAGTTGAAGAAGAGTTTAACCCGAGGTGAGGAAGAGAGAGAAGTACTGCGAGCGGAAGCAATAGAGAGAAGTCAGGTAATTGAAGACCTGAAGAGAGAAGTGAGTTATCAAGAAGATCTTGCGAGGAAGAGGGACATCGCAAGGGAGAGACAGGTAGCAGAGCACGAAATCTTGAAGCAGCAGTTTGCTGATTCAAGAGTAGAGCTTATCCATGCTATGGCGAGGGTAGCATTGAAGGATCAAGAGCTTGATCAAGTGATGGAGAGTATGGAGGAGAAGAAACAACTCTGGCAATGAGAGTTGGCTGTGAGATATAGAGAAGAAGAGAGATTACGAGAATTACTTCGTAATCAGGAAGAGAAGGTTGAACAGAAGGAGAAAGAGAAGGAAGCGGTGAAAGCCAAATTCGAAGAAGAATTGGCGATGTATCGAGAGGAATGGCTTGCAGATTGGGAACAAGAACGCAAGACAAGATTGGAGCCATTAAAGGAAATAGTCCTCAGAGTGAACGCAATGTTAAGTACAAAAGCCAGCGTTTGGATTGAAGAAACAAGACTGCACGAGTTGAAGTTGTTGGTGCAGGAGACGGGGCGAAGACAAGCGAAAGATACAGATTTGAATGCCTTGTTGATTAGTCTCAAAACTCGTGTAGACAAGAAGATCTTAGAAGTAGAAGACAATATTGCGATTAGATTAGACTTAGTGAGAATAGAGTTAGAAAAGCTTTGGCAGGATGTTAAGGCAAAACCCAAAGTAGATAACATAAGAATCCAAATGTCTTTGGAGTTGCCCTCAGAGACATTAGGGAAGAGTGGGTCGAAAGATGAAGAGTTAGATAGACTACCCACTAGTGCAATTTCAGATCAGGAAAGAGAATTGTTGGATCTGGTAGAAGATGTAGGAGATCTGAAACCCGAGGAAAATGTAGTAGGAAGTAAGATTACTTCGGGTTCGGGTTTGAAGCCGAGGAAGAAGTAGACATCGGATAGGAGTAGAAACCGATTTGAGATTTGAAGGGGCAGATATGAAGAGGTGCATTGTCATTTTGGATCTACAGGTTAGAACAGTTGTGGTAGAACGGTATAGTTGTTAGAACTATTGATTGTTCACTACTTAAGAGTGGAATTCGCAAGAAATTGTTGTTCAGTGCTCATTATTTTTGAGAATAGATAAAGCAAAGTGCTGTGAAGCAGTGCTTGTCGCTTAAGCTTGATTCCGAGTATCAATTTCAAAATTGTGTTTGTGAGTGTTTGGAGAAATTCAAAGTGCAAGTCAGAGTGCTTGTTGGATGTTGGATTCCACAGCCTTGATCTTCATTCTATGTGTTTGATCCTGAGTGAAGTGCAATCGAAGCAATGCCTTGACAGATCTGAGAGGAATTGTAGTGTTGGTAGTATTCTACATTTGGGAGTGTAGTGCAAAGTTGATGTGAAGCAATTTTGATCAAGGAAGTTGTGCCTTCAGTGGAGGGGTGGAACACAATTCTGAGGCAAAGTCGTTTTGCAGTGAAGTGCCATTTTTGAGAGAGCCTGAATCATCACAATCAAGATTGTTTGGAAAGATTTGATGGAGTTGTGATTATGGAGTGTTAATTTGTGACAAGACTGCGAGTCATTGCTTGTTACTCTCTTCTGGGTGTGGTTTCTACCTAAGAGATTAAAGACGCAACCAAGAAGAACTGGAATTGTTACCTTGCTTCGTATTTGACCAATTCTGACTCGTATCTCTGCGGGAACAAACTTTACTTACCCGATTACCGCAAAAGTGATATTTGCCAGGTTGTCACAGGTGAGGAGGTACTCATCATCCTTTTATTTGCAGCTATCTCTCTCTCATTGAGTTCTCTAGTGAGCAATGTCTTGAGTCTTGGAGTGTTAGCCTTTGGAGGAGTATGATCGAGTTGGGGTTCATTGCCTTCTTAGTCCATGGTGTGCTACCATAATAGTCATCAAAGGTTCATGTTGAGTGAGAGACAGGCCGGCTTACATTTTTGGTTCTGTTGCCTGGACCTCTCTAGAAGGGAAGATAATATTCCGCGTACAATTCTATATTAGACATAAGGAGGCTATGAGAGCTCACTTGAAGAGAACTTGAGGAGAAGGCTGAATTTATAATATAGAACTTGGACCCATTTGTATACCCTCTAGTTCATTATGATGTCTTTGAGGTGATTTTGTACATCTTGTATACTTGAGAGGATTGTGAGAGATTGTGAGGTGGATGTAGATTTTGGGATTGAAGGTGATTTTGGGCAAAATCTCATGTTTGAGATCTAGACTTGAAATTTCTACACATGATGGCTTGGTTTATCTTTCAGTTAGCACACTTAGAATTATTGTGAGAGCTACTATGCGCATTAGGCTAGAATTTTTGAAAGTGATAGGGTAAACGTTTCCCGCAACTACATGCTCTCTAGAAAATTGTACAGAGTCTGCCATTTTGTCAATTTTTAATATTGTTCAAAAAACTTCCAAGAAAATTAATTGCATTGTATACTACCTTCAAACACAAAAATTAGAGAGAGATCATTCTTGCATAGAGAGTTATGAGTTTTTAAAGTGAGGGGGTAGTTTTCAGACGAAATCTGAAATATGTATGTTGAATAGAGAGGTGCCTAGGACAAATGGCTTAATGAAAAGGACTGAAATTTTTTAGGGAGGGACAACCTAGAGTTTTGATCAATTGTGCAAAATTTCAAAGGACTGTGACATACTAGTTGAGAGATTTTAGTGACATTGTGAGGAATGGTCAATTCTGCAGAGTTGAGATCTCATGCATCAGGAGTTTGAGAGCAACAAAAAGCATGTTTGAGTGTTTAGATTCAAGATCTTGGGAACATGGAGTGTCATAGAGAGTGGAAATTCAGACTATGCAAGGTTCTCCAAGGGTTTGAGGTGATTGTAGGGGTGGAAAAGGAAAAGAGAGTTTACAATAGAATTTGAAGAGAGTGTTGAGAAAATCCAAAAACCTACACCATTTGGAGGAAAGAGTGAGTCTAAGTGCTTTCTATGTGGAGAGAAGGGACATAAGGCAAGTTCATGTCCATTGACATTTTAGAGAAAGAGAATTAGGGAAAGGAGAGGATTACTTAACTTGGGTTTGCATGTTGGACCTTCTTCACCAAGATTGGGAGAGAGAAGATCTAAGACCAAGGAGTTGTTTGAGGTTTGTGGAGTTGAAGAACTTCCAAAAAGACATGAGTGGTGGAGTAAAAGCACTTTTGGAGACTTTGGTGAAGGATCTTGGAGAGAGTCTTAGTACAGCTACAAAATACTACCACCTTCATCAGCTAGTTCTCAAGATTAGTGATGGAGATAATCTTTCAACTTATGGATAAACTATCCATTTGATTAATATGCACTCTAGGATTTGATGTTACTATAGAAATCTTGGAGTAACTTGAAACTTTTGTGTTCCCTAGGGTGGATTATTCTCAAATGGTGTTAGTCATGTACATACTCTATTAGTCATCAAGTGAGAGAAAAGGAAAAAAATTTGAGTGAAAAGAAAGATAGTGAGAGGTTAAGATGGGGAAACTTCCGGTTTTCTTTGGCAAGGATGGAGAAGATGTGGAGGCCTTTGTGAGAGACTTCAAGAGAGCTTGCATAGGAAAAAATGAGAGGAGGAAGAATGAGTGGGCCTCATATTTACCAGATTTCTTTGAGGATGGAGCACTTACATGGTATGAGTCAGAATACCAAAGAGAGAGAGGAGAGATAGGCAAGAAGACTCTTGGGAGAGTGTGACTTCAACACTCATTGAGAACTTTCTTCTAGATGAGAGTAATGAAAGATGGATGAGTGAGGTTACCTTTCTCAAGCAAGGAGATGGAGAGGAAGTGAGAGTCTATGTGGAAAGAGTGGAGAAGTTAGAGTTCAAATTTCACATAGTGTTGAGGAAGGATGGAGATGATATGGAGATGTGACAACCCGGCAAATATCACTTTTGCCGTAATCGTGTAAGTAAAGTTTGTTCATGTAGAGATACTAGTCAAAATTGGTCAAATACAAAGTCAAAAGTCACAATGTAGTTCTTCTTGAGTTCTTTTTTAGTCTCTTAGGTAGAAACCACACCCAGAAGAGAGTAACAAGCATTGATTTGCAGTCTTGTCACAAAGTAACACTCCTTAATCACAACACCTTCAACTCTTTCCAAACAATCTTGATTGTGATGATTCAGGCTCTCCCAAAAATGGCACTTCACTACAAAACGACTTCGCCTCAAAATTGTGTTCCACCCGTCCAGTGAAGGCACAACTTCCTCAATCAAAATTGCTTCACATCAACTTTGTAGTACACTCATAAATGCAGAATACTACCAACACTACAATTTCTCTCAGATCTGTCAAGGCATTACTTCAATTGCACTTCACTCAGGATCAAACACACAGAACGAAGATCAAGGCTACAGAATCCAACATCCAACAAGGACATTGACTTGCACTTTGAATTTCTCCACACACTCACAATTACAGACACAAAGTTGATACTCTGAAACAAGCTCAAGCAACGAGCACTGCTTCACAACACTTTTCTTTATCTATTCTCAGAAATAATGAGCACTGAACAACATAAGACTGCAAATGCTTTCCTTAAATATTGAAGCAAACAGTAGTTCTAACAAAAATACCATTTCCTAACAACTCTTCTAACCTGCAGATTCAAAATGACAATGCACCTCTTCATATCTACCTCTTCCTATCTCAAATCTGTTACTAATCCAATCCGATGTCTACTTCTTCCTCGGCTTTCAAACCTGATCCCAAAGTAACTTCACCCACTACTACTCTATCCTCGGGTCTCATAACTCATAACTCTTCTATCAATTCTAGTACTTCTTCACTCTGATCTACAATTGAGGTCTTCGGTAACCTTTCTACTACTTTATCTTCAGACCCACTCTTCTCTAAAGTGTCAAATGTAAAATCTGAAGACACCTGCATTCCTACTTCTCTTACTTCGGGTCTTTGTACTTCTTCTACCTCACTACAAAGTTTAGCTAACTCCGTCCTAATAAGGTCTAGTCTAAGACACAGATTGTCTTCCACCTCTAACATCTTCCTATCTACACAATCTCACAGCTGGATTAAGAGATTATTTAACTCGGTATCCTTTGCCTTCCTCTTGCGCGTTTCATGCACTAGCAACTTTAGCTCATGCAACCTCGCTTCTTTGAGTTTACATTCCATTTCTGTACTCAGCATGGCCTTAATTTCATTGACGACACCTTCTACTTCACTAGTTTGTTCCATCATCGTAAACTTCTCCTTCTTCCTCTCTTCTTCTAATTCACTATGATACCTCTGAAGCTCATCTTCAAATTTAGCTTTTAATGCTTCCTTCTCCTTCTAATGTACAAAGAGTTGTTCCCTGCCTCTTGCATCAACCCTCTCAATCGATCTTCTTCTCTACTACGCTCCGTCAACTCTCGTTACCAGGCCTGATCTTTCTCTGCTGCCCTCTTCTTAAGGCTCTCCAACTCTTGCTCCATCACCATAGCAATTGCCTTGGAGTGTATCAACTCGACATGCACCGCTGCAAGTTCTCCTTTCAATCCCACAGTCATCACAGTCATCTCCTTCACTTCCTCACAATTCTTGACTAACTCTTCCCTTGTCACCTCAAAGTGCTTACTCCGAAGAACCTCCTCAACCCAAAGTGTTTTGACCTCCATCTCCACTCTTGTCAGCTTACTTTGTAACAATGAGGTTTTGGCACTCCAGGGTTTTAATTCATCTAGTACGTCAAGCTTGGCACTTATCATCTTCATCTTCTTCTCCTGCAATATCGTCAACAATAGGCATACTACCTTGGACAAATAGTCCACTCCTTTGCACCATGCATCCTTGGCTCAGACTTTGGGTTCCGACTCTTCTATATTTGGTACCTTGTTCCAAAGTCAAGATCTTTGCACCTTCAAAGTTTCCTCCTCAAAAATTTCTCCCTCTTTCTGAGTAAGGTTACTGGGCCCACTACCGATACACTCAGTGCATTGTCATGCTTGGCAGCTTGAGGTTGTGCTTTGCCTTCTTTGCCCTTCTTCTTCTCACTGCACCGTTCCATCATGGAAACTTTGGGACTCGGCTTTCCGACCTCTTTCATTGCCTGTATCACTTGCTGAACCTTTGCCTCGCCTTTGCTGCCACTACTTGATTCTTTGCTTCATAGCATAAACTCCTCTTCTTCTTTTGACACTCCTCCCTTTGATCCGATTTCTCCTTCCAATTCTTCTTCTTCCTCCTGCACGACTTCCTTTGACTTCACTATCACCGCCATCGGATTAAGCCTTGGAACTTTCTGAGGTTGTACTGCCACAACATGACTCTCATGCTTGGCCCTCTTTTGCGCCCTTGGAAGGTCAATTGCTATGATATTTTCTCTCTTACTCTCTTTGTAGTACCTATCTCCCTCTCGCACTCTCTCCATATAGTATTGCTCATTTGCATCAGCTTCCTTGCGCAAATCTGGATGAAAGTGCGACTACATTCGACTTTGCTCTTTTGAAGTCAGTAAGTTCAACCCAAAATAAAAGTGTGCTGAAAATGGCACAAAATAGTGAGGTGGCATATCTATTCTCCATCTTGAAATCATTTGCCCCACTCTCTGATGTAGGCATTTTGCCCAATCTACTACCTCTCTCACAAACATTTGATGAAAGAACATCGCCTATTGCATAGTAACATAGGTGGTTTGCTCTGGTTTGAACATGGCCATCACTGCGCTTACAATTCCTCTCCGCTCAAGGTCTCTATAACTATCCACCTTATACCCATTCTTAGTGCAGGGTTGATTGAACGACTTCCTAACTTTGGCTGTTTCTTTTGAAGCATCACACTTCCGATAGAAGGTGGTACCTCCTACCTCTCTAGCTTCCCTTCCAAACACTACTCTCCAATCCACCTCCATCCATCAAGCAAGATTCCCTCTCTTCTCCTCATGCTTTGGCCCATCCTTGCAATTGCTTGCTGCAATTTCTACCATGAAACTTGGAAAACTAGAATTCCAGTTCCAGGCCAAGAACGTGAAACAAAGTCTCGTCAAGACTTTGATCCACGCTATAACTTCTAATCGATGAATCACAAGCCCTATCACCGCACTCTGCTTGCTCACTTTTGGTGCCATCATGTGCTTCCTCACTTTTCTCTTGTGGAAGATCATCCCTGAAATCCTAACCCACTCCTCTTGCTGCAGATTTGCAATTTGCATTACTTCGGGTCGACTCTGAATAGGCACTGGGTAGCAACTGGACATTGCTCCTTCTTCTTGCGCACCGTGTAATTTTATAGTCCTGTGCCAATCAGTCACTCTTTAGTCACTACCCCTCTCAAATTTCTGATTCGGTGAAGTTGTTGCCTGTCACTATCAAGAAGTTCTTGATCCCGAGGTCATTACTTTCTTCCCCCGTACTTTCTTGATTATGCCGACTTTGAAGAAGTTTGTTATAGGTTCTTTGGACCCGCTCGCACCACTTGATACAAAGTCTCTCTCTCTTTGTCTTCATCTTTGGCTTCTTCTTTACGTCTTGACCCAAAGTCGACTTCGGGTTTCATGCTGACAGGGCAAGTTCGAGTACTTTGCCTTATGATCCAAAGCCATGTTACCTTGGGTTTCATGCCGAAGACTCTTTTCTTTGCCTTCTTTGGTCATACATGCGCAATCTGACTTCTCTATACACTTCTTCTTCTCCATTTTGAAAAAACAAAAAATGTGGGTACCATAGGAGACTACTATGATTGGCATAGGAGCTATGCTCACCAAGAATTTTGTGGGATGGTTGAGACCACAAATTAGAAGCAAGGTGAGATATGAGAAACCTTCTTCCAAGGTTGAAGCTGAATCTTTGAGTTCCTATTACCTATACTCCATCCCAAACATCACACCAAGATTAGCAAAGTATGGGCATGGGCAAGAACCATTGTGAACGCTTGTTGAGAAACAAGGTAGTAAACCACGGACTATTGTTGCACAAACACATTTGCAAGAAGCTTGTGTAGAGTAACAACTAGTCCAAGTGATACTCTTGGTTGTGCACTTTCTTGTACCACACCTACCACAAGCATAATATACTTACCCTAGGAGAACAAGAGGAATAGGAGAGGCAAGTAGAGGTCTAGTATGATTATACAAGGACAAGTTGAACCATACACTAAGAAGAGCAAAGTGATGCAAGCTGCAAAGGGCCAAGGGAAACCTTGAAGAACAAGGAGAATTGCTCTACCCTTGAGCCCAAACCAATTGAGAGGCTACTATGAAGCTTATCACAGCCTTAGTCAAGAAGGGAAGTAGCACTCTATTCCTAGATGAAGGATTTGAGGAGTTGCAACAAGGATTAGAACACCTAAAAGATCAAAACCTATGTGTAACAATATAGAGTTTACAGATGAGTTAGTCAAAACAAACTAAGTAGCAAATAGGCCAAATTAGCCAAGAATTATAAAAATATTCTAGAAGCATCTATGAAACTACTTGGTACCTATTAAGTATCAAGTAAAATATGCATACCAAGTGGTGACTTCTATGAGGAAATTTCATAACTAGCTTAGCTTCCATGCCAAGTAGATGGTTTCTAGAAAGAAGCTTCTTGGGAAGCTTCCTGACTAGCTTAGCTTGTATGCCAAGTAGGTGGCTTCTAGAAGGAAACTTCTTGAGAAGTTTCTCAATTAACTTGGCCTGAACTCAAAGAAGGCAGTTTTTAGAAAGCTTCCTAAGAAGCTTCTCAAGAGCCTTGTATGTTCCCTATAAATACCATAGCCCAAGCTCATGCTAGGATTCAAAGTTCCTCCCATTCAAGAGTCCCAATGTGATCTTTCATTCTTTTATTTCTCTTCTTGGTCTGTTCAATGGTATTAGAGCAAGAATGGGATAGATCAAATTTATGGACCACCAAATCAATTTCCACCAAACCATTGGGATTTTTATGACCATGTACTACCCAAGCATCATGTCACATAGTTCATCATCTCACACCTTGGGCAGAATTTTCTAAATGCAATCACATTGTCTGATGAACCCTTGGTACTTCCGATTGTAATTTACGGAGAATGGTGGATGTGTTGCATCTACATGTTAACTTAGATTAATTGTAGGTAGTTTGATAGAGTAGTAGCCAGGGTGGCAATGCTCAAAGTTATCATTGCCATGTAGCAGTAAATCAAGCACCTTATTTGATTATTGGAAGAATGAGATCATCAACAACAAAGGCATGTAGAGAGAGCACCATTTTGAGAAGGAAAAGAGTGAATCTGATTTCCAAAGCCCAAGGTATTTGAAGGCAAGAACCTCTCAAGCGCAATGGAGAATTTTGTATTTAATTGTGACTGATATTTTGAAGCTACAAATCTTCAAGATGAATGGAGGCAGATTCTCTTGACTTCAAGCCAATTGGATAGAGTGGCAAAACTATGGTGGCAATTCCGAGTGGAGCAAGCTAAATGGCAATTTGTTACACCAATCTCAACATGGGAAGAACTGAATAGTGCAATAATTGAGCAATTTCAAGCTATAAATACCACACAAACGGTATGAGATAGGTTAGCAAAATTGAAGAAAATTGGTTTGTAAGAAGCTACATCATGCAATTCCAAAACACCATAATGGATCAATTTGTGAGGAGCTTGAAGTCACTCACCCAATTGGAAGTGACCATGAGGGAGCCCAAACACTTGGAGGAAGTTATGTAGTTGGTTGAACACTTTGATTCCTTAGTTGTGACAACTTGGTCTTGACCTTGACCTTCATAGAAACTACCCATACACTACACATGGGTGGAGGAACTACACCAATGGAGATTGATGTCATCCAATAGACACCAATTGGCCCTACAAATAAGGAAAGATTGTAATAAAATTGTGTGTGCTTTTATTGTTGCCAAATTGGGCATCACATTATTGAATGTCCACTCAAGAATGGACGACCTAGAAAAATCACCCAAATGGAGTTTATGGAGTGTGATGGTCAAGGAAACTATGAATCCTAGTAGGGGAACTTGAGCCACCTACTATGAACTTGATTAATTCCAATGGGATTGAATGTTTGGTCTATGCAAGTTTGCTTCACTTGCAAGGTATGATATTTGATCATAGTTATAGGATTTTGGCGGATCCTCAAAGTTTAGAGAATTATATATTCATGCAATTAGCAAAGGAATTAAGTATTCCTATCAAACACCAAGGTAGGAATTACCAATTAGGTTGTTTAGCACCTTTGAGTAAGACACCTAAGAATAATAAATCCCAAGATTTGAAGTTTGTTGGTAAATCAGCCATAGAGCAAGCTTTTGAGGGAAGCCTATGTTTGCAATGTAGATCAAGCCAATTGTGCATGGAGAATTTGATGAGGGCCAAAAGCCTCATCAAGCAATCATTGATCCAATGGTTCAGGAGTTTGCATATATGTTTCTGGATGATCTACCAAAGGAATTACCCACTAATTGTAGTATGCCTTTCAAGATTGAGTTATTGCCTAGAATTACTCCATTGAGTAGACCAATCTATTGGCTCTCACCAAAGGAGTTGGGAGAGCTTCAAATAACACTAACGGAATTGTTGGAGAAGGATTTCATACAACATAGTACATCTCCTTGAGAAGCATAGGTACCAATATTATACTAATCACTTTTGTATTGATTACCCTAGCCTCAATAAAAAAATAGTGAAGAATACATATCCCTTGGTAGATTCTTATTGATAGAGAGGATGTGAAAAAAACTACCTTTTGCATAAGGTATAGGCATTTTGAATGGAGAGTTTTACCTTTGGGGCTCACTGATGTTCCAATAGTCTTCATGGATCAGATGCATCAAGTGTTGGATGAGCTATTGGATTGATATGTGGTGGTCTATGAGCCGGCCCATCTCTCATTTAGGATGAATATCTAATGGTTCTTATGGAAGTGCACCATGGACTAAGAAGGCAAAGAACTAGTGGTGCTCAGCTTTTACATTTCCTCTAAAGTAAGGTTCCCTCTACCTTATCTATGACTAACTTTAGCTAACCATGACTAATATAGGACCATCCTTTATCTCTTTATAAATAATATCTCTCAAATACTTATAATACCAAACTAAATATCACAGTAGCACATACATGCACAAATGTGAGTTATAGGTCTTCTTGGATGATATTTTAATCTAGAGTAAGACAAAGCTAAATATGCAAATCACGTGAGAGAAGTCTTAAGATGACTATATCAATGGAAGCTCTACTCTACTCCAGAACTTAAAGTGTGCTTTTTGGCAGAAGAAGGTTACCTTCTTTGGTCATAAGGTCTCATCAAAGTGGATGAAGATGGAAGAGGAGAAATCAAGGCCATTGTTGATTGACCTAGACCAAAGGATGCCATAGAAGTGCAGGCATTTAAAAGATTGCTAAGTTTTTACATACAATTTTTCCACTACTATGCTCATGTGGCTACACCATTGACCAACCTCTTGGGGAAGTGTGACAACCCAGCAAGTATCACTTTTGCGGTAATAAGTAAGTAAAGTCTGTTCCCACAAAGATACGAGCTAGATATGGTCAAATACAAAGTAATAGTAACATTTCAGTTCTTCTTGGTTGCACCTTCAATCTCTCAAGTAGAAACCACATCTACAAGAGAGTAACAAGCATTGATTTGTAGTCACATCACAAATTAACAACTCCTATAATCACAACTCCATCAAATCTTTCTAAACTATCTTGATTGTGATGATTCAGATTCTTCCAAAGAAAGCTACTTCACTACAAAATGATCTCACCTCAAAATTGTGTTCCACCCCTCCACTAAAGGCAAAAATTCATTGATCAAAATTACTTTTCATCAGCTCCGTACTGCACTCACCAATGCATAATACTACTAGCACTATAATTGCTCACGGATTCATCAAGGCATTGCTTTGATTGCTATTCACTCAAGATCAAACACACACAATGTAATCAACACTACATAATCTAACATCCAACAAGCTTACTAAATTGCACTTCAAAATTCTCCAAACACTCACAAACACACACACAAGATTGATACTCAGAATTAAGTTGAAACAATGAGCACTAGGTTACAACATTTTTCTTTACTCAACTTTGAAAATACAAACACTTAACAATGACACATTATGAATAATTCCTTCAAATAGGTAGAGCACTTCAACACCTACTAACAAAAATATTGTTCTATGACAACTTTACCTACTTGTAGATCCAAAATGACAAACCACTTCTCTTATTTGCCTCTTCAACTCTCAAATCTATTTTTAATCCAATCCAATGTCAACCTCAACTTTGACTTCCAAACTTGATGCTACTACAATCACTTCTCCTTCTTTATCTAATGCTACTACTAAATCTTCTATTTCTACTATCTCTTAAGAAAATTAGAAGATTGTTAAATTTTGCATCCTTTGCTTTCCTCCTTCTCATTTCTTGCACCAACAACTTCAACTCTTGCAACCTTGCCTCTTCTAATTTACCCTTGGCTTCAATACTTAGCATCACTTTCAACTACTTCATGACTGCTCCTACTGCATCTGAGTCCACACTTGGAACTACCTTCTCCTTACTTCTCTTCACTTCTAATTTGTTCTGATACATAGTCAACTCATCCTTGAATTTAGCCTTCAATGCTTCCTCTTGCATCAATTATACTAATTGATCTTCAACTCCTTGGAGCAAACCCCACAATTGTTCCTCCTCCCAATTACATTCTATCAATTCTTGTTACCAGGTTTGGTCCTTCTATGTTGCACTCTTCTTCAAACTCTCTAGCTCTTGCTCCATTAATATTGCAATTGCCTTTGAGTGTATGATCTCTACCCAAACATCAACAACTTCATGTTTCATTTTCTTGACCAATGCCTTCTGCTCCTTCAGTTCTTTGCTGCACTTCACAAAGTTCTTCAGCTTCTTTCTCTCCTTAAATTTGAGGTTTCCTCACTCCATATTGTTACTACTTCCAACTCATCCCTCACTTCCGGATGATGGCTCTTCAACTCTACATTCTTTTGTTGTAGAAGAAAGGACAAACAATCTCTGATAGATACTTGACACTGCCATATCTTCCTTCATTGTCTCTAATGTCTTTGTCTTTGGTAGGCATTTCTTTGGCTAGTGCTTTACCCCAAAGATGTGATCTTTGTATCTTCAATCTCTTGCCCTCCAAGCTCTCCTCTTCATCTTCAGCTTTGCTTAATCCTACAATGTCCACTTGAGTGCTTTTCTTTGATCTTGCTAACTTGGAAATACCAAGGCACCATCTCGTACTTGTTCATCTTCTAGCTTGTTTGTTAGCAACTCTAGACACAACTTGTCTCCTCCTTCTATGCGGTCAATCACCTCATGAAACTCCTGCTCTTCTTCTCCTAACAATCACTTCTCTTGATTGTTGAACATTAGCCTCTCCTTCATTAGCACTGCTAAACTCTTTGTTCCACAATGTAAATTCTTCTTTTGCTCCCAAGGCTTCTCCCTTTGACTCCATTTCTCCTTCCAATTCTTCCTCCAAATTCCTTTACTTCTATTGAATCCTCTCTCCTCCAAGCTAAGTAGGTTTAGCCCAAAGTAAAAGTAGGCTTCATAGGGTATGAAGTAGTAAGGTGGCATATCCATTCTCCAATTGGTGATCATCTGCCAAACCCATTGGTGCAAACACTTTGCCCAATCCACCACCTCTCTTGCAAACATTTGGTGAAAGAAGACTGCATGCTACATCATTACATAGGTGGTCCACTTTGGCTTGAACAAAGACATCATTGCATTGATGATCCCTTTTCATACTGGATCCTTGTAGCTATCCACCTTGTACCCATTCTTGGTGCAAGGTCTATTGAAAGAATTCCTCACCTTGATATTTTCTTCCAAAGCACTGCACTTCTTATAGAAGGTGACACCTCCTCCCTCTACTACTTCTCTCCTCATGACTAATCTTGAATCCAACTTAGTTCATTGAGCTGAATTTTATCTCTTCTCTTCATGCTTGGGCCTAACTTTGCAATTGCTAGTAGTGATTTTTGTCGTGAGCCTTGGAAAGCTCAAATTCTAGTTCCATGCCAAAAATTTGATACAAAGTCAAGACAAGACTTTGCTCCTTCCTACTACATCTAATTGACAAATTGCAAGACCCCTCACCGTACTTTACTTATTTCCTTTTGGGGCCATCATGTGCTTCTTGACTCTTTGCTTGTGAAAGATCAAACCCAAGACTCTAATCCACTCTTCTTGCATACTTGCAATTTGTATTCCTTTAGGTTGACTCTAAATAGGAACAAGATAATGTCTAGACATTGCAGCGCTTCTTCATCAAAATCTCAATTTTATAGTCTTTCATTGATTGATCATTCTTTAGTAGCTCCTATGTTTACCCACCAATTCTATGGGTTGGTTTCTTGTCACTTTCAAGGTCAACTTGGTCCCGAGGTAGTTACTTTCTTCTCACGTACATTTTTGATTGGTTGAACCCAAGGAAAAGTTGTTACAGGTTCTTTGGATCAGGTTGCACATCTTGATACAAAGTCCTCTATCTTTGGCTTCATACTTCCATTTGCTTGACCTGAGTCCCTCTGACTTTGACCCAAGGTTGAATTTGGGTTTATGCCAAACACATGATTCTTTGTGTTTGTTCCCCATTTAGCACTCTTTTGGCTTTACCAATGCACTTCTTCTTTAAAACTCATAAAAAATATGGGTACTATAAGAAGACCTCAAGCTTTTAGTAGACCACCAAGCACAAAGAAGCATTCTAAAAGCTAAAACATATGGTGCCTTTAAGCTCCATTTTTTAACCATATGATCCTCAACTACCTTGTGTGGTTGACTTTGATGCTTCTCACTTTGTCATTAGAGTTGTGTTGTAATAAGAATTTCTAGATGTATTACATCCCATTGCCTTTGTGTCTTGCTGACTAAATACCACAAAATGGAATTACTTTGCTCAAGATCAAGAACAACTAGCAATGGTATATGCCACCAAGGTATGGAGGTATTATCTCTTAGGGAAACAAGTGATAATGCAAATTGATCACAAATCCTTGTTGCACACATTACATCTAGAGCACATGAAGAGTCAATCTCATCAATAGAAGGAATAACTATAAATTTTTGACATCAAACTTGAGTACAAACTTGATAGGTTCCATGTCATTCCTAATTCCTTATCATAGTGACTTGATTTGAAGACTCTTCCTCTCATCATGGCGGCAATTACAATAATGTTAGTTGACTCAAAAGTCCAAATTGAGCTTAAGACCGCCTTCTTTCAAATGACACAAGGTTGTCTTGTAGCACACAACAAGGAATACAACACCTTCTACTTCAAGGAAGGCCTTCTATTCTTTGAGAATTAGATCTACGTTCTAGCTAAGGATGATCTATGACTTGTGCATCTTCAAAAAGCCCATGACTTACCAATTGCTGGTCACATTGGTGTGGACAAGATCTTGGGTACCCTACAATGCCAATAGTGGTGGCCTAACATGGCACAAGATGTTTAATAGTTTGCCCAATCTTGTGAGAGCTATTAATGCAACAAGGTCAGCAACCAAAAACCAAGTGGTTTCCTTCCACCACTTCTCATCCCATCTGCTTGATGGGAACACATGCCATGCATATATACATCACAATAGAATATACATCACTGTCAACGTCATACATTATAGAAGCAAAACTCATACATAAGTCATACATGAACTCTAAAGTGCCACAATAATCAGTTCTTCATCAACTCAAATTACATTCAAACAGATTAGTATTTGATCATTCACTCAATCACTCTACCAACAATCTAGCATTGATTGCTATCAAGCCACACCCACTCTAGCTAAGAGACTCTAGGTGACACTTGCCAGCCTCTATTCACCATAGCCAAGTATTTGAAGGCTCAACATCAAAGAAGTGAGCTCTCTAGAGCTGCACTTTGAAGTTATACCTCTGATTTTGACCTAGGTCTCCAACCCTAATGGTCTTGCTAATGGCACATGTGACGGTGCAAACGGTACAAGTGACAATGAGTCTCACCATGTGATTCATATCCCAAATATGAATTGGCCCATCAACAAGTGGTCTATGAGTAACTACCAAAATACCTCTAACTACAACACTATTACTCCAATGTATAAGCAATCTAGCTTCAACACCACAAATATAGTGACATTTATCATGTTATCAACATCATACACTATAGAAGCACAAATCATACATAAGTCATACATGAACTCTAAAGTGCCAAAATTTCCACCTTAGTTGGCGTTTAGGTCCCTCTAACTCCAAATAGCTATCTACTCCAAGTATATGGTATATCCTGTGGTGTGCAAAGATTAGGAGGCCGGATATTTTCAAAACGACCCTATTATTAGTTGCTTGTCTGCAATCTATACCATATAAAGGGTGACCTAGCTATATGTCAAGTACATCTAGTACATAACCACTATTCTTGAGGAACCACCATGAGGGGAGGAGTCAAACATGCCATATGCCATCCTCTCAAATAGTTATCACACATTAGCATAGTAGCAGCTCCACAAGAAGAGCCGTATAACATATAACGCAAGCCTACCCATACAAGTACCAAGCTTGGATCCATAGTACCGTCAATGTTTGGGATGTGGTATGGCATGCAATTGCACACACGATCCTTCCAAACAACACCATCATGTCCTTCCAACACAAGGACTCCCAAAGGCAAAACCTTATGCACTTTCAAGACAGCGCGGCTTGTAGTAACATCAAGTGTCATTGGTGTAATTTGTTGTAGATATACATAATCACCTAGATGAAATTTACAAATTGAGGTTCTATAACCTCCTCCTTGAAAGTAATAGTAGCATAGTATAAGATATCCCTATGCTAAGCAATTGCCAAGTTCTCAAAGGCTATCGGTATCACTCTCCAAAAGATCTCTACCCATTGAGAACATGCGCTCATATATACATTTGGATCATCCAAGTCCAAGACTACGGTAGCGTCTTGACAAGTGGCTACAGGTAAATTTGGATCTTGCCCATACAATAGAAAGTAAGGAAAGAAGGATGTTAAGAAGACTTGCCAACTGAATCAATAGCCCATGGCTAGCCAAGGTAATTAGAGATCTCAATCTCCCAAGAAGCCTCTTTGCATCCCTTACTTATGAAATCCGCTCTTCATCATCTGAACCACTCTCTCTACTAAGCCATTTGCCTCAAGGTGATCTCAAGAAGCAGTACAATGATCAATCAAACCCTTGTCACACAAGACCTGAAACTCTCCCAAGAACTCTATACCTGGATCAGTCAAAACCTTGGTTGGTACACCAAAATGACTAAGAACCCAATCTAGGAACAAGTAAACCGTCCTTTCACTAGACTTGTCAAGAAGTGCCACCAACTCAATCCACTTGGAGAAGTGCTCTACCATAACCAAAACATACCATAGATGTCTCATAGTCAATAATAAATGTCTAGCAAAGTCCAAACTACAATGGTAACTCAATCCCATGATATATAATGGGTTTAATTGTGGCATAGGAGCATTAAATGATACTCTAACTTGGTCACAAACCACACATTTGGCAACAAACTATTGTATATTAGTTTGCATACCATGCCACTAATAATGACCCTTGAGTGAGCTATATGTATGCTTTAGTCCAAAATGTCCTAACTCCTCATGAGCATGATGGACCAATTGTGGTCTTTGGGATTGAAGTGGTAATACTCACACTCTACCATCTTCCCATACACAAAGAAGGTGTCTACCTTCCAATCTAAGCTGTCTAGCTTGCTAAAGAATACAATCTCTCTCCTTGGCACCAATTGGTGCCACCCACAACACCTATGCAAAGATAATCCATCACTAAGACATCATCATGAATGTCTTGCTAAACTATACCACTATCTTTACCCTTTGGATTTGTGACTTCAATAACTTCTCTTGTATGCATCCTTAAAGCTTGTTGGGCTCCATCAATGATGAAAATGAAGGAGTTACCAAATAGGTAACATTATAAATGTGCTACTGTCCATATTGCTACCAAGCACTCTCCCTCATATGAACTATACTTCACTTTTTCTGAATTGTTGGAGTGATTAGCACTGCCACCACAAACTCCCTCATCATGCTGGGTGGGCATTGCTCTAAGCTCCAACGTACTCCAATCAGTGTGAACTTGGAATGGTTGTCCTTTGATTGGTCTCTTAAGAAAAAGGGTAGATGTCAACCTCTCCTTGAGCTCTATAAAAGCTCTTTCTTGCTCATTGTAGTTGATGCATAATATCCATGTGAAATCTCCACCAAACCAACCTCAAAAAGGTCTCCACTTTGGCATTAAATCAGTGCTCTCTTCATGGCACTATATCTATAAGGATGTCAAAAAATTGATGTATCATTAGTCAACTCAATCCAAATACCAAGTCCTTTTAGAGCACCCAAATCCTTCATATTGAAGTCAAAACAACTTGTGTAGCTTCTCAACAACCTCCAAACTCTCCATCTTTCCTCTCTTGTAAGCTTGGGTTCAAGATCTAGCTCCCAAGTATCCCTTGTAATTGATGATATACTGATCGGTTGTTGCATTGGGCCCTTGGAAGCAATAGTGTCATACCCCCAATCACTAGAGGTCTCAACCTCAATGTAGAAAACTCCCTCCAATCTAGTTGCAAGCTCTATTTATCCTCTAGCTACATCCCAAGTAGACCAAAGGTGTAACCCAAGTAGATCATGCTCACTTGGATGGACCCCAAGTAGACCACTCTCACAAGTAGCCATTGGCTGTGTCTCAAGAATACCCTACACACATGGTCTATCACCCCCAACATGTGCTTACATTTTCTTGATAGGCACAAAGCTCATAGGTGTTTGAGTAGTGATGCTTATCAAGCCCATCCTATGTTGCTCTACTTAGCAAAGGCTCACAATCCAGGTCAAACAACTCAGGTCCGTAGCCAAACCTAACATCTAATCCTTGGATGCCTTTGGCTTTGCTTTAATAGTGGTAATACCAGTGCAAAAACCCATTTCCCACTCCTTGTCATTGGCATTGGGCTCCACCAACTATTGTAACTATGAGTCCCAAACAAGTCCATGATCTCCCTCTCAAAAAGCATGGGAGCTTGAGAAAATCATAAGTGTAGGTAAAGCAACTTTTGGTTATCCAACAAGGTTCACAACTACCATAGTTGACCTATCAACCACTACCATCATCTGAGATAAGTGCTCAACATCCAAGATGTCATCAACAAAAAGGTGGTCTAGTCATTAAATCCTATCATAAGCATGTTGTATAACCACTTTGGGTAAGAGGTTTTGTAACACCCATTTATGCATGTATGTGCTATTGAGATATTTAGTTTGGCATTTGAAGTACTTGAGGGATATTATTTATATAGAGATAAAGGATGGTTCTACATTAGTCATGATTAGCTAAAGTTAGTCATAGCTAAGATAGAGGGAACCTTATTTTAAAGGAAGTGGAAAAGATGAGCACCACTATTTTTGATTCTAGTGTGTTGACTTAGTATTATTCTTAGGTGTTTTGCTTTGAGGAAAGAGGTGAGAACTCTTGGACCCACAAGCCTTTTGTTTTGGATTCTTCTATACTCCAAGGATAGCCCATGTGAAGGAATCCTTGACTTAGTGGTTGGGTCAAGATAAGACTACATGCTTAGGAGAATATTCCCTTAGCTTTTTGACTTTATTTGACTTTTATCCTAATAACTTGAGATACTCCAATAATTAGTAACTTTGGTGTGTAACTATTTCACAAGTATATAAACTAGGGGTGAGGAGGTACTCATCATCCTTTCATTTGCAACTATCGCTCTCTCTCATTGAGTTTTCTAGTGAGCAATGGTTTGAGTCTTGGAGTATTAGCCTTTGGAGGAGTATGTTGGACTTGGAGTTCTTTGCCTTCTTAGTCCATGGTGTGCTACAATAATAGCCATCAGAGGTTCATCTTGAGTGAGAGATATGCTAGCTCACATTTTTGGTTCCGTTGCCAAGATCTCTCTAGAAGGCAAGATAATGTTCTGAGCACAATTCTATATTAGACAAAAGGAGGCTATTAGAGCTCACTTGGAGAGAACATTAGGGGAGGAAAAGGCTAAACTTATGTTAGAGAAATTGGACCCACTTTTATACCTTTAGTTCATTCTAATGTCTTTGAGGTGATTTTGTACATCTTGTACCATGAGAGGATTTGGAGAGATTGTGTGGGGTGGATTGCAGATTTAGGGAATACAATGATTTTGGGCAAAATCTCAAGTTTCAGATCTGGACTTGAAATTTTTAAACATTATAGCTTGGGTTATCCTCCAATTAGAACACTTCAAATTATTGTGAGAGCTAGTACACACATTGAGCTAAATCTTTGAAAGTTTATAGGGTAAATTGCTCGTAAAATTGCATGCTCTCTAGAAATTTATATAGAGGCTGCCATTTCTTCAATTTTCAATAGATTGTTCTGAACTCTCCAAGGAATTCAGTTTATACCATTCTACCTTTTGGCCCAAGAATTATGGATAGATCATTCTTACCTAGAAAGTTATGAATTTTTTAAGTGAGTGGGATGGTTTCCAAACCAAATCTGAAATATATCTGCTGAATAGAAAGGTGCCTAGGCCAAATAGCTCAATGAAAAGGTTTGAAATTTTGCAAGGAAGCAACCTGGGGTTTTAAGAATCAACTTTAAAAAATTTCAGAGGATTGTGACATACCAATTGAGAGAATTTAGTGATATTATTGAGAGAGGTCAATTTTGCATAGTTGAGATGTCATGCATGAGGGGTGTGAGAGCAAAAAAAGGTATTTTTGAGTGTTTAGACTCATCTTGGGAACATAGAGTGTCATCAAGATTGGAAATTGAGGTTTGCAAGGTTCTCCTAGGGTTTGAGATAATTGTAGTGTGAATTTGAGGAGAAGAGAGCTTAGAATAGAATTCAAAGAGAGTGTTGAGAGGATCCAAAAATATACACCACTTGGAGGAAAGAGTGGATCTAAGTGCTTTCTATGTAGAAAGAAGGAACACAAGGCAAATTCATGTCCAAGTGTTTGGAGAATGTCAAAGTAAAGCACAAAGCACTAGGCAAAGCACTTTCATAGTTATGTAACTAATATATCCTTCTATAACAACTTTACCAACTTGTAGATCCAAAATTACAATGCACCTCTTCATATCTGCCTCTTCAAATCTCAAAACTATTACTACTCCAATCCAATGTCAACCTTGACTTCAGCTTTCAAACCCAATTCTACCTCAAGTATTTCCCTTTCTTTAGGTCTACCTAATATCACTACATCCTCTACTAACTCTATCACTTCTTTACTCTAATTTGCAATTGAGATTGAGATAATTGAGATCATGTGTAATCTATTTAATTGAGATAATTGAGATCATGTGTAATCTATTTACATCTTTGTCTTTTGATCCATTCTTCTCTAATGTCTTAGGTAACTAATACAAAGACACTTGCACTCCCACTTCTACTACCTCACATCAGATTTTCATTTCCGGATTCCGAATCTCATTTAATTCTTGTCTTGCTATATCTAATCTAAGACAAACATTCTCTTTTGCTTCTTATATCTTTCTATCTACTTGATCTCTCAAACTAATTAATAATTTATTCAACTAAACATCCTTTTCTTTCTTCTTCCTCATCTCTTACATTAGCAATTTCAAATCATGCAGTCTTGCTTCTTCCTATTGAACTTTAGACAGCGTTGTCATGTTGTGGTTTGCATAGCCCGTAAAACTTATCATATTTTATCCTCACATCAATGGAGTAGGTGATATGATAGATCCGACGGATGAGACGTTGCCATGTACATATATATGATTGGCCACGTGGGTACAATCTTATCATGTTCAAGGGCTCTAATGTATATAAGTGAAGGGGAATGGAGAGACAAGGGGGCGTTGAGTCCAAGAGTCTTCAAGGGAGGAGGACGTTGGGAGTGAGAGTTGTAGCAGAGCATGAGTGTTAGAATCAAAGGAGGCATTTGAGCATGAGATGTCCCATCCTCCTGATCTGCCACTCCCGAATCCTTTTCTCATCAGACTTCAGATTTTACACTGTGACAGCTTGCGGGACTGGATGGTGGTACATTTTGGGATGGTATTCATGGAATCGGTGATGGGAAACCCAGATCCTAGTGTCCTTTTGGTGCTTACTTATGAACATGTTTGGGACTCAACAATCTATATTCTTTTGTAGTTAAGAAATGGCTAAATTTTTGCTCATAAGCTTCAAGGTGGAGTTGTGGGGTCCATTTGTCAAAAAGAGAAGAAGCTAAAGGACAAATTTCCAAGAGATTGGGTCCCAAGAGAAGGATTCCGGAGTTTCTTGACCATCAAGGAAGTTTGGGGAAGGCATTCAAAAAGTAAAGACCATAGTTGGAGAGAGGGGCTAACAAGCTACAATTTGGGCATTAAAATCAGACAATTTGAGTAGATTTTGAGAGGTATATTATCAATTGAGTCAAAGGGGGTAGAATTCATACCCAAGAGCACAAAGTAGGCCATTAGGAGAGATATTTGACACATCTTTATTGATATTTTAGTGCGGTTGGAGAGCAGACAAAGTTATGATAGTTTTGACTACAAGAAATTTCAGTTTTGGAGTTTTGGTCACTCCCAAAGTTGTGGTTTGAGATACCTTATGAAAGTTTCTAGTATTGTTTTTGGTTAGATTTTGCACTTTTGTGTGAAGGTTCCATTGGAATTCTTGAAATATAGAATTCAGGGTCTTGGATCAAGTATACTTGGGTCTGTAGAGCTCACAAGTTACCAAAGCTCAAGAATTGATCTAGATCTAGGGACTAGGATTGGATTAGGCTACAAAATTTTGTTGGAGTTTAAACAAGGAGACAAAAAGCTACTGTGAAAAATTTGGTTGGCTTGAGATCTATGGAGAGTGAGATCCGATGCAATATATTCTATTGAAAATATTGTCATAAGCTCGGTAGAGTAGTTTTTATCTTCCATCTTGATTGGATGTCAATTCTCCTATCTTAATGACTATGATTGAGAATTTTAGATTTCCAGAGTGTTTGTTATGATCAATTGTACTTTTGAATCAAAAATCTGGGGAGAAGTTGTCAAGAACCAGAAGCAAACCCTAAAAAAGGGATTTTGAAATTAGGGTAAAAGTTGCAAAACTTGGCCAAATTTGAGAGCTTGTCAAGGGAGTTGTAGTGATCTGATTGAGACCTATTTTTTATCATTGGAAAGCTTATTTTACACGCTTTCCATTGAATCCTAGAATGCTTGAATTCAAGCTATAAAAAAAAGTTATGTTCATATAAATTGCATAGAGTTTTGCCCATCAAGAAGACATAAGAATTCTCCACTTGGAGTAGCAATTTGTTGAAATCTGAAATCTAGATTGGATGGGACTTGGAGTACAAGTTGGAATGAGCTTGATAATAGAGCAAGAAAGCTATGAAGCTCTTTTTTAACAAAAAGCACAGAGAGTTGTTGTAGTATTCTTGTGATTGGATCCTCTCTATGCTTACATGCTTGTTTGTATGCCCAGTTGGCTTGAATTGGTGTGTGGGCATTGCGCTTAGGTTCTTTCCATCTAGGAGTGTTGTGTATTTCTCCTTGGTAATGTTGGAAGTAATGACCAGCAAACCAAGAGTACGTGTTGTGATGACAGGCTAGGTTGCCCGTCATTGCCCATCTCGATAGCAAGAATATTAGTTACAAGAAGGGAGGGTTTTGGCACTTGGGTAACACATTGTTCAGTCAAGTAGTTACGGGTTTACCTCTAGCCTTTGATCTGGAGTCTCCACAGCTAGGCACCCTATGTGTTCCCAAAGAGAGAAAGGAAATGTATGACACTGTGCTGAGCATTGCCTTCACTCTCACGACTACATTGTTTCATAGGTACTTCCTCGATTGTCTCCTGCCTCATTGTTTGCACTTCTATCTCTCTGCTAACAACTCCTCCCAATACATCTTCACCTCATCTTCCAACTTGGCTTTAAATGCTTCCTTCTTCTTCACACTTTTCCTGAGTTTCTCTTCCATTCCCTTGATCAACCCACGCAATTGCTCCTCCTTCCAATTTTGCATAGTTAGCTCCCTTTCCCAAGCTTGATCTTTCTCCGCCGCACTTGTCTTCAAGCTCTCCAACTCTTGTCCCATTATTGCTGCCATAGCCTTCAGATGGATGACTTCTACTTATGTGTTATGCACTTCTACTATCAAGGTCTCAATCTTTGCCATCTGCTCCTTCCGATCTTCTTCTTGCTTCATCATGGCTTTTCCTTTCTTTACAAAGTCTTCAGTTAGGCTCTCAATCTCCTTCCTCCTAAGCTCTACTAAGTTTTTTTATTCCTTCTCTCTACAAATTAACTTTCTCCTCGACTCCAAACTTTCTTCACTCATGTACTTTACTACTGCCAATTCATCTTTCAATTCTGAGTGATCTACTCTCAACTCTTCTCTCTTCTTCTTCAATTGCAATAACAAGGGATAGACTATCTACGACAAGTACTCTACCCCATCAAAGACTCTTGCAATCTCAAGTTCTTTGGGTGCTACACTCCTCACTTCTTCTACTAGAGCTTGACTCTAAAGTCTCAATCTTCTCACTCTCAGAGGCATCTCATCCGAGCTTCCGCACTCTTCCTCTATTAGGCTTACATTTTGTGACAACCCAACAAATATCACTTTTGCGATAATCGGGTAAGTAAAGTTTGTTCCCGCAGAGATACTACCCAGAATTGGTCAAATACGAAGTCAAAAGTAACAATTGCAGTTCTTCTTGATTTCTTCTTTAATCTCTTAGGTAGCAACTACACCCAGAAGAGAGTAACAAGCTCATAATCTTGTCAACTTGTCACAAATACACACACATAATCACAACATAGCAAATTCTGTCCAAACAACTCGTGATTGTGATGATTCAGATTCTCCCAAAGACGGCACTTCACTATGAAGATTGATTTCACCTTAGAATTGTGTTCCACCCCTCCATTGAGGGCACAACTTCCTCAATTGAAATTGCTTCACATCAACTTTGTGCTGCACTCACCAATGAAGAATACTACCAACAGTACAATTCTTCTCAAACCTGTCAAGGCATTGCTCCGATGCACTTCACTCAGGATCAAAAACACATAATGAAGATCAAGGTTGCAGATTTCAACATCCACAGGCACATTGAATTGCTCTTTGGAACTCTTTACACACTCACAACTACAAACACAAAATCAACAATCGGAATTAAGCTTAAGCGATGAGTGCTGAGAACAACACTTCACTTTATCTATCTTCAGAAATTTGAATATTGAATAACATTGTACTGCGATTGCTCCACTTAAATACTGAAGCAAATGGCAGACTTGCCTACCTAGGCACCGCTTCTTAACATCTCTTCCTACTTGCAGATCCCAAGTGACAATCTATCTCTTCATATCTGCCTCCTCCTATCTCAAAATTGACATTTATCCCAATCCGATGTCTACCTCATCATCGGCTTCTAAACCCAATGATCTTCCTATTATTTCTCCTTCTTTGGGTATGGCTAATTCCACCAAGTCCTTCACTACTTCTACAACTTCTATACTACAATCTACAATTGAGCTCATAGGTAATCCATCTACATCTTTATCTCCTGACCCTCTCTTCTCTAATGTGTCAATCATCAAGTCCAATGACACTTGAATTCCTACTTTTGCGACATCGGGTTTCTTCTCCACTGTCACACTATTCCGAATCTTCTCTAATTCCAAATTAACTAAATCTAGTCTAAGACTAACATTGTTCTCTACAACTAACATTTTCCTATCTATGCGTTCCCTCAATCGAATCAATAAGGTGTTCATGTCCACATCCTTGGCATTTCTCTTCCGAGTTTCCTGCACAAGTAACTTCAACTCATGTAGGCGAGCTTCCTCCAATCTCTCTTCAGCCTCCGTGCTTAAGATTGCTCTTAACTTCCCTACAACTTCCCCTACTGACTCCGATGCATATCCTTGAGAGCACTCTGCCTTCAACTCCTCACGATACATCTTCAACTCGTCTTCGTATTCTGCAGCAAGCATCTTCTTCTCCTCTGCATACTACACGCTCTGCTGTTCCGCGCCCCTGACAAGTTCTTGCAATTGTTTTTCTTCTTCCTGCCTGGCTGCCAACTCTATGCCATGCTTGATCTTTCGCTGCTGCACTTTTCTTTAAACTGTCCAACTCTTGCTCCATTACGATGTTCATTGCCTTCAAATGAACGTTCTCGATGCGCATATCACTCACTTCTTCCTTCATCTTGTTGAGCCACATCGCTTGTTCCGTGATTTCTCTGGCTCGCTTCTGCAGCTCCTTTGCTTTTTCTTCACAGCTCTCTTGTAACATCTTGAAAGTCTTCTTCTTCAAGACTTCCTCCCTTCGAAGTTCTTCAATTTCTTCATTTCTTTGGACTTGTTGCTCCTGCAACCCCTTCACTTCACTCAATAGATGCTTCACCACCTGCAACTCATTCATCCCCTTCCTGCAATCTTGGGGAATTACTCTCCGATACTCCTTCAACAGCTCCAACAATGGTGTGACCACCTTCGTCAAATATGATATCCCGCCAAAGTTTTCTTCCTCTTCATCGCCATCTTCGTCTGGAGTTTTCTCCTCCATCATTGGCTCCTTCATCCAAAGTCACGATCTTCGTATCTTCAGCATTTCAATACTTTCCTCGTCTTGGCTTCTTGAACTCTGCCCCGCTGGATTCTCCCCTTTCTCTTTTGGTCGTGACTTGTTCACCACCATTGCCTAACAAGCCTCACTTATTGCCACCGATTGCTGGACCTCTGGCTCCCCATCGCTATTGCTCCTAGACTCCTCAATTTTTAATGTGAGCTCCTCTTCTTCTGATTCCTCCTCTTGCGACTCAGTCTCTTCCCTAGACTCTGATCCCAATGATGCCTCTTTTACGATCTTTGCAGTCTTCAACATCAGCCACCGAGTCTTCCTTTGTGGAGGAGCCGACCTCGCTTCTTCGGGTTTGCCACATTTCTTGGTCTTTGGACTGGTAATTTCTTTGACTTTCCACTGTCCGGTCTTTGCAAAGTATTCATCATTTGCTCAAAGATGCAGCATATACTGGCGCTCTTCCTTTTCTGCTTCCCGTCATAAATTGGGATGCATGTGAGACACCATACGATGACGCTCTTCCTCGGTTAGTAAGTTCAGTCCAAAGTAGAAGTGGGCTGCGAACGGTGCAAAATAATGTGGTGGCAAGCCCGTTTGCCAATTAACCACCATCTCCCTCGTTCGGTGATGAAAGCACTTCGCCCAATTCACTGGAGCTCCTGCAAACATTTGATGGAAGAAGACAGCTTGCTGCATGTTCACGTAGGTGGTTTGTTATGGCTTGAACATGGCCATCATCGCCCCCATAATACTTCTTTGGATTGTAGTTCTTGGAGCGAAAAACGAATTGCGGATCTCCGCCGTCTCCTCTACAGCATCACACTTCCAATAGAAGGTGATCCCCATTGGTTGTCCTGCTTCTCTCCCCAATGCTAACTTCCAATCCAACTCAGTCCATTGAGCTGGGTTGCCTCTCTTCCCTTCCACCTCGGGACCCTCCTCACAATTACAGGCAGCAATCTCTGCCATCACTCCCGGGAAATTGAAATTCCAATTCCATGCTAAAAAGGTAATACAAAGTCTAATCAAGACTTCGATTCTAGCTACTACATCTACTCTTCGGATTGCAAAACCTTGCACCGCCAGTGCATTGGCCACCTTCTTCGCCATGATCTATTCTCTTGTTCTACGATGTTGGAAGATGAGACTTCTCCTGGAAGAGACACTCTAACTCCCTCAGGGTTTTAGAAAATCTCACTCTCAATGGGCTTCTGGGCATGCATTACTGCAGGATTACTACTCAAAGGAATTGGAAATTTACTTGGAACATTCAACTTTTCCCTACGCAGTCACCATTTTATATTTCCCCAAATTGCAGTCATTCTTCAATCAATTTCAACTTTGAATTACTCTCTTCTGCGTGCAACTCCCGATCATTGTCAAGACATGCTTCTTCTGCCCTTGCCGTTTCTTGAAATGTACTTTCTTGCCACATACCAAGGTTGTTAAACGGTCTTTGTCTCTCCTACATCTTCCAACCCAAAGACGGTGATCTTCGGACTTTTTCCGGCGTACTCCTCTTCCAAGTACCTCCATCATCGGATCCGATGTCATCTTCTTTGGATTTCCTCCAAAGTTAGTTTTGTCCATTCTTCATTTGCAATTCGACTTTCAGTGCTTGCTTCTTCTCTTAAACAAGACTAAACATAGAAAAACAAAAATGTGGGTACCACACATTCCTTGTTTTTGCCCCGGCAGTAAGAATGTTTCTCTTTGATCTTCTACCCTTCTGAAACTCCAACTTTCACTCGACTTTTGGAGTCTCTTCTATCTCTATTCTTGGAAATTCCAAACACTAAATATCTCCTCCTCCCATACGGTCAATCACTACATGGAACTCTAGCTAAGAGAATCCATGTGATGCTTGCCGGCCTCTATCCACCATAGTCAAGAACTCAAAGGCTCAACATTAGAGAAGTGAGCTCTCTGGAGCTGCACTTCAAAAGTATACCCATGGATTCAAGCTAGATCTAAAACCCTAACCGTCCCGCTGATGGCACACTCGACAGTGCAAACGGTGCAAAGTGATGGTGAGGCCGAAGTCCAAAACCCTGAACACAAAATCTGACCATTGGAAAGTAGTCTATGGGAAACTATTGAAATATCTCTAACTACTATCATTGCAACTCTAGTGTCCGAGCAATCTAGATGCAACACTACAAATGGTGTGACAGTTGTCATGCGTATATACATTGCTACACGACATACATTGTTGTCAACATCATACACTATAGAAGCACAACTCACACATAAGTCATACATAGACTCTAAATTGCCACAATTGCCCCCCCCCCCCGGCTAGCGGTTAGATCCCTCCAACTCTAGGTAGCCATCTACTCCAAGTATATGGTATACACTTTGATGGGCAAAGATCAAAAGGCCGGGTGCTATGGAGCCCCATCATTAGTCGTCTATCTGCAATCTATACCATATAAAGAATGAACTAGCTATAGGTCAAGTACTAGCTATAGCTAAGGAACCACTGTAAGGGAAGGAGTCATATATGCCATATGCCATATGCCATATGCCATATGCCATCCTCTCAAACAACTATCATACACTAACATAGTAGTAGCTCCACCAAAAGAGCCACATAACTTACACCTCAAGCCTGCATGTACAAGTACCAAGCTTGGGTCCATAGTACCGTCAATGTTTGGGAGGTGGCATGATGCAAAATTGTGGACATGATCCTTTCAAACAACACCATCACATCCTTCTAACACAAGGACTCTAAATTTCAAAACCTCACATACTCTCAAGATAGTGCGGCCTGTCAAAACATCAAGTGTCATTAATGTTGTCTGCTATAGATATACATAGTCCCCTAGATGAAATCAATAGATTGAGGGTCTATAACTTCCTCCTCTAATGGTAGCATAGTGTAAGGTATCTCTATGTTGAGCAATCGCCAAGTTCTCAAAGGCCATCAGCATCACTCTTCAAAAGATCTCTGCTTGTTGAGAACATGCACTCATCCATACATCTAGATCATCCAAGTCCCAAACTATAGTAGCATCTTGACATAGAGAGGATCCAATCACAAGAATGCGGCAACAACTCTTTGTGATTTTTGTCAGAAAAGAGCTTTAGAGCCTTTATGCTCTGTCATCAAGCTAATTTCAACCTCTACTCCAAGTCTCCTCCAAGCTTTACTTCAGATCTCAACAAATTCCTACTCCATGTGGGGATTTCCTATGTCTTTTTGATGGGGAAAACTCTACAGAGCTCATATGAACATAACTCTTTCTATAGCTTGGATTCAAGTTTTCTAGGATTAAATCAAAAGCTTGAGAGATAATCTTTTCAATGATATCACATAGACCTCAATCAGATTACTAAAACTCCCCTGACAAGCTCTCAAAGTTGGCCAAGTTTGTGCAACTCTCACCCTAATTTCAAAATCCCCTTTTTAGGGTTTTGTCTCTGGTTCTTGCCAACTCTCCCCTGATTTATAAATCAGATATACACTTGATCCTCACAAAACACTCTGGAAATCTGAACTCTCAATCATAGTCACAAAAGTGAGAGAATTGAGATTCAATAAGGATTGAAGAAAGAAATGCTCCTCCAAGCTTACGACAATACTTTCAATAAAACTTATTGCATTAGATCTTGCTCTCTATGAGTCCAGAGCCAACATAATTTTCCACAGTAGTTGGTCATGCTCTTGGTTAACACTCTACAAAGTTTGATGGCTAATCAACCCCAATCCCTAGATATGGATCAATTCTTGAGTTTGGCTCACTTGTGAGCTATGCATACCTAGGTATACTTGATCCAAGACCCTAAATTCTCTATTTCAATAATTCACATGAAACCTTCACACCCTAACCAGTAATAAGACTGGAAATTTATCTCAAATTTATAAGATATCTCGAACCTCAACTTGGAGAGTGACCAAAACTCCAAACCTGATCACTAGCTCTTCTCCATCACCTTACACCTCAAGACCTTCAACTTCAATCAACCAGATTTGAGTTGAGATTGATCCAGAACTAAAATTTCTTGTGCTTAATACTGTAAGCACTTTGTCTCCTTTACAATCCCACTAACATATTTAAAAAATATCTCAAGAAGCTCTCTCAATTGCATACTTTGTGCTATTGGGTATGAATTTTACCCTCCTTGATTGAATTTATCATATCCCTCTCTGAATTAGCTCAAATTGTGTGATTTATGTCTTCAGATTGTAGCATGTTAGCTATAATTTCCAACCATGTCTTTTGTTTCTCAAATGGCTTCCCCAAACTCCTTCAATGGTCAAAAAACTCTAGACTTCTCTTGCACATTTGTCCTTTAGTCTTTTTACTTTTTGACAAATGGACCCCACAACTCCACCTTGAAGCTTATGAGCAAAAATTTAGGCATTCCCAACTATAGAAGCACATATATTATCAAGTCCCAGACATGCTCATAAGTAAGCATCAGAAGGATGATAAGATCCGGGTTTCCGATCACCGACTCCACTAATACCACCCCAAAACGTACCACCAACCAGTCCCATAATCTGTCACGGTGCAAAATCTGAAGCCTGATGAGAAAAGTATCCGAGAGTGGCAGATCTAGAGCATGGGATATCTCATGCTCAAATGCTTCCTCTGATGTTCTACTTCTTGTGCACTGCTACAACTCTCACTCCTAACGTCCTCCTCCCCCTTGGGACTCCTTGACTAAAGCATATCCTCGTCTCTCCACTCACTCTCATCTTTATTTATCAGAGCCCTCAAACATAATAAGATTGTAAACCATGTAGCCAATCACATACATGTACATAGATTGCTCACATGGCAACATCTCATCCGTTGGACCTAGCATACAACCTACCCCACTAATGTGGAGATAAACTATGAGAAGTCACTTTTTAATGGGCTATGCAAACCATAACACAACAGCAGTAGGTTCATTCTCCAATTTTTGATCATTTGCCTCACTCTCTTATGAAATCAAGTTGCTCAATTCATATTTCTCCTACAAAAATCTGGTGGAAAAGCACCGCCTACTGCTTTGTCACATAGGTGGTGCACTCTAGCTTAAACATCACCATCAGAGACCCAAAAATACCTTGCCTTATTGTGTCTTTAGAGGTCTCCACCTTGTACCCATTCTTAGTGCAAGGAGCATTGAAGGAATTTCTCACTTTTGCAATCTCCTCCAACAAATCACACTTTTGATAGAAGGTGACTCCTCCTACATCCCTACCTTCTCTCCCCAAGACAAGTCTTCAATCCAACTCGGTCCATCAAGCCAGATTTCCTCTCTTCTCCTCCGTTTTGGGACCATCTTTGCAATTACTAGCAGCTATTTCTGCCATGAAACCTAGAAATTTTAAATTCTAGGTCTAGGCCAAAAAAGTGATCCAAAGTCTACTCAAGACTTCAATCCTCACCATTACATCTAGTCTCTGAATTGCAAGGTTCATCATTGCAAGTGAAGGAATATGCCTATTGCACTCCGATTGCATTGTGTGTTCCTTAACTCTTGATCTTTGAAAAAGCAAACCCTTGCCTAGCCCCGCTAACTCCTTCAAGACAACTATTAAGAGGCACAGGATATTGTCTTGACATTTCAAAACTTCCTCAACAAATTCTTAATCTTATAGTGTTCTTTTCTACGGTCATTCTTCAATTGATCTTCAATTGACACTCATAGATTCTACGTGTCTTGTTCTTGTTGCTTTTATTTTCAATTTTATTTTCCTTTTGAAATAGCTATTTTCTTTGAATGTACCTTCTTGATTTGTTTGTCCTAAAGGAAAGTGGTTATAGTTTCTTTGGATCGGGTCAATCCCTTTGATGCAAAGTATCTTACTTTGGGTCTACCACCCTATAAGTCTAATTTGCGTCCTTCTTTCTTTAACCCTAAGTCCTCAAGTCGGAACTGAACACATGATTCTTCTCTTTTCTTCTCCATTTGGCTTTAATTTGGTTTCAACAATACACTTTTTCTTTAAAACTCATCAAAAACAAAAAATGTGGGTACTAAGTACTTCCTCTCTCAAATGTGAGCTTCCCTAAAAAAATCAGCTTCCTTTCTTTTGTACATGTCCATGTCCACGGTCCAATATCTTTTGACTCTCCACCCATTTACTCGAGTGGCAAAAGAATTTCCTTGTTGGTCTGCTAGTTGTAGAGAGCCATTATCATAAATATGCATTACATGGTATGGTCCAATCCACCTCAAATGCAGCTTGCTTAGAAAAAATATTGGCGGTTGTCATACAATACCACCAAGTCTCCCTCTCAAACAACAACAAGCCATAATTGCTTATCATGCCTGGTTTTTTGTTATCTTGTATGTCCTTTGTGGTTTGCATTGCATCATCTCTTTTCTCTTCTAACCACATCAGTTGATGGATCCAAAGATCCTGACTTTCCTCCTCCGACAATCATTCTTCACACAAGATACATTATGACAATACTTCAAATTCAACTAGTATTATGGGATGCAATCCATATGTTAAGGAATATGGAGTTTTCTTGGTTGTAATCTTTTTGGTGGTTTTGCATGCCCAAAAAGCTATAGGTAGCTTTGCTTTACCAAAAGATTCAAGCAACAATTATTTTCCATTGTCCTATAAATCACAGTCAAGTTGCAAGGCAAGTTGTCTTGTTGTTGTGTGAAAAAGGCAATGAGAATGATCAAGTCAAGATGCCTTGTAAGGAGAATTATCAGGTTTTATCAGTAATCTTGATTAGAAACCCAATCATTTAGAAGGTTGACATGATAGCTATTAAAGTCCTTAGCATACTAAAAATTACATTCTTAGCTTGGAATTGAATTTGATTTTTCTAGGATTTATGACTGAAATTGCAACTAGCAATTTGGTCCGACAACAAAGGAGAAATGTGGATATCCTACTTGTTGGACAGAAGATGATAGGAGACTCATGTTGCTAGATGATGTAGGAGAACCAATGAGGATTACCTTCAATTAGAAATGTGATGCTTTGAAGGATACAAAAGAAGAAGAAGAAGAAAGGTTACAAGGTGAATACCTATGTGGATCCTATAAGATGAAGTATTGTCAAAGCTATAATGGCAATGATGAAGCCAGAATGAACCACCTATGTTATGAAGCAAGCCATCTTCTTTCATATGATGTTTGCAGGCATTAGTGTCAACTAGGTGAGCAAATTTTACCAATAGATATGGCAAATGTTATTGTAGTGGAGGATGGACCTACTAATGCATTACTTTTTACCATTTGTAGCACATTTCTATCTTGGGTTGAATTTTTTGATAGCCAAACAAAGACATAATATGGTGTCACATTTTCATCTTGACTTAAGATGAGTTGCCAAACCCAAGGAAATGAAATACATGGTAGAAATGTGGGAGAATGATCAGCACTTCTCAAAGAACAAAATGAGAGAAGGTGATGTGAACTATGGTCCCAAAGTCAAAGAAATGCTCCAGACCCAAGGATGTTGTGTCACCAGCCAAGAAAAGAACAACAAGAAGACTAAATCCAATCCAAGCCTTAGTAGTGGTGGGGTTATCATTGGAGGAAAAAGAAGAAGGAGCCAAGTCAAATTCAGAATTGGAAGAAGAGGAGAAGTTTACATTAAAGACTCAAGATTTGAGTATAGGTAATGAAGATGAACCCAAAGTACAATAAGATGTTTTGGAAGGTGAGGATGCCAAATCATGCCAGGAGTTCCATGAAGAGATTGTGCACATGGAAGGAGTAGATGTCCCTTGCATGGACTTGTTAGACAAAGACATCCAAGAAGAGCAAGTCAAGGAGCCAAGGATGGTGTTTCAGCAAGGAACGCACTTGTATTGCAGTCAAAAGACGAGTCAAGTAGGGACAATAGAACTAGAAGAAGCAAGTTCTAAAGAACTCCAAACAAGAGTTAGGTGATCATGCAATTGTGATGATTGTGTCATAAGAAGAAGATGAGCAAGAGGACAAAACATTACAAGGATTCAACTACTTTTCAAGTGTGTTGTGCCCCTTGTTGGTGTACCTTCAAGAGAGGATGCAAGAAGTGAAAGAAGAGCATCTTGAGGTGAAGACCAAATTACAAATGGTGAAGGCAATGAACATAGATGTACAAAATTTGAAGGCAATGCTGACTCAAGTATGCCAAGAAGCCAAAGTACTTTAGGTAGATGTGGTGATAACAATAGCAAACATTGATGGATTTGCAAGGGAGTTATGACCAGCACGGTAGGTACTTGGAGAGATAGAAGGAAGAGCTCTTGAAGTAGAAAGAAGAATTAACAAAAGCAAAGGATGAGCTTGATAGGATATAGACTGATTTTTTCAGCAGACCACTCAAATCCAAGTGCAAGAACAAAGTATTGTAAAATTAAGGCAGGTTGCCACATAGAAGGAGCATGATTGGCAATTGGAGATGGCGAGCCAAGTAAGGGAGGAACAACACCCACACAAACTTGTCCATTAAGCCAAGGTACAATTATCATCTCCAAGGTAGGAGATGATATGAGTGTGATGGAGGAGAAGCACTATGTAGATGTGCATATGCAATTGGAAGAAATGTTAACCCAATATGAGGAGCTCTCAATAAAGGAGGGTTCAGATTAGATGAGTAACATGACTCAGCCTTTCAAAGCAATGTAGTGCTTGTTTGTTTTCTTAATTCCAAGTGTCAGCTGAATGCCTTTGTCTATGAATGTTTGAAGAAATTTAATTTGCATGTGAAGGAGTGTTAGGTGTTGGACTCTAGAGCTCTAAATTCCATTCAATTGCAAGAAATGTTAACCCAATATGAGGAGCTCTCAATAAAGGAGGGTTCAGATTAGATGAGTAACATGACTCAGCCTTTCAAAGCAATGTAGTGCTTGTTTGTTTTCTTAATTCCAAGTGTCAGCTGAATGCCTTTGTCTATGAATGTTTGAAGAAAGTTAATTTGCATGTGAAGGAGTGTTAGGTGTTGGACTCTAGAGCTCTAAATTCCATTCAATTGGAAGAAATGTTAACCCAATATGAGGAGCTCTCAATAAAGGAGGGTACAGATTAGATGAGTAACATGACTCAACCTTTCAAAGCAATGTAGTGCTTGTTTGTTTTCTTAATTCCAAGTGTCAGCTGAATGCCTTTGTCTATGAATGTTTGAAGAAATTTAATTTGCAAGTGAAGGAGTGTTAGGTGTTGGACTCTAGAGCTCTAAATTTCATTCTATGTGTTTGATCCTTAGTAGAGCACATTTGAAGCAATGCCTTGATGGATCATTGTGAATTGTAGTCTTGTCAAGATTTGGCATTCAAACTTCACATGCAATTGGAAGAAATCCTAATCCGATATGAGGAGCTCTCAATAAAAGAGGGTTCATATTGATAAGTAACGTGACTCAACCTTTCAAAGCAATGTAGTGCTTGTTTTTTTTCTTAATTCCAAGTGTCAATCGAATGCCTTTGTCTATAAATGTTTGAAGAAATTTGGATTGCAAGTGAAGGAGTGTTAGGTGTTGGACTCTATAGCTCTAAATTCCATTCTATGTGTTTGATCTTGAGTAGAGCAAATTTGAAGCAATGCCTTGATGGATCAATGTGAATTGTAGTGTTATCAATATTTGGCATTTGCAGCCACATGCAAGAAGCTGATGCAAAGTCACTTTGAATTGGGAAGTTATACCTTTGTTGGAGAGGTGGAATACAATTCCGAGGTGAAGTCAATTTGTGATGAAGTATACATCCTCGTATTGACTGAATCATCACAATTGATGTAAATTTGGATTGGAATTGAAGAATTATGATTTTGAGTGACACTTATTTGTGGCACAAGCTCTAATGAGTGTTTGCTACACTCTTTGAGGTGTTGCTTTTGCCAAGAATTTAAAGATGTGATCAACCGAATCTAATATAGTGTTTGTGGACAAGTGAAGAAAATAACTCAGGCATGCACATTAAATCTGGTAACTTCAGTAGTAAGCCATGAAGATATATCACAATAGGAGAGTGAAATAGAAGGAGGATGTCTTTCCCTATTAACCAGGGAGACATAGAATGTAATAATATATTCTTTACTGAATAGAAAGTTCTCCGCTGTCTAGTCAATCAAAAAGGTATTATTTATACTTGTAGTAAAACAATGATCAAAAGCTGATTGAATTCATTTTAGAAGGTGATATTTGGGCAAAGCTCAATAAAAACCCGGTAGTGACTTGTCAACATGTTGGAATTTGTGGTACAAATTCCAACATCATCAAGACCTTTCTCCATCTTGGAGCTAGTACTTAGTAAGCAAATCTGACAATTTAACAAAAAGCTTGGTAAAAACCTAACCAAGGATTGGCAATACACATACTAGGACTATCAAATTATACTCTTTGTTTAGTGCTTGCTTTTTGACATCCATAAATATGATATCATGCTCCATAAATGGAAAATGTGTATAGATAATGATTTGGTTGATTTTGGCTAAACCTTGTCCAAGCACATATATTTGAGAAAACATATCTTGAGGCATACCAATCTCCCTTGCTAACTCCGCTACAGTTGGCTTAATTTTCTCACCCCCAATTGGAGTAGAAGGCCAAATGCAAATTTTGAATTTGGTATGCAAGCTCTTGAATTGATCAATAAGATGTGCTTAGAACATCAGAGTTGCTAGTATTAACTATTTGAGTTTGACCAGCAGCTGGATGTATAGGCTTATATCAAAGTATTCTGTACTTCGCAATATACTTCGTGCAATGAGACCATGTTAGAAATCGGGCAGACATCTCAATATTGATTTTTCATTAGATGGATATGCAACTATATGGACGGTTTATAAACTACTGGACCGATATCCTACTGATAACCGATACATTTCACTTGATTTCTAGATATGGACCATTATCACAAAGATAATGGTGAGTGAGTGACTTTAATAAATAGCCAATATATTTCACAATGATTTCCAGAGATAAAACATTATCAGCAAGATAGTTGTGAGCGATTGGCTTCAAAAGATATAGGGTACTCATATGACCAATATATTTCACAATGATTTCTAGAGGTGCATCATTATTAGAAATATAGTGGGGAAAGATAGTGGTGAGCGATTGGCTTTACTACGTATAGGGTATGCACATCACCAATATATTTTACTATAATTTCTAGAGATGGACCATTACAGAAAATAGTGGTGAGTGGCAGACTTCAACAGATGTCGGGTACTTTTTCACACGCAGAGTGGTGTAGACTGAACACCAGCAGGAACATGTGCTATATCGGTTTGTTTGGACAGACCACCATTAGGAACATGTGCTCAGAGAAAGATGAGAGTTACTGGCTCCAAGTATTCTGGGTTTCCCCGGCATCTTAAATCAGAATTTATTACGTTTTACAGTATACTTGGTGCCAGATTAAAGACGAATGAGCAAATGCATACTTATCCGTCACAACAGGAATGCGCATCTATACAGACCTTTCATAGAAGCTATGGGACTTTGTGTCATACTAGTAACCAACATATTTCACTACACTCTTTCGGGACGAACCATCATAAAAAGATAGCGGTGGGTTTGTTTGGGCGGACCACAATAGGAACATGTACTCAGAAAAGAAGACGGTTGCTGGTGTCAAGTATTTTGAATGGCCACATGAAAACTATGATGATTCACGTCTAAACTGCTATGATTCGATTTCACCAAACAACTTTTGGGCTTCTTAAGCCAAACTACATGCATCGCTTATCCATGCGTACTCAATTCTACAGAAACTAGAGCCGGCATGTCCTTAGACCCTAAGAATGTCACAAAGCTCGGATATTCAACACTAACTAGAAAATGAATATATTTCCATACATATCGTGTCCTGTATCGTGGCTTCAAGAAAGCTCTTGAAAGTTAGTCGCTGAAGTTTGAAGCATGCAAGGCGATTCACAACCGAGCGTCAACACGTAGAGCCCATCTTCTTAATCGAGGCCGATTCAACCCGTAAAAATAGAACAAGTACATTTTACGGTCCACGTAGCTCAAAAGAAAGAAAAACAAATTGACTGCACAGCGTACTTACACTAAAATGTTTGAAACTGCATTGCTCTTTATATACAAGTGTAACTTAGGATCGAACTATAGAAATCTGGAACATGGGAACAATACATATCAAGACAGATCAGATCCTAGGAATGAACTTGATGAACAGAAGGATTGAACGCTATGATGATAAGATGATACTGAGGAGGTTCCAGCTTTTCTAAACGAAGTTATCTGCCTACCCATTCATGGGTCCTCTTACAGTGTTTATACTGCAAAGACGGATCAATTTGCACCTACTATGTACAAAAGAAAGGTCTGAACTATTGTAGCTAATCCCCCCTAACGCTATCAAAGCTAATTCTCAGGTCCGCGGCGGAATCTCCAATCCATCTAAACCTAGTGGCTTTGACTACGTCCATGGGTGGTTCCCATCCCCAAGCTCTCAGCAATGCGATTAAATAACCCACCTTCACTACTGTTCTTTTGATCTCCAGAAGCTGATCGTTTGTCTTTCAATCCTAGCTCTTCACTTACTTTGCCAGATAAGGCCTCAGCCTCTTCGATGGCTCTGTCAATGACTCCTGGTGCTTTCACATCCTCAGCACTTGAATTCTCATTCAATTTACTCGCTCGCAGAGCCTCCAGAGTCAACTCGGATTGATCCTATACTTAAAACGAATAAATAAAACTTGTCAGAAGGAAACTACACTAGAAAGTTGCTCATTTTAGCAATGCTCTTCTTGTTCATCTCCAATACTGTTGTAAGGGACTGGAACGTTGTGAACTCAGTCTCCGGTCCACGTGCTCGGGCTGGTAATTCTGAGATTGCCATCTTTACCAAACTCACCAATCTTATGTATTATAAATAATTTTTAGTACAGTTGAGCACACCTTGAAGTGAGCCCATCAACCATCTTTGATAAATAATGCCCACAGATGCAACTTTCAATTAGAACTTAAGAATCGGAGTATTTTGGAAGTAGGAAAGCCAAAAAATGTGCACTCGCCCAGGTTAGAACGTACCTTCGACTTCTCTGGCTTGAAGACGGAACTAGATTCCTTCGGGAGAGAAAGGCCGTCCAGAGGTGAACTGCTGCTAGGTGAAATGCCACCCTCCTCAGACCCCTCTTCGTAACCAGTGCCCAACTCGTCACCATCTCGAACCTTCTTGTCTTCTGTAGTTTCAATATCAAATGTTTCTTTAGCACTTTCGAATCTTTCAAGCTGATTACGAGCTACTTTGGTTTCTTTTTCCTCATTCTTGCGTGTCGTCTCACGCTTAGCCGTGTTAGTATCATGCTTGCCACCCCACCCAGTTCTCTCCCTCTCAGCGACAACATTTGGCTTGTGTGCGGCTTCCACCGCAGAAGCTGTATAGTTAACTTCAGACTGAGGATCTGCACTCCTGGAGTGTCTGCCGAGCTTAGACCTAAAAGTCCCTTCATGTGCTACCAACTTTTCTTTCATTTTCTGATAAAGAGCTGAAATTGGATTTTCTTCTTCCACATCGTAAGTTGTCCTTATGTTCTCACCATCGTGGACGTAGAGATCCGACTCTTTCTCCTTCTTCCCCACGTGCCCTATTTCACTCGGGTCCTCTGCTTCCCGACCTAGAAATCAGAGACGGAACCCACGACGTATTTTCGTCACCTAACCAGAATACAGAGCCCGGCAATCTCCTTCAATGCTAAGAGTACAATCTAGTGATACTAAATGTCCGAAAAATTATGGGCAAATCGTTGTAGCTTCCGAGTTCAGAATTCAACAACCCTCACTAGAATCTGCTATCATACTACAGAGTAGGAATCCATCGTACAAGATCGTCAGTATGTTATACACAGAAGGAAAGGCATCGGAAACTATCCGGACAAAAACGATTATGCCAACTGACGGGAGAGCATACGCTGTCAAGTTCTAAGATATCTCTCTCAATTTGACAATTCTACCCCGAGTATAGTGTTCCTGCCCGTCATTACAGCCAGGGTACCCGAACGAAAATTCAGTTACCCAGAGCTAAGTTCAACGTCTGTGATTGCATATCCCAACCACACTCTTGAGCTAGCAGATATTACCAGTCTCACATTCAGAAAAGAACAGATAAGCAAGCACCGCCTGCCAAGAGTTGGTACGTCTGCACGATAGATCAACTCCTGACAAAGAGGTGATCCACCCTTCCATACAATAGAACCTCCATTCTGCTGTTACGCCCAACGTTGAGACACTCAGAGGAGACGCTTTCCCGTACAGAGAACTCAGTCATAAGCACATGCGGGCTAAACTCAATTTATAAAGTCCATCATTAAGACTTCATGACCATAAAAACGTCTAACCTCCAGTAAACTGAAACTTGAGCTTCAGTTTGTATCTAGTCTCGGCGACTTTGCTTAGATTCAGTGAACTCAGAGACGGAGGTTGTCGTCCAAGGCCGAGCGTCTGCTATCCCCAAACAACGCTCATACATATCATCTGTGGTTCAGTTTTGAAATTGGACCTTAAGTGAAAATCGGATGGAGAGGGCATCAGGTTTCTGAACGCTGACAAATAAGCGATAGTGCTGACCCTCAAACAACTATCCAAACTAAGCAGACCTCCCGTGGACATTAAAAGAAACCAAAATACAAAAAACACACGCTGCACAAAAACCTGTCTGGAAATCAGCATGAAGTTTACCCTTCTCTATGCCTTCCACATGAACGATAGAACGTCCATAATAATTGTCATCGTCTTTCGTGCTTCCCGCCTGACCACCAGACATATTGCTCCTTATCCAAAACCAAATCGGTGTCGTTTAAAGCTCTCACACAGCTTCCACCACTTTCTGCTCAATCCCAAGTGCCTGGGCAACTAACAATGTCCAACCAAGCACGCTGAATCCCCGGTAAAGGCCCTAACAACTCCTGGTGACAATTTCGGCCACTGTTTCACGCTGTAAACCACGAAAGGGTGATCACAAAGGCTGTTTCTATAGCACGAATTTCCCAAGAACTGTCGTGAACTTTAGATATGACCGAGCCAAGTCCTAAGGCTCAAGTCTGCAAACTCGATATCAAACTTGCCACACCGTACGGAGTCAGACAGCGTCACCTGCGGCTGTTCCCTTGAAATAGGACACGTGTTAAGGACTAGCATTGTGCTACACGTGGTGAGCGCGTACTCGGAGTTTGGGACTGTTCACATAACAGCATGGCGGTACGATACGCCCTCCTTTCGCTAGGCAGTAGGTAGCGACTCTCCTCTCACCAACCCTTATCAAGACGCTTGTCACAACCTTTATTTCTTCAGGTTGAGTTTATACAAGAGAAAATATAAAGTACCTATTCACCCATAAATTTATTTGACCCGTTAATTTTGAATAGATGATCTTAATGGGTCTTGTGACGGATACTTGCGGCAGAATAGCGAAATCCGACATCCGTTAAATTTTAGTACGGTACCCGCGAAAAAGTCCTTACAAATGAATCTTCCGTTAAATGATTGATGGGTGGTGGTGTGTCTTTAGAGAGCATTTAGTTATAAAATTAGAGAGTGAATTACTCCGGTGAGTAACCCGAAAAAAATTCTCATTTAATTGCACATGCTAGAGAAAGAGAAGGAAGGAGAAAATTGCTACATGGAACTGGTGCTTTAGCAAAATTGTAATTTTTCTGAACGGTCGTATGCTGGACTTGCTCAAATTTTTATAGGGTTCCAAATGTAAAGAGTAATCAAAACCAAATAAATCCAATTTCAAATTGTGAAATTTGGAGTTCTCTCCAACTAAATTTTAGATTCGTTCAAAACAATCCAATTAAACCCGAAGACAAAATTGTGCAATGTGTTGTTAACGCCCAAAGACAAAATACAACGAAGTGAGAGGAAGACAAAATGGTGCATTAAGTAGTTAACATCTAAAGAGAGAATACACCGAGGTGAGATGCTTGTGCCCGAAGATAAACCTAGAAATACATTTACTCCTTCTCATCAAGGCGGAATAGAAAATGGTGTTCTGTTATGGTACTATGCACCGTGGGTTCGCTGGTATGCTCTGTTGTGCATTAGGGTATGTTGGGTTTGAGGTTGGGGGGTTCTGAGATTCTGTGCATTGTGGACGGCGCTAGATAGTAAATCTGATCGCGCAAAGAGAAATAAAATAGATTCGATAGATTGTTGTTTCTCGTGTTACGCTTATCACAATATCATATCTTGAGATTGTAAATGAATGAGCCTAAATTTTGTTAGTTGTTTCCTTATACAGAGCATTGTCAAGCGAGGAAGGCTCCCACTTGATGTAAATTGTCCCATTGGATTGCCTCATGACATGGTTAATATGAACAACTGACTATTTTGAGCAGAGTTGTGCAAAAACTAGAAGTTATGGTAGATATGCAACCAATTCATGAGATCTCACTCTAACACGGTGATCATTGGTGAAGGAGAAGAGAGAACTACATCATGGTGAACTAATCAACCAAGCAAAATAGATTTTTTCTCCCGGGTTGTTTTTCCTAAATAATGAACTGAATGTATACTCCTTGGACAAATATGCCGTCAACCCCAACAACATCTAAAAAATGAACTAAGTGGATGTGAAAATAGAGGAATATAGTAAATGAGCCAAAGAGAATCAGGTGTTTAAACCTGAATCGGAAGTTATGATGACATAAACATGTGTCCCAAATGTTCAATCTTTTTGACATGAACAATAGATTTTTGTGAGGACAATTGGAGATGTAAGAACTATAGCAACAAACATATACAATTTAAGAGAACTTAGAAAATATTTTACTCTCCATACTCTAAACAGCTATCTTGAATCTTGAGATTTGCTACACGTGTAGTTGTCATCGGCTACTCAAGATCTTTAAAGTTATGATGCAAGTTGTATGCTCTACTTGTTTCTCAAATCTACTATAAGGAGAAGATCAATACGGTGTTGACGGGAAAAAATGCCATGTTTTAGGGTGGGAAATGTCATCTACAAGATTGTACAGAAGCAATTCAAGATAAAAATCTGCTGCAAGAACAACAAATAGTAGGATATGCAAGAAAAGGATCTATTGCGGGATCCTACATTACAGGACGAGCAGGAAGAGTCATTTACGGGCTGACCTTTGCAAGATGTATAGCAATGCAAAATGAATCCTCTATGAGATAGTACAATAGCAAAGTAGATAGGTAGGTAATTAAGACTAAGGTAGAAAAGTAGATAGGTAGGTTGTTGTGCATATGTACATCAGTACACAACATACTTCATTGTCAACATCATACATTATAGAGCACAACTCACCCATAAGTCATGCATGAGCCCTAAAGTGTCACAATCAATCAGTTTTGAATCAACTCAAATCAACTCAAATCATATAGTACTTGATCTTTCACTTAACAATCTGCCAAAAATTGTGCACTAACTACAATAAGCCACACCCACTCTAGCAAAGAGACTCTTGGTGATGCTTGTTGGCTTTCTGTCCACCATAGTCAGGAACTCAAAGGGTCAACATCAAAGAAGTGAGCTCTTTAGGGTTACACTTCCAAGGTATACCTTTGATTTTGACCTAGATCTCCAACCCTAATGGTCCCATTGATGGCACACTTGACGGAGTGAATTGTGCAATTGACAGTGAGCCCCACCATGTAGTCAGTACTTTGAACATGAAATCTGACTGTCAAGAAATAGTCTATGAGTAACTACCAAAATACCTCTAACTACCAATACTACTACTCTAGTGTCCAAGCAATCTAGGTGTGATACTAAAAATTGTATGACAATTATTGTGTGTATATACATTGCTACACAACATACATCGTTGTTGACATCATATATTATAGAAGCACAACTCACACATAAGTCATACATGAACTGTAAAGTGCCACAATTATCCTTTAGCTGGTAGTTAGGTCCCTCTAACTCTAAATAGCCATCTACTCCAAGTATATGGCATACCTTATGATGGACAAAGAGACCGGGTGCTATCAAGCCTCATTATTAGTTGCATGTCTACAATCTATACCAAATAAAAAGGTAAACTAACTATAGGTCAAGTACATGTAGTACATAACCTTTGTTCTTGAAGAACCACCATGAGAGGAGGAATCAAACAAGCCATATGTCATCCTCTTAAATAACTATCACACACTAACATAGTAGCAGCTCCACTAGAAGAGCCACAAAACATACACCTCAAGCTTGCACCTACAAGTGCCAAGCTTGGGTCCATAGTACCATCAATGTTTGGGAGGTTGCATGGTGTACAATTGCGCACATGATCCTTCCAAACAACACCATCATGTCCTTCCAACATGAGGACCAAAAGGCAAAACTTCACGCACTCTCAAGATAGTGCGGCTCATAGTAACATCAAGTGTTGTTGGTGCTGTTTGTTGTAGATATACATATAGTCACCTAGATGAAATTGACGGATCAACATTTTATAACCTCCTCCTCAAGCATGGCATAATGTATGCTTAGAAATTGCCAAGTTCTCAAAGGCCATTGGCATCACTACACATTAAGAACATGAGCTCATCCATACATCTAGATCATCCAAGTCCAAAACTACAATAACATCTCAATGAATGGCTACAAGTAAATATGGATCTTGTCCATTAGTAGAAAGTAAGGAGAGAAGGATGCTAAGGAAGCTTGCTGGCTGAACCAAAAGCCCATGGCCAACCAAGGTAACATGAGATCCCAATCTTCCAAGTGGCCTCTTTGCAAACCATACTTTTGCAATCCTCTCTTCACCATTTGAACCACTCTCTTTGCTAATCCATCTGCCTTAGGGTGATCTTGAGAGGTAGTACAATGATCAATCAAAGCCTTGTCACACAAGACCTAAAACTCTCCCACGACCTCTATACTGTCGTGCATATATACATCACTACACAACATACATCGCTGTCAACATCATACACTATAAAAGCACAACTCACACGTAAGTCATACATAGACTCTAAAGTGCCACAATAATCAGATTGCTTAACATTCTCCACTCAACTCAACTCAGATCAGTACTTGATCTGTCACTCTATAAACTGCCAACAACTGGGCACTGATTACAGTCAAGCCACACCCACTCAAGCATAGAGAATCCAGGTGACGCTCGATGGTGCAAACGGTGCAAAGTGACGGTGGGCCCCACCGTGAAGTCAGTACCCCAAACACCAAATCTGACCGTCGAAAAGTAGTCTCTGAGATACTACTGAAATAACTCTAACTACTATCACTAGAACTCCAGTGTACGAGCATCTAGATGCGGAACTACAAATGGCGTGATAGCTGTCGTGCGTATATGCATCGCTACACAACATACATCATTGTCAACATCATACACTATAAAAGCACAACTCACACATAAGTCATACATAGACTCTAAAGTGCCACAATCGCCCCCCTAGCTGGCGGTTAGGTCCCTCTAACTCCAGATAGCCATCTACTCTAAGTATATGGTATACCCTCTAATGGGCAAAGATCAGGAGGCCGGGTGCTATGGAGCCCCATCGTTAGTCGCCTGTCTGCAATCTATACCATATAAAGAATGAACTAGCTATAGGTCAAGTACATTTAGGACATAACCACTATCCTTGAGGAACCACCGTGAGGGGAGGAGTCATACATGCCATATGCCATCCTCTTGAACAACTATCACACACTAACATAGTAGCAGTTCCACCAGAAGAGCCACATAACATACACCTCAAGCCTGCACGTATAAGTGCCAAGCTTGGGTCCATAGTACCATCAATGTTTGGGAGGTGGCATGGCGCACAATTGAGCACATGATCCTTCCAAACAACACCATCACGTCCTTCTAACACAAGGACTCCAGATGGCAAAACCTCGCTCACTCTCAAGATAGTGCGGCCTGTAGAAACATCAAGTGTCATCGGTGTTGTCTGTTGTAGATATACATAGTCACCTGGATGAAATCACGGATCGAGGTCTATAACCTCCTCCTCGAATGGTAGTATAGCGTAAAGTATCTCTATGCTGAGCAATCGTCAAGTTCTCAAAAGCCATTGGCATCACTCTCCGAAAGATCTTTGCCCGCTGAGAACATGCGCTCATCCATACATTGGGGTCATCCAAGTCCAAAACTACAATAGCATCTCGACGAATGGCTGCAGGTAAATCTGGATCTCGTCCATAGAGTAGAAAGTATGGAGAGAAGGATGTTAAGGAGGCTTGCCGGCTGAACCGATAGCCCATGGCCAACCAAGGTAACTAGAGATCCCAATCTCCCAAGTAGCCTCTCTGCAAACCATACTTTTGCAATCCTCTCTTCACCGTCTGAACCACTCTCTCTGCTAAGCCATCTGCCTCAGGGTGATCTCGGGATGTAGTACAATGATCAATCAAAGCCTTGTCACACAAGACTTGAAACTCTCCCAAGAACTATGTACCCTGATCAGTCAAAACCTCAGCTGGTGCACCAAAATGACTAAGAACTTGATCCAGGAACAAGTAAGCTGTCCCTTCACTAGACTTGTCAGGAAGTGCCACCAACTCAATCCACTTGGAGAAGTGCTCCACCATCACCAAAACATACCGATGATGTCTCACAGTCAGCGTTAAAGGTCCGGCAAAGTCCAAACTCCAACGGTAACCCAATCCCATGATAGGTAATGGATGTAACTATGGCGTAGGAGCATTGCATGATGCTCTAACTCGGTCACAAACCATACATTTGGCAACAAACTGCTGTACCTCGGTCTGCATACCACGCCACCAATAATGACTCTGGAGTAAGCTATATGTACGCTTTACTCCAAAATGTCCTAGCTCTTCATGAGCATGACGGACCAACTGTGGTCTCTGTGATGGAAGTAGTACTACTCGCACTCTACCATCCTCCCATACACGCAAAAGGTGTCTACCCTCCAATCTGAACCGTCTGGCTTGCTGAAGAACACGGTCTCTCTCCTTGGCCCCAATTGTGCCACCCACAACACCTGTGCGAAGATAGTCCATCACTAAGACATCATCATGAATGTCTCGCTGAACTGTACCAATATCTTCACTCTCTGGATCTGTGACCTCAATAACTCCTCCTCTATGCGTTGAGAGAGATACCACCAAAGCCTCTGCAAATATACACAGAAAGGCCGATGCATGCCAACCTGACACCATCTCCTCATCTGTCTCACCATGCCAACGTGCTCCGGTCTGATCCTGCTGGCTGGGACATGGGTTTCTACTCAACCCATCTGCATCACGGTTCACTACTCCAGGTCTGTGAACAACCGTGAAATCATACTCATGTAAAATCAGAGCCCATCGTGCAAGCTTCCCTAAAAGCTTGTCAGACTCCATCAACCACTTCAGCGGTTGATGATCAATGATGAGAGTGAAGGGGTTACCAAATAGGTAACATCGGAAATGTGCTACTGCCCAAACTGCTGCCAAGCACTCTCCCTCATATGAATTATACTTCGCCTCCACTGAATTGTTGGAGCAACTAGCATAGGCCACCACAAACTCCTTCTCCTCATCATCATGCTGGGTGAGCACCGCTCCAAGCCCCAACATACTCCAATCAGTGTGAACCTAAAATGGTCGTCCCCTGATTGGTCTCCTCAAAATAGTAGCAGATGTCAACCTCTCCTTGAGCTCTACAAAAGCTCTCTCTTGCTCATCTCCCCAACACCACTCCTGTGTAAGCTTGGTCAGCTTCGTCAAGGCCTTGGCAATGGCACTAAATCCTCTAACATAGCGGCGATAGAAGTTTGCCAACCCAAGGAATGCTCGCACTATGCTCACATCCGTAGGCCGAGGAATACGTGCAATAGCCTCCACCTTGGTCTACTGAACACCAAGTCCTCCGGGGTAGATAGTGTGACCCAAATACTCAACCTGCTCATGGAAGAACCTACACTTCCCAGGATGTAGTTTGAGTCCATGAGATCTCAACCTCTCAAACACCTCCAACAATTGTCTCTCATGCTCCTCCACAGTAGTGCTATAGACCAAAATGTCATCAATATAACACTGAGCAAAATCCAATCCAGCTAGGATCCTATCCATGGCCCTCTGGAACTCAACAGGAGCGTTCTTCAACCCAAATGGTAAGAACCTCCACTGATATAACACATCCTTGCCGTAAGGATCAATAGCCCAAAATGTTGTCTTGGACTTATCTTCCTCCCTGATTGGCAACTGATGATATCTTGCTCGAAGATCCAAAGTAATGAAGACCTTTGCATGCCCAATCGCATCAAAAATCTCCTCCGGTGTAGGCATGGCATACCGATCAGTCCTGGTCTGTCAGTTGATAGGACGGTAATCTCCACACATCCGCCTATCTGTATAGTTGCCATGCATATCCTTCTTGGCTGGCATCACTGTCGCTGATGCATACTCTCCATGTGAAATCTCCACCAAACCAGCCTCAAAAAGGTCACTACTCCGGCTCTGAATCAATGTCCTCTCCATATCACTATATCAATAAGGACGTCGGAGAAACAGGTGTGGTCGCAAGTCAGCTCAATTTGTATACCAGGTCCCTTCAGAGCACCCAAATCCTTCATACTGAAGGCAAAACAGCTCGTGTGACTCCTCAAGAACCTCCAAACCCTCCGTCTTTCCTCTCCAGTAAGCTTGGGTCCAAGATCTGGCTCGCAAGTATCCTCAATAACTGTAGTAGGAGTGGAAGACATACTGACTGGCTGCTACACTGGGCCCTTGGGAGCAATTGTGTCATGCTCCCGACCACTAGAGGTCCCAACCTCTAGGTGAAAAACTCCCTCCACTCTGGCTGCAAGCTCCACACGTCCTCTAGCTGCATCCCATGTGGACCAAGGGTGTAATCCAAGTAGCCCACGCTCACCTGGATGGACTCCAAGTAGACCACTCTCCCTAGTAGCTACTGGATGTGTCCCAAGAATACCATGTCCACTCGGTCCATCGCCCCTAGCATGTGCCTGAATTGTCTCGATAGGCACAGGGCTCACAAGTGTCCGAGTGGTGATGCCTATCAAGCGCATCCTACGCTGCTCTGCCAAACCAAGGCTCACAATCCAGGTCAAATAGTTCAGGTCCATAGCCTGACCTAACACCTGACGCCTGGATGCCTCTGACACTGCTCGAACAGCGGTAATACCGGTGCGAAAACCCATCGCCCGCTCTCTCTCATCAGCATTGGGCTCCACCAATTGCTATAACTGTGAGTCCCAAACAAGTCCAAGTCCTCCTTCTCAAAAAGCATGAGAGCCTGGGAAACTCATGAGTGTGGGAAATGCAGCTAGTCTGGTGCTGATCCCACCAAACAACTCCAATAGGCATATCCCCTCTACTGGGTACTGCCAAGCAATGAGTGTGGTATCCAGAGGTGTCAAAGCAATCGCCTCTGGAGGCTCATCCTCACACTCATCCCCTGATGGTACGAATGCTCCACTCCAAGCCTACTGCACCAACTGATCTGCATGTTGCTGCAATGCCTCCTCTGAACTCCACAATGGAACATCCAAGGTGGATGGAACAATCCCACTCGTACTCCATAGCCGAGTGATCTCCTCCGGTACTGGAGTATCCTCTGCATGGGCGTTCCCCTCCAACAAGTCACCAGGCCAAGTAACTGCACCGCTGAAAGCCAAAATTGATGCTGCCATGGTCTCGGACTGTAGTGAGCCAAGACTGCCACTACTGAAGCGTACTGGTAGGCGACATACCTGTCCCTCACCAGAATGCCAACCAGGTCTATAAGAGGCTGTCTCCTCCCAATAGTCAATGTTGAAACCCATAGGGTATAACACTGCTCCCCCAACTAGCACATCATATGACTCAGCTATCATTGCAATAGCCTGAGCTCTCACCACCGAGCTATCAGTCGGATGACCAGGCCGAACCTGGACAACAAGCTCTCCATGTGTGATGTACTGTGTCGAACCACCACCAAGAGATGTCTGGATCTGAAATGGACACCTCTCCACATCGGTCTTCCGTAACTCCAGACCAACAACTGCAGCCTTCCCCAACATAAGGGGCTGCGCACCAGAGTCTAACAAGACTCTCTGTGGTGTATAGACCTTCCCTGAAGGTCCCACCAAACAAAAGATCCCCCTCTGGTGTTGTCTGGTGTTGTAAACCGCGCTCTCTCAAAGGCCGGTCTAGCTGGCAACTCCTCGAGTCTAGCCGTTGCTGCCTGCCATAAACCACTGGTCGCTGAACGGATCCCATGCTCCTCAACCAAGTCAGATCCACTACCAACCACCTCTGCTCTAGTAGTAGGAACTGCACCATCCCTACTCTCAGACAACATGGCAGCCAACCGGAACATTGGGGCTGGGTCAACTCCCAATGTAAACATGTCACTGGCTGAAAACAAAGGATGCCGCATAATCAGCTGAGCCGCCCCTAACATCATGCTAGACTCAATCTGTGTAGTAGTAGGTGGTTGACTAGCAAGTAGTCCATCATGTACTCCATCACCACCTACCACACCTGCATTGGGCCGTCTAGGAACCATGGATGTCGTCTGTAATGCCTCAGATAGCGTGAAAGACTGGAGAAGTCTGACCTGTCTCTCAACCTCTCCTCTCTGTGGGTCCAACTCCACTGATGCTCCTCTAGGCTCTGGAGCACGTATTGCACTCCTAGTCACTGCTGCAGATGCATCCACCTGTGCTACTCCGCACATGAAGTCCAAAGCATCTCTATCACCAGCATATGAGGTGGATGCATCCCGAATCTGATCTCCTCTGAGCAATAGCCATACTAGCCAATCTCTACTCCAACTGCTCAATCCGAGTAGCCATAGCTGTGTCAGAAGTAAGGGCAGGTACTGCACCCCTACTAGGTGTAGATCCTCTACCACCACCTCTACCACCTCGTCCTCCATGAACTGGAGCTCCTCTACTACCTGCCATAGCAGCCCTACCACTCCGTAACTCCGGGTGTAGGTCAAAACACCGGTCACTAGTGTGACCAAATCTGTGGCAGTGCTCACACTGCCTCTATGCTGGCTGTGATGCACCAAAGGTATCAGGTCCGCTGCCTTGAGTACACTCTCTCCTATAGTGAGGTCCACCACAAGTCCAACAAGCAACACCACCACTCACTGGCTGTTGTTGACCCAAAAATGAGGGTAAGGGTCTAACTCCACTAGGCTTTCCACTCGCTCCATAGGATCTGGGCTGTCCACCTTGTCCTCAAAAACCAACTGGGCGTGGTGCACTCTGCTGCACTCTAGAAGAAGTCACAACCGTGGATGAGGTCTCTCTACCAAATCCAGCTGTCACCACTCTCTCCTCCACCATGTTGAGCTCAATACGCTCAACCAAACCAAAGACTACTGCCAAAGTGGGTGAAGTAGCCTGCAACAACGTAGCATCACAAACTCTACGTCGCAACTCCCTGTCCAGTATCCCATACCAAAACTGGACTGCCTGGGCCTTAGTAACTCCCTGAGTGAAACTGATCAGCCGCCTCATGCGAGTATATGCCTTGCGTAGGCTCTCTCCAGCCTTCTACTGGAACTCCTGCAAGCTCCTCAGCTTATCAATCCGCACTCCTTGGTAGTTCTGCCTCAAATATAGGAAGAACTCAACCATGGGGTTAAACCCCGGTACCACACCACCTCCTGCAGCGGTACCTCCACTCGTAGTAGCACTATCTCCAGCTAGTGCACCTCCACTAGCTCCACTAACACTACTCGAGCTAGAACTCGTGGGTACAGCCGATCTACTCCTAGCCACCGAACCTGAAGTAATGGAGACATAGTGTGGAGACCAATACTGTCTCCATAACTCAATCTCCTCTAAATGAGCTCTCTTGAACTCATGGTAGTCATCCATCGGTGGACCCTCCAGATGCTGGAACAACCCCTTCCATGCCATGAAGGGTGTGAACAAAGTTGGGTTCCGCATCTGCTGTAGATCACACCAACTATCAAACTCCTGGATGAAGTCATCCAACTCAATGGTACCCACTGTACCAGAGTAACGCCTAGGGCCTTTGGAGGCTCCATAAATCTCGTCCATGTCCCACAACAACGGTGCGGACACACCAAGTGCACTCTCAATTGAATCAGCTCCTGTGTCGAACTCCAACTCAGAGTCAATCTCCTCCCTCACTGGGACCTGAGATACAGGCTGATACCGAGCACCACTCCGAGTAAACCCACTGCGTACTGCAGGGCTAACTTCTCTGGAATCTCCAAAGAACTCCGTCGTGACCATGTAATTGCAACAACAAACCCGAACCACCAACTGCAACCGCAAGTCGCAACCGCAAGTGCCCCACCACGTGCCAACACCAACTAGACACCACCCACTAATGTAACTCTAACCGAGATAACTACACTAGAGGAAAGGCAACCTGTATCCTGCCATCATAACATGCACTCTCACGGTCTGCAGGTCATCACTTCCTGCCTCACCGAAGAGAAACAAAGGTAGTTTGACTGGTCATCACTCCAGCCTCACCACCAAGAGCACACCAGAGCACCAATGCTCAAAAGTCAAGGCACCTCACACAAACGTGGTGCACAAACAGGAAGTAGAGAATGGAGGGGATCCAATCACAAGAAATCTAAACGAAAACCCTCCATCTCATAACACAACACGGGACTGACTCTGCCACCATTTGGCATTTGACGTAAGAGCAATTCGTATCTAGGTCCTAAGCTACCAGGATCACCAAGAATGGGATCAAACTGCCTCCCCTAGCCAAAGCTACATGTGTATAGATAACAGTGTCGCAATCACTAGGACAACAAGTGAGGGTGGACCAGTTGGCTAGGGCACCAGTCTAGGAACAAGAGATCTAGGGGTCAAACCCTGTTGCGCATAATCTAGCAAGAAAGGCAGATTTTGCTAACCAATGACCAAGATCTACTCTAAACTAGCTAGTCTCACGCCAGCAAGCTGGCTTGCTGGCCCTTCTAGGCCTTCATAGCCTCTCATAGCCCACAGCCCTGTGCCTCGAAGCCTCGAAACACCAAAATTCAGCCAAATGAGGACTTTCTTGTTGCCACTTCGAACCTCCTCCAAGATTGGTGAAACTTCTCCAAATCTGCGAAACGCCTCCAAACTAGCGAAACTTCTCCAAATCTGGCCAAACAGCGAAACTCCTCCAATTTTGGCCCAAAATCTGATGTAAATCTGACATAAAATCTAACGTAAACCCTAAAGATGGATGTCTGCCAAATCCCCCGCTAACTTTCCACTCGAGCCAAATTGACAAAACGGGTTTTTCCAAATTACAATTTCATGAGAAAAGCTTCCCAACTCCACCTTCAATTTCACTTTCTGAGCCCAACTCGCAACAAATTGGTCTTGCCTTCACCTCTTGAGCTCAAAATCACAACACTGCTTGAAAATTGCTCCTTCTTTGCTCGAAATTTGGCCAGCGCTTCCGCACATTGTCCGCCTAATTGCCAAATTTGCATCAATTGAACGAGCTTCTACACACTAGGGAAACACAAAACTTGAATCGAGCTACCATGATCCACCGAGCTTGGAGATACTACCAACACTCAACGTTCCTGCACCCGATTTCCCTCTAACTTCACTTCTTTGATGTAATCAGATTGCTTAACATTCTCCACTCAACTCAACTCAGATCAGTATCTGCCACTCTATAAACTGCCAACAATTGGGCACTGATTACAGTCAAGCCACACCCACTCAAGCATAGAGAATCCAGGTGACGCTCGCCGGCCTCTGTCCACCATAGCCAGGAACTCGAAGGCTCAACATCAGAGAAGTGAGCTCTTTGGAGCTCACTTCGAAACTATACCCCCTGGACTCGAGCTAGCCCTGAACCTTAACGGTCCCGCTGACGGCGCACTCGATGGTGCAAACGGTGCAAAGTGATGCTGGGCCTCACCGTGAAGTCAGTACCCCGAACACCAAATCTGACCGTCAAAAAGTAGTCTCTGAGATACTACTAAAATAACTCTAACTACTATCATTGGAACTCCAGTGTCCGAGCATCTAGACGCGGAACTACAAATGGCGTGACAATACCTTGATTAGTCAAAACCTCAACTAGTGCACCAAAATGACTGAGAACCCAATCCAAGAATGAGTAAGCCATCCCTTCACTTGACTTGTTAGGGAGTACTACAAACTCAATTCACTTAGAGAAGTGCTCTAGCATAATCAAAAGACACCAATGATGTCTTATAGTCAATAGTAAAGGTCCAGCAAAGTCCCAACTTTAATGGTAACCCAATCCCATGATAGGTAATGGATGTAACTATGGTGTAGGAGTATTAAATGAGGCTCTAACTTGGTCACAAACCTCACATCTAACAACAAACTACTATACATTGGTTTGCATATTGCACCACCAATAGACTCTAGAGTAAGCTATATGTATTCTTTACTCCAAAATTTTCTAGCTCCTCATGAGCATGATGGACCAACAATGGTCTCTAAGATGGAAGTGGTACCACTTGCATTCTACTATCCTCCCATACATGAAGAATATGTCTACTCTCCAATCTAAACCGTTTGGCTTGTTGAAGAACATTGCCTCTCTCCTTGGCCCCAACTGTGCCACCCACAACGCCAATGCAAAGATAAGCTCTCACTAAGATATCATTATGAATGTCTTGCTGAATTGTACCACTAACTCCTCTTTTATGCACTAAGAGAGATACCACCAAAGCCTCAAAAAATATAAAGAGAAAGGTAAATGCATGCTAACTTGGCACTATCTTTTCATTTGTCTTGCCATGCCAGCATGCTCTAATCTAATCTTATTGTCTAGGATATGGGTTTCTACTCAACCCATCTACATCACGGTTCACCACTCTAGGTCTATGAATAACTATGAAATCATACTCTTGTAAAATCAGAGCCCATCGTGCAAGCTTCCTTGAAAGCTTGTCGGACTCCATCAATAACTTTAGAGGTTGATGATCAATGATGAGAGTAAAGAGGTTACCAAATAGGTAACATCAGATATGTGTTATTGCCCATATTGTTGCCAAACACTCTTCCTAATATGTGTTGTGCGTATATACATTGCTATACAACATACATTACTGTCAGCATCACACACTATAGAAGCACAACTCACACATAAGTCATACATGGACTCTCAATGCCACAATAATCAGTTTGTTTACACAATTCAAATCACACTCAATCAGATCAATACTTGATCTGTCACTCCATAATTTGCCAACAACTAGACATTGATTACAACCAAGCCACACCTACTCTAGCTTAGAGATCCAGGTGATGCTCACCGGCCTCTATCCACCATAACCAAGAACTCAAAGGCTCAACATTAAAGAAGTGAGCTCCCTTGAGCTGTACTTCAAAAGTATACCCTTTGGTTTCTAACCCTTACAATCTCACTGAAAACACATCCAACGGTGTGCTTTATGCTAAGTGACAATGGGCCCCACCATATAGTCAAGACCCAAAACACAAAATATGACAGTCAATACCCAAAACACAAAATTTGACTGGCAATAAGTAGTCTATGAGTAACTGCTAAGATACTCTTGACTACCAACACTACTACTCCAAAGTCTGAGCAATCTAGGTGTGAAGTTTCAAATGGTCTGATAGTTGTCATGCGTATATAGCTACACAATATACATCATTGTCAACATCACACACTATAGAAGCACAACTCACACATAAGTCATACATGGATTCTCAAGTGCCACAATTGCCTCCCTAGTTGGAGGTTGGGTCCCTCTTACTCCAAATAGCCATCTACTCCAAGTATATGGTATAGCCTATGGTGTGCAAAAGATCAAGAGGCCGGGTGCTATCAAGCATCATTGTTAGTCGCTTGTTTGCAATCTATGCCATATAAAGGATGAACTAGCTTTAGGTCAAGTACATTTAGGACATAACCATTATCCCTAAGGAACCATTGTGAGGAGAGGAGTCTAACATGCTGTATGCTATCCTCCCAAATCGCTATCACACACTAACATAGTAGCAACTCCACCAAAAGAGCAACATAACATACACTTCAAGCCTATACATACAAGAGCCAAGCTTGGGTCCATAGTACCACTATCAATATTTGGGAGGTGGCATGGTGCACAATTGCGCACATGATCCTTCCAAACAACACCATCACATCCTTCCAACACAAGGATTCTAGATGGCAAAACCTTCTATACTCTCAAGTTAGTGCAGCCCATAGAAATACCAAGTGTCATTGGTACTATCTGATGTAGATATACATAGTCACCTAGATGAAATCAACAAATCAAGGGTCTATAACCTCCTCCTTGAATGGTAGCATAGCGTAAGGTATCCCTATGTTGAGCAATCACCAAGCTCTCAAAGGCCATTGGCATCACTCTCTAAAAGATCTATGCTTGTTGAGAACATGCGCTCATCCATACATTTAGATCATCCAAGTCCAACACTATAGTAGCATCTCAATAAATGGCTATAGGTAAATTTGGATCTTGTCCATAGACTAGAAAGTAAGGAGAGAATGATGCTAAGGAGGCTTGTTGGCTTAACCGATAGTCCATAGCTAACCAAGGTAATTAGAGATCCCAATCTCCTAAGTGGCCTCTTTGCAAACCATACTTTTTCAATCCTCTCTTCCTTTTCTAAATCACTTGCTAAGCCATCTGCCTTAGGGTGATCTTGGGAGGTAGTATGATGATCAATCAAAGCCTTGTCACACAAGACCTAAATTCTCCCAAGAACTTTGTACCCTAATCAATCAAAACCTCAATGGGCGCACCAAAATGACTAAACTATCCCTTCATTGGACTTGTCAAGAAGTGCCACCAACTCAATCCACTTGAAGATCCTCAACCATCACCAAAACATACCAATGATGTCTCACAGTCAATGGTAAAGGTCCAATGAAATCCAAACTCCAATGGGTAATGACCCAATCCCATGATAGGTAATGGGTGTAATTGTGATGTAAGAGCATTAAATGATGCTCTAACTTGATCACAAACCACACATCTGGCAACAAACTACTATAGATTGGTCTGCTCATTGTGCCACCAATAATGACTCTAGAGTAAACTATTTATATGCTTTACTCCAAAATGTCCTAGCTCCTCATGAGCATAACAAACCAATTGTGATCTTTGAGATGGAAGTGGTACTATTCACACTCTACCATCCTCCATACATGTAGAAGGTGTCTGCCCTCCAATCTGAACCGTTTGGCTCACTAAAGAACATGGTCTCTCTCCTTGGCCTCAATTGTGCCACCCATAACACCAATGCAAAGATAGTCCATCAACAAGACATCATCATGAATGTCTTGCTGAATTATACCACTCTCTCCACTCTCTGGATCTATGACCTCAATAACTACTCTTGTGTGCACTAAGAGAGATACCACCACAGCCTCAAAAAATATACATAAAAAGGCACATGCATGCCAACCCGGCACCAACTCCTTATCTATCTCACCATGCCAACGTGCTTTGGTCGGATCTTGTTGACCGAGATATGAGTTTCTACTCAACTCATCTGCATCATAGTTCACCACTCTAGGTCTACAAATAACCATGAAATCATACTCTTGTAAAATTAGAGCCCATCATGTAAGCTTTCCTGAAAGGTTGTTGGACTCCATCAACCACTTCAAGGCAGATGATCAATGATGAGAGTAAAGGGGTTACCAAATAAGTAACATAAAAAATGTGCTACTGCCCATACTGCTACCAAGCACTCTCCCTAGTATGAACTATACTTTGCCTTTGCTGAATTATTGGGGCAACTAGCATAGGCCACCTCAAACTCCTTCTCCTCATCATCATGTTTGGTGAGCATTGTTCCAAGCTCCAACATACTCCAATCAAAGTAAACCTGAAATGGTCATCCTCTGATTGGTCTCCTCAAAATAGGAGCAGATGTCAACCTCTCCTTGACCTCTACAAAATCTCTCTCATGCTCATCTCCCTAACGCCACTCTTATGTAAGCTTGGTCAGCTTTGTCAAGACCTTGGCAATGGCACTAAAGCCTCTAATATAATGGTGATAGAAGTTCACCAATCCAAGGAACGTTCACACTTTGGTCACATATGTAGGCCAAGGAACACGTGCAATGGCCTCCACCTTGGTCTGTTGAACAGCAAGTCCTCCAAGGTACATAGTGTGACCCAAATACTCAACCTGCTCATGGAAGAACCTACACTTCCCAAGATGTAATTTGAGTCCATGAGATCTCAACCTCTCAAACACATCCAACGAATGTCTCTTATGCTCCTCCACAATAGTGCTATAGACCAAAATATCATCAATATAACACCGAGCAAAATCCAATCTAGTTAGGATCCTGTTCATGATCCTTTGGAACTTGGCAAGAGTGTTCTTCAACCCTAATGGAAAGAACTTCCATTGATATAACACATTGTTGTCATGAGGACCAATAGCCCAAATGTTGTCTTGGAGTTATCCTCTTCCTTGATTGGAAACTAATAATATCTTGCTCAAAGATCCAAAGTATCAAAGACCTTTGCATGCCCAATCGCATCAAAGATCTCTTCCGATAGAGACATGGCATACCAATCAGCCCTAGTCTATCGATTGATAAGATGACAATCTCCACCTATTTGTATTTTCCATGCATATCTTTCTTGGTTGGCATCATTGTAGCTGATGCATACTCTCCATGTGAAATCTCCACCAAACTAGCCTTAAAAAGGACTCTACTTTAGCTCTGAATGCTTGCTCCATATCAATACTTCTATAGGGACATTGAAAAATTATGTATCACTAGTAAGCTCAATCCAAATACCATGTTGCTTTAGAGCACCCAAATCCCTCATACTGAAGGCAAACAACTCACGTAGCACCTCAAGAACCTCCAAACTCTCTGTCTTTCTCCTCCTATAAGCAAAGGTCCAAGATCTGGCTCCCAAGTATCCTCTATAAGTGTTGTAGGAGTGGAAGACATACTCATTGGCTACTACACTGGGCCCTTGGGAGCAATAGTATCATGCCCCCGATTACTAGAGGTCCCAACCTCCATGTGAAAAACTCCCTTCACTTTGGTTGCAAGCTCCATACGTCCTCTAGCTGCATCTCAAGTAGACCAAGGGTGTAATCCAAGTAGACCACGCTCACCTAGATGGACTCCAAGTAGACCACTCTCACTAATTGCCACTAGATGTATCTCAAGAACACATTGTCCACTTGATCCATTGCCCCCAGAATTTGCTTGAATCGTCTTGATAAACATAGAGCTCACAAGTGTCCGAGTGGTGATGCCTATCAAGCACATCCTATGTTGCTCTGCCATTGCTCTGCCATGTTCTGGATTGTGAGCCTTGGCTTACAATCCAGGTCAAATAGTTCAAGTCCATAGCTTGACCTAGCACTTGATGCATAGATGCCTCTAACACTTCTAGAACATCAATAATACCAATCCAAAAACCCATCGCCCACTCCTTATCATTGGTGTTGGGCTCCACCAATTGTTGTAACTGTGAGTCCCAAACAAGTCCAAGATCTCCTCCCTCTCAAAAAGCATGAAAGCCTGGGAAGCTCATAAGAGTGGGAAAAGTAGCTTGGGGTTGTCCAACTAGGTTCACCACTACCATAGGTGACCTATCAGCCACTACCACCATCTGAGATTGGTGCATAACATCCAAAATCTCATCAATAATAAAGTGGTCAAGTTGTTGAATCCCATCATAAATGCATTGTAGAACCTCTTTGGGTAAGATGTTCATCCACCAAAGATGAAGACAATGAGCCCATGATCCCACTCTAGCTACATCCAACAACAAGGTAGGTCCCATCCAAGAATGGACTTGATATGTACTTGTCACCACTTGGGTGCAAGAATCTCCTATCAAAGGGACGTTCTCGGGAATGTAAGTTGGAGAAATGGATTGATGAACCTAGAGATGCCGTAGTATATGTAACATCTCCCAAAATATACCAGAACATGGATCTTGAAGACCCAAACCTTGGCCAATACGTGTATATCCCTAACATGACCATCCATAAATCACCAAATAAATAGGACCATGTCTCTCCGAATCTTGCGCTCCCAATAAGGAAATTTTTGTGGGTAGGGTCTTTTGGTAACCTATGATTGGCTAATATTGGTAATAACTCAAGATAACAATAGGCCAAGTGTGCCACATAATGTAGAGAGACTCACCTAGTAGTCTCATCTTTCTCCACATATAAGTACCTTTGTACTCGTATATTGACATGTAGTACCGCAACTAGTCCAATACTAATCCCACCAAACAACTCCAATAGAAATACTCCCTCTATTGGATACTACCAAGAATGATTGTGGTATCCAAAGATATCAAGGTAATCAACTCTAGAGGCTCATACTCACATTGGTCTCTTGGTAGTACAAAGGCTCCATTCCAAGCTTGTTGCACCAACTGATCTGCATGTTGTTGCAATGCCTCCTCTGAACTCCACAATGGAACATCCAAGATAGATGGAACCATCCCACTCTTACTCCAAATCCAAGTGATCTCCTCTACTATTAGAGTATCTTCTACATGGATATTCCCTTCCAATAAATCACTAGGCCAAGGAATAGACCCACTGAAAGCTCAAACTGATGTTGCCATGGTCCCAGACTATAGTGAGCCAAGATTGCCATTATTGAAGCATACTGGTAGGTGACATACTCATCCTTCACTTGACTGCCAACTTGGTCTATAGGAGGATATCTCCTCCTAATATTCAATATTGAAACCCATGGGGTATAATATTGCTCTCCCAAGTGTTGGTTGAAGTTGTTGTGCTATGGGACAATATTCACAACATGTGCTATTTCTTCTCAAGGTTCTTGGTATCTCTTAAGTGTTCTACAATGAGCCATTATATGTCATTACTTCCCACAATAGACATAGTAAATGGGAATGTCAAGAGTGGCACACTGAGCATTTGTATCCTACCATCCTAGACAATGAATAGATGAAATCTTTCCATGAGCAACAATGTTCATTTGGTTTCTCTCTAGAGGTTGTTGTGCTAAGTGAAGATTCTTCAATCATTCTAACTATACCATGATGTCCTCCATCTCGGTATTTGCTATTGGGACATTGAAAGGTATGGGAGTGGTAAGTTCTTATAGAGTTGGAAGAGTTATAAGAATAATTGCAAGCATTGCTATATGCATGTAATTGTATATAGGCATTGGTTGCAGGATTACATATTGAGTTGGTGGAATTACAAGAGTTCTTCCATGGAAGTAACTTGGTGGCTGGAATCCTTGAGTAACAACATAGGGGTTATGCATTACATTCTTTTGGAATCTTGTTATTATAGAGCAAGGATCTAGTAAGTCTATGTTTCTCTTGTTAGCTTGAGCCCAACATTGTGCTTCCTCAAATGCTTGAGCTAATGTAGTAGCTTTGTTGTAGATGAGGAATTTTGGGATATCCTCAACTAGTGCATCTTCAAACAAGTTGAGAGTCATTGTATGATCTAGAGTTGGTGTAATTATTGATGATATGTATTGAAATCATTGAATAATTGCTTGCATGGTTTCATTGTGTCCCTTGCAGAGTTTGTTTATCTTGTCCTTGAGTTCTTTTTGCTGCCTTGGAAAAATGTATTCTTGTCTCCCTTTTGCTTATATCAATGTGTAACTTGTTCTTGTGGTGAGGCTAAGCCACTAAACTAGTGTTGTGAAATGCCAATGAAACATTAACAAATTTGTCATTTCATGGTAGTATTATCAAGGATATTTTGTGCCATAAAGATAATTTTCAGCATCCAAAGGAATGATTATAAATCTTCTTGCCTTGTGAACACAATTGTTCTAGGGGTTATACAATTGTTTGCTCCTAATGTGGTTGATGCCATTGTAGTGGTAGCTATAAAGGTAGCAAGGGTTGAATTAGGTGGTTCTTGTGAAGCAATCAAGTGTAGTGCTAAGGTAGACAGATATCCCTAGGCAGAAGTGCTTGCCATGAATCTAAGCATTGGTCAACTCTAAAGATTTGAAACCATGCTTGTAAATAAGGGAGGTAATGCTTTCCTTAGATTGGGATCAATTGGACATGTAGATTGGATAGTTCTTCCCCTAGATTGAAAGAAATCTTGCTTGAAAAAATAGGAGGTAGTGATTACCTCAAACTGAAAAAAATTGCATCCTCTTAAGTTAGTGTAGAATAAGCACAACGTGAATGAGTTGTAGTAGGGAGTGGAGAGGACATGTGCATCAATCAACAATGGTGCCAAAATTATCAGTAGGTTAAGCCAATCCTGTAGTTAAGGGTATGGGACGCTATGGGGTGGTGGAAGTATGTGACAATCCCATCACACACTACGGGCAGAAGGTTTTGAAACCATATGGGGCAAAAGATCCTATAGTGATTTGCGGGCAAAGTTCTTGTAATGGCCAATGGGCAAAGATCCCAAAGTGATCCGATCTCAATTGCAAGACAAAAGTTAACCCTTAGACACTGAATGTAACAATATAGAGTTTAGCAACAAAGTTAGTCAAGGCTAACACAAGTAGCAAATGAGCCAAATTAGTCTAGAATATTCTAAAAACATCTAGAAAGCTAATAGGTACCCTCCCAAGTATTGGGTAACGTGCATGCCAAGTGGTAACTTCCAAGAGGAAGCTTCTTGGGAAGCTTCCCAACTAGTTTTACTTGCATCCCAAGTAGGTAGCTTCTAGAAGCTTCCAACTAGCTTAGCTTGCACACCAAGTAGATGGTTTCTAGAAAAAAAATTCCCAATTAACTTGGCTTACATTCCAAGAAAGCGGCTCAAGGAAGATTCTCAAGGGCCTTGTATGCTCTCTACAAATACCAAAGCGAAATCTCATGTTAGGCATTTGGAATTTCCCATACTCTAGTGTCCCAATGTGCTCTTCCATTCTCCTATTCTCCTCAATCTTGGTCTTTTATATTTAACTCAAGAATGGACTGTAACACCCATTTGTACATGTGTGTGGTATTGTGATATTTAGCTTGGTATTACAAGTACTTGAGAGATATTATTTATATAGAAATAAAGGATGGTTCTACATCAGTCATGATTAGCTAAAGTTAGTCATAGCTAAGATAGAGGGGACTTTACTTTAGAGGAAGTGGAAAAGATAAGCACCACTATTTTGGATTCTAGTGTGTTGACTTGGTATTATTCCTAGGTGTTTGGCTTTGAGGAAAGAGTTAAAAACTCTTGGGCCCGCAAGCCTTTTTGTTTTGGATTCTTCTATATTCCAAGGATAATCCATGTCAAGGAATCCTTGACTTAGTGGTTGGGTCAAGATAAGATCACATGCTAGTGGAATATGCCCATGTGAATGGATATTCCTTTCTACTTTTTGACTTTACTTGACTTTTAGTCTAGTAACTTGAGTTACTGCGGTAATTAGTAACTTTGGTACATAACTATTTCATAAGTATATAAACAAGGGGTGAGGAGGTACTCATCATCCTTTCATTTGCAACTATCTCTCTCTCATTGAGTTCTCTAGTGAGCAATGTCTTGAGTCTTGGAGTGTTAGCCTTGGAGGAGTATGATGGAGTTGGGGTTCCTTGCCTTCTTAGTCCATGGTGCGCTACCATAATAGCCATCAGAGGTTGATCCTGAGTGAGAGACAGGCCGGCTCACAAGACTCATAGATTTCACCCCCTATGAGTCATTAGGCTTCCTTGGTTATTACACTCTGAGCAGGTAATGAGATGTTATGGGCAATACTTGTGAACAATTTAAGATCTAGACAAGAATGCAACAAGCACAACAAGGAGCATCACTTACACATATTACATATTTATGAATAAAACCTAGGACTCGACACTCAAAACATCAATAAATGGAATATTTATAGTAGTCATTACTCAGCTAAGCCAATTGTGAGTTACATCAATCACTCTTACAAGCACAACTAATGTTCAATTTGGTTTGTGGACTCAACAATTACATAATCTCTTGGCAACTTGCTAACATAAGACTCATTTCAAACAAGATTCTCCCTTGAAGATACAATATGAACCACAACCTCCCACTATATGATTTTAGAATGATACCAACAATAATTAAACCCACACTAAGTTGTGCAAGCCCCCTTATATACTAGGAATCCTAACCCCAAAAGAATTTTCTATCTCTTAATACTGCTTCTACTACGGCCGTCTCCTCCTCCTTGCATTACCACCATTAATGCTAATTTGCTCCTACCCTTCATTTATAATAGCTTACAACTCTCTAACATAGTCAAAGCACCATCTTAGGTTTAATTATCTACCTAATCACTTCATTAATGCATTGTCACATAGAAGGCTCATCTTGTACTAATATACATCCCACAAAGTAATCTCATGCACCTCCATTTACTAGGCTTGGAGGTGGCTCTATTCGCACATCCCACATAATTGGATCCCATAATAAGTCCTTTTTTTGTAATATTCCGAGGATAGTAGGGAAACACAAAAGAGAAAACATAGGTTTCACACTCAAACTTTGGTGCCTTTATCTTCTCTTTATTATATAGCCAAGGAGTATCTCCTCCAAGGATGCTCTATCATAGGATTAGGTACATGGATAGATGACCTGTCAGCAAGTTCCACCCTTAGATTACTTGCTTGGATGGGTGACATGTTGATCTTGGTTCCATCTGGTTGGTCAAATAGGCTTTGATTGGAGGGAATCTTTTAGGGAATCTTCTTGTAGGAATCTTGGAATCATGTGGGTGAGATACCGTTGGAAAGCTCTTGGCAAGACAAACCAAGGGGGAGGGAAGCCCAACCTTTCTTTTGGTGGGAGGGGGGAATCTGCATATTTTTTGAGGCCTAATTCATCTATTTAGGCCTTCAAAATAGCCTCTAAAGTTTTAAGGCCTATTTTGGTTTCTACTCTATTAGTAGAAGTACTCTTGTGGTGATACCTCTACCTGATCTACTTTCTCCATTATGTGTATCATATTTCTAGATGTCACCAACCCAAATTCTACCTTTAGATCAGATGTCTAGCTATTGATTCTAAAGTCTTCAAGCATGTTTCGGTTTCTAGCCTTTTAGTAGTACTCTTTTGGTGATACCTCTCTCTGATCTACTTAGTCCATCATGTATAACATCCTTCCAGATGTTACTAAACCAATTTTCATCTCTAGATCATATGTCTAGCTATTGGTATTACATTTTCTCACATCTCTCATAGTTTGCATTCTTGTAGTAGCTCATTATCATGTGCTTTTGGTATAGTCCTATACAAAACAATTCACATCTTAGACCTAGCTCCTTTTTGACCATTGACAAGAGGCTACTTCAACTACAGAGAATACAACTCCAAAGAATGTGTTCTACCTTTCCCAAAACACAACTAGAAGGTTCTACACTTTGGTGGCAAATCTTGACTTATTGATTTTATGATACTTTCAACTTCAAAGTTCACTTAGTGCCCATCAAGCATAGCTCAGTTCTTTCAAAACTAGGGATCCAAACCCTAGCCTCAAGTACTATTGATCACACACTTAGCTACTTGTGTTCCTACTATAGAGTTCCTCACCACTACACACCAAAGACTCAAAAATATCTTTCAACTAGTTGCAATGCCAAAAACATTTTCAATATGTATATTAGATCTTCTTACCTTCCTAAGGATTCATAAGAATTTGAAGAAAGCATAAGGAGGTAATGCATAAAAATTAAAGAAGGATCAATGAATGAATTTAGAGGAGGCAAGAGTAGTTCCTAAAGATCAATAGATCAATGGAAACAAAAAGAGAGCTATGAGAAAAAGCCAAGCAAGAAGAAGATAAAACATTTCAAGGGAGATGACCATTTACTTTTGTTTAATGCCATTCTATTCAAAAAGTACTTTTGTTTAATTCCATTCAATTAAAAAAGGTGCAAAATATTTTTATGTTTAAATACTTTGTTTTTTCATAATAGAAAGATGTATAAAATTATATCTATAATCTAAAATAATTTGATAATTTTTTATTTTAAATTAATTTGTTCATAGAAGGTAAAAGGATTTTAGTTATAACGATAAAGTGAAAACTTAGTTGAGAAACAAATATATATTCTGTTGAGATACATAATTTAGCTTTGTAAATAAATAAATAAATAAAATTTTACTAAATAATTTTATTCATTAATTTTACTTAATTAAATGAATGTAATTATAATTAAAATATCTTATTTTACTTATTATTATTATTATTATTTTAATTGCAATTTTTTTAAACAAATAATTTTATTTTTTATATCAAGTAAATATCATTAAATATAATTCTAAACCATAATAATAAATAAAACTACTTTTATTTTTAAATAATTCAAAAGAACCTAATCTCTTGATGTCCGCCTTTCTGTTGGACATCTGTTGTTATGTTGAATGAAGGAAGCAACAGGCAATTCACTTCAATTGCTCCTTCAATGATTTTACCCTATCCCCCGGTGTGTAGTATTTAGGTATCAAAAGTGTAGTTTCGTTCGGCTACAAATCTTTTAATATGCCGCTGTATTTGAGCTCCGTTCCCGAAGCACACGTCTCTGCCTATTCCCCTAGCAGCCCTTCTAATCTTTTGATAGGTTCGATCTTAAGACAGGAAAGAGTTTACTTAATCAGAAATTGGGCTGAAATTATATCTTCTACTGGAAAATCTAGACCTGCTTCACTCTGAAATTAGATCACAGCACCTCATTGGATCCGCTACTGGAGTCAAATTTAGATGAGTAGACTTCCATTGGATTCAAAATATAAATATCTTCAAGACGTTAAGCTATACATACTCCACTTTGAGTTGCGCTTCGATGGGATTCGAGATAAGCATGCTGACTCTATGCTTCTCTTCATGGATTGGATTCCTTCTTTCATGCATGTTCTGATGGGAATGTTCAAGTCAAACTTTGGTTGCGAGTCTGCCACTCTTCTACCATACAGACATCTCGATTGAGCGAAATCATGTCATCAGAGTTGTAAAAGTTGACCCTTTGTTGAATTTCCGTCGTTGGACCGAGACTCCTCAGTCGCAGCTGGACCTTGTTGCGTTGGGTGAGTTCTATTGATCTACAGTTTGAAGCTTCAGCTGAAGAGAATTCTTGGTGGACTCTGCTATTTAGCCCTGGGCCGTCAAGATTGTATCACAGCTACTTCTCAGCAGCGCCTGGAGCAGCATTCAAGACAACAATGAAGAAATTAGCAGAGCAATTAGGCTCTTCATCGAACACGAAGTCGCTAGATGCTATTTAGCCCTGGGCCGTCAAGATTGTATCACAGCTACTTCTCAGCAGCGCCTGGAGCAGCATTCAAGACAACAATGAAGAAATTAGCAGAGAAATTAGGCTCTTCATCGAACACGAAGTCGCTAGAACAGGAAGCTCTGGTGCACTTTGGAGAAAATCCCATCCCCGTGAGCAAGGTGGTGAACTTTGCGAAGAAACGCACGTTTGCTGCGATTGTAGCAGCAAGCGCTAATGGCTTGATGGACTATTACGTTGGGTACAATGATAGTCAAGAAGGGATCCGATTCGTTGGAAATGAAGCTCTGGTGAAGGAGTCTAGAAAAATACGAGCTCTTGTGGTTCCGATGATCGCGTTCACTGCTCTTGAAGGTGGAGGAGCCGGTACTCTGAGACCAATCCCGGAAGCAAGTGGTACACAAGGTGGATGGGTGAGGATCAGTCCCGCAGATCCTAGTGATATTAGCGTTATCATCACCAGCAGCCTCAACGTTCAAAAAAACTTCCTGATTTATTAGGATTCTTTCTACCTCCCGTTAATGACGAAGGACAGGACATCTATCTCCTCTGTTGCTCTGCCCTCGTCTGCTGCTCTGCTTTTTATGTCCTGATTAGCACTGTCACAGAAAAACTTTCCATAAAACATATCGCATAGTACTTATATTTTGGACTTACAGTCAATGTTAAAAGCTGTTGGACTGGTGAGTATTGGTTTTTAAGTTCTGGTGGTGGATATCTCCGAATCATCGCTATTATTTGAAACAAAGGAGATCGACCCTCACATTATATACAGAATTGCCAGCACTAACGATTCGATTACCACAATGATAGATCTTTGGATGATTTCTGATTCCAAATGCTCGTCTGTGAATTCCAGGGTGCACCCTTTACATGGGTGTAGATAAGGCAAATAAAATGTTGTATCTCGCACATGTACAACCCAGACCATTCGGAAATTTGGCTGACTCACAGAGGGAGCGGCTTCAACTTCCCAAGACTCTCAAGGAGAAAGGGAGCTTTGCGGCTCCATCGGCTACCATAGCCGATATCCATTGCATAGGTGGAGAAGGAGGAAAACCTAAAGAAGGAGGCTACACTGTCGATCAAACTGCCAGCGTTATAGGCTTTCCTACCAAAAAAGAGATTCAGTTTGTTATCCAGAAATTTGATTCTAATGGTGCGAAGGCAGTCGAGGTTTTGACTTTGAAGAACGACAAGTGGAAAGTTTCTTGATTTCCGAAATACATGAATACTTCCAATACCAGTGTGGCACATGAATTGGACCAGGTCATCTTGCAGTAAAAGTTCTGTTTTCTTCCAAATATAGATTTTTCACCACTCTAGATACAAGGGTACAGAGTTCTTGCACACAGCTAGTTTACGGCACAAAGAATGTAGAGAATATGCAAGAAATTAAGCCTTTATAGATGTATTTGGTGGTCACCTGCATCTGCATCGTAGCCAGACCGTGTAGTATTGTAGAAGTAGCGGATTCTTTATTGTATCTGTCGGCAAGCAACCGGTATAAGTGCAGAAGCTTTTTACTTCTGTGTTGCCACGGTGTATACTTGATAATATATGAAATATGCGCGTCTTGATATCTTGACATCAAAACGTCGTCAAGTATACATGACTGACCTATGAAATCTACCGTCGAATTCTCTTTGAAAGACTTTAAGCATTACTCTGGTACTTTTAGAGCAGATGGAAATCTTGATTTCCGATCACTTGACTCTCACAACTAATATAGTTTTTGTCCTTAAGCAACCGATGTCAATTTCGGAGCAGCAACGGATATCGCTACTCGAGGCGAATGTAATTGGGTAACGGAACTCCTGATCAAAGTTTATCTCCCGGCGTTTGAATTATGATTTGAGTAGCTGGCTGCCTTTAGAAAGTAGCTAGCTCTCTCTGTCATTACTTTTGATCACAATTCATGATTCATTAATTCCTATCTAAACTCCAGTATTCAAGAACTGTAGTCACCAGTCTCTATTCATGATCGATTACTCTTTTGCTTGTCTCTACAAATACAACTTCCGGTCAACGCAATCCCCCAGTTCTGTTATCTCTCGACTATCCATTCTCTGTCTCGGGTGAATTCCAGGGTAGAGCATTCGCCAGAGACTTAAGTACTTCATAGCAGCATGTAGTGGAACTCAAAGTAGAGCTCATCACATACCGTGCATCCAGTGTTAGACCCCGCCTGTCTTAGTTACGTTTCTGAAAGCGAGGACGTGATAGATTGAAAGTAGAGGCCACTGGCAGCTAGTTATTGTTCGAACTCGGTGTTTGCAATAGTGGACACGGTGGCAGCGTGGTCACAACGTAGTGGAGACGAGAGTCAAATGAAACACTTAATTTGACTTGAACTCCGAACTCAGAGATTCAATTACAGCTCGTTGAAACGAACTGTATTTGACGAAGAACTAAACGTCAGATGTGAACTTGCAGGTTTGAGTAGCAACAAGTTAGAGGACTTGTCTTGTGCACAAATTCGAACCAGAACTCGTTCGAGATATACTCATGTTATGCTACTAGGCAGGTTGCGGTTTTATAGGAGGGAGTAACAACAGACCCGGGGACGTGGCCTGTTCGCACCTGCTACGTGGTTATCCTTGAAACCTCGATCAAAGGATTCACCCCACAAAGATTATCCCTTCGTTGACCGTTCCAAGGTTGCGGAGGGAGTAACATCAGACCCGGGGACGTGGCCTGTTCGCACATGCAGTGAGACTACGAGCTTAAGGAAACCTCGATTCAACCCACAAAAATTATCCAAGGACACCAATCGATAGAGTGGTGAGAGGGATTAACTTATCAGGCTGATTATATTTTGGGGTTATTGGAGACTAGTTTTACATTGCATTTTGAGTTATTTGAGATTAGTTTTCCATGTTCACGTCTATTCCATAGGCTTCCTTGCACACTCCATGATGAGGCTAGATAGGCTTTTCGTCTACACTAGATCGTTTGGCAGATGATCCTTTGGACGAGTTAATATGGTTCCTATTCCTCTTACTCCCTCGATGGTATTTTCATTATGCTAGAGGAGGACATGCGGGGCATAGAGAGGTAGATGCTAGATTTTGTCGATTTTGAGCATGGGATTGGGCGGCCCTTCAAGAGGAGTCTACTAGGGCTACACACTTGAGGAGATAGGTTTAGTCACAACATACCACAGACTCCACTCAATTATGACGGTGTAAGACATTGGGTCAAGCGGGGGAGTTTAGTAGAGCAACATGAGCGCTACACCCTTTGTCTATGGCTAGTCCTATTGATGAGATTATCTCTTCCCTATGCTCACTACATCCTATGGCAGTAGAAAGACTACCACTAGAGGTCTTAGATTATCAATCGGAGTAGCCTTTATGTCTTGATAGTCACTTTTTGCACAAGCATTGTGCATTGCCTCTTGCCTTTCCTTAGGAGGCCTATTAGGGATGGTTTATGAGCACCTTAGAGATTACTTTCAGGTAGATGATCCTTCTAGTGGTTTCATTGAGTTGTTTCAGGTGGTTGCAATAGTAGCGAGAGGAGACATTCCTATGTCTGTTAGTCAAATGTTAGGTGCTAGTCTACTTTTGGACAGATTGCTTTTGGAGAGACATTTTTGCATTTGGTCAATCATACCATTGTCCTTTAATACTGGTCTCACTTTCGACAACACCTTAGTCCACCTTAATTTGGAGTAGCTATACCTAGAGGATGTGAGGTTATATCTCTAGGCATTAGATGTAATACTCCGAGGACAAGAGAGGAGAGAAAACATAGATTTTACACTCAATCCTCCGATGCTCCAAAGTAGCACCTTCTCTTTATTATATAGACAAAGAGGATCTCCTCCAAGGAAGCTCCACCATAAGACTAGGCACATGGATAGGTGATATGTCATCAAGATCCACCCTTGGATTACTTACTTGGATGGGTGACATGTTGGTCTTGGTCCTATCTGGTTGGTCAACCAAACTTTGACCAAAAGGAATCTTTTAGAGAATCTTCTTGTATGAAACTTAGAATCACGTGGATGAGGTACCATTGGGAAGCTCTCGATGAGACAAACCAAGGGGGATGGGAAGACCAACCTTTTCTCTATTTGGGGGAAGGGGGTTTATAGCACATTTTTGAGGGCTAAATTCATCTGTTTAGGCCTCCAAAATTACCTTCAAAGATTCTAGGTATATTTCGATTCCTACTCTATTAGTAAAAGTCCCCTTTTGATGATACCTCTTTATGATCTATTAAGTCCATCATGTGTAACATTCTTCCAAATGTTACCAAACCAATTCTCACCTTTAAATCATATGTTTAGCTATTGGTTTTAGGGTTTTCAAGTCTATTTTGGTTTCTGCTCTATTAGTAGAAGTACTCTTTTGGTGATATTTCTATCTGATCTATTCTATCCATCATGTAAAACATCATTATGGATGTTATCAAACTAAATTTCACATCTAGATCATATGGCTAGTTCTTGGTAATACAAACTTCCCTCCTTTTAAGATGCAACGTCCTTGTTGTACTATTGCTCAAACGTTTGTACCAACACCTATGTATGTGTTAAATTGGCAGCAAGCTCTTAGGTTTCCTCATAAAGAGAGTAACCTTTCCACTATACTAGATATTCCACCCATGGATGGCGAGTACCATGCATGTGTTTTTGGAAGATACGCTCCATTCCATATTCCTTTGTGCCATCACTGAATGTCAAACAAGGTCAAAGGTCTTGTGTGGAATGACAATGGCCCAATTGGGAAACATATTTGCATAGTAGGAAACATGGAACATTGGATGAATTTTTATGTGTGGTGGTAGCTTGAGGTGATAGGAGACAACGCAAACTCAACAAAGAATAGAAAAAGGCCAAATAAAATGAGGTATGAGCTTACGAGGGCCAACTAATGTGAGGTTGTTTGTAGCCAGCCACACTTGATCCCCAACATTGAACTCAATGTGCCCACGGTGTGCATCGGCATACTACTTTTGGAAATTTTGCACAATCTAAAATCTGTGTTTGGCGCTCTCCACACCTTGTTGGATTTGAGAAACAAATGTGTTGACTGCATTGACCTTGGTAGCCCCTGGACGGATCTTCATCAAGCTAGAAGGTGTGAAGGGATGCTCATCATACATGAGGAAGAATGGAGTTACATAGGTGGATGCATTCACCAAATTGTTGTAAGCGAATTCCACCAAGTGGAGTAGGGTGTTGCACCTCTCTTGCTTTTCTAAGGTGAAGTCATGCAACATGTCTTCAATAGTACAATTAACCCGCTTTGTTTGTCCATGTATGTGTGGTTAGTAAGCTATGGACATGGCCAACTTGGTTATGAAGAAACCAAAGAGTGTTCCCCAAAACAAACTAGTGAATTGAGTGCTTTTGTTTGTGGTGAGTACTCTAGACAAGCCATGGTGAGAGAAGACTACATCTAAATATAATTGAGTTAGTTGTGGAGCGGTCACATCCTTGGTGGTAGGATGTCCATGAATCATTTTGCTAAGCAGGTCCACAAAGACCACAATAGAGTCAAACCTTGAGATGGTCTTGGGTAATTCACAGATGAGATCCATACTCACCTATACCCAACGTTGTGTAGGAGTGGTGAGAGGTTGAAAGAGCCCTGCATGAGCTTGATTAGAAGCTTTGTTCTATTGACAGAGTAGGCAACTGTGTATGTAGTCCATCACGTGGTTGTTCATCTTGGGCCAATAGTAATGGTGTTGGATTGCATCCAAGGTCTTGTCCTCTCCAACATGACCTGCAATGGCCGAATCATGACATTCTGCTAGAATGTTAGTGCGTAATTCTAGAACATTTGGGATCCATAATCTGCCATCACAAAAGGTAAGTCCTTGGATGCTAGTGAAGCTTTTGGATGATTGCACTCCTACAATCTGTGAATCAGTTTTTATAGCAGCCAGAATCTCTATCCAGAATTCAAGGTTAATCTTAGCCTCTGCCACCAAATTGTTTACCATCAGAATGCGGGTGAATGCATCCACACGTTACTTCTTACCTTCCACATAGGTGATTGTCATATTGAAGCGTTGTCGCCACTCTACCTATCAAATTTGGCAACAAGATATATCTTTTGGTGTCTGAAGGTAGACTAGAGGTTTTGAAGGTAGACTAGAGGTTTGTGGTTTGTCTCTACTACAAATGCCTTCTCACCCAGATAGTGCTTCCAATGCTTGGTTGCAAGGACAATGACCAGCTCTTCTCATTTGGTGGTGTGATAGTTGCACTCTATTGATATCAAATTTTGAGCAAAATATGCAATTGGATGTCATCCGTCATGCCCCTCTTGTTGTAGGATTGTGCCTATTGCTATGCTTGATGCATTTATAGGCAACTTGATTGGACGTTTTGGGTCATACCACTTCAATATTGGTGCATGTAGCAAGGCGGCTTTCAATTCTTGAAAGGCCAACTCTTGTCCGGGTCCCCACGTCCACTTCTTCCCCTTGCCAAGTAGTGCCATTAAATGTTGTGCAACCTTGGAGAAGTCCTTGACAAATTGATGATAGAATCCTGTCAACCCCAAGAAGCTCTTGAGTTGAGTCTAATCTTTTGGTGCAATCTATTTTTTAATGACCTTTATTTTATTTTTCAATACTTGAATACCCTTTGTACTTACTCTATGCCCCAAGTAGTCTACTTTAGATATGCCAAACTTGCACTTTGAGATTTTGGCATAAAATCGATTCTATCTTAAAATCTGGAGTACTTCTTGTAGATGTTGTTTGTGTTCTGTCATTGTGCTATTGTATACTAAGATGTTGTCCAAGAAGACAATGATAGACTTATCTAAATATGGACAAAATATATCATTCATTAGACTCATGAAGGTGGCATGTGCATTGGTGAGGCCAAAAGGCATCATGAGATACTCAAAGTGGCCATGCTTGGTTTGAAAGGCAATTTTGTACACAACCTCCTCTACAATTTGGATTTGATTGCAACCACTTTGCAAGTCCAATTTGGTGAAGTATCTTGCTCCATGGAGTTGATCAAACAGGTCATCCATGCAAGGTAAGGGGTATTTGTTCTTCAATGTTTGCTGATTGAGGACTTGATAGTCAATGCACATGCATATTGTACCGTCCTTCTTCTTCACAAATAAGACAGGAGCCCCACATGGTGATACGTTGGGTTGGATGAACCCTTTTTGTAGCATATCCTCAATTTGAGTCTTAAACTCCTCCAACTCATGAGGTGATAGGCAATATGGGGCCTTACAAGGAGGTGTCTTTCCCACAAATGTCTCGATTTTATGATCTACTTTCCTTTTTGGTGGTAATCCTGAGGGTAGATCCTCAAGAAAGACATTTTGAAACTCATCCACCACATCCTTCAATTTCTGAAGAATTTGTCCACCAAGTTGTGCACTCTAGACTTCTCTTATTAGACCCATGAAACATCTATCGGTCTTACAGATAGTTGTTGTCCCTATGACATAGAGAGACAATTCTTGTTTGTGTGATTTTTTCCTTAACCCCAATGATCAACCATTGGTGGGTTCTCATTACTTTCTTCCTCCAATTTACCATAGGGTTGTAATGCTCCATCCATGGCATCATAACAAGCTAATTGTATCACGTGCCACTCAATTACTTCCTGATATTCTCCTATAGAGAATATCAGGAAGTAATTGAGTGTTACTCATTTAGGTAATGATTCAATCCTCTTTGTTTGCTCGTTAGGTAACTCTACTTCTTCACTCTCATCTTTCTCTAGATCCATTCCCAATCTTATTGCAACAAAGCGAGACAAGAAATCCTTTGTTGCTTCCAAATCTATTAATAATCTCACTTGATTGCCTTCTAGGACTCCATTCAATACAATCAATCGTGAAGTGGCCTTTTGGGACCTTTGCACGCTTGTCTTCTTCCTTTCCTTGATTCTATGCTTCCTTATTGAGCCAATAAGGCCGTAAGGTACCTTTATTGGCAATCTTTGTTTTCTGAAGTGATTTCCACCTCTTCCTCTTCAGTGCGTTTCTCCATGTTGTTCAAAGATTGCCTATATGAAGGCCAAGGGCCTCTAGGGGGACAAGCGCGATAGTTGGTAGATATATGCCCAATACAGCTACAATTGTAACAACAATGTTGTTCTCTTCAAGTTCCTTCTCCTTGTGGGACTTCATCTCTTTGTTCTTCTACTCGTCAATGCTCTCCTTGAAGCGGTCATGCTCCTTAGTCTCAAAACCAAAAGTTACCCAGTTCCATCGGTACTAGTCCACCCATGTGTGGCATTTCTGCCCAATAATGTTGAGGTAGAACTACTCCTTCACCTCTATCCAATGCCCCTACTATTCTCTATGCACAAGCAATGGCTTCAAATATCATGCAAGGATTTTGTACCATGACTTCTTGGTGAATTTGCTCCTTCAACCCTCATTTGAATTTGTCAAGAGCCTCTGTTGGACTCATGTTAGTTATTGCAACTTGTAGATCCAAAAATGCCTCCACATACTCTTGTACGTTGTTCTTTTGTTTCAAGCCCCATAATCGGATCCGGGCCATCTGCACAAAATCCACCAATCGGAAATTCTTCAGCAATTGTTCTTGCATTGCTGTCCATGTGACCTCCCTTCTCTCTGCCAACATGGATCGTTCCCAAGCATCGTACTATGTGAGAGCTTTATTGGTCAAGTACCTACATGCAAACACACCTACAACATGCTCAATGATCTCTGTTGAGAACAATCAAAAATATTGATTTATTCTTGCTCTTGGAAATATTGATTCACTCTTGGAGATCCAGTTTTCCAATACTTCCATTGTATGCTGCCCCTTGTAAGGCTCAATGTTGCAATTTTTCTTCATCCGGAGTAGCAATGTGGCTTCATTGTTGATCGGGTTTGTAGCCACGGGTGCCTCTCCAAGTACTTCAATAGAAGGTATTCAGTTTTGAGACGGCTCTTCTTCTTGCATTGCTTGATCATTCTTGAGGATCTGCACTTGACTTTGTAATGCCTCCATGGTCATCTTAATCTCTCAAAATTTGTTCAACATCCCCTGCATTCCTTGCACCAGCTCCTACAACTATGGATCCATGGGTCCTGCAACGCTCAATTGCCACTGTCTACTTCAATAGAGAGTTAATATGATTACTCTAGAGGGCGCACAAACTATCAGGACTACCATTGGGACCTCAGAAGCTATCACTTGTTGATAATACTCCTCACCAAATTTCTAACCACAAAATATCTAAATATCACTTTCTATCTCACTACATGATGAATTTCTACTTGAATGTTGAAAGAAAGAGGATTTGAGACATTCATATCCATAGCATAATAATAGAATGTAGATTGTCAAATCCCACTCTCTGTCATATACCACCATAGGTAGAATCACCGGGTTTAGTGATGTAACAATATGGAGTTTAATGACAAAGTTAGTAGGGCTAACGAAGTAGCAAATAAGACAAATTAGCCTAAAATATTCTAGAAGTATCTAGGAAGCTTCTTGGGAAGCTTCCTGGTTAGCTTAGCTTGCACCTTAAGTAAGTAACTTCTAGAAGGTTCCAACTAGCTTAGCTTGCATGCCAAGTAAGCAACTTTTAGAAGGAAGCTTCTTGAGAAGCTTCCCAATTAACTTGGCTTGCACTCCAAGAAAGTGGCTCAAGGAAGCTTCTCAAGAGCCTTGTATGATCCCTATAGATACAAGAGCCAAAGCTAATGCTAGGCATTTGGATTTTTCCCTCATTCAAGTGTCCCAATGTGAACTTCCATTCTCCTATTTCCCTCCTCGATCACAATCTTTTACAGATGAGTTCATCACTCTATCCATGAATTCTGCTCCAAAGTGATAAACTAGCAACTCTCATTTGCTCAAGCTAGATTTACATAATCTTGATGTGGAATGGATTCAAGAATGGGAAGCAAAGTGCGGGAAATTGTCCTCCCGGTGCATCCATCCCATCTGCTCTCCAAAGCCCTTCCCAAGTCTTCCCAAGTCTATTGTAATACCAAGAGCTAGCCATATGATCTAGATGTGAAATTTGGTTTGGTAACATCTTGAATGATGTTATACATGATGGTAAAAATAGATCAAATAGAAGTATCACCAAAAGATTACTTTTACTTATAGAGCAACAACCAAAATAGACTTGAGAACCTTAGAACCAATAGCTAGACATATGATTTAAAGGTGAGAATTGGTTTGGTAACATTTGGAAGGATGTTACACATGACGGACTAAGTAGATCAGCAAGAGGTATCACAAAAAGGGGACTTCTACTAATAGAGTAAGAATTGAAATATGCCTGAAATCTTTGAAAGCAATTTTGGAGGTTTAAACGGATGAATCAGGCCTTGAAAATGTGTGGCTTCTCCCCAACACAAGATAGGCTGGCCTTCCCTTCCTCCCGGTTAGTCTCGTCGAGAGCTTTCCAATGGTACCTTACTCACGTGATTCTGAGACTCCTACAGGAAGATTCCCTAAAAGATGCCTTCTGGTCAATACTTGTTTGACCAACCAGATAGGACCTAGACCGACATGTCACCCATCCCAATAAGTAATCCAAGGGTGGAGCTTGCTGACATATCACCTATCTGTGTGCCCAATCCTATGGTAGAGCTTCCTTGGAGGAGATCCTCTTTGTCTATATAATAAAGAGAAGGTGTTCCTTTGGGGCACTGAATGTTGAGTGTGTAATCTGTGTTTTCTCTCGTCTCTTGTCCTCGGAGTATTACAATGGTATCAGAGCAAAGGTCTTAATCCAAGAGAGTGGATCACCCCTCTTGGAAGAGCACGAACTACTGAAATTGACTAATCTAAGGTGGAGAACACAGAGTAATTGCTAGACTTAGGAAGGACTTTTGAGAGCGGATGGGGATGGATGCACTGGGAGGACTATTTCCCGCACATAGCTTTCCATTCCCAAATCTATTCCACATCAAGGTTATGAACATCCAACGTGAGAAAATGAGGGTATCGCTAGTTTATCACTTTGGCATAGAATTCATTAATAAGGTAATGAACTCACCAAACCCAGCAATTCTACCTATGGTGATATATGACAGAGAGGAGGATTTGACAATCTACATGCTATTATGATAGTATGGATGCAAATGTCCCAAATCCTCTTCTTTCAACACTCAAGTAGAAATCCATTATGTAGTGAGACCAAAAGTGATGTTTAGAGATTTTGTGGTTAGGAATTTTTGCGAGGAGTATTATCAACAAGTGATAGCTTTTGAGGTCCCAATGGTAGTTCCAATAGTTCGTGTGTCTTCTAGAGTGATTATATTGACTCTATATTGAAGTAAACATTAGCAATTGAGTGTTGTAGGAACCATGGATCCGCAATTGCAAGAGCTGCTGCAAGGAATGCAAGGGATGTTGAATGAATTTTGAGAGATTAAGATGACAATGGAGACATTACAAAGTCAAGTGCAAATCCTCAAGAATGATCAAGTCATGCAAGAAGAAGAGCCGTCTCAAAACCCAATACCTACGATTGAAGTACTTGGAGAGGCACTTGTGCCTACAAACCCTATCAATGATGAAGCCACATTGCTACTCCGGATGAAGAAGACCTACAACATCAAGCCTTACAATGGGCAACATATGATGGGAGTAGTGGAAAATTGGATCTTGAGAATGAATCGATATTTCCGATTGTTCTCAACAGAGATCATGGAGCATGCTGTAGACATGTTTGCATGTGAGTACTTGACCGATAAAGCCCTCACATGGTATGATGCTTGGGAACAATCCATGTTGGCAGAGAGAAGGGAGGTCACGTGGATAGCAATGCAAGAAGGATTGTTGAAGAATTTCCAATCGGTGGATTTTGTGCAGATGGCTCAAACCCGACTATGGGGATTGAGATAGAAGAGTAGTGTACAAGAGTACATGGAGGCATTTCTGGATCTACAAGTTGCAATAAACAACATGAGTCCAACAAAGGCTCTCGACAATTTCAAACAAAGGTAAAAGGAGCGGATTTGCCAAGAAGTCATGGTACAAAATTCTTGCACGGTATTTGAAGCCATTGCTTGTGCGTAGAGAATAGCAAGAGCATTAGGTGGAGGTAAAGTAGTTCCACCTCAACATTATTGGGCAGAAATACCACACATGGGTGGACTAGTATTGATGGAATTGGGCAACCTTTGATTTCAAGTAGTTCCACCTCAACATTATCGGGCAGAAATGTCACACATGGGTGGATCTATACAAATAGAATTAGACAACCTTCAATTTTGATATTGAGGTGCATGATTGCTTCAAGGAGAGCATGTATGGGTAGAAGAAAAAAGAGATGGAGTCCCACGAGGAGAAGGAACTTGAGGAGAACAACACCATTGTTACAATTGTGGCCATATTGGACACATATCTACCAACTGTCGCACTCATTTCCCTAGAGGCCCTCGGCCTTCGTACAAGTGATCTTTGAACAACATGGAGAGGCGCATTAAAGAGGAGGAGGTGGAAATCACTTTGAATAACAAAGATCACCAATAAATGTACCTCGTGCTCAATAAGGAAGAAGAGAAGCAAGGGAAGGAAGAAGACTAATGCGCAAAGATCCCAAAAGGCAACCTCATAATTGATTGTTGTGAATGGAGTCCTAAAAGGCAATCAAGTGAGAGTATTAATTGATCCAGGAGCAATAGAGAATTTCTTATCTCACTCTGTTGCAATAAGATTGGGAATGGATCTAGAGAGAGATAGGAGTGAAGAAGTATAGTTGCCTAACGGGCAAACAGAGAGGATTGGATCATTACCTAGACGGGTAATACTCTTTATAGGAGAATATTAGGAAGCAATTGAGTGGCAAGTGATACAATTAGCTTGTTATGATGCAATCTTAGGCATGCCATTGGTGGAGCATTACAACCCTATGGTAGATTGGAGGAAGAAAGTAGTGAGAACCCACCAATGGTCAATCATTGGGGTTAAAGAAAAATCCCCCAGGTAGGATCTGCCTCTATATGTCATAAGGACGGCAACTGTCTATAAGACCGATAGATGTTTCATGGGTCTAATAAGAGAAGTCTAGGGTGCACAACTTGATGGACAAGTTCTTGAGAAATTGAAAGCTGTGGTGGATGAATTTCAAGATGTCTTTCCCGATGATCTACCCTCAGAATTACCACCAGAAAGAAGAATAGATCATAAAATTGAGACACTCCTAGGGAAGATACCTCCTTGTAAGGCCCCATATTGCCTATCACCTCATGAGTTGGAGGAGTGTAAGACTCAAATTAAGGAGATGCTTTAGAAGGGATTCATCCAACCTAGCATATCACTTTATGAGGCTCTTGTCTTGTTTGTGAACAAGAAAGATGGTACAATGCACATGTGTATTGACTATTGAGGTCTCAATCAGCAAATAGTGAAGAACAAATACCCTTTACCTTGCATGGATGACCTGTTTGATCAACTCCATGGAGCGAGATACTTTACCAAATTGGACTTGTAGAGCGGTTATAATCAAATCCAAATTGCAGAAGAGAATGTGTACAAAACTACCTTTCAAACTAGGTATGGCTACTTTGAGTATCTTGTGATGCCTTTTGGCCTCACCAATGCACCTATCACTTTCATGAGTCTAATGAATGACATATTTTGTCCATACTTGGATAAGTCTATTATCGTCTTCTTGGACGATATCTTAGTATATAGTAGCATTATGATAGAACACAAACAACATTTACAAGAGGTCCTCCAGATTCTAAGAAAGAATCAATTGTATGCCAAAATCTCAAAGTGCAAGTTTGACAAGTCTGAAGTAGACTACTTGGAGCATAGAGTAAGTGCAAAGTGCATTCAAGTATTGACAGATAAAAAAGGGGTCATTCAAAAATGGCATGCCCCAAAAGATCAAACTCAACTCAAGAGCTTCTTGGGGTTGATGGGATTCTATCATAGATTTGTCAAGAACTTCTCCAAGGTTGCACAGCCTTTAATGGCACTATTAAGCAAGGGGAAGAAGCGGACATCGAGAACCGCACAAGAGTTGGTCTTTCAAGAATTGAAAGCCGCCTTGCTACATGCACCAATCTTGAAGTGATATGATCCAAAACGACCAATCAAGTTGGCTACAAATGCATCAAGTGTAGCAATAAGATCAATCCTACAACAAGAGTGGCATGACGGATGGCATCCAATTACATATTTCTCTCAAAAGTTGTTATCGGCCAAGCGCAACTCCACACCACAAAATGAGAAGAGCTTGCCATTGTTTTGGCAACCAAGCATTGGAAGCACTATCTGGGCGAGAAGGCATTTGTAGTAGAGATAGACCACAAACCTCTAATCTACCTCAAGACGTAGAATGATCTATCTCATTGCCAGATTTGGTGGGCAGAGTGGCAACAATGCTTCAACATGTCAATCACCTACTATAATACCAAGGGTTAGCCATATGATCTAGATGTGAAATTCCGTTTGGTAACATCTAGAATGATGTTATACATGATGGTTAAAATAGATCAGATAGAAGTATCACCAAAAGAGTACTTCTACCAATAGGGCAGAAACCAAAATAGACTTGAGAACCTTAGAACCAATAGCTAGACATATGATTTAAAGGTGCGAATTGGTTTGGTAACATCTGGAAGGATGTTACACATGATGGACTAAACAGATCAGAAAGAAGTATCACCAAAAGGGGACTTCTACTAATAGAGTAGGAATCGAAATATGCCTGAAATCTTTGAAGGTAATTTCGGAGGCCTAAACGGATGAATTAGGCCTCGAAAATGTGCAGATTCTCCCCCTCCCCAACAGAGGAAAGGCTGGCCTTCCCTCCCCCCCTGCTTTGTCTCGTCGAGAGCTTTCCAACGGTACCTTACTCATGTGATTCTGAGATTCCTACAGGAAGATTCCCTAAAAGATTCCCTCCGGTCAAAGCTCGTTTGACCAACCAGATAGGACCTAGACCAGACAGGTCACCCATCCAAGTAAGTAATCCAAGGGTGGAGCTTGCTGACATGTCACCTATCTGTGTCCCTAATCCTATGGTGGAGCTTCCTTGGAGGAGATCCTCTTTGTCTATATAATAAAGAGAAGGTGCTCCCTTGGGGCATCAAATGTTTGAGTGTGCAATCGGTGTTTTCTCTCTTCTCTTGTCCTCGGAGTATTACAATGGTATTAGAGCAAGTGTTCTAGTCCAAGAGAGTGGATGACCCCTCTTGGAATAGCATGAACTACTGAAACTGAGTAATTTGAGGTGGAGAACATAGAGTAATTGCTAGACTTAGGAAGGACTTTAGAGAGCAGATGAGATGGATGCGCCGGGGGGACAATTTCTCGCACCTAGCTTTCCATTCTCAAACCCATTCCACATCAAGGTTATGTACATCCAGCGTGAGCAGATGAGAGTATCGCTAGTTTATCACTTTGGTGCGGAATTCATGGACAGAGTGATGAACTCACCAAACCCGGTGATTCTACCTGTGGTGATATATGACAGAGAGTGGGATTTGACAATCTACATTCTATTATGATAATATGGATATGAATGTCCCAAATCCTTTCCCTTTCAACACTCAAGTAGAAATCCGTTATGTAGTGAGGCCGAAATTGATGTTTAGAGATTTTGTGGTTAGGAATTTTGGTGAGGAGTATTATCAACGAGTGATAGCTTCTGAGGTCCCAATGGTAGTTCCGATAGTTCGTGCGCCTTCCAGAGTGATTATATTGACTCTGTATTGAAGTAGATGTTAGCAATTGGGTGTTGCAGGAACCATGGATCCGTAGTTGCAAGAGCTGGTGCAAGGAATGCAAGGGATGTTGAATGAATTTTGAGAGATTAAGATGACCATGGAGACATCGCAAAGTCAAGTGTAGATCCTCAGGAACGATGTCACGCCATTTGTAGTTCCGCATCTAGATGCTCGGACATTGGAGTTCCAGTGATGGTAGTTAGAGTTATTCTAGCAGTTTCTCAAGGACTACTTTCCGACGGTTAGATTTCGTGTTCGGGGTACTGACTTCACGGTGGGGCCCACCGTCACTTTGCACCATTTGCACCATCGAGTGTGCCGTCAGCGGGACCGTTAGGGTTTCAGGGCTAGCTCGAGTCCAGGGGGTATACTTTCGAAGTGAGCTCCAGAGAGCTCACTTCTCTGATGTTGAGCCTTCGAGTTCCTAGCTATGGTGGACAGAGGCCGGCGAGCATCACCTGCATTCTCTATGCTTGAGTGGGTGTGGCTTGACTATAATCAATGCCTAGTTGTTGGCAGTTTATAGAGTGACAGATCAAGTATTGATCTGAGTTGAATTGAGTTGAGAATGTTAAGCAATCTGATTACATCAGAGAAGTGAAGTCAGGGGGAAATTGGGTGCAGGAACGTTGAGTGTTGGTGGTATCTCCAAGCTTGGTGGATCATGGTAGCTCGATTCAGGTTCCGTGTTTCCCTAGTGTGCAGAAGCTCGTGTAGTTGATGCAAATTTGGCAGTTAAGCGGACGGTGTGCGGAAGCGCTGGCCAAATTTTGAGCAAAGAAGGAGCAATTTTTGAGCAGTGTTGTGATTTTGAGCTCAGGAGGTGAAGGCAGGACCAATTTGCTGCGAGTTGGGCTCAGAAAGTGAAATTGAACGTGGAGTTGGAAAGCTCTTCTCATGAAATTGTGATTTGGAAAAACCCGTTTTGTCAATTTGGCTCGAGTGGAAAGTTAGCGTGGGATTTGGCGGACATCCATCTTTAGGGTTTACGTCAGATTTTACGTCAGATTTACGTCAGATTTTGGGCCAGAATTGGAGGAGTTTCACTGTTTGGCCAGATTTGGAGAAGTTTTGCTAGTTTGGAGGAGTTTCACAGATTTGGAGAAGTTTCGCCAATTTTGGAGGAGGTTCGAAGTGGCAACAAGAAAGGCCTCATTTGGCTGAATTTCGGCGTTTCGAGGCATAGGGCTGTGGGCTATGAGAGGCTACGAAGGCCTAGAAGGGCCTGAAGGGCCAGCAAGCCAGCTTGCTGGCGTGAGGCTAGCTAGTTTAGTGTAGATCTTGGTCATTGGTTGGCAAAATCTGCCTTTCTTGCTAGATTGTGCGCAACAGGGTTTGACCCCTAGATCTCTTGTTCCTAGACTGGTGCCCTAGCCAACTGGTCCACCCTCACTTGTTGTCATAGTGACTGTGCCACTGTTATCTATACACATGTAGCTTTGGCTAGGAGAGGCAGTTTGATCCCATTCTTGGTGATCCTGGTAGCTTAGGACTTAGATACGAACTACTCTTATGTCAAATGCCAAATGGTGGCAGAGTCAATCCCGTGTTGTGTTATGAGATAGAGGGTTTTTGTTTAGATTTCTTGTGATTGGATCCCCTCCATTCTCTGTTTCCTATTTGTGCACCACGTTTGTGTGAGGTGCCCTGACTTTTGAGCGTTGGTGCTCTGGTGTGCTCTCGGTGGTGAGGTTGGAGTGATGACCAGTCAGACTACCTTTGTTTCTCTCTGGTGAGGCAGGAAGTGATGACCTGTAGACCGTGAGAGTGCGTGTTATGATGGCAGGTTAAAGGTTGCCTTTCTCCTAGTGTAATTATCTCGGTTAGAGTTACATTAGTGGGTGGTGTCTAGTTGGTGTTGGCACGTGGTGGTGTTGGCACTTGGTGAGGTACTTGCGATTGCGACTTGCGGTTGCAGTTGGTGGTTCGGGTTTGCTATTGCAATTACGTGGTCACGATGGAGTTCTTTGGAGATTCCAGAGGAGTTAGCCCTGCAGTACACACTGGGTTTACTTGGAGTGGTGCTCGGTATCAGCCTGTATCTCAGGTCCCAATGAGGGAGGAGATTGACTTTGAGTTGGAGTTTGACACAGGAGCTGATTCAGTTGAGAGTGCACTTGATGTGTCCGCACCATTGTTGTGGGACATGGACGAGATTTATGGGGCCTCCAAAGGCCCTAGGCGTTACTCTGGTACAGTGGGTACCATTGAGTTGGATGACTTCATCCAGGAGTTTGATAGTTGGTGTGATCTGCAGCAGATGCGGAACCCGACTTTGTTCACACCCTTCATGGCATGGAAGGGGTTGTTTCAGCACTTGGAGGGTCCACCGATGGACAACTACCATGAGTTCAGGAGAGCTCATTTGGAGGAGATTGAGTTATGGAGACATTATTGGTCTCCACACTATGTCTCCATCACTTCAGGCTCGGTGGCAAGGAGTAGATCGGCTGTACCCACGAGTTCTAGCTCGAGTAGTGTTGGTGGAGCTAGTGGAGGTGCACTAGCTGGAGATAGTGCTACTACGAATGGAGGTACCGCTGCAGGAGGTGGTGTGGTACCGGGGTTTAACCCCATGGTGGAGTTCTTCCTATGTTTGAGGCAGAACTACCAGGGAGTGCGGACTGACAAGCTGAGGAGCTTGCAGGAGTTCCAGCGGAAGGCTGGAGAGAGCCTATGCGAGGCATATACTCGCATGAGGCGGCTGATCAGTTTCACTCAGGGAGTTACTGAGGTCCAGGCAGTCCAGTTTTGGTATGGGATACTGGACAGGGAGTTGCGACGTAGAGTTCGTGATGCTACGTTGTTGCAGGCTACTTCGCCCACTTTGGCCGTAGTCTTTGGTTTGGCTGAGCGTATTGAGCTCAACATGGTGGAGGAGAGAGTAGTGACAGCTGGATTTGGTAGAGAGACCTCATCCACGGTTGTGACTTCTTCTAGAGTGCAGCAGAGTGCAGCAGAGTGCACCACGCCCAGTTGGTTTTCAAGGACAGGGTGGACAGCCCAAATCCTATGGAGCGAGTGGAGGGCCTAGTGGAGTTAGACCCTTACCCTCATTTTTGGGTCAGCAGCAGCCAGTGAGTGGTGGTGTTGCTTGTTGGACTTGTGGTGGACCTCACCATAGGAGAGAGTGTACTCAGGGCAGCGGACCTGATACCTCTGGTGCATCACAGCCAGCACAGAGGCAGTGTGAGCATTGCCACAGATTTGGTCACACTAGTGACCGGTGTTTTGACCTACACCCGGAGTTACGGAGTGGTAGGGCTGCTATGGCAGGTAGTAGAGGAGCTCCAATTCATGGAGGACGAGGTGGTAGAGGTGGTGGTAGAGGATCTACACCTAATAGGGGTGCGGTACCTGCCCTTACTTCTAACACAGCTATGGCTACTCGGATTGAGCAGTTGGAGCAAAGATTGGCTAGTATGGCTATTGCTCAGAGGAGATCAGATTCGGGTGCTGAGGCTTCCACCTCATATGCTGGTGATAGAGATGCTTTGGACTTCACGGAGCAGCACAGGTGGATGCATCTGCAACAGTGACTAGGAGTGCAGTACGTGCTCCAGAGCCTAGAGGAGCATCAATGGAGTTGGACCCACAAAGAGGAGAGGTTGGGAGACAGGTCAGACTTCCCCAGTCTTTCACGCTATCTTAGGCATTGCAGACGACATCCATGGTTCCTAGACGTCCCAGTGCAGGTGTGGTAGGTGGTGATGGAGTACTTGATAGAGTACCTGCTAGTCAGCCACTTGCTACTACACAGACTGAGTCTAGCATGATGTTGGAGGCGGCTCAGCTGATTATGCGGCATCCTTTATTTTCAGCCAGTGACATGTTTACATTGGAAGTTGACCCAGCCCCAGTGTTCCGGTTGGCTGCCACGTTGTGTGAGAGTAGGGATGGTGCAGTTCCTACTACTAGAGTAGAGGTGGTTGGTAGTGGATCTGACTTGATTGAGGAGCATGGGATCCGTTCAGCGACCAGTGGGTTGTGGCAGGCAGCAGCGGCTAGACTGGAGGAGTTGCCAGCTAGACCGGCCTTTGAGAGAGCGCGGTTTACACCTGGTGTTGTCCTATTGGATAACCAGAGGGGGATTTTTCGTTTGGTGGGACCTTCAGGGAAGGTCTATACACCACAGAGAGTCTTGTTAGACTCTGGTGCGCAGCCCCTTATGTTGGGGAAGGCTACAGTTGTTGGTCTGGAGTTACGGAAGACCGATGTGGAGAGGTGTCCATTTCAGATCCAAACATCTCTTGGTGGTGGTTTGACACAGTACATCACACGTGGAGAGCTTGTTGTCCAGGTTCAACCTGGTCATCCGACTAATAGCTCGGTGGTGAGAGCTCAGGCTATTGCGACGATAGCTGAGTCATATGATGTGCTAGTTGGGGGAGCAGTGTTATACCCTATGGGTTTCAGCATTGACTCTTGGGAGGAGACAGCCTCTTATAGACCTGGTTGGCAGTCTGGTGAGGGACGGGTATGTCGCCTACCAATACGCTTCAGTAGTGGCAGTCTTGGCTCACTACAGTCCGGGACCATGGCAACATCAGTTTTAGCTTTCAGCGGTGCGGTTACTTGGCTTGGTGACTTGTTGGAGGGGAACGCCCATGCAGAGGATACTCCAGTACCAGAGGAGATAACTCGGCTATGGAGTACGAGTGGGATTGTTGCATCCACCTTGGATGTTCCATTGTGGAGTTCAGAGGAGGCATTGCAGCAGCATGCAGATCAGTTGATGCAGCAGGCTTGGAGTGGAGCCTTCGTACCATTAGGGGATGAGTGTGAGGATGAGCCTCCAGAGGCGATTGCTTTGACACCTCTGGATACCACACTCATTGCTTGGCAATACCCAGTAGAGGGGATATGCCTATTAGAGTTGTTTGGTGGGATCAGCACCGGACTAGCTGCGGTGTTACAGGCGGGTATCCAAGTACAGAGGTACTTGTATGTAGAGAGAGATGAGACTGCTAGGCGAGTCTCTCTACATCATGTGGCACACTTGGCCTATCGGTATCCGGAGTTATTACCGATGTCAGCAGTTAGAGGTTACCAGAAGGCCTTACCAGGAGACATTTCCTTACTGGGGGCACATGACCTAGAGAGACATGGGCCTGTTCACTTGGTGATTTTTGGATGGCCATGTCAGGGACATACACGTGCGGGCTGCGGTTTGGGTCTTCAGGATCCTCGTTCTGGTGTGTTTTGGGAGATGTTACGGATATTACGACATCTCTAGGTTCATCAGTCTGTTTCTCCAGCTTACCTTTTGGAGAACGTTCCTTTGTTGGGTGATTCTCGCACTAGAGTGGTGGTGAGTACACATCAGGTCCATTCTTGGATGGGACTTGCTATATTGTTAGATGCAGCCAGAGTGGGATCACGGGCTCATCGTCTTCGTCTTTGGTGGATGAACCTCTTACCCAGAGAGGTTCTACAGCGTAGTTATGATGGGATTCAGCGACTAGACCACATTCTTGTTGATGATATCTTGGATGCTGGACGTCAGTCTCAGACAGTGGTAGTGGCTGATAGGTCACCTATGGCAGTGGTGAACCTAGTTGGACAGCCTAGAGCTGCATTTCCCACACTCATGAGTTTCCCAGACTCTCATGCTTTTCGAGAGGGAGGACCTGGACTTGTTTGGGACTCACAATTACAGCAGTTGGTGGAGCCCAATGCTGATGAGAGAGAGCGGGCGATGGGTTTTTGCACCGGTATTACCGCTGTTCCAGCAGTGTCAGAGGCATCCAGGCGTCAGGTGTTAGGTCAGGCTATGGACCTAAACTGTTTGACCTGGATTGTGAGCCTTGGTTTGGTAGAGCAGCGTAGGATGCGCTTGATAGGCATCACCACTCGGACACTTGTGAGCCTTGTGCCTATCGAGACGATTCAGGCACATGCTGGGGGCGATGGACCAAGTGGACATGGTATTCTTGGGACACATCTAGTAGCTACTAGGGAGAGTGGTCTACTTGGAGTCCATCCAGGTGAGCGTGGGCTACTTGGATTACACCCTTGGTCCACATGAGATGCAGCCAGAGGACGTATGGAGCTTGCAGCCAGAGTGGAGGGAGTTTTTCACACAGAGGTTGGGACCTCTAGTGGTTAGGAGCATGATACCATTGCTCCCAAGGGCCCAGTGTAGCAGCCAGTCAGTACGTCTTCCACTCCTACTACAGTTACAGAGGATACTTGGGAGCCAGATCTTGGACCCAAGCTTACTAGAGAGGAAAGACGGAGGGTTTGGAGGTTCTTGAGGAGTCACACGAGTTGTTTTGCCTTTAGTATGAAGGATTTGGGTGCTCTGAAGGGACCTGGTATACGGATTGAGCTGACTAGCGACACACCAGTTTTCCGACGTCCTTATCGATATAGTGATATGGAGAGGACATTGATTCAGAGCCGGAGTAGTGACCTTTTTGAGGTTGGTTTGGTGGAGATTTCACATGGAGAGTATGCATCAGCGACAGTGATGCCAGCCAAGAAGGATATGCATGGCAACTATACAGATAGGCGGATGTGTGGAGATTACCGTCCTATCAACCGACAGACCAGGGCTGATCGGTATGCCATGCCTACACCGGAGGAGATTTTTGATGCGATTGGGCATGCCAAGGTCTTCAGTACTTTGGATCTTCAAGCAGGATATCATCAATTGCTGATCAAGGAGGAAGATAAGTCCAAGACAGCATTTTGGGCTATTGATCCTCACAGCAAGGATGTGTTATATCAGTGGAGGTTCTTACCATTTGGGTTGAAGAACGCTCCTGCTGAGTTCCAGAGGGTCATGGATAGGATCCTAGCTGGATTGGATTTTGCTCGGTGCTATATTGATGACATTTTGGTTTATAGCACTACTGTGGAGGAGCATGAGAGACAGTTGTTGGAGGTGTTTGAGAGGTTGAGATCTCATGGACTCAAATTACATCCTGGGAAGTGTAGGTTCTTCCATGAGCAGGTTGAGTATTTGGGTCACACTATCTACCCCGGAGGACTTGGTGTCCAGCAGACCAAGGTGGAGGCTATTGCACGTATTCCTCGGCCTACGGATGTGAGCAAAGTGCGAGCATTCCTTGGGTTGGCGAACTTCTATCGCCGCTATGTTAGAGGATTTAGTGCCATTACCAAGGCCTTGACAAAGCTGACCAAGCTTACACAAGAGTGGTATTGGGGAGATGAGTAGGAGAGAGCTTTTGTAGAGCTCAAGGAGAGGTTGACATCTACTCCTATTTTGAGGAGACCGATCAGGGGACGACCATTTCAGGTTCACACTGATTGGAGTATGTTGGGGCTTGGAGCGGTGCTCACCCAACATGATGATGAGGAGAAGGAGTTTGTGGTGGCCTATGCTAGTCGCTCCAACAATTCAGCGGAGGCGAAGTATAGTTCATATGAGGGAGAGTGTCTGGCAGCAGTTTGGGCAGTAGCACATTTCCGATGTTACCTATTTGGTAACCCCTTCACTCTCATCATTGATCATCAGCCGCTAAAGTGGTTGATGGAGTCCGACAAGCTTTCAGGGAAGCTTGCACGATGGGCTCTGATTTTACAGGAGTATGATTTCACGATTGTTCACAGACCTGGAGTGGTGAACCGTGATGCAGATGGGTTGAGTAGAAACCCATGTCCCAGCCAGCAGGATCAGACCGGAGCACATTGGCATGGTGAGACAGATGAGGAGATGGTGCCAGGTTGGCATGCATCGGCCTTTCTGTGTATATTTGCAGAGACTTTGATGGTATCTCTCTCAGCGCATACAGGAGGAGTTATTGAGGTCACAAATCCAGAGAGTGAAGATATTGGTACAGTTCAGCGAGACATTCATGATGATGTCTTACTGATGGACTATCTTTGCACTGGTGTTGTGGGTGGCACAGTCGGGGCCAAGGAGAGAGACCGTGTTCTTCAACGAGCCAGACGGTTCAGATTGGAGGGTAGACACCTTTTGCGTGTATGGGAGGATGGTAGAGTGCGAGTAGTACCACTTCCATCACAGAGACCACAATTGGTCCGTCATGCTCATGAGGAGCTAGGACATTTTGGATAAAGCGTACATATAGCTTACTTCAGACTCATTATTGGTGGCGCGGTATGCAGACCGAGGTATAGCAATTTGTTGCCAGATGTGTGGTTTGTGACCGAGTTAGAGCATCATTCAATGCTCCTACGCCACAGTTACACCCATTACCTATCATGGGATTGGGTTACCGTTGGAGTTTGGACTTTGCCGGACCTTTACCGCTGACTGTGAGACATCATCGGTATGTTTTGGTGATGGTGGAGCACTTCTCCAAGTGGATTGAGTTGGTGGCACTTCCTGACAAGTCTAGTGAAGGGACAGCTTACTCGTTCCTGGATCGAGTTCTTAGTCATTTTGGTGCACCAGCTGAGGTTTTGACTGATCAGGGTACAGAGTTCTTGGGAGAGTTTCAGGTCTTGTGTGACAAGGCTTTGATTGATCATCGTACTACATCCCAAGATCACCCTGAGGCAGATGGCTTAGCAGAGAGAGTGGTTCAAACGGTGAAGAGAGGATTGCGAAAGTATGGTTTGTAGAGAGGCCACTTGGGAGATTGGGATCTCCTATTACCTTGGTTGGCCATGGGCTATCGGTTCAGCCGGCAAGCCTCCTTAGCATCCTTCTCTCCATACTTTCTACTCTATGGACGAGATCTAGATTTACCTGCAGCCATTCGTCAAGATGCTACTGTAGTTTTGGACTTGGATGACCCCGATGTATGGATGAGCGCATGTTCTCAGCGGGTAGAGATCTTTCAGAGAGTGATGCCGATGGCCTTTGAGAACTTGGCGATTGCTCAGCAAAGAGATACTTTACGTTATGCTACCATTCGAGGCGGAGGTTATAGACCCTCGATCCGTCGATTTCATCCATGCGACTATGTATATCTACAGCAGACAGCACCGACGACACTTGATGTTTCTACAGGCCGCACTATCTTGAGAGTGCGCAAGGTTTTGCCATCTGGAGTCCTTGTGTTAGAAGGACGTGATGGTGTTGTTTGGAAGGATCATGTGCGCAATTGTGCGCCATGCCACCTTCCAAACATTGATGGTACTATGGACCCAAGCTTGGCACTTGTACGTGCAGGCTTGAGGTGTATGTTATGTGGCTCTTCTGGTGGAGCTGCTACTATGTTAGTGTGTGATAGCTATTCGAGAGGATGGCATATGGCATGTATGACTCCTCCTCTCACGGTGGTTCCTCAAGGACAGTGGTTATGTCCTAGATGTACTTGACCTATAGCTAGTTCATTCTTTATATGGTATAGATTGCAGACAGGCGACTAACGATGGGGCTCCATAGCACCCGGCCTCCTGATCTTTGCCCATTAGAGAGTATACCATATACTTAGAGTAGATGGCTATCTGGAGTTAGAGGGACCTAACCGCCAGCTAGGGGGGCGATTGTGGCACTTTAGAGTCTATGTATGACTTATGTGTGAGTTGTGCTTTTATAGTGTATGATGTTGACAGCGATGTATGTTGTGTAGCGATGTATATACGCACGACAACGATCAAGCCATGCAAGAAGAAGAGCCGTCTCAAAACCCAATACCTGCGACTGAAGCACTTGGAGAGGCACCCGTGCCTACGAACCCTATCAACGGTGAAGCCACATTGCTACTCCGGATGAAGAAGACCTGCAACATTGAGCCTTACAAGGGGCAACGTTTGATGGGAGTAGTGGAGAATTGGATCTCGAGAATGAATCGATATTTTTGATTGTTCTCAATAGAGATCACAGAGGATGCTGCAGGCGTGTTTGCATGTGGGTACTTGACCGATAAAGCCCTCATATGGTATGATGCTTGGGAACGATCCATGCTGGCAGAGAGAAGGGTGGTCACATGGACAGCAATGCAAGAAGGACTGCTCAAGAATTTCCAATCGGTGGATTCTGTGCAGATGGCTCGAACCCGACTATGGGGATTGAGACAGAATAATAGCGTACAAGAGTATGTGGAGGCATTTCTGGATCTACAAGTTGCAATTACCAACATGAGTCCAGTAGAGGCTCTCGACAATTTCAAACGAGGGTTGAAAGAGCAGATTCGCCAAGAAGTCATGGTGCAAAACCCTCGCACGGTATTTGAAGCTATTGCTTGTGCGCAGAGAATAGCCGGAGCATTAGGTGGAGGTGAAGGAGTAGTTCCACCTCAACATTATCGGGCAGAAATGCCACACATGGGTGGACTAGTACCGATGGAATTGGGCAACCTTTGATTCCGGGATCGAGGAGCATGGCCGCTTCAAGGAGAGCGTGGACGGGTAGAAGAACAAAGAGATGGAGTCCCACAAGGAGAAGGGACTCAAGGAGAACAACGCCATTGTTACAATTGTGGCCGTATTGGGCACATATCTACCAATTGTCACACTCGTTTCCCTAGAGGCCCTCGGCCTTCATACAGGTGATTTTTGAATAACATGGAGAGGCACATTGAAGAGGAGGAGGTGGAAACCACTTTGGAAAACAAAGATCGCCAATAAATGTACCTTGTGGCCTTAATGGCTCAATAAGGAAGCAGAGAAGTGAGGGAAGGAAGAAGAAGAATGCGCAAAGATCCCAAAAGGCAACCTCACAATTGATTGTTGTGAATGGAATCCTAGAAGGTAATCAAGTGAGAGTATTAATAGATTCGGGAGCAACAGAGAATTTCTTGTCTCGCTCTGTTGCAATAAGCTTGGGAATGGATCTAGAGAGAGATGGAAGTGAAGAAGTAGAGTTACCAAATGGGCAAACAGAGAGGATTGAATCATTACCTAGACGGGTAACCCTCTCTGTAGGAGAATATCAGGGAGCAATTGAGTGGCGAGTGATACAGTTAGCCCGTTATGATGCAATTTTAGGCATGCCATGGATGGAGCAGTACAACCTAATGGTGGATTGGAGGAAGAAAGTAGTGAGAACCCACCAATGGTCAATCATTAGGGTTAAAGAAAAATCACACAAGCAAAAACTGCCTCTATATGTCGTAGGGACGACAACTGTCTGTAAAACTGATAGATGTTTTCTGGGTCTAATTAGAGAAGTCCAGAGTGCACAACTTGCTCGACAAATTCCTGAGAAATTGAAGGATGTGGTGGATGAGTTTCAAGATGTCTTTCCAGATGATCTACCCTTAGGATTACCACCTAAAAGGCAAGTAGATCACAAAATAGAGACACTCCCGAGGAAGACACCTCCTTGTAAGGCCCCATATCGCCTATCACCTCATGAGTTGGAGGAGTTTAAGACTCAAATTGAGGAGATGCTATAGAAAGGGTTCATCCAACCTAGCATATCACCATATGGGGCCCTTGTCTTGTTTGTGAAGAAGAAGGATGGTACAATGCGCATGTGCATTGACTATCGGGGTCTCAATCAGCAAATAGTGAAGAACAAATACCCCTTACCTTGCATGGATGACCTATTTGATCAACTCCATGGAGCAAGATACTTCACCAAACTGGACTTGCGGAGCGGTTACAATCAAATCCGAATTGCAAAGGAGGATGTGTACAAAACTGCCTTTCGAACCAGGTATGGCCACTTTGAGTATCTTGTGATGCCTTTTGGCCTCACCAATGTGCCTGCCACTTTCATGAGCCTAATGAATGACATATTTCGTCCATACTTGGATAAGTCTGTTATCGTCTTCTTGGATGATATCTTAGTATATAGTAGCACAATGACAGAACACAAACAACATCTATGAGAGGTCCTCCAGATTCTAAGACATAATCAATTGTACGCCAAAATCTCAAAGTGTGAGTTTGGCAAGTCTGAAGTAGACTACTTAGGGCATAGAGTAAGTGCAAAGGGCATTCAAGTATTGACAAATAAAATAGAGGTCATTCAAAAATGGAGCGCCCCAGAAGATCAGACTCAACTTAAGAGCTTCTTGGGGTTGACGGGATTCTATCGTAGATTTTTCAAGGACTTCTCCAAGGTTGCACAGCCTTTAACGGCACTACTTGGCAAGGGGAAGAAGTGGACATGGGGAACTACACAAGAGTTGGCCTTTCAAGAATTGAAGACCGCCTTGCTACATGCACCAATCTTGAAGTGGTATGACCCAAAACGTCCAATCAAGTTGGCTACGGATGCATCAGGCGTAGCAATAGGAGCAGTCCTACAACAAGAGTGGCATGACAGATGGCATCCAATTGCATATTTCTCTTGAAAGTTGTTACCGGTAGAGCGCAACTACCACACCACAGAAGAGTTGGCCATCATTCTAGCAACCAAGCATTGGAAGCACTACCTGGGCGAGAAGGCATTTGTAGTAGAGACAGACCACAAACCTCTAGTCTACCTCGAGACGCATAAGGATCTATCTTGTCGCCAAATTCGGTGGGCAGAGTGGCGACAACGCTTCAACATGACAATCACCTACGTGGAAGGTAAGAAGCAACTTGCAGATGCATTCACCCGCATGCCAATGGCCAACAACTTGGCGGCAGAGGTTAAGATTAACCCTGAATTCTGGCAAGAGATTCTAGCTGCTACAAAAATTGATCCACAGATTGTAGAAGCGCAATCGTCCAAAGGTGTCACCAGCACCCAAGGACTCACCTTTCGGGAGGGCCAATTGTGGATCCCAAATGTCCCAGACTGGTGAATTGGGTGCCTCAAATGATTCATGTACGCCCTACCACCAAGGAGGTGACCGCTCCATAACTAGCTCAACTATACTTAGATGCAGTCTTTGCTCACCATGGCTTGTCTAGAGTACTCATCACCAATAGAGGCACCCAATTCACCAGTTTGTTTTGGCGAACACTCTTTGGTTTCTTCAAAACCAAGTTGGCCATGTCTATAGCTTACCACCCACAAACAGATGGCCAAACAGAGCGGGCTAATCGCACGATTGAAGACATGTTACGCGGCTTCACCTTAGAAGAGCAAGAGAGGTGGGACACCCTACTACCGTTGGTGGAATTCGCTTACAACAATTCAGTGAATGCCTCCACCCAGGTCACTCTGTTCTTCCTCATGTATGGTGAGCATCCCTTCACACCTTCTAGCTTGATGAAGATCCGTCCAGTGACTACCAAGGTTGATGTAGTCAACACATTTGTTTCTAGAATCCAACAAGGTGTGGAGAGCGCCAAGCACAAGTTACAGATTGCGCAAAATCGACAAAAGCAGTATGCTGATGCACATCGTAGGCACATGGAGTTCAATGTTGGGGATCAAGTGTGGCTATCGACAACCAACCTCACATTAGTTGGATCTCGTAAGCTCAGACCTCGTTTTATTGGGCCTTTCTCGATTCTTTGTTGCATCGGTGCTGTGGCCTATCACCTTGAGCTACCACCACACATGAAGATCCATCCAGTGTTCCATGTCTCCCTATTACGCAGATATGCTCCCCGATCAAGCCAAGGTACTTCCACACAGGACATTTGACCTTGTCCGACAGTCATTGATGGCAAAGAGGAATATGAAGTGGAGCGGATTCTCCAAAAGCGCATGCGTCGTACTCGCCATCCGTGGGTGGAATATCTAGTACAATGGAAAGGTTACCCCCTCTATGAAGCAACCTGGGAACCCGCTACCAATTTGGCACATGCACCAGTGTTGGTGCAAGCATTTGAGCAACAATTGCACAATGAGGACGTTGCATCTTAAAAGGAGGGAGGTCTGTCATACCAAGGGTTAGCCATATGATCTAGATGTGAAATTCGGTTTGGTAACATCTAGAATGATTTTATACATGATGGTCAAAATAGATCAGATAGAAGTATCACCAAAAGAGTACTTCTACTAATAGGGCAGAAACCAAAATAGACTTGAGAACCTTAGAACCAATAGCTAGACATATGATTTAAAGGTGAGAATTGGTTTGGTAACATCTGGAAGGATGTTACACATGATGGACTAAACAGATCAGAAAGAGGTATCACCAAAAGGGGACTTCTACTAATAGAGTAGGAACCGAAATATGCCTAAAATCTTTGAAGGCAATTTTGGAGGCCTAAACGGATGAATTAGGCCTAAAAAATGTGCAAATTTCTCCCCCAATGGAGGAAAGGCTGGCCTTTCCTCCCCCTGCTTTTTCTCGTCAAGAGCTTTCCAACGGTACCTTACTCATGTGATTCTGAGATTCCTACAAGAAGATTCCCTAAAAGATTCCCTCCGGTCAAAGGTCGTTTGACCAACCAGATAGGACCTAGACCAGACAGGTCACCCATCCAAGTAAGTAATCCAAGGGTGGAGCTTGCTGACATGTCACCTATCTGTGTCCCTAATCCTATGGTGGAGCTTCCTTGGAGAAGATCCTCTTTGTCTATATAATAAAGAGAAGGTGCTCCCTTGGGGCATCGAATGTTTGAGTGTGCAATTGGTGTTTTCTCTCTTCTCTTGTCCTCGGAGTATTACACCTATGTGGAAGGTAAGAAGCAACTTGCAGATGCAATCACCCGTATGCCGATGGCAAACAACTTGGTGGCAAAGGTTACAATTAACCCTAAATTCTAGCCAGAGATTCTAGTTGCTACAAAAACTGATCCGTAGATTGTAGAAGTGCAATCATCCAAAGATGTCACCAGCATCCAAGGACTCACCTTTTGTGATGGTAGATTATGGATCCTAGATGTCCCTGAATTACGCACCACCATTCTAGCGGAATGTCATGATTTGGCCATTGCAGGTCATGTCGGAGTGGACAAGACCTTGGATGCAATCCAGTGCCATTACTATTGGCCCAAGATTAGCAACGGCGTGATGGACTATGTGCGCAGCTGCCTACTTTGTCAACAGAACAAAGCTTCTAATCAAGCTTCTGCAGGGCTCCTTCAACCTCTCTCCACGCCTACCCAACGTTGGGAACAAGTGAGTATGATTCATATGACCGCTCCACAACTAGCTCAATTATACTTAGATGCAGTCTTCTCTCACCATGGCTTGTCTAGAGTACTTATCACCGATAGAGGCACTCAATTCACCAGTTTCTTTTGGTGAACACTCTTTGGTTTCTTCAAAACCAAGTTAGCCATGTCCATAGCTTACCACCCACAAACAGATGGCCAAACAGAGCGGCTAATTGCACAATTGAAGACATGTTACGTGGCTTCACCTTAGAAGAGCAAGAGAGGTGGGACACCCTACTCCCGTTGGTAGAATTTGCTTACAACAATTCAATGAATCCATCCATTCAAGTCACTCCGTTCTTCCTCATGTATGGTGAGCATCCCTTCACACCTTCTAGCTTGATGAAGATCTGTCTAGTGGCTACCAAGGTCAATGCAGTCAACACATTTGTCTCTAGAATCCAACATAGTGTGGAGAGCACCAAGCACAGATTACAGATTGCACAAAATCGATAGAAGCAGTATGTTGATGCACACCGTAGGCACATAGAGTTCAATGTTGGAGATCAAGTGTGGCTATCAACAACCAACCTCACATTAGTTGGACCTTGTAAGCTCAGACCTCATTTTATTGGGCCTTTCTCGATTCTTCATCGCATCAGCGCTATGGGCTATCACCTTCAGCTACCACCACACATGAAGATCCATCTAGTGTTCCATGTTTCCCTACTATGCAGATATGCTCCTGATTAGGCCAAGGTCATTCCACACAAGACATTTGACCTTGTCCTGTAACACCCATTTGTGCATGTGTGTGGTATTGTGATATTTAGCTTGGTATTACAAGTACTTAAGAGATATTATTTATACAGAGATAAAGGATGGTTCTATATTAGTCATGGTTAGCTAAAGTTAGTCATAGCTAAGATAGAGGGGACCTTACTTTAGAGGAAGTAGAAAAGATGAGCACCACTATTTTGGATTTTAGTGTGTTGACTTGGTATTATTCCTAGGTGTTTGGCTTTGAGGAAAGAGTTGAAAACTCTTGGGCCCACAAGCCTTTTTGTTTTGGATTCTTCTTTAGTCCAAGGATAGCCCATGTGAAGGAATCCTTGACTTAGTGGTTGGGTCAAGATAAGACCACATGCTTAGGGGAATATGCCCATGTGAATGGATATTCCTTTCTACTTTTGACTTTACTTGACTTTTAGTTTAGTAACTTGAGTTATTACGGTAAATAGTAATTTTGGTAAGTAACTATTTCACAAGTATATAAACAAGGGGTAAGGAGGTACTCATCATCCTTTCATTTGCAACTATCTCTCTCTCATTGAGTTCTCTAGTGAGCAATGTCTTGAGTCTTGGAGTGTTAGCCTTGGAGGAGTATGATGGAGTTGGGGTTCCTTGCCTTCTTAGTCTATGGTGCGCTACCATAATAGCCATCAGAGGTTCATCCTGAGTGAGAGACAGGCCGGCTCACAGTCCGACACTCATTGATGGCACAAAGGAATATGAAGTGGAGCATATTCTCCAAAAATACATGCGTGGTACTCGCCATCCGCGGGTGGACTATCTAGTATAGTGGAAAGGTTACCCCCTCTATGGAGCAACATGGGAGCCCGCTACCAATTTGACATATGCACCGGTGTTGGTGCAAGCATTTGAGCAACAATTGCACAATGAGGACGTTGTGTCTTAAAAGGAGAGAGGTCTACAATACCAAGAGCTAGCCATATGATCTAGATGTGAAATTTGGTTTGGTAACATCTGGAATGATGTTATACATGATGGTCAATAGAAATATCACCAAAAGAGTACTTCTACAAATAGAGTAAAAACCAAAATAGACTTGTGAACCTTAGAACCAATAGCTAGACATATGATTTAAAGGTGAGAATTGGTTTGGTAACATTTGGAAGGATGTTCCACATGATAGATTAAACAGATAAAATGAGGTATCACCAAAAGGAGACTTCTACTAATAGAGTAGGAATCAAAATATGCCTGAAATCTTTGAAGGCAATTTTGGAGGCCTAAACGGATGAATTAGGCCTTGAAAATGTGTAGATTCCCCCAACAAACGATAGGTTGGCTTTCCCTCCCCCTAGTTTGTCTTGTTGAGAGCTTTCCAATAGTACCTTACTCACTTGATTCTAAGACTCCTACAAGAAGATTCCCTTAAAGATTTCTTTTGGTCAAAGCTTGTTTGACCAACCAAATAGGACCTAGACCGACATGTCACCCATCCCAGTAAGTAATCCAAGGGTGGAGCTTGCTAACATGTCACCTATCTGTGTGCCTAATCCTATGGTGGAGCTTCCTTGGAGGAGACCCTCTTTGTCTATATAATAAAGAGAAGGTGCTCCTTTGGAGCACCGAATGTTGTGTGTAATCTGTGTTTTCTTTCTTCTCTTGTCCTCGGAGTATTACATCTAGCTAGACATATGATTTAAAGGTGAGAATTGGTTTGGTAACATCTAGAAGGATGTTACACATGATGGATTAGATAGATCAGAAAGAGGTATCACCAAAGGGGACTTCTACTAATAGAGTAGGAACTGAAATATGCTTGAAATCTTTGAAAGCAATTTTGGAGGCCTAAACGGATGAATTAGACCTCAAAAATGTGCAAATTTTGGTCAAAGTTTAGTTGACCAACCAGATAAGACCAAGACCAAGACCAACATGGCACCCATCCAAGTAAGTAATCCAAAGGTAGAACTTGCTGACATATCACCTATCCATGTGCCTAATCCTATGGTGGAGCTTCCTTGGAGGAGATCCTCTTTGTCTATACAATAAAGAGAAGGTGCTCCTTTGGAGCACCGAATGTTGAGTGTGTAATATGTGTTTTCCTGTCCCCTGAGTATTACATCTAGCAATTACTCTATGTTCTCCACCTCAAATTACTCGGGTTGACTAATTTCTGCTCTTCCAAGAAGGGTGAACCACTCTCTTGGATTAAAACAATCACTCTGATATCATTGTAATATTCCAATGACAAGAGAGGAGAGAAAACACAGATTTCACACTCAATCCTCCAATGCCCCAAAGAAGCACTTTCTCTTTATTATATAGACAAAGAAGATCTCCTCCAAGGAAGCTCCACCATAGGATTAGTCTCATGGATAGGTGATATGTCAGCAAGCTCCACCCTTGGATTACTTACTTGGATGGGTGACATGTTGGTCTTGGTCCTATCTGGATGGTCAACCAAGCTTTGATCAGAGGGAATATTTTAGGGAATCTTCTTGTAGGAATCTTAGAATCACATGTGTGAGGTACCATTTGAAAGCTCTCAATAGGAAAAACTAGAGTGGAGGGGAAGGCCAACATTATCTTTGTTGGGGGGGAATTTGCACATTTTTGAGGTCTAATTCATCCGTTTAGGCCTCCAAAATTGCCTTTAAAGATTTCAAGCATTTTTTGGTTCCTACTCTATTAGTAGAAGTCCCCTTTGGCGATACCTCTTTCTGATCTATTGAGTCCATCATGTGTAACATCCTTCCAAATGTTACCAAACCAATTCTCACCTTTAAATCATATGTCTAGCTATTGATTTTAGGTTTTTAAGTCTATTTTGGTTTCTGCACTATTAGTATAAATACTCTTTTGGTGATACTCCTATCTGATCTATTCTATCCATCATGTATAACATCATTCTAGATGTTATTGAACCAAATTTCACATCTAGATCATATGGCTAGCTCTTGGTATTACATTAGAGCATTCCTAGCTATCCATTGGGAGTGGGTAGTACTATAGGTGGATGTTGAGAACGCTTTTAATAGCGTCTCATGTGCATCCATCTTTAGAGAGCTTAGGGAAGCTGGTGGATCCTTGGCGAGTCTTATCCCTTTTGTGTGGTCTTTTTATGGCTCTTCTGCTTCCCTTTACTACCAACATGGTTGTTCATAGGAGGGAGTTATCATCTTGGAGTCCGCTATTGGTACACGTTAGGGAGATCTTTTAGGGCCCTTATTTTCCATGGCTCACTTTAGAGCTCTCCTATCTACTACTTTGGCCATGCCATGTTGTGTATTTCTCTCCTTGGCAGATGATACACACATCATGGGCCCTAGAAATCAGATTAGGCAGACCTTTGACCACTTGACTACCGAGCTACATCTAGTTGGCTTGAGAATCAAGGTGTCAAAGTGCAGGGCATGGCTTTCTTTAGGTATCCCTCCCCACCTAGAGCTTCCAGAGAGGTGTATCACATCTACATATGGACTACATGTTCTTGGAGTGCCAGTAGGATCCAAGGATTTTGTCACACTCTTCTTAGATGTTGCCCTTGCAAAGGATGTTCTCTATATGGATGACCTTCCATTACTAGGAGATTCGCATGTGACATTTGGTATACTCTCCTTGAGTATTGCTTATCGATCGCCGTACCTCATACACATAGTTCCCCCCTCTTTGTCCTTCCTATCACATCTGAGAGCCTTTGATAGGAGTATTATGGGAGTCTTTGGTGATATTGTTGGACCAAGGGCTTTTGAGTGTGTGACAAGGGATTTGGCACGTAAACAGACGGCTTTGCCAATCTTGTGTGGAGTGGTTGGCTTGCTATCTATAAAGGAGACATCACCTATAGCATGTTTGGGTAGTTGGGCTCTCTCAACACTACTTTCCTCTCATTTTGTGGTTGTTGATATGCCAGTTTTGGAGACTTATGTGGCGGAGCTGGAGGAAGGATTCTATTCTCTCCAGATGTTACTACGGCATACAAGAGATAGTCTTTCCCCTCGGGCACAAGAGGAATTTACATCTTTTGCTTCACTATCATCATGTTGGACTAGAGGTTTACAATCTTCCTTGATGGAGCAACAATGTGAGCATATGCTACATTCTCTCTTAATTGACTCATCCATTCCTCAAGCTACTAGAGCACATCTTTGCTCTTGCTCTAGCAACGGTGCAAGCTCTTGGACCGTAGCTTGACCGTGCATTGGGACATTTTGACTCGCACCCACTACTTTCTCTATAGCGATGAGGTTTTGCCTAGGTTTGGTCCATCCATCTGCATCTTCATTACTCACTTGTGAGTGTGGTTCTACATTAGATGCAACAACAGTCCATATGACACCGTGTCCTTTTGGAGGATAGAGGATAACTACCAATGATGCTATTAGGGACATAGTGTTTGCTATGGCATGAGAGAGTGAATACTTGGGTTGGAAGGAGCCTTCATGTGCTTTGCAGACAACATGTGTCAGGGCAGATTTATACTTGGTCTTAGATGATCAGGTGATAGTAACGGATGTTGTAGTTACGGACCCTATACGGGATACAGTTTCGGAGGGAGTGATTACCCATCCCCCTAGATGGGTGGCGAGTGCAGCAGCAGGTCTCAAAGTCTCTAAGTATAAGAGCATGCAGCAAGGTCATCTCTTTGTCCCTCTAGCCTTGGAGTTATGTGGAGCGATGGACACGACGTTTGTCACATTTGTCAGGGAGTGCAGGAGAGTTTATCATGTTAGGCGCCCGGGGTATCACTCTCACTCTCATACTTTGTAATATATTTTAGGCACCGTGTGTTCATTGCTCTACAGAATACAGTGGCTGGTGCAATCCATAGGAGAATAATCACACTAGGTGATGCTTCTTCGGATGCTCCAATTGTTTATAGACCATACAACTTGCATAGCTTGGATATCTTAGGTGAAGTAGGGTATAGACTCTTTCTCATAAAGACTCCATTGGGCCCAGCCACATTTTACCTTTTTCATCTCTCCCTTGTAGGGGTCTCCCCACCCTTCGCGGTCGCCTTTTCCACAAAGATAACTACAAATTTTAAGAAATACATGTGATCGGAAGTCTGTCGCCTGAAGCCGTCCTAGCCCAGTCGGTAGAGCTTACCCTTGAGTCCGGGGGTTCGACTCCCATGGGCTGCTTCAGGCGACAAGTCTCCGAAGCCGACAACATAACTTCCTACTCTCGGTGCTATAGGTTAAGCACAATTCCCTGCCACGCGACAACCCTGCGTTTGATTCCCAGGCGATCTAGGGTTAGAATTGTACTCTGCCACGGTACAATCCTGCGTTGGATTCACGGCCGGCGCAACAACTTAGTGCATTCTTTTATTGTTTATTTGCTGAACGGTTCGTTTATACTCTTTTGTTACTAATCTGATACGTAGCGACCAGTACGTACACACTTCCTCGTGCGTACTATGGATTCCAGGGCTTATATGTTTGAAATTGTCTCTTTAGGTCTCTTAACGTGGTTTTATTTAGTTGGCCAAGGCTCTCTTTCGATTTCTGGTTTACATTGTATAATTTTACTTCTTTTTGGATCCTTGAACGTCCATCAGAATACTTGCGTTGTGAATTTTCATCTTAATGCATTTTATTCTTATATTTCTCCTTCGAATCTCACTTGAATCCTACCGTCAATCCAATGATTTCAACCACATACATGCTACAAATCTCTAAGAAAGCTTACTGACTAGTAATAAAGGGATTTCATGTAACTTGAACAACTTGACAGTTTGCAGTTCCCAATTCCGCTCCTTTACGTTGCTGAGAATTCTATGTTGAAGCGGTGACTGTAAAGACGACAGTATTGGTTGTGTCTGTTCACACGTATGCTGCAGACGTGTACCGTACCGTACTACAGGCAGTAGGAAGGAAGGTGGCTTGGAGCGACAGTACGTGTAGAACCAGGAAGTCGAACGAGGCAGAACAGTGGGGCTTTGGGGTGACGTCGAGAACACGAGAAGATAAACACAACATTACCAACAAATCGTCGAAGGCATAGTAGGGATCGATTGCCTTTGAAATTCTTTTTCGACTTCGTGTTCGTTATTAGAGTCGCATCCACGTCTCCAAAGATTGCTGAAGAGCAGTTTGCCAGTTGTGCGCGAGGAAGAAGAAGGTGGAGCAAATTGTTTCGTGCTCAAGGACAAACGCATTTCAGGTGTGTGTGATTTTTGAGAGACTGTGAAATCAGGAGCGTTAGTTGAGCTTGGGTTCCAACTTTTTGGTTGATAAAACGGTGGACGAACAGGAGGTGGTGCAGATTAGAACGTGTAGGGAGAGACTGCAGATTTGACCACAGGAAGGGAGAGTTTACGAATAGGGATTGGAATCACAGGATTTGGAAACATGGGGAATGCGGAGAAGCTGCTGGAGCAAGTCATGGAGCTGAAGATGACGTCGAAGACTTTGGCCAGACAGGCGAGGAAGTGCGAGAAAGAGGAGAAATCCGAGAAGCTTAAGGTGAAGAGAGCTATTGAGAAGGGGAACATGGACGGCGCTAGGATTTATGCTCAAAACGCTATTCGGAAGCGCACAGAGCAGCTTAATTATCTGCGGTTGTCATCGCGTCTTGATGCCGTGGTGTCACGGTTGGATACGCAGTCGAAGATGATGATTATCAATAAATCAATGAGCTCAATAGTTAAGGCGCTGGATTCGGCGCTTGCAAGCAATAACCTAGAAAAGATGTCTATGACCATGGATCAATTTGAGCAGCAGTTTGTGAATATGGAAGTACAGTCTGAATTTATCGAGAATGCTATGGCTGGCAGTACGTCTCTCTCGACGCCGGAGGATGAAGTCAATACTCTGATGCAACAGGTTGCTGATGACTACGGTCTTGAAGTGTCTGTCGGTTTGCCCCAGGCTGCTGGTCATGCAATTGCCCCCGCTACTACAGAGCCTGAAGTTTCTGCTGAGGACGATTTGAGTCGCCGACTTGCTGAATTAAAGAGTCGAGGATAATCTATTCAAAGCTCTCTCTTATTCGGAACCAGTGATCGAGCGCAGTCTGGGGGTTTCGGTAAACTCTCTTTCGTCAATCTTTGACATATGATAATTGTCAAATTGTTCGGGAAGCGTATTGCCTAAAAGAGGATTGATCGAAGGATCCGCTAGGCACCCTGTTTCGGACTTTCTAGAGATGAAGGAGTTTACTTTTGTTGATGGTCAGGCAGAGAAGCAGAGCAAGTCCTTATCACAAATTCGTGCGAGTCCCGATTCTATAATGTCGATCTCAGCCATTCCATACCTCTACGGATGTAGTGGGTATGATCAGCAAAAGCCACGGATGTCTCATGGATAATTTGCGATGAAAATATCTGACACTATAGCCCGGACATAGATACATCCACCGGTATTGGTCTTGATACTTTTTCTTACTTAGGTCCTCTGTATCATGACCATTCAATTGGTACGCATGTAGAAGCCTGTAGAAGATACTTAGTCAGCATGGCGAACTATATTAATTTTTATGTGTTTACGCTCTCCTTGCTCTTTCTGGTTCGAACGTCGGGATAACAGCTCTCTTAGTCAATCTTCTTAGAGACAGTAGCCAAAAGTCGTATCTTCGTACTGGAAGGAGGTGGGGCATCTACGTTCTATCCGGAATGCCCGAGAGTTGCTGCTGTTTGTAACTGACAGTTTTTCACTACCTTCCGTTTGTCTCTACACTGAATGCTGAAGAAACAACATTTCGCTGCAACAATCTGATAACATTGTTCATGTGCTCGACGTCAGGACAGTGCCTTGCATTGTAAATTTTTGAAAGGGTTGTAATGTCAATTATACAGTCCAGTTGGTGATAGTTTGATCAGAAAGTGAGCATATTTCTTTGTTCTGGCCGCTATAGTGCTAAAATTATGATTCTTCTCTGTTTCTCTTCTAAAATAAATGGTGGGGGGCTTCATCATGGATAAGTGCAGGGTATCTTTCTCCTCGGTCTGCCCGCAGAGTGTGATGTACTTTTAGTGTTAGTTATAAGATCTTATTTGTATGTGGAAAGAAGTATCCCAGAGATTTGAGATGTATCGTTTGAAATGTTGAGTTGTAGGTACAAATTCTCATCGATACATAGTGCATATGACCATACCAATGATCAAGCTACTCTTAGATTCCTACAAAATACTTTAAAGAGATTGAAGCTACTCAGGGTGTACTCCTGCGAGAAGCACTTTCCGTTGGCGATTACTATAAATTGTCTAACTATTGGGGTTTAATGTGGATGAGTGGAGCAGTTTGCATGGTCAGGTTGAACGCTGCAGTTTATGTTTATACTCCGCAAGCTTACGTCATGTTTTACTTAACCAAGGGTTTCTTTAAAGATTATTCTCCTAGAAGATGCGCCTAACTGCACACTCGATCAGGGATCTAACCTTTCAGAAGTTACGATACTTTTCAGTCATCATCCAAAAGATTCTGCTAAAGACGTGTTGCCGGGATGTGGTAGGAAGCTTGAGCTCTGCCGCTTGCACCCGAATATGTCAAAGGACTATACCGTGAGAACTTAAGGAAATGCTCACAACAAACAGACGCATATACTCCATATCATGTTCTGAAACTAGAACGTTCTCTCTGATAGGAGCTGTAATCTCGAATAGCCCATATGTCTGTGGGCAAGTATTTCACAACGTCTTAACCAGGAGACGTCTACGGTGCTGGATGTCAAACAATCAGGGTGAGGATGAGGATTGGACATTGGCGACATCTTTATATGTGTATTTCCATCTGACTCATACTGATTAAGGCCTCCCTGCAATTGGCCATTTTGGATAAAGAAGTGGAGCAGTCTTCACCCTTAAGAAACTGACGTGAATGCAGTGCTGAGGCAATGTGCTGTTAAATTCACAAACCACTGGCCTATTCTAATATGGTATTCCTACCTATAGCCATTCTTCGCTCCTTCAAATTGAGTTCCATATTTGTGTGACTCAATACCACATGCGGACCTCGTGAGATAGCAAAACTGTTTGTATAGTTAGGTAGGTCGGGTTCTAAACCAAAGTCATTAGTTGCCCTTGACAATGCCTCTAGATCCAGGTTAGCATGAACTTATATATCTAGTGTCAAGATTAGAAACAGACAAGGAAGTTAAAGACTACATCTCATTATCTCATAATCATCGGATTCAGAGGAGCAGCTTAAACATTTACTTCTTCATCTGACTTCGAAGTTCAACAATCTTCCGTGGTTGGGATTGCTACGAGATGTTGTGGGGGCTAGTGGAAGGAGTCCTGATTGAACATATTTGTACAAAGAATGTAATATGTACATTGGCCTTGAATAGCCTCGAAACAGCCGCAAAAATTTATGCACGCTAGAATGTGTGCAGTTGACTACAAATACTACAATGGACTCAAGGTTAATTGACCTACTTTATTTATTACATCTACTTTCTCAATTCGGTTAAAGACGGGAACACACCAAAAAATCTGGCTTTAAGAGCGCGAATAGATGATTTCATAAGCGTGTAATCATCTCTAAGAAATTCATGGTAAATATCGAGACAATTTTGCTGTCTCTTCGCTACCTCTTCTCTTCTGACTGCACGAAGAGTATCTACGATTCTATGCATCTCTGTTGTAGGGAACTGGATCAGACATTTGTGCCAGTGAATGAGAGTGTCAAAGGGCTTAACGTAATTGTCAACAATCAGCACGGGTATGGTTCCCGCACTCAGAACCTCGATAAACCGGTAAGAATTGGGTTGAATCCCTGCAGGAACCAAACCAAATGTTGAGTTCATCAGATCATTGAAGGTCGTTGATTGATGGATCTTCTCATCTTCCTCGCAGTGGGCCCCTAGAGCTGGCTCCTTCTGCCGAGTCAGGTCATTGATGAAGTGCTTGCAGGAAGTGGCCACAATGACGTCCTCTCCGTTGTGAAGATTGCGGAAAGCCTCGCTGCTCCTGAACACTCCTTCTCCTGAATGACCTAAGTAACGCAATCCCCTGAAAGTGAGGAAATATTTTCGGTCAAATGGCTTCAAGTCCATGAACTCGTGCAGATGGTAATTTGCAGGCAGAGGGATGCTAACATCGAATCCCGGTCTGTAAATTGTCTCGTGCAGGTCGGACACCATGATGGACGCCATTCCGATCGAGTCTTGTGGAGGACCCTTTTGCTTCCACATGTCTCCAAAACTGATCAGGACGTGATTGAGTCCCCCGTTCCAGTGAGGAAGCTCACGAGGATGAGGATTCCAAGGTCCTGCAGCGTCTAAAAATACGAAGAAGAGGCAGGCCTTTTCGGGGTCATCGGTGAAGAACTTGGTTTCATTGATCCTGGAGAAGAATCGTACAGGAGGACTGGGCAAGTCGTAAGTGTAGATCTTCAGCTCGTTCATGTTCTCACACTGGGAGAAATTGAAGCACGAGTCCATCGAGCACAGAGGAAATAGAGCTGGATAGTGCCATGTTCTATTCTCCACATACCATGGCTTGTACTCCATCACGTTTACGATCGGTTTTGAATCTGCCTTCTCCACCACTCCTTCAGGTTTGTGCTTCTTCGAGTAGTTCTTCTTCCCTCGAACATTATTTTCCAATTGGAATTCGGCCAATTCAGAAGAAACGTTCCCTGACTTTGCCACCTCCTTGACAATCTCCCGCACCATTTCTGAAATTGGTGGCATCACCTTGTGCACGACGATCTTCTCGGTGACCACAGGAGAACATCCCTCCTCTAGACAGGTGCAGGTCATGTTGGGCTTGATGGCACCATTATATCCAAAGTAATAGAAAGTGCAGTTGCATCGGCCCTCTGACACAGTGATGGATTGTGGCTCAAACCTTGGTGTTAGACAGGGTGTGGAGTCCCATGGACCCACTTGTAGAAGCTCAGCGTTGTGGAAACCAACGATAGATAATGCGATTATGGCACAGGTCAGAATCAGCATAACCGCTGGAAATCCTTTGTTCTTCGGGTTCGCCATTGGCATCTAAGCACCGGTTACAGTTTTGTAGGATAATATCTAAACGAATCATTCAAATCTAGACCGACGAAACCTCTTCACATTCACAGCCAGCAATTCGCCCCGTCGACAACAATCATCGATGGGCTTCATTTCCTCAGACTCTTCCAAAACCACATCGGTGGTAGATACATACAGAGAAACTGATATTGAGAAAAGAATGAATCATATCGATGTAACTCTCCATTAGAAACAAGATTCGGAATATAATAGGAGAGAATTTGAAGGTCATTCGCTTGCAGAAAGCTTTAGAGAGTTTTCCAAGCAGTGATCACTAGATCCTGCGTATCCTTCTCCGGTAAATCGTGCATGATGTGAGTAACGTGCACACACTGTTACAGCTTCATGTTTCAAGGCAGAATCTAAACCTCTTATTTGGAAATTTTCACCACAAATGAATTCGGCTCCAATTAACTAGATCGAGGAACGATCTAGACCATGTCTCAGGCGAACGAATTGACGAAACCATATAAACCTGCAACTTGTTTGACATAAATTTGGTCGAGAAAAGAATAGAAAAGCCTTTCGAGCTCATATTAGCTTGGAAAAATGAAGCCTCGCCCTTGCGACGTCGATATCAGATTGAGTGTTGTGACTATCCATTCTATCCTCTCAGATCTGCCAAGAACCCTCCCCCTGCGGCAAGAACGGAATACCAAGAGAGGGGCTACTTAGATAACGCTAGTTAACCACCCTCGTGGACAATATTTTGACTAGAGCTCCCAAGGCAACTAAACACATTAAATGCTGTTGAAGTTTGTGGGTCTTGGATACGAGAAAGACACGGAAGGGGCGTGGCACGTAGCCACCACGCGATGCACACTTGTGCATCGCGCCTAATATACTGGATGATGTATTGACAAAGCGATTAATATCATATACAATGCAACTTGAGTTTTCATTGTATACTTCAATCACAAACTATATAATACAAACAATATTATACACAAACTATATAAGCGACCGCTATACCCCTTATCTACGTCATTTTGGTAACGCAAAAGTTAGCTCCAGAAAGCTGTCCGGGTATAAATGCTTTATAAGCAGGCCTGCTTATAATAGGCGTGAAGTGTTTTTGGTGCCTAAATTATCTAAAGTAGTTCTGGTGAGGCGCCCAAATTAAGACCCTTGTGCATCATGGCAAAACCCCATTAGACTGCTCTTGTCCCAAGATCGATGTCCCAAGATCGATGTTGACAAACAAGCGTAGCTCTGCCTCCACTAAGGCCAATGGATGCTAAATATGGTTTGAAAGTTGTCTCTCACTGTGCTTCTACCTCTGCAGTCAGATGCTAAATATGGTTTGAAAGTTGTCTTTCACCGGACTTCTACCTCTGCAGTCAGCGGGATGCAATGTCTTTTCTGCATCATGTTCGGTTGTGAGGAGAATGTTGGAGAGAAGCACAAGATGACGACTACCGTGCCAGGTTGGAGTGCACCATTTTGCGACTACAACATTGAGCTTCACATGAAAAAGCAACACTCAGTCAAATTTGGACAATATGAAAAGCTATGATTGAAATTAGAGCAGGAGCATTTCTGCAAGGACGTCAAGGTCCCTTCCAAAAGCACTCTCCGGTTCATTTTTTCTCTAAAGCTATGGAGCAATCTTGAGATTTTGTTCATCATCAACAAAGGAATTGTTGAAGTAGTTGTCGTTGAGATGATGTATCGAGTGGAGGATGAGGCCAATGATGTTGACGATGATGACGAGCAAGAGCCTGCATAGAAGTAAGGCCAAACATGCAATTGTGGTTGCTAACCATTGTGCCAATGCTAAGTACGAAAAGGAGCAATTGATGGCAGTTTACAAAATGCAATGTGCCAGCATATAATAAGTGCATCCTTCCTATACTGTCACAATTGTAAAATCCAAAACCTAGCTCTTCAACCTTGCCATTCGATAAATAGAGTGTGGAGCATCATTTTGCATGACAATGAATATCATCGGTGAGACATATGAAGTCCTATCCACTCCATTGCTGCATTCTTGCTCTCATGAGAATGTCAGCAGCTCGTTAAGGTAGTTTGTGCCACCAACTTTCAATGGCTATCAAAGTTGTTGAAGAAAAATTAGGCCTTTTTATTAGCACTGGACTTAGCATTGCACAAGAGCACATCATATTTGGATGTTTGTCTTTGTGTGTATATGGAGAATAAGCGCATCATCATCAACCTGCACTTGTGCGCACTACCAATATTTTAATGACACACAAGCAAAGTCATGTTTGACATGATTTCTCAATCTCTTGACATATTGTGCACTCACTGGAGAATTTGTCTTCTTGTCGGGTCAAGCAATGGAGCTCAAAATATGATGGGACATATCATATGCATCATGACAAGGCTTTAGGTAGAACTTCATAATGATTGTGATCTGATCTGAATTTGGTGCATTGCATATCAACTAGATCTAGTTATGCAATACATTATGAATGTAGTTGTGAAGGAGTGCTTCTTCTCTATGATTATGGGTTTCATTTTGCATCTCACATGGCAGTAGAACCTGATTTCAAAAATGAGTACAACATGACCATGTGTTGTAAACCGATGGCTTTCTACAAACAAGCTTACAACTTGGTTCGAGAAGCACCAATCTGAGCTCCTAGCTTATATAAAGTTGAAGTAGTTTGCGAGTGCTACACCTCAACTTTGGTGGGTGTACCTTCTTGCCATCCACACCTTCATGGAGAATAGTGCCAAACTTTTGTAAGATTCAAGGCCTAACGACCCTATTATCACAGCAATAGGCAGAGTTTGACGCTTTTGTTGGCATCTTCATTGAACATCTAGGTATGAATGGCCAACTAATAGAAGAAATGATTTCTATCTTGGATGGAAAATGCATATGGCACGCCATTTGTAGCATCCAACCTAGATTGCCCGGACTTTGTAGTAGTAATGTTGGTAGTTAGAAGTATTTTGGCAGTTACTCATAAACTACTTATTGACTGTCAAATTTCATGTTTGGAGTACTAACTAGATGGTGTGATCCATGTCACTTGCACCATTCACACTGTTGAGTGTGCCGAAAATGGGACTATTAGGATTGGAGACCTAGGTCAAGATCAAGGGTATACTTTCAAAAAGCAACTCTAGAGAGCTCACTTCTCTAATGTTGAGCCTACGAGTTCCTAGCTATGGTGGATAGAGTCAGCTAGCATCACTTGGAGCCCTAGAGTCTCTTAGCTAGAGTGGGTGTGGCTTAAATGTAATTAGTGCCTAGTAGATCAAGTACTTGATTTGATTGAGTGTAATTTGAGTTGTGAACAAACTGATTATATTAGAGAAATGAGGTCAAGGGGAAATCATGTGCGAGAACTAAGGGTCTTGGTGGTATCTCCAAGCCTTGTTGATCATTGGTAGCTTGATCATGATCATATGCAAAAGCTCTTTCAAATTGATACAGATTTGAAAAGGTGTAAATGCTTTATAAAGATGTCATGGACTTCATGTGTGGAGCAGCACAGGTGAGTGCATTTGATGGCATGAGACTAGCTAGTTTAGAGTAGTTTTTGGTCATTTTTTGGCAAAATTTTCCCACCTTGCTAGATTATGTGCAATAGGGTTTGAACCCTAGATCTTTGGTTCTTAGACTAGTGCCCTAACCAATTGGTCCACCCTCACTTGTTGTCCTAGTGTCCATTGATATCTATACACATGTAGCTTTGGCTAAGAGAGACAATTTGATCCCATTCTAAGTGATCTTGGTAGCTTAGGAAGTAAATAACTCCTATTATATCAAATGCCAAATGGTGGCAAAGTCAACTTGGTGTTGATTTATGAGATGGAAGGTTTTTGTTTAGATTTCTTGTGATTGGACCCCCTCCATTCTCTACTTGCTATTTGCGCACCATGTTTGTGTGAGGTGCCCTAACTTTAGAGTGTTGGTGATTTGGTGTACTCTTGGTAGTGAGGCTAGAGTGATGGCCAATTAGACTATTTGAGTTTCTCTTTATTGAGACAAGAAGTGATGACCTTCAAACCGTGAGAGTGCGTGTTGTGATGGCAGGTTACAAGTTGCACTTTTCTCTAGTGTAGTTGTTGTAGTTAGAGCTACATTAGTGGTGATGTTTGGTTGGTGGGTTAGCACTTGGTGGTGTTGGCATCTTTGGTGGTGATTCTTGGTGAGGTACTTGTGGTGGTTAAGGTTGTGGTTGTGGTTGTGGTTGTGGTTGTGGTTGCGGTTGCGGTTGCGGTTTGCAATTTATAGTTGCTTTGTCATGATGGAGTTCTTTGGAGATTCTAAATGAGATAGCACTATAATACACAATGGTTTTACTTGGATTGGTGTTCAATATCAACTTGTATCTCAAGTCCTAATTAAGGAGGAGATTTTACTCTAAGTTGAAGTTTACATAGGAGTTGATTCAATTGAGAGTGACTTGGCATATTTGCACCGTTGTTTTGGGATATGAAAAAGATTTATGGGGCCTCCAAAGGCCCTAAGGGAGTGAATAGATGAGTACCATTCAATTGGATGACTTCATCCAAGAGTTTGAGAGTTGGTGTGATCTACAATAGATGGGCGGAACCCAACTTTGTTCACACTCTTCATGGCATGGAAGGGGTTGTTTCATCACTTGGAGAGTCCACCAAAGGACGACTACCATGAGTTCAAGAGAGCTCACTTGGAGGAGATTGAGCTATGGAGACAATATTGGTCTCCAAACTATGTCTCCATCACTTCAAGCTCAATTTCTAGGGATAGATCGACAATACCCACAAGTTCTAACTCTAGTAGCATTGGTGGATCTCTTGGAGATGGTGCCACTACAAGTGGAGGTACTACTACAAGAGGTGGTGTAATATTGGGGTTTAACCCCATGGGTGGAGTTCTTCTAGTGTTTGACATAGAACTATCAAAGAGTGTGGACTAAGAAGCTGAGGAGCTTGCAAGAGTTCCATCAAAAGGCTAGAGAGTGTCTACGCATACATACACTCGCATGAGATGGTTGATCAATTTTACTCAAGAAGTTATTGAGGCCCATGCAGTCTAATTTGGTATGGGATACTAGATAGGGAGTTGCAATGTAGAGTCCATGATGCTACATTGTTATAGCCTACTTTGCCTACTTTGATAGTAGTATTTGTTTTGGCTAAGCATATTGAGCTCAACATGGTGGAAGAGAGAGTGGTGACATTTGGATTTGGTAGGGAGACCTCATCCACAGTTGTTATGTATTCTAGAGTGTAGTAGAGTGCACCACACCATGTTGGTTTTTGAGGACAAGGTGGACAGCCCAGATCTTATGGAGCAAGTGGAAGACATAGTGTAGTTATACCATTACCTTCATTTTTAGGTTAGCAGCAGCCAATGAGCAGTGTTGTTGCTTGTTGGACTTGTGGTGGACTTCACCATAGGAGAGAGTGCACTCAGCAGCAGCAGCAGACCTAATACCTTTAGTGCATCACAACCAACGTAGAGATAGTGTGAGCATTACCACAAATTTGGTAACACCAATTACCGATGCTTTGACCTACACCTAGAGTTACGGAGTGGTAGAGCTGTTATAGAAGGTGGTAGAAGAGCTCCAAGTCATGGAGGATGAGGTGGTAGAGGTGGAGGTAGAGGATCTGTACCTAGTATGGTGCAATACGTGCCCTTACTTCCAATACAACCATGGCTACTTGGATTGAGCAGTTGGAGTAGAGATTAGGTAGCATGGCCATAGCTCAAAGGAGATCAAATTTGGGTGTTGAGGCTTCTACCTCATATGTTGCTTATAGAGATATCTTGTACTTCATGTGTGGAGCACCATAGGTGGATGTATCTATCACAGTGACTAGGAGTGCAATACGTGCTCTAGAGCCTAGAGGAGTATAAGTGGAGTTTGATCCACAAAGAAGAGAGGTTGGTAGACAAGTCAGACTCTCCCAATCTTTTACACTCTTTGAGGCACTATTGCCAACATCCATGGCTCTTAGACATCCTAGTGCAGGTGTGGTAGGTGGTGATGGGGTGCATGATAGACTACTTACTAATCAGCAACTTGCTACTACACCAATTGAGTCTACCTTGATGTAGGGGTGGCTCAATTGATTATGCACTTTCCATTATTCTCAGCCATTGACATGTTTATATGGGAAGTTGACCCCGGTGTTATGGTTGGCTGCCATGCTTTGTGACAAGAAGGATAATGTGATACTTGCTTCTAGAGTAGAAGTGGTTAATAGTAGAGTTGACTTGGTTGAGTAGCATGGGATCCGTTCAGCCAGCCAGCCAATGGTTTATGGCAGGCCGTAATGGTTAGATTGGAGGAGTTACCAACTAGACTGGCCTTTGAGCAAGCATGGTTTACACTTGGAGTTGTCCTATTGGATAACCATAGAGGGTTTTTTTGTTTGGTGGAACCTTTAGGGAAGGTTTATACACCATAGAGGGTCTTACTAGACTCTAATGCATAGCCCTCCATGTTAGGGAGGGCTGCAATTATTGGTTTGGAGCAATAGAAGGCTGATGTGGAGAGGTGTCCATTTCATATTTGGATATGAAATGGATACCTCTAGGTGGTGGTTCTACAAAGTACATCATATGTAGAGAGCTCATTTTCTAGATTTAGCTTAGTCATCCAATTGATAGCTCTATGGTGAGAGCTTAGGCCATTACAACCATAGCTGAGTCATATGATGTGGTAGTTAAGGGATTAGTGTTATACCCCATGGGTTTCAATATCAACTATTGGGAGGAGATAGCCTCTTATAGACCAAGTTGGCAGTCAAGTGAGGGAGGGGTATGTCGCCTACCAATATGCTTCAATAGTGGTAGTCTTGGCTCACTTAGTCCAAGACCATGGCGGCATCAGTTTCAGCTTTTGATGGTTTTGTTACTTAGCTTGGTGACTTAGTGGAGTGGAACACCCATGCAAAGGTACTTCAGTACCAAAGGAGATCGCTCAGGTTTGGAGTACAAGTGGGATCATTCTATCTACCTTGTATGTTCCATTATGGAGTTAGAGGAGGCATTGCAACAACCTGCAGATTAGTTGGTGCAATAGGCTTGGAGTAGAGCCTTTGTACCACCAAGACACCAATGTGAGGTTGAGCCTCCAAATTCAATTACCTTAACATCTTTGGATACCACACTCATTGTTTGGCGGTATCTAATAGAAAGAGTATGTATGTTGGAGTTGTTTGGTGGGATTAGCATTGGACTAGTTGCGGTACTACAAGCGGTATATGTGTACAAAGGTACTTGTATGTAGAGAGAGATGAGATTGCTAGGTGAGTCTCTCTACATTATGTGGCACACTTGGCCTATTGGTATCTTGAGTTATTACTGATGTCAGTTGTCAAGGGTTACCAAAACATCCTACTAGTAGACATTTCCTTGCTAGGGATGTAGGATCTGGAGAGATATGGTCCTATTCATTTGGTGATTTTTGGATAGCTATGTCAGGAATATACACATGTTGGCTGAGGTTTGGGTCTTTAGGATCCCCATTTTGACATATTTTGGGAGATGTTATGTATACTATGACATCTCCAAGTTCATCAATCTGTTTCTCCAACTTACATTTTGGAGAATGTCTCTTTGATGGGTGATTCTTGCACTCAAGTGGTGGCAAGTACACATCAAGTCTATTCTTAGATGGGACCTACCATGTTGTTGGATGCAGCCAGAGTGGGATCACGGGCTCATTGTCTTCATCTTTGGTGGACAAATCTCTTACCTAGAGAGGTTCTACAACATGCTTATGATGGGACTCAATGACTAGACCACCTCACTATTGATGTTGGATGTTGGACGTTAGTCTCAGACAATGGTAGTGGCTAATAGGTCACCTATAGCAATAGTGAACCTAGTTGGACAGCCAAAAGCTACTTTTTCCCCCACTTATGAGTTTCCCAAGCTCCCATGCTTTCCGAGAAGGAGGTCCTTAACTTGTTTGGGACTCATAATTACAATAGTTGGTGGAGCCCAACACCGATGAGAGAGAAGTGCAATGGGTTTTTGCACTAGTATCACCATTGTTCTAGTAATGTTAGAAGTATCCAAGCGTCAAGTGTTAGGTGTAATACTGCAAGGACAAGAGAACTCTTCACTAGAGAAAATAGAGATTTCACACCCAATCCTTTGATGCCCCAAAGGAGCACTTTCTCTTTATTATATAGCAAAGAGGATCCCCTCAAAGGAAACTCCACCCTTGGATCAGATACATGAATTGGTGATCTGTCAGCAAGCCCTATCCTTGGATAAGTTGTTCGGATGGGTGACATCTCAGTCCTTGTCCTATCTAGCTGGTCAAATGGATTTGACCAAAGGGAATCTCTAGGGAATCTTCTTGTAGGAAGCTCAAAATTGCATGAGTAAGGTACTATTGGAAAGCTCTTGATGAGACAAAAATATGGGGGGAAGAAGGCAAGCCTTTACATCCTGTTGGACAGAAATCTTTTCATTTCAAGGCCTAATTCATCCGTTGTCACCACCTCAACGGATTTCAAGCTATTTTTGGAGGCCTAAACGGATGAAACGGATTTTTGGAGGCTTAAACGGATGAATTAGGCCTTGAAATGAATTAGGCTATTCAAGCTATTTTTGGCTTCTGCTCTATTAGTAGAAGTGCTCTTTTGGTGATACCTCTATCTAATCTATGTTCCCCATCATATGTAACATCCTTCCAAATGTCACCACCCCAAGTTTCACCTCTAGATCATATGTCTAGCTATTGATTCTAAAGTCTTCAAGCATGTTTTGGTTTTTGGCCTATTAGTAGAAGTACTCTTTTGGTGATAAATCTATTTGATCTACTTAGTCCATCATGTATAACATCCTCCCAGATGTTACCAAAACAAATTCCATCACTAGATCATGTGTCTAGCTATTGGTATCACATTAGGTCAGGCTATGGACTTGAACTATTTAACTTGGATTGTAAGCCTTGGCTTGGCAAAGCAGTGTAGGATGCCCTTGATAGGCATCACCACTAAGACACTTGTGAGCTTTGTGCCTATCAAGACAATTCAAGCACATGCTAAGAGCAATGGGCCGAGTGGATAGGGTATTCTTGGGACACAACCAATGGCTACTAAGGAGAATGATCTACTTGGATTACACCCTTGGTCTACTTGGGATGCAACTAGAGGACATATAGAGCTTGTAGTTAGAGTAGAGTGAGTTTTTCTCATAGAGATTAGGACCTTTAGTAGTTGGAGGTATGACACTATTGCTCCCAAGGGCCCAATGTACCAGCCAATCAATACGTCCTACATCAATTATAGAGGATACTTGAGAGCTAGATTTGAGACCCAATCTTACACAAGGAGAAAGACGGAGAGTTTGGAAAGTCTTGAGGAGCTACACAAGTTGATTTGCCTTCAATATGAAGGATTTGGGTGATTTGAAAGGACTTGGTATTTGGATTGAGCTAACTAGTGATACATCAATTTTTTGATGTCCCTATTGATATAGTGACATGGAGAGAGCATTGATTTAGAGCCAAAGTAGAGATCTTTTTGAGTTTGGTTTGGTGGAGATTTCACATGGAGAGTATGTGTTAGCTACAATGATGCCAACCAAGAAGGATATGTATGGCAACTACACAAATAGGCAAATGTGTGGAGATTCCTGACCTATCAACCAATAAACTAGGGCTACTCAATATGCCATGCCTACACTAGAGGAGATCTTTGATGTGATTGAGCATGCAAAGGTCTTGAGTACTTTGGATCTTTAAGGAGGAAATCATTAGTTGTTGATCAAGGAGGAGGATAAGTCCAAGATAACATTTTGGGATATTGATCCTCATGGCAGAGATGTGTTATATCAGTGGAAGTTCTTACCATTTGGGTTCAAGAACACTCCTACCAAGTTCCAAAGGGTCATGGACAAGATCCTAACTAGATTGGATTTTGTTTGGTGTTATATTGATGACATTTTGGTCTACAACACATTTTGGTTATATTGATGATATTTTGGTATATATCCAAGTATTGTCTAAAGTAATAGAAATTAATGGAGAATTTCTAGGTCCCAATACTCTCTACTAATGTTCTTCTATCTAAGCAAAGAGGTTCTTTCTCAAATATCTCTATCCTTGGATAACAATTGTTGTTGATCTCATGCAACATTGCATGGTCACTTAACTCCCAATTCTAGGAATGTTGGGACCTAAGAATTCTCCCTTAATTGCCATTACTTTAGACAATACTTGGACTCACCCTAACCTGACTCTAGAAGCCAAGTTCAAGGTAACATTCAAGGATGACAAGACCAAAAATGGTTGGTCTATTCCTAGAATATAAAAATCATGCTAGAATGACCTTGTTAGAATCATTAATGAAGTTGTTCAAGTCTAAACAAATAGCTTACTTGACTAATAGTCATGCAATCTTTATTGAGTACCTGTACCAAGGAAGACCTATCAATTGAGCAACAATTTTCTTGGCAAGGGCAAGAGAGTTTGTGGGAAATATGAACAAAGAAGGCAGAGTGACTTTGGTATCTATGTTAGTTTCCCATTTCTATTTGGGGATGGATTTGCTCCCTAGCCAAGAAGGAGAAGTACCCAATCAATTCTTGCCCATGGGAAATTTTGAGGAGCCTCATAAAAGAGTGATGATTGTGTGGAAGTATGCAAAGGTAGATATAGGATTTGCCTATGTAAGGATGTATGTTGTGGTAAGGAAGCTAACAACATGATGGGGTTCAAAAAGTAGAGACAATAGGAGATCATGGTAGAACCTTATGATTAGGAAGAGACTTGTAGTGACTTTGAGGCCAAAAGTATTGGCTAAAAAGAGGACAAGGAGGAGCCTTGTGGAGGAAGAAGTAGAGGATGAAGGTAGAATTGGACCACAATTAGAATCCATACCCACTGCCAATGAGCAATCATTCACTATGATTGTGTAACAATATGGAGTTTAGCAACAAAGTTAGTAGGGCTAAAAAAGTAGCAAGTAAGACAAATTAGCCTAGAATATTCTGGAAGTATCTAGGAAGATTCTTGGGAAGCTTCTCGGCTAGCTTAGCTTGCACCTCAAGTAAGTAGCTTTTAGAAGGAAGCTCCTAGAAGCTTCCAACTAGCTTAGCTTGCACGCTAAGTAGACAATTTCTAGAAGGAAGCTTCTTGAGAAGCTTCTTGGTAAACTTGGCTTGCACTCTAAGAAAGCAACTCAAGGAAGCCTCTTGAGAATCTTCTCAAGGGCCTTATATGCTACCTATAAATACCAAAGCCAAAGCTCATGCTAAGCATTTGAAGTTTTCCCTCATTCAAGTGTCCCGATGTGAGCTTCCATTCTCCTATTTCTCTCCTTGGTCTTGGTCTTTTGCATTGGTATCATAGCAAGAATGGGATGGATGGAATTTATGGACCACCAAATCCACTTCTGCCAAACCATTGGGATTTTCATATCTAGATGTTACCCAAGCATTGTTTCACCCAATTCATTACTTCACATTTTGGGCAAGATTTTCTACATATGATCACCGTGTCTACGTGAATACTTTTGGTTGTAACTTATGGAGACCGGCGGATGTGTTGCATCTATGTGTTAATCAATCAGATAAATTGAGAGTAGTGGGATAGAGTAGTAGCTATGGCAGTAATACCAAACATTATCCTTGCAATGCAGCAAAAAATTGAGCACCTTACTCGATTGTTGGATGATTAAGAACAACAAAGACAAGAACATATAGAGAGCACCAATTTGAGATGGAGAAGATTACATCCAATTTCCAAAACCCAAGGTGTTTGAAGGCAAGAATCTTCCAGGAATAGTGGAGAATTTTGTGTTTGACTGCAAATGTTATTTTGAAGCCATCAACCTTCAAGATGAATGGAAACAAATTCTCTTGGCTTCTATCCAATTAGATGGTATGGCAAAACTTTGGTGATGATTCCAAGTGGAGCAAGCTGAATGACAGATTGGTATACCAATTTTGACATGGGAAAAATTCAAGGATGCAATACTTAGTTGATTTGATACTATAAATGCCACCCAAGTTGCACAAGATAAACTGATAGAGTTGAAGCAAACTAGCTCTATAAGGAGCTACATCACACAATTTCAGAACATCATCATGCAAATTCTAGATATACAAGAAGGTGCAAGTTCTAGATCGATTTGTGTGGGGATTGAAGCCACAAACCAAATTGGAGGTGACCATGCAGGAACCACAAAACATAGAAGAAGCCATGCAATTGGCTGAGCACTTTGATTCCTTGGTTGCGACAATTTGGTCTTGACCTTGACCTATGCAAAGCCTACCAGTACACTATGCACAAGTGGAGGAACCAATACCAATGGAGATTAATGTTATCCAATGGAGACCACTTGGTATAGCGAATAGAGAAAGATTGTGACAAAATGGAAGTTGTTTTTATTGTCGCCAAGTTGGACATCGCATTGTTGAATGCCCACTCAAGAATGGGTGACCTTGACAAGTTGCCTAGATGGAGTTTGTGGAACAAAATTATCAAAGAAAGAAGGAATCCCAGTAGGAGATTTCAAGCCGCCTACTAGGAGCTTGATTAGTTCCAATGGGATTGAAAGCTCAACCTATGCAAGTTTGCTTCACTTGCAAGGTATGATATCTAATCGGGGATGTATGATTTTGGTTGATTTTGGAAGTTTAGAGAATTGCATATCTATGCAAGTAGCAAAGGAATTGAGTATTCTTATCAAGCCAATGACTAGAAGTAGATTAATGATGGCGGATGGTAGAAAGGATTTTGCATTCCGTACCTCATATCATGTTACTTTTAAGATTGAGGAGTATTTGGAGTGTATGAGGTTTGTAGTGGCACCTCTACACTATGATGTCATTCTAGGACTACCTTGGCTTGGATGTCATAAGGTTCAATTTGATTGGACCCAATGACAAATTCAAGTACAACACTAAGGTAGGAATTTCCGATTGGGTTGTCTGGCATCTTTGAGTAAGGCACCTAAGAATAGTCAGTCCCAGGATAGGAAGTTGGTTGAGAAGGTAGCCATGGAGCATGCCTTGAAGGGAGAGGAGCCCCAAGATGGGAATTTTGCCAAGAAGGCAACCATGGAGCAAGCTTTGAAGAGAGGTGAGTCCCTAAATAGGAAGTTTGTTAATAAAGCAACCATAGAGCAAGCTTTGGAGGGAGATAGGCCTGTTTTTGTGGTGTGGATCAAACAGATTGCACAATCTGAGGAGAGTGGAGAGCCTCATCAAGCAAGGGTTGATCAGATAGTTCAGGATTTTACGGACATGTTTTTGGATGATCTGCCGAAGGGATTACCCTCTGATTGTGATATGCCCTTCAAGATTGAGTTATTGCCAAGGAGTACTCCATTGAGTAGACCAATCTATAGGCTCTCACCAAAGGAGTTGGAGGAGTTGCAAACAACACTTACAGATTTTTTGGAGAAAGACTTCATACAACATAGTACCTCTCCTTAGGGAGCACCGGTACTATTTGTTCCAAAGAAGGATGGAGGACTTTGTTTCTGTATTGATTATCGTGGGCTCAATAAGCAAACAATGAAGAATGCATATTTCTTGCCTCGGATTGATGACTTGCTTGATCAATTGAGTGGAGCACAATACATTTCCAAGTTGGATCTTCATAGCGGCTATTGTCAAATCCTCATTGATAGGGAAGATGTGCAAAAGACTACCTTTCGCACAAGGTATGGGCATTTGAGTAGAGAGTTCTACCTTTTGGGCTCACTAATGCTCCAACAGTCTTCATGGATCAGATGCATCGGGTGTTGGATAACCTATTAGATTGGTACATGGTGGTGTTCTTGGATGATATCTTAATCTATAGCAAGACAAAGGCCAAACATGTGAATCATGTGCAAGAAGTCCTAAGACGACTACGACAATGGAAATTTTACTGCAAGAAGTTGAAGTGTGCTTTTTGGCAAAAAGAAGTTACCTTCTTGGGTCACAAGATCTCATCAGAGGGAATCCAAATGAAAGAGGAGAAAATCAAGGTCATTATTGATTGGCCTACTCCAAAGGATGCTATAGAATTATGGGCATTTAATGGGTTGGCCAATTTTTACCAACGGTTTATCCATTATTATGCTAATGTGGCTGCACCATTGACCTTGTGGAGAAAGACTTTATCTTCCAATGAACCACCAAGCACAAAGAAGCATTCCAGAAGTTGAAACACATGGTGTCTTCAAGACCCATTCTTCAACCATATGATCCTCAACTACCTTGTGTGGTTGATTTTGATGCTTCTAACTTTGCAATTGGAGCCGTGTTGCAATAGGAATTTCGAGATGGACTACATCCTATTGCCTTTGTGTCTTGCCAACTTAATATGGCTGAAAGAAACTACTTTTCTCAAGATCAAGAACAACTTGCAATGGTATATGCCACTAAGGTACGGAGACATTACCTCTTGGGGAAACAAGTGATCATGCAAATTGATCACAAACTATTGTTGGAGACCTTACACTTGGAACACATGAAGAGTCAACACCATCGATGGGAGGACACAACTCCAATTGTTTGACATCAAACTTGAGTACAAACCAGGTCAATTCCATGTCATCCCTGATGCTTTATCACGATGACCTAATTTGAAGTCCTTTCCTCTCATCACAGTAGCAATTATGACAGTGTCAATTGACTCCAAGGTCCAAAATGAGTTTTAGTTAGCTCTACAACAAGATCTCTTCTTCCAAATGGTACATAGTCGCCTTACAACATGCAACAAGGAGTACAACACCTTCTCCATCAAGGAGGGTCTTCTATTCCATGAGGCCGGATCTATGTTCCAACCAAAGGTTATCTTCGACTTGTATGCCTTCAAGAATCCCATGATTTACTCATAGCTGGTCACATGGGTGTGGATAAAATATTGGGTACCCTCCAATGCCGATGGTGGTGGCCCAACATGAAATGAGATGTTTGAGAATTTGTCCAATTGTGTAAGAGTTGCCAACACAACAAGGCCAGTAACCAAAAGCCGAGTGGACTCCTTCAACCACTCACCATTCCACCCGCTCGATGGGAGCATGTGAGCTTGGATCTCAACACATCCTTACCCAAGACAAAGCAAGGACACACAACAATCATGGTGTTTGTAGATAAGCTTAGTAAGCAAATCCACTTGGCACCAACCTGTGATACCGTGGATGCTCCAACCTTAGTGCAAATTGACAATGTCTTCAAGTATCATGGGATGCCATGTGTACTCATCTCCGATCATGATCCTCAATTTATTGGGAAGTTTTGGCAAGCACTCTTCTAGATACTTGGCACCAAGCTTGCTTTGTCCATGGTCTATCATCCTCAAACTAATGGACAAACCAAACATGAAAATCATACATTAGAAGATATGTTGCATGCTTTTATCAATATCCATGATACCAATTGGGATGAATGTCTTGTAGTTGTAGAATTTGCCTATAACAATTCCAAACAAGCAAACACCAGATTTTCTCCTTTCTTTCTCAATTTTGGCCAAGATCTGCTTGTTCCAAATTCTCTTCTTACTTCCTCTCCATCTCAGGTTCCTCATACTTCAACATTCTTGACCACTATATCCCAATCTCTCAAACAAGCCAAATCTCACCTCCTTGTTGCTCAGAATCATCAAAAACTATATGTGGACCACTATTGTTATGATCTCACCTTTGAAGTTGGTGATAAAGTCATGTTATCCTCTAATAACCTCCCTCTCCCCCTTGATACCCAAGTTTATAAACTTGCTCCTAATTGGATAGGACCCTTTGATGTCACCTAAATTATCTCTCTTGTTGTTGATCGACTTGCCTTGCCTTGTCATATGCGTATCCATCCTGTCTTTCATGTTTCCAAGTCATCAAAGTAGCACTTTGATGACAATTTGAGTATGTGAATCTAAACTACAAACAACCAAGGAAGGAGAGCCCATTGGCACTTATGTTGCAAGCACACAAAGGAAATAGCAACCATAGGTAGAGAAGTGATTACGGTAGACAAAAATTCTTTTTTAGGTTTAGAGTAGCTATTCAAGTGGGTTGTTTGTGCTTTTTATAGGGTAATATTAGAATTCAACCAAGAATTTATCATAGAGTATTTTTGTAGGGTAGATTTACTTATCTCTCATAACATTGTGTTCACCTATAGGCTAAGGATAAGAGTGTCATTGTGATTGTGGAAACCAAATGTTGCCATGTATTGAGGTTGTATTATTGATGTTGGCCTCAAGATCTAAGTATTTGAGGGTAATAAACAAGGTATTTCTTTACCTGAATTGTGTGAATGATAAGGTGTACATGTGATTTCTATTGTCATGTGTGTTATGTTATGGATAGGTACCACTCATTGCCCTATTTGCGTAAGTAGAAAGGTGTTTAAGAGAATTACTTAGTAAGACTCTACAAGGAAAAGGCAGGAAGGCCCATAACAAGGAGGCCAAAGAGCTCACAAGGGTGACAAACTTGAGAGCTATCTCTAAGTGTAAATGTCTCCATGAGATTCCTATTCTTGAGTAGAATTACAAACCGTTACATGAATCCTATCTACACCTCCTCCCCAAGCCAAGTAAATGGCCAAGTGTGCAAGGACTGTACTGACCTCCCCTTCTCTCATAGCATCTTTTATTCCGCACTCTAGGACTAGACTTTCTTGCCAAGATTTTTAGTACCACTACCGACTTTTTATGTCTCCTCCTCTCATCTCTATAACTTTCTCGGGTTGTGGTTATTCTATAGAATGCCGCATGGACATTGCTATTTTAGGCTTAGTGGAAGCATTACCTCCCAATTCTGCAAACTATGTTGTTTTAAACCCTAGGGAAGCCAAGTCACCTCTCTCATGTCATCAAGTACTCTTGTTAGAATACAAGAAAAACCCTTGATAGCAAGTACTTCTGCCCATCAATGCCAACATAGATTGCTATCCAAGCCTTTGTTGTGGTCACAACACCTCTCCCAACTCCTAAAATTACCATTGCAATGCCATCAAACTTAGGAGGAGGAAATTATGGTATGCTCCTCGTAATAGTAGTATTCACCAAGCAAGAAGACTTTGAGTCATTCCCATGAATGCTTCAGAATGTTTGCATGGCACAAAACATCTTGGATGATGCTACCATGGTATGACAGATTGGCCAATGTTTTATTGGGGTCATAAAACACTAGTTTAGTGGCCTTGACCTCATCATAGGTTGATATGGGCCAAAGGATAACAAGAATAGATCTCACAAAGGCAACAAGAACAACTCAAGGACAAGATAAATAGGCTTTGCAAAGGGCACAATGAACAATACAAATGTTTATTCAACAATCTCAATACATCTCTTCAATGATCACACCAGCCCCAAATCCCACTATGGCTCTCAACTAGTTCAAGGATACATTGCCTAAGGAGATCCAAAAGTTCCTCATCTACAACAAAGCTGTTATGATAGCTGATAATTACCAATATTCTAGACATAAACATCAAGATAGAAGACATCTTGATCAAGCTAGAATGATTGGAGAACCTTCACCTTGCACGACAACCTCAAGAGTGGAATCCAATAAACACTGTTGTTAGAGGAGAGATCTTTTGTACATGTTTCCTTGGAAGGGAATGCAATAATACTCAGTGTGCTACCCAAGACATTTCAAATTTCTATGTCCACTATGGAAGGTATGGGCATACAATGACCAATTATAGGACACTTAGACAATGCCAAGAACCAAGAGAAGAAAAAGCACATGCTATAGACACTATTCCACAACATAACAATTTCAACCACAACTTGCGGGATTTACTCTTCCATGGAGGAAGAGGAAAAGGATAAGGTAGAGGACTTCTTAAACCTAAGATATATTTTGAATCAATGAAAATCATTGTCAATGAAAATCACTAGTCCAACCAATGCCCAAACAACCAAACATGCTTGCTTCACATTTTGCTCTAGAGCCCATACCATGGCATGGTCGGACTTCAAGAACTTCATAACTCAAACATGAGGTATTCCCACATAGAACAAACCACAAAATCATGTTGGTCCTAACAAGAATGTGCATTTTATTGTCATAGAGGAAGGATCATATACAAGAGAGGATCTTCTAAATGACATGGATGTTGTTACAAGGTGCAAGATCTTGTTGTGAATGTGCAACACAATCCCACACTTATGAAACACTTTTTATGAGTAGAACCTCTAATATAGAAAGCTATTCTTTTGGGAGCTCAGATGAAGATATGACACATGATGTAGTTCCGTAGCCCACTCTAGAGATGTACAAAGCTGCCATACCTATGTTTGATACTTGGGCAAAATAACCACCAACTTCTATCATACACAACTATGACATTCTTGCCAATCTAACAAATACCAAGGCTAACATCACCTTGAACCAACTATGCAAAGTCTCCTCACAAAATGTAAGAAGCTACACAAATTCCTCATGACATTGCAACTTGCAATTTGCTTCAAGGACTCCTTGTAGAGAACATTGTCCCATAACAATGAAAACATATTCCCATAGATAGTCCATTACCTCCAACTATAGCCATCCTACATACCACCTTGGGTGAGGAAATTCCATCAAATCACCACATGATGTACACCAATGTCTAGGACATGAATATTCATATAACCATCCAAGGAAGTGTTATTCCCAACTGTTGCATTGATTTAGGATCCTCAATAAACATCATGGCTAAGGGTATGAAGTAAACACTACGGACTAACATGATTGGCTAAGACTCCCACCCTTCTACTTATGGCCAATGGATGACAATATTGCCACCTTGGAGTGTTAACCAAGGTTCTCATCCTCATATAAAAGTAGACCTTCTTGATTGATTACTTAATAATGGATATGTTTGCTCCCATACAATTTTCACTCTTATTGGGATTCCCTTGGCTAATAGATCTAAATGTTGTCACCTCTTGGTAGACCAGCAAGCTAGCCCTTGGAAAAAGATCAAAACACATCATATTACCTATATACCCTACTAGGCCAATGTCAAGTTTAGATCTGGAAGGAGAACCATGTTTTGATGTGGATGCATGGAGTCCTACTCACCTTGATAACAATGAGGAAATTGTAAACACTATCACTAATTGTCTTCATAATGGAAAAGAAATGAGTGGTCAAGTCTGAAAACCACACTATAATAGCCCTACTCTTTTGGCAAGTCCATGAAATGCTCTTGGTGCGCATGCTTCCTTGACTCCAAGTGAAGTCTTTTTGGAGTCAGAGTACACTTCCCTTAGCACTAACAATGGACCTTTTTTCCATACAATATTACCCCTCCCTTACACCTAAGAAATCTTGATTACCTCCTACTTCTATATCAAAGATGACATTAATTGTCAAGACAGAGAAATAGATGAGGAATGCCTCCATCTTGATAGGACTCTTCACAATGGTATGACATTGGTATTTGCTAAAATAGTAAAACAAAGCCTACAATGGTCAACATAGTTCTTTTAGCTAATTTTATGAAGACAAGTTCCCAATCCCACACCATTCTTGTTGACACCATGAATAAACACACAAAGTGGATTGAAAAAGAACATGAAGTCTATCAGACCATACCTAAAGAGGAGTTACATTCAATATTCCTAGACAAACCACGCAAACTTGTGTTTAAGACCATCCCACTCCACTTACAAGTGGTAGAAAAATTTCAAGTTCTTGGATATCTCTTAGGCAAAAGAAAAGCTTAAGTATGTCAAGATTAACCCCAATGTGGACATTAAGGAACAACCTACTTACCAAGCCCTCTACCAAGAATTCCATGACATGTTTGCCTATGATTATATGGAACTCATGGGCATGGATCCTAAAAGTATCAAATTGTATATTGCTATGTTCAGACGCTATCCCAATTTGGTCCAAACCATATAGATTGAACCCCACCTACTCTCAAAAGGTATGAGAAGAGTTGGATAAGCTACTTAAGTGCGGGTTCATTTATCCTTATGAGAAATCTGAGTGGGCTTCTTCAATATAAGTAGTACCAAAGAAATACAAGAAAAGTTTGAATTTGTGTTGACTTTCACAAACTGAATTCCCACACCATCTTAGACACTTTCTCAATTCCATTCAATGATACATTGTTTAACAAGGTGGCACATTAACAATGTTTCTCATTCATGGATTGCTAATTGGCTACAATCAAATTGCCATTGCTCTAGAGGATAAGTATAAAACCACTTTTATCATAGAGTGCTGTACTTATGCCTACCAAGTCATACTCTTTGAATTATAGAATGCTCTTCAAATCCTAATCAAAAGATATATTCTATCTTTATATTTTGCAATTGATCCAAGCAATGTCTTGGTAAAATTCTCAAATTTCTTCAAGGTTTGTTTGTGAAGCTTGTTTGAGAGTTGCTTCAACTGCTCATATATGTACACCTTTTCCTCCAATGCATGTACTTGAGATCTCAATTCTTGCAACTTCACCCTTTGCATTTGGGCCTCCATTGCTTCCTCTGCTATCTTGACCAATTGATCTTGCATCATCTCCATCTTTGCCAAGATCTTGGTTTTCTCTTCATCCAATTGTTGTTTAATTCCTTATAGCTTGGCCAATACTTCCTCCTAAATTTTCTCATTATCTTTTTCTCTTTCCTCCTCCTCCTTCAATTTCATGGTGAGATTTGTGACCTATACTTTGGTGATTGTTTATTCTTCCAGATGTTGCACCTTGGCAGCAACCATAGCTATCTTTGTCATCTCAATCTCTCTTTGTAGCACCTCAACTCTTCCTCTAGAGCCTTCATTGCTTGTTGAAGTCATGTTGATGATTGGCTTCTTCCTAAAAAAGGATCTTCTCTTTATCCTTCCATCTTTGGAGTTCCTCTTTATACTTTTTCTTGGGGGCATTTCCTTCTTCTCTCAACTTGGTTGCCTCTTGCACCAAGTCACTACTAGGTTTCCCCAAACCCACAAATAGGTCATGAATTTTGGCCACCTCCTCTTGCACCTTTTCTCATTCTTCATGTACTCATTGTGTGGCTTGATAGAGATGTTAGATCAGCATGTACTTTGGGATCTCTTTGTGGGATTCCTTGTAAGTTAGGAGAATTTGCTCCATCATCTCTAGTGTTGATCCCACAACATGGATAACCAATCTAGAGATGAGTACACGCTTGATTTGTGTTGTTTCCTCCTTGCTTTGTTCAACTTTTTCTTCTATCCTAGTTAACACCAAAGGTTCACTCTATCTTGCTTAATCTTGATGAAGAAGATGGGTCCTTCATTCTCTTGTGCAATTCTTGTTTTGGGTCTTTGACCTTGGACATTTCTTTGTCTTGAATTTAATCTTTGGCCCAACATGACCCTTTGGCTATGAGTACCTCTTTGGTCTTGAGCACTCTTTTTGCTTCTAGTACTCCTTTTTCCTCAAGTACCACTTCTCCTTTGTATCAAAACATTACAAGTCCTGCTTCTCCTTGGCTTTCTCCTACTCCTTCTTTGATACTTGAAGGTCATGCTTCTTCTTTGGACTTCCTTGGAGTTGATGTCCTACCTTTGACTTAGAAATCCTCCTTGATTTCTTGGGGCATCTTGGCTAGGGTAGATTGAACTTCTACACCCTTGCGAGCATCCTTCTCCTTGTTTGACTAGATGATAATGCACATAAAAGATCCTTCATTGGTTGTGAATGTATTTTCATGTTGATATCTAGATTTGACCTCAACCACATGTGTCTACTTTGTCTTCTTGTTGGCCTTTGTCTTTTGGCCTAGAGAAGATCATCTTCTTCTTCTTGATGATTGGAATGTCTTTGGCTTTCTCTATTTGCCTCTTCTTTTTGTAGCCCAAAGTGTTGTGGGCTTCCTCAACTTGGACAAAATTTCCAAACTTGGTGATTTTGCATTGGTCAGAGTGTACTTCTCTTTCTATTTTGTTGCTTGTTGTTGATTGCCAAAGTGTCATTTGGAGAACTGGTGATCTTCCCTTTGGAGTCAAGAAGTCCATTCCTATATAGAAGTGAATGACACAAGGTGATATTAGTGTCACCCTTCCTTCCTTGTTCATGTCTCCTCCTAGCTCTTGTACAACCTTCCATAATATCTTTGCCTAATTTGCAAGCTTTTCTTTGTTGAAGTATTTGAAGAAGATTTTTTGGTTGTTGTTTAAGTAGGTAGTCTATTTGGACTTGAAACAGCTTCACTACTGGTTTGGCAATGGTAATCTAGGTAGGGCCCTTGTATATAGGTACAGACCAACCATTTGTGGCCTTGTCATCCTTAAATGCAACCTTGAATCTCACCTTCATGCTCATGTTTGGGGGTATACACTATGTGTCAAGAATAATGGTGTTTGGAGGCAAGTTTTTGGATCCTTTCCACCAATGCTCATCAATCCAAGTGAAGAGATTTCATTGTAAATTCTCCAGCCTTGGATCTATATTATCTCTAATTTCCCTAAGCATTGCATGATTGCTCAACGCCCAATTGCACATCAAGAATTCAACCTTCTTGCTGCAATGAAAATCTTCTCTATATTGGAATGCCTTCTTGGTCAACCTATGTAATTTGAGAATAATCTCGTGCACTTTTCTATGATGTTTAGGTGCTCAATATGCAAAGGTCATGTCTCCTTTTGTCTATCAAAATAGTAGATCTACTTACAAACTTACTTGCCCTCCCTATGATCTAAGTTTCACAATTTCTTGCTAAAGGTGGAGATGGTTCTAACCAGTCTAAGGAGCATACTTGTCTAGCTTTGCAAAAGTGAAAAGTAATGAGCCTGGTCCAGTCATTTAAGGTGTTGGTTCAATAGTTACAAATCTTGGTAAGTGCATGGGAGGTGAGTGAATGGCATGACCCACATATTTAAGCATTTTGGTTGAACAATTATAATTCTAGTTCTTGATCTAACTGCACCCCATTCAAGTTGGCAGGATCCATTTGCATTGTCTCACTTTCAAGTTGAGGGTGTCATGCATCAAATGGTTCCCCATGCAAATGTTGATGATGCCAAATGTTCACCAAGCATAAAGTTTTTCAGGCCAAAGGCCTCCTTGCCAAAAGTCTCCATTTAAATTCTTTGGTACTATGAGCCGGCCTGTCTCTCACTCCGGATGAACCTTTGGTGGCTATTATAGTAGCGCACCATGGATTAAGAAGGCAAAGAACCCCAACTCCATCTTACTCTTCCAAGGCTAACACTCCAATACTCAAGGCAAAGAACCCCAACTCCATCATACTCCTCCAAGGCTAACACTCCAATACTCAAGGCATTGCTCACTAGAGAACTCAATGAGAGAGAGATAGTTGCAAATGAAAGGACATTGAGTACTTCCTCACCCCTTGTTTATATACTTATGAAATACTTACATACCAAAGTTACTAATTATTGGAGTAATTATTGGAACTCAAGTTACTAGGCTAAAAGTCAAGTCAAGTCAAGTCAAAAAGTATAAAGGAATATCCATCCACATGGGCTTATTCCACTAAGCATGTGATCTTATCTTGACCCAACCACTAAGTCAAGGATTCCTTCACATGGGCTATCCTTGGACTATAGAAGAATCCAAAACAAAAAGCCTTGCGGGCCCAAGAGCTCTCAACTCTTTCCTCAAAGCCAAACACCTAGGACTAATACCAAGTAAACACACTAAAAATCCAAAATAGTGGTGCTCATCTTTTCTACTTCCTCTAAAGTATGGTCCCCTCTATCTTAGTTATGACTAACTTTAGCTAATCATGACTAATGTAAAACCATACTTTATCTCTATATAAATAATATCTCTCAAGTACTTGTAATACTAAACTAAATATCACAATACCATACACATGCACAAATGGGTGTTATAGTACAAGCTCTCCTCCTTGCTCCTCTGCAATGGAGTTCTTCATATTGCACTTTTTATTATTCACTTTTCATTGGTTTGGTTTAATTCTATTCCGTGTTGAAGGAAAAATGCACAAGACGTTCTTCCAACCTTGTTAAACTATTATATCCTCTTGTTTCTAAGTAAATTAAGTGAACTCAAAGAAAAAGGTGTACTTTGAGAACAAATCAGGCACCACACCTCTAAGTATTAAGAGTAGCATGGAAATAGCTAAATATTAAAGAAAAAATCTCTTGTTGGCTCGGGATATAAAAAGTTGGTGGCTTAGATAGTGAACTAATTCTCATTTCTCATTGAATAAAGATGCACCACAGCTAGATACTACCCCTGATTATAGTTGTTTTGTGAGTTACAAAATCACATACTGAATGATTAATAGCTTGTTGAGCTTATTGGAGAGCTTCAAGTTAAGAGGTTCTAGGGAGTGAAGTAAAGAACAATTTTGTATCAATATTTATTTACTTAAGTTGAACTCTTAAAATATCACAAGAAGTGTACAAATATGAAGGAAACATTTCACTAAAGATCAAATCAAGAAAATGTGGAAACTCATTATCCAAAGTAGTTAACAAAATGAGGATCAAGAGGGACCAGTGTCCTTCCGATAAGGGCGACAATACTTGTGCTTCTATTGATATATACTAATGAATTAATTATGCGATGAGCTAGTCTAGAATACAAACAAAACTATGGTTTAATAAAGGGTGCTATCATTAAGTAACATATATAGTTTTATAGATTGATATCATACTGAATGTCTAAATTTAATTAGAATAAAGCTGTTTTCTATTTAGCAAAATCTAATAGAAGTACATTTTTCACAAGTAAAAGGATGTCTAATAATATTAAATATCAAAAGACAGTATATATTAGTAAGATTTTGTTATGGTGGAAGTCTTGCTCAAAGTTTATCATGTACACCTCGCTTTATCATTACTTATTCTTGCATATCTCATATCGTTATGGAAGGGAGATTTAGCATCATTACTTAGTGAAGAGATCTTCCCGGCAAAGACTTTGTAAATTACCTGGTTCACATAAGAACTCCATGGAACGTTTTGTCAATGAGAACAATAATGTAAGTGAATTTTGAAGGGAATTGATTCATTTGGTGACATTTCTGCACTTCTTCCAAGTTCAAGATCAAGAGTCATAAATTGCACCTCATCTTAAATTATTAACGAACGTTCAATTATGTTTTCCTATATTTCCACGTCCCTCTCAAATTTGGGGATGGATTCCGAGAAGTCCAGTGCATAAGTAGGAGTCTAGCGGAACCAGACTTCCGCTTAAGCATTTAGCGGAAGCAGGTGTTGGATCTCAAAACATATGCTTAGGCTGGGAGGAATAAAGGTAAAACTCGAGTGCGAGTAGCAGTTGCATACGGGGTAGAAATATCAAAAACCATAATTGAAATCTTGCTAATAAGACTCCCGAATCTACACGAACAAGTGTAAAAATATAAAAAATGGATGCATGAATCTCAATTCCCAATTTTCAACTAGATGACTGAATGCAAGGAATTAGATGCGGTAGGGCAGATTTCTCATACAGACTCTTAGGTGATTCACATGGCTTTTTTGGCTCCGGCGACCCACTAAAAGACAAAGTCCGGCAATTAGAATTTGGACGGAGTTCATGTGCACATCAGGTCTGCCTGACGTTCAAAGCCTCAGCCGGAGCTTATCCGTCAGGCAGCTCTAGCTCCGTTTGAACCTTTGCGAACCGGGAATTTCCTAGATTAATGGGTCGGGTGATACAACGTGCAATAATATTATCGAAATTCCCTTTCTGTGACAGGTTTACTTTGCCCGAAAATGAACCTATCGAACTTCCCGTCTTCGCTACATCGAGTCTTTAATTTTTCCAAGTAAATACATTTTCGATTTTAATTTTTGACCTTCGAGACTGGATGCAGATGTAATATGTTTTACCTTCTTCATTTTTGGACCGTTATTCAATGTTGGTCATGCGTGACTTAAGAATGAAAGCATTTTATTAATATTCTTTTTTGAGATAGGAAAAGAAATGGTTTATCAATGAAAACCAATTCCAATATTCGGGTGTAATATTTTCTTTTTATTTATACATTTTTTTCCCCTTACTAATGTGATTAATTCCATAAGATTTTTTGTTTGAAACTCCATTAATCATAGAAATTCATCAATATATAGAAAAACGAAAAGCTAAATTTGATGATCACTCCTTTGTTGAAAACGAATGTGAAAATTTTCTTATTGATTTGTAAACCCCCAACTCTTTACTTTACATAACCTAATTCGAGAACTGGTTACCTATTAACGCCAGTCATTAATCCAAAGTGAGTCGTCATCACAAGTATATATATATGAGGTTGACTTACGTCCAAATTAACTGTCTGACCTATGCACTCCCATGGACACATGATTATACTCTTTCCGTCAATGTTTTAGAGGCGGATAGACGTCAGTTTTGACGTACATCATTGAGCCATATGAAATGGCCTTCTATTGGGGGCTTAGCCCCATGTTACCTTTTTTGTCTCCCCCTTGTACTGCTTGATGAGGTCTTCCCGTCCTTCTTTTTCCCTAAGCGGTCGCCTTTTTCATGTTTCAATGCAAGCAAATGCACACGACTTAAACCAATCGCGAAAGACCTCAGCTCATTCCTGCGGATACAGTTCTGAAAATGATATCATCATTTCCAAATCCCTATTGATATGGATAGTCCAACATCAAGTTTTATGTCCACTCCCTCCATAAATTACTATACGAAGTAATTCGGAAGTTCGGAAGTAATTCTAGTTTTACAAGAGCAGTTCTATATCCCCATTTCTGTCTTCTTGTTATCCTGTGCGAGTCGCCCTTTCCCTTCAATTCTCACTTCAGGTTTTAATTTCCTCTGATAGTGGTTTTATTAATTCTCGTTGTTTTCATTTGGTAATACTATGCTGCTCCCCACAGACGTGGCATCGACTTAGGAACGGCCCAGGTGAGATTCCACGACAGAAGGGCCGGCTATAAATCCAACAAGCAACGTTGAAATTTGAAATTGCATTTGAAGTCATTTGTATTTGCTGTGGGTCTACTACAGGAACTCTACAGTACAGTAGATACCTCACAGAGTACTCAACTCTTCCAGCCAAGTAGACAACTTGATCCGTCCTACAGTGCAACTGCGCAAGTACTGTTCAAGTCTGCCCCGTTGGTGGCAGATAGAGCAGACACAGGCCGAATGTCATGTCAATTTAAACGTTACGAATCAACTGCAACTGAGAATTAGTTCGTCTCATCTGCAGAAAACCAATTGTTGCATCGCGAGAGAGGTCAGGAGTGGATATATTTTGTGTTTGGAGAAGGAATAAGTAGAGATTGTTGGACACTCGGCGTTTTTGGCTGGAGAGAGAGAGGGGGACGTGTGTGTGTTGGAGGCTTGGGTGATTATGGAGCTGGAGGAGGTTGTCGAGAAGCTTAAGGATAAGAAGCAATTGGTGCGAGATAATGGCGTGGCAGAATTGGATGCCACCTTGAAGAAGTGTGGTGAGTTCGGAGTGACAATGAAAGTTGGGACGGTTTTGATTTCTATCTATGTTGAGTTATGCTACATCTGGACTAAGATCAGTGAGTCCAATGTTGGTCTGGTAGACGAGCTTGTTATTGGAGTGGATTTGAAGCGGATCGCGTTGATGCAATGCACGAACACCTTTGAAGATCGTTCGCTACATGGCTCTTTATTTTATACCAGCTGTAGGAAATTGCCTCCGCTGTTATGTGTTATTAGTTGGCGATAAATTACCGAGTCTACTGTGTGAGGGAGATTGATAATGTAGAGTTTTGGCCTAAAACAGAAGATGCAGAAAAACAGAAGCTTTTGGCGACTGCAGGAGAGCAGTTGAAGGATCTTATTACCAGCGACCTCTGGGAAAGTCGACATGGAGGATTTTGCGCAGCCAAGGTTCGTGTAAGGTTATTACCATTTCTATTCAGCCTTCGCCATAACTTTCTGATGATCGATTTTATCAATAGGCCCAGATTTTAAACACTATGTGTCTATGTTTGTCCAGATGTTGCTCGCTTTCATCCCTGCAGATGGTACATTTGCCAGGGCACTTGAAGAGTTAACCCTAAAATATCTGGAAGATCCTGAGGTTCGTGTCAGGTCTGTGATAGTGCCCTCTTTTTACGTTTGAAGTTTTTACACATATGCGCTAGTCCTGTGTATATTGACTAGGAAGACCTGAATTTGAATATAGCTACCATAGACTACACATGAGAGGATCAATATTTGCCTTTTTCCTCTGGCCTTACGCGTTTTCCACAAAAGCAGTTGGATGCCGTTGTCATGACGAGGGACGTACAATATCCTTCTTGATCTCCCGTTCCTCGAACGGCTTCTGTCCTCATGGCTCTATATCCTTCTTGATTCTCACTATTCTATTCTATACACTATTCTTCTTGATCCTACTTCTTGAAGTGCCAGACTAAAATCTAGCTCTTCAATGCACTAGGATGTGTGTAGGAGAATGTCTTTACGCTCTTGCACAACACCAAGGCAGTGGTCTCTACACTCGGGTGAAGGGGTATGTCACAGGCTCCTTAAACAGAATCCTGAATTTTACGAAGGTCGAAGAAATAAAAACATTTTTGTCTGCCTGCTTGTATTAGTCCTAGCTTGTCCTATAACTCGATACAGCACATTCGTCGCGAAGCTGAGAATGTTCATATATACGATGCATTTGTACGTAGCGTGCATTGAATTTTTCACCCTACAACCTCATTTGCTACTGGTTTGCACCAAGAAGTTGACTTAAGGGTGTTAACATTTAGTTGCCAATTGAATGTACTTCAATATTTTTCACTTCCTACAACTTTCAGGGTAAACTTTCAGTTCTTTCTACTACTGAGGAAGTGTTAGTGGCCAGTATATCAGATTAACTGTGCGGTCAGTATGATGGTTGTTTGAGTCCTCTAATTACGTACTGAACCCACACACTGCAGTCATGTATGCAAGAGTATAGAGGACAACCTGAAGGGCTTTAAAGCAGTCAGTGATGCGAATGGAAGTAAACTATCTGCCTCTGTCGATAAGCAGGATGCCACCGGCAATGGAGGTCCTGATGCTCAAGTAAATGTTTGTTCTCCGTTTTATTTAGTTGTTTGACAATTATATATAGCTTTTGTGCATCGTGCTCGACCTCTTGACTGGACAGTTTGTCGGGTAGCTAGAAACTATATTCAGAGGGAGATCTGTGTGGTGGCTGGCATAAATCATTTCAGCCCCATTATTCTCCAGTAACTATCAGATGTTTGCAACTGTTCGACTTTCATACTGAGTCTCACCTTACATGGTACTGACAATTATATGTTTAACAGATGAACAACCTAGAGGGAAAATGTCTAGAAACATCATTAAAAGCTCTTCAACGTCTCATGGAGGGCTTTGGAGAAGATATACAATTGCCAATTGACTCTGGCATGTGGGTTCTCGTTCGGAGAACGTTTGCACATAGCAATCGATATGTACGAGAGACGGGATATTTCACCCTTGCTTCACTTTGTCAATCTGCAACTCAAGATTCATTGAAAGGGTAAAGCACATCTTTCCACCAACCAAATGAGGCAAGACAGGAAGAACTGAGAGAAAGTAGGCTGAATGTGAGAAAGAGCTAGAGGATGAGCCGAATCAATCATGGTTGTGTTTTCCTCGATTAGACAACAACAGACTGCGATAGATATCATGTTTTGTGGGAGCTAGAGTTTGATAGCTTCAATTGTTGTTCAGGGACGATGTGAAGATAGCGGAGGGTTTGGCCACCGGACTTGCTGACAATTGGAGTCAAGTGCGCTATGGTATTGCCAGCTTCTGCATCATCAACTTTCTTTCATACCAGCTGTAGCTCATTGCTTCTCTGCTGGACCTAGGTGTCTCATTGCGGTCATCTGGTAATTGCAGGCCACGAACGATAGAGGAGTTGAGCATTAGAGAAACGAAACTGGCTTTGGTTATAAATCTGGACGGGATCATATTATGATGAGAACTTTGTTCCTGTTTTTTGAAGTAGATGGTCTATTCTCAGGCATTCTGACTTCTGATGTATCAGACATCATAACACTCAGCTTTCCTAGTCTCACCCGAGCAAACACTCCTAATTGCACACAGAAAGACTCAACTCTCTCCTAGCCTTCAAAGATTGTACAGCCAGTTCACTCATGCAGCACAAATAGCCTCCAATACTGAGATACAGAACTCCAATACAGAACACTCCTGAGATGGTGTTAGGCAGCTCAGGATTTCACGAAATGCAGAGGGGAAGTGCTAGAAATCAACTCCAATAGAAGAAACTCCTGATTGGGATTATATAGATAGAAAGGTGTACTGAAAGGTGTGCTGAAGTGCTCATGTAACACATGCAACTCATGGAAAGCATGTGAACAGTGGACATGAACAGAACTCGCACATGAACAGTACCTAATTTGTCTCATTCTAACAAAGAAGTCTCTAAACTAGAGATTACCTAATTTAACGCTCCCAACTTAATGAGAGTTTAGGACTATTCCCATTTCTACTACACATTTCATGTGTTTATCTTTAGGTAGTGCTTTTGTAAACACATCTGCTGTCATCTCCTGTGTAGGACAGTAAACTAACTTCACAACATTCTCCTTTTCTTTCTCCTCTACAAATCTTCTTCTAATCTTAATGTTCTTAGTCCTTGGGTGATGTACAGGATTTTTGCTGAGTGCTATACTTCCTGTATTGTCATAGTACAATGTAGTAGGACTTTCCTGCTTAAAACCCAGCTCCTTAAGAAGTCTCCTGTTCCAGATGACTTCTTGAGTAGCATTTGAAGCAGCCATAAATTCTTCCTCAGTAGTAGACAGAGCAACAGATGTTTGCTGTTTACTACGCCAACTGATTGCTCCACCACTAAGCATAACTACATATCCAGTAGTTGATCTGCTGTTATCTGTGTCATTTCCCCAACTAGTGTCTGTATATGCTTCAAGAGTAGGAACAAGTATGTTCCCTTGCTCTCTGTACTCCAAGAATGGATCTGGAGTACCCTTTAAGTACCTAAATACTCTCTTTATACCTTTCCAATGTGCTTGTGCAGGGTTGCTAGTATATCTAGCTAGTGCTCCCACTGCATAGCATATATCTGGTCTTGTACAAACCATGATAAACATTAGAGAACCAAGAGCACTCTGATACAAACTTTGTCACAGAGATTCATCTCCCCATCTATGATTCTGCTGTGCTTCCACCCCGGATCAAGAGGTGTAGAGACAGGATTCGCCTCTGTCATCTGATACTTAGCTAGTATGGATCTCACATACTGTGGTTGACTGATTCGGATCCCTCCTGCTTCTCTGTCTCTGCTCACTTTGATTCCCAAAACGAGTTTGACAGGACCAAGGATAGTCATCTCAAAAACAGAGCACAAGAAATCTATCACTCCTTTGGTAGATTTACTGTTCCCCAACAGTAATAGATCATCTACATATACAGCTATGTATACATCATCTCCAGTATACACACTCATGTCAGAATCTGCTCGTTTGAAATCCTGCTCTCTCAAGTATGAGTCTAGTTTCTCATACCAGGCTCTAGGAGCTTGCTTATGACCATATAAAGCCTTCTTAAGCAAGCATACTTTTCCTTTGCCTTCAGTATATCCATCTGGAACATCCATGTAGATAGTCTCTCTCAAATCTCCATTCAGAAAGGCTGTTTTCACATCCAACTGCTCCACTTCCCAATCTCTCTCTGCTGCAAGAGCTAGAAGCATGCAAATAGATCCATAACTGGCAACTGGTGCAAAAGTTTCTGAATAATCTATTGATGCTTTCTGATTGATGCCCTTTGCAACAAGTCTTGCTTTGTACTTTAGGATCTCATTCTCAGTTCCACGTTTGACCCTGAAACCCATTTGCAGCCAATTGCTTTCCTACCTGGTGGTAAATCAGCTAGTACCCATGTACCATTAGTCTGAGAGACTTCTTCTCTTCTGCTATAGCCAACTCCCACTGACTCGAATCTGGTCTGAGTATAGCTTGCTGTAAAGTGTCTGGATCACAATCTTCATGATAGATGTAAGATTCATCTAACATCTCTTCTGATAGAAAACCAAGTCTATCAATAGGTTTTCTATCTCTCTGTGATCTTCTTGGCTCTGTGCCCAAAAGATTCATGCTGTCTCTTGCCATCTCTGGAGTCTCACTCAGAGGTTCTGCATCTGCAGTCTGCTTCTGGGGGTCATCTTCTGTAGTATCAGAATCAGAAACCACTGTCTGTTTAGACCTTCTTTTGTACACCTTCAGACTCTCCTTTGGTGAACCATCAGCTTCAGGTAGAGATTGCTCTTATGATGATTGATCTGAAAAACTGACTCTGCAACTTGGGAAGATAGATTGATCAGGCTGATCAAACTGATCAGCTTGCTTCTGCAACTCATCACTGTTCTCACTCCAAGTTCTCAATTCATCAAAGAGTACATCTCTACTTCTGATGATCTGTCCAGACTTAGGATTGTACAGAAGATATCCTTTCAGTCCCTCTTCATATCCTACAAAGAGCATTCTCTCAGTCTTCTTTGTGAACTTCCTCCTCTGCTCCTTGGGGATATGAACATAGGCAGGACATCCAAAAACTTTCAAAGCTGAAAGATTAGGTGTCTTACCACTCCAGCAGGAGTTCAGGAGTTCTTCCTTGCAATGCTGTGGTAGTTGCCAATGCTTTGTCCACCAGTGTCCTATTCAACCTTTCTGCAACTCCATTCTGTGCAGGATTGTCTCTGGCAGTACAGTCAAGGAGGATTCCTTTTTCTGACAGAAAAGAGAGGAATTCCTCATTCCTGTACTCTCTGCCTCCATCTGTTCTCAAGCGCTTGACTTTCCTCCCAGTCTGCAACTCAGCCATGGCTACAAACTTTTGGAATTTTTGTAGCACTTCATCCTTGCTTTTCATGAGATAGATAAAGCTCTTTCTACTGTAATCATCCACAAAGGAAACATAGTAGGCTGCTCCACTCAATGACTTCTCAGTCATGTATCCCCATACATCAGAATGTACGACATCTAGAAGACCAAGAGCTCTAGATGAAGATTTCTTGGGGATAGGAGCTTTGTGTGCCTTAATCTTCTGCACACCCAATGCAGAATTCGAGTTTTCCTTTGGGATCTAGTTTCAACCCTTCCACTACCTTCTCTAGGGCATATAAGTTTTGCTCTGACAGGTGCCCTAACCTCAAAGGCCAGAGATGGATATCATTTCTGTTTTATGCTACCAACGCAGAATCAAAACAATCAGCTTCCATCAACTTGAACAGTTTCCCTTTGGCAGTACCATACCCAAGGACCAACTCTCCTTGATTTCTGTTGCTTTCAAACAGAACATCCACTCCATGCTCCATGAGGCTATGTACTGATATCAAGTTCTTGGTGTAATCTAGAACATACAGTACATTTTCCAAATAGCCTTTTCCAGAACATCCCATGAAGGCAATAGGAACTTTGCCAGTTCCTAACATTGGATTCAGAATCCCAGGTCCACAATGAACACTCTTGGGAGTCTTCAGAGGTTGACGAGGTGAGAACAGCTCCTTCTGAGAACAGATATGAGAGGTGGCTCCTAAGTCCAAGAACCATCCAGAACCGTTTGAGGACAACTGTGATTCTGTCAACATTCCACAATCCGGCTCTTCTGCTGAGTACCCTTCCTCATCGCTGACTATCTCATGGCACTCCTCTGAGTTGTAAGTTGAACTCCCAGATTTTTGACTTTTTACTGGTTGAGGTCTCTTGCCTACCTTCTTCAACTCTTGTTCTCTCCTTTCTCCTCTCTTGGGACATAAAGGTGCAATATGACCTTTCTCATGACAGAAATAACAAGTCCTGTCATCAACACTACTAACTCCTTTACCAGATTTACTCACTCTGGCTTGCTCTGGTTTGCTCACTCTTCCATCTGGCACTCTTCTTGATCGAGAAGAAGCACTGAACAGAGCAGCATCTCCCTGCTCATTGAACTTCAGCCCTTTGTCCTCTCTATGTCTGCTAAACACCAGCAATTTGTGTATCACATAATCCCATGTGACAGTTTCAACAGGTAAAACTTGCAGAGCTACTAGGACAGAGTCATAGCTTGAAGGAAGACTATCTAAGAGATGATTGATCTCACACTTCTCTGTAAGTACAACCCCGTCCTCCTTGATACTCTTGAAGAGTTTCTGCAGTTTTGACAAATAACAAGTGAAATCTTCACCATCTTGCAATCTCAAGTTCTTTACTGCAGACCAGACACCGTAGGAGCTCTCCAGCTTCTCAACAGTGTAATAACTCTTGATTTTTTCCCAAATCTCTCAACTCCAAGCATAAGTATCTACTAGGTCTCTAGCTGGCTCTTCCATAGCCCTTAGCAGAAACCTCCTAGTAGTAGCATGCTTGACTCTCTCCTCTTTGTTGGTCTCTAGCTCATCTATGTCATGAGCTTCTAATGCAAATTCTAGACAGTCATAACTGTCTAAGATAGACTTCACATCCAAAGCCCAAGCTTTGTAGTTAGTCTTTCCCAATTTCTCTATCTCTCTGAGTTCTCCTATCAACCCCAGTGGTGATTGTGGGCCCATAACCTGATGAGAACTTTTGTTCCTGTTCTTTGAAGTAGATGGTCTATTCTCAGGCATTCTGACTTCTGATGTATCAGACATCCTAGCACTCAGCTTTCCTAGTCTCACTAGAGCAAACATTCCTAATTGCACACAGAAAGACTCAACTCTCTCCTAGTCTTCAAAGATAGTACAGCCAGTTCACTCGTAGCACAAATAGCCTCCAATACTGAGATACAGAACTCCAATACAAAACACTCCTGAGATGGTGTTAGGCAGCTGAGGACTTCATGAAATACAGGGGGGAAGTGCTAGAAATCAACTCCAGTAGAAGAAACTCCTGATTGGGATTATATAGATAGAAAGGTGTACTGAAAGGTGTGCTGAAGTGCTCATGTAACACATACAATTCATGGAAAACATGTGAAAGGTGGACATGAACAAGACTCGCCCATGAACAGTATTCGCACATGAACAATATCTAATTTGTCTCATTCTAACAAAGAAGTCCCTAAACTAGAGATTACCTAATTTAACATATTAGATGACCGTCCCGTGATTGAAATTTTATTACGCCTTATAATAAGGAAATGACAGAGTGAGTTTTGAAAGTTTGAATCGATACTGCACTTATTTTATCGGTCATGGTTATGTACATGGGCAGAATCAGACCCAACTCTCACAAGTCGTCACGCTTTCACGGTTGTGATGTATGTCGCAGCTGCATCTATTGCAACCAGAAACTTCATGTGTAAAACATCATCTTACAATCGGACATTCTTCCCCCAGTTACTTCCTGCCATGTGAGTACAAATATCTTAATGAGCGCTCTATATTATCTCTTACCAACACACTCTTATCTAGACAGTGCATATTTGGTCATCTACCTTTGCAGTATGTCTCATAAGTTTCAAAGAACAGATCCTCATACTTCCCCGAGACTCTTTATTGATAGAATGGTCTAAATGGCCCTCAGGTCTCCTCTCGAGTTACACTTGGAGGATTTGCTACTTATCTGGCTGGTTCAAGATTATAACCTTGGTTATTCTCTAATATACCATGGATGTTAAACCAGGTGTCTAAACCGCTACTATGCTGCTGAAGGTGTTCGGCTCTTCTCTCAAGAAACCTGGAAGCTGATACTAGGTGAAAGTGGTAGGGAAGAAGTCGGCAATCATATTGCTAATGTGGTAAAACATTACATTTCTCAGTCATGTGCTGAGAATCCTCAAGTTCGGGAGGTATGTCGTTGATCTTTCCGAATTTTTCCGTAGTATAAGCACGAATTTAGATGACCTGCTCGGCTGAGCGTTGGTAATCGAAAGGTTTTCTCTTTTCAACTTTATTGATAGTCGTGGATTTCATTATTAGGTAAGAGATATTTTGGACTGCAATCTTCAGGGTGCCGCTTATCTTGTAGCATTATTTACACTAGCAGTTGCTAAGCTCCTGCTTAGTGGAATCCACAGACTACGTGCCACTGCATGGGCGAACTTATGGTCAAGATTGACCATGAGGTGAGGAAGGCTGCTTCTCATTTGATAGAACACTCCTTTCAATCATGTGTAATTAGATTGGGAGAACAAGTTATATGTCCTTTACTGGTCCTTTGCATTTTCTGCTCTTTCACAGATTGGGTGAGGTATTATTTTTATTGACAAGATTGTTTTTGCAACATCGTCAGAAAATTTGCCCCCATGTGCAACCGCTGATGGTCGCTTTGATGAATTGCTACCAAGATCTGAGCTGGGCAGTGCGAGATGCTGCTTGCTCCGGTGAGTCGCTTCATTCAGCTGACTTGAGTAAAGTGAAAAACCAGAAGGGTGTTCTCTCTTTTGGGATATCGAAATGTTTTTCATCAAGCAGCATGTACATTATTGCGATAGAGCAGAGTGAGCCCACGAGATCAAGAGGAGTTAACAAGATTGAAACGAAGTCTTCAATTTATTAGTTATGTTTCTATGTTTGGCCCCTAACAGTCCATATATATTTGACAAAGCATTGGCTCCTGTCGGCTCCAATGTATTTCCAGCCTTAGGTAAAGCCATCACGGAGGTTCCGGAGGAAGCGCAACAAGTTCTATTCAAACTTTATGAGCTTTGGTTCTTCCACCTGGGTGACAGTATCCTTTTGAAAGCACGGTTTCTTGAAGAGGTCCCTGTACAAAGATTCTGCGTGGCTACCACCAGAAAGTTTCTTCCCATCGAGGGAACTCTTGTTCATATCTTTATGCGCGCAGACTAGTGAATGGTGCATAGTGATTAAGTGAAACCTGATCTCGTGGGCTCAAGGAGCTCAATGGATCTCCAGACACATTTTGTATCACACCTACTCTAGAGTTTCCTTTATCGCTATATGGTGAGTCTGAGGTATGGGTCTATTTGGTCACTTGCTGTTAACACTCTTCCGTGTATGGACTGACTCAAAAAGCAAATGGCGTGTATTACTTTTAATACTAAGGTTTTTCAGTTCACCTTGACGATGTTGCAGAGATATCTTCTGTTAGAGAGAATACCGCTTATGTTTTGGGAACAGCAATGACGACTTATAATCTGGAGGCCATTGAAAAAGTATGTGACATATCCATTGGACGTGGAATGGGTGATTATCATGGAGCCTGTTGGAAGTTATCCTCCTCACTTACACTCCGCAGGATTCACGTTCTGCCTCTTGACACTTGCCATGTCTGTCAGGATATTTATTTGTTTGTTTTTCGTATTCCTTGGGTCCCATTTATCTTATTTCAAAGAATTATTTACTCGTTTTCTAGTAGAGGTTCGTGTAGCCATGGAGCGCGGTAGTATTCAACTGCACTCATTCTGGCGTAGATTTTTTGCAGTCTTCGGTTAGTAAAGCTACTCGTAGTTGGCAACACTGATCTCTCTGCTTTCAAAGGAAAGGTGAAGGGGTAGTGTCTCTAATGCGCTCAATGGAAAATACGAAAGCGCTCAACATGTGCACAAATCTACCAGCCTTTATTGTACTAAAGGAAAAGAATTCGTATGAAATACATGCAGGTTGTAGGGAAATTGCACCATATTTTCCAACTGGCAGAACATCTCAGTGAGCCTCATCATTGCCACTCCCCTACGGGTCTGCAGGAAAAATCGTAAGTTCTATTGTGTGATTAGCTTTTTGGGGTTAAAGTTTGCTCGCTCCTTTTTGCTACGTTCGAATTTCCTACATGTGATTAGCAGCTTCAAGCAGTTTCCGCTGTAGCTATCAGTGATAAGTCGAGACTTTGGTGAAATGTTCGACTCCAGAGTTAGTTGTAGAAATTGACAGTTCACGTGAATCTTCTCGCAGATGCTGTACCCGACCCGGCGTACATGCGGCTGTTATGGTACGATGACATTATATACTGGTGATCATGGTCTTTCATGCTTAATGGTATCGCTCAGGTTTCACTAACCGACATCACGTTTATATTTTGGAACCATATGTTATGCTGTGCAGACGTTAGGCAATGTTCAACTTGGACCCCATTCAGTCGGCAATCCAGATGAGACTGCCAACGATTCGATTTCCTGGGAAGCTGCAGACGGAGCCATTTACCTTTTACGTGAGTTGTCAAAGGTAGCCCCAGATCGCGCGGCTGAATTTTTACCCATTTTGGCCAAATTGGTAAGTTCTCCGTCGCAAACTTGAACCATGCAACTGGATCCTGCGTTGTGCACCGTTGAGCATAAAGTTTGCCGTGGTATTTCGTGACTTAACCCATTTCTGTGTCTGGATGTGCTTGCTTATTAGATCCGTCTTCTGAATACTACTCCAACCACCACCTATGATAACTCAACCTAGATAGCTTTCAGAAGATGGTTGCCTAGTCCTTGACATACTTCTTGGTCGTGTCTGACAGGTTTAGTCTATATTCGTGGTCGATATGTTAAGATAGGTTTGTTATGTGTAGTAGATAAGGCAATTTTTGCAAAATAGTGGATAGATTGCCCCACATAAAGATGTGGCACGACCTGTCATCAAAGTTTCCTGTAGCTTACATGATTCATCTACATTTGCTTTCTGCAAGTCTTGATACTGTCCATCAGCTTTGCAGTGTGGGTGGGCGACTTACATATCTTGACGGGAACGTAGAAAGCATGAGGCATTACTTCTCCGCACTGTTTAAATGCTTGGGCAAATATTTGTATATCTCTATAAGGTTCTCGATGAGCTCCCGGCCGCTGATCAAGTTTATCATGGCGTGATGCAGACACAGTGCCCAGGTTTTCAGCAGAATCAGTTTCTTCTAGAAACTCTCTACAGATTACTACCTTTTATTGCTCAGGTATGTCAGACATTTTTTGTTTTGCTATTAAGATCTGCAGATCTTTGGTTATTCTCACTTGGTTGGTGTGCTGCTTTAATATCACTCTCACAGGTTACCGTAGGGTCTGAGCATCGTCCATGTCCACGATTGGGTCAATATGTCCAACGTGTTCTCACCTTCTATTGGGCTGCAGAGTGTCGGGAAGAAACAGTTTAAACCATGTTTGGAGTCGTACATCAATCCACTCTTTTCTGCTCTTACTTCTGGCCAGGTAAGTTCAAAGTTATGTGATACCCGGGTACGAATAGCTATACTGTAGTCCTTTTGATGAAATAATGCGTTTAACTCCAGCTAAAATCTCCCCTCCTCCACCGATATCCCGAATAATCTCGTGGGACCCGCACATGTCGTATATCTTGATGATTCACATAGATCATTGCTTTTGCAGAGGCTCGCAGAGACTGCATCCGGAACTTGTATCTCAAAGTTGATGACATTTGTTGGACCTAACGTCTTTAAAGCACGACTAGATGAATTTCAGTTAAGAGCTCTCCAATCGAGGCCCTCCCTAAACTCTAATCTAGCACCCCAGTAAGTTGGACACGTATAGGCCAGGCCATCTCCAGATATATAGGACCACAGTACACACTTTAAGACGAATCAGTCATTTCTTTTCTGGGGATAGATTAGAAGCCCCTGGAGCACTCTTGGTTCATTGTTAGCACTTAAACACTTTTCGCGCTTCTATTCCACAGTCCTTGATGGCCTCGTTTAACTTCACGTATACGAAGTTAGGACCTTTTATGACGTATCCAGTCCTACGTGGGTACAGAACTGTGTTACAATCGAACGGATTCCATATTGATAACCCAATACATGGTCAGGACCTGTGAAAGACATGGAATGAACCACTAAAAGTTGGTTCCCGGAAACACAAAGGGAGGAGACTACTTACCAACGGCCGTTCTCCTTTTCATCACATGTACACTGGAAAACATTTCCAAAAATCTCTTCTCTGAGGAGTTGTATCTGCGAAGAAAATGCACTGCTGTTTCCTGGACCCGCTAGAACATGGTTTGTGAGAGAATTACCAGGGAAGATTAGAGCACATTGCAAAAAAAAAATCACTGTACAAACTGGCTGGCATTAAAAATGGAAATGCACGGGTTGGACTCGTTATTTGCCAGGTAAGGGTTGGATTGATGTCAATTCCGTTGTGAAATGAGGATATGTTCTTGCCTTGCAGTCATAAGAGTGATAAGTAACTCACAGTAAAACTTCTTAATGTTAAATCACCGGACGTGTATGGTTTTCGTGTTCCACAAAAAGAGCCTCGTAAGGTTGCTTAATTGGCACCATACTTGGGGATCTACAGACTGGCCTTGCACTTCCAACTTCAACCAATGCAAAAGTTGGAATCAAGTTCATCAATCACATGTAGTAAACTTTAGCGCCGGTCCACGTCACGTGTTCACTCCACTGAGCTTTAGTTGAAATTGTTCTTTCCTTGTCGAAAGGACCTTGTCTCTTGAAATGTATCACTTCCTCTTCAGCAGGCTCTATGTTTGCTTCAGTCTTCAAGACAAATGGGAAGTTGTTCTCTCGTTTCTCAACAACATTCATTCATTTTAATAACCAAACGGAGATGCTTGTGTACTCTGGACATTGTTATATATCGTTGTTATTATTATACATGGTAAAAGTATAATTTATATCAAAATTATATATTAATTCTAAAATATTATAAAAAGAAATTGTACACACTCTATTAATAAATATTTTTATTAAATCATATAAAAATCTCATGTTATACTTATTAGTTATACAGTATATTTCATTATAAATATTATATATTTAATATTATGATTTACAAAGAAAATCATACATAAATTTCAAAATACTGCAAAAATTAAAGTTTTAACGTATATACATTGTCACTGGGCACTAATTACCCTCGTTGATCTAAATCAACTTTATTATAAAAATCTAAGTTATACTCATCAACTCTATCTACAGTAACCGAGACCTCAAAAACTTAACACATAAAAATGAACTCTTTAAAAATTCCCTTCAACAACTATATTTCTCTTTACAGAGGCGATGGAATCCAACTCGAAGCTGCTTTAATAGCACACCCAATGAAGCGTCACTTCAAGTATATCTCTCTTCGAGGAGGCTCGGGAATCCAACCTTAACCCTTAATAGCACACCCAACGGAATGGATAGTGCAGACGGTGATTCCACTAGTCTAACCAAAAATAACTAAAACCATCACTAAGTAATCCAAAGGTAATGAATAATATAATTGTGAATATCAAGAAAATTACTCAAACATCTTATCAAACGAACTAAAGTGTTTTAAATGTTATAACATCTACTGCTCTTTACATATAAAATGCTTATGAATGTGATGAGAGTCTACCTCATAGAACACAAAACGGATGTGAAGACCCCATCAAGCCCTACAAGGGAGAGGAAAAAGAAGTAGAATGGGGCTAGGCCCCAATATTATAGATTGGAGAAATCTGCCCTACCACACATAAAATATCAGAGCTATGCAAGTCATAAGGTCTACAAACCACTAGAGCATCCGAAGAAGTATTACCTAGAGTGATTGCTCATTTATGGATTGCACCAGCCAATGCTCTCTGTAGAGCAATGTACACATGCTATCTAAAGTATACTACAAAATATGAGAGTAAGAGTGGTCCCTGGTGTCTAATATGATAAGCTCTCGTGCATTCCTTGCCAAATATGTCAAACGCCATGTCCATTGCTCCATATAACTCCAAGGCTAGAGGAATAAAGAGGTGACCTCGTTACATACTCCTATACTAGGAGACCTTATGCGTTTCTGCACCACTCGCTGCCCATCTAGGAGGATGAGTAATCACTCCCTCCAAAATTGCATCACATGTGGGGTCTGTAACCACAGCATCTGCCACTATCACCTGATCATCTTGGACCAAGTATTAGTCTGCTCTAAAATGTGTCGTTTGCAAAGAATATGAACGCTCCCTCCAAGCAAGGTATCCACTCTCTCATGCCATAGAAAACACTATATCCCTGATGGACATCATGGGTAGCTATCCTCTATCCTCCATAAGGACACCATGCCATATAGATCATTGTTGCATCTAGTGTAGAACCACACTCACAAGTGAGTAACAAAGTTGTAGGCAAGTGGACCAAACCTAGGAAGAACCTCATTGCTATAGAGTCAAAATACTAGTGTGTGTCAAAATAACCTAATGTATGGTTGAGCTAGGATCCAAGAGATTGCATCCTTGCCAGAGCAAGATCAAAGACATGCTCTAGTGGCCCGATGAATGGACGAGTCAACTAAGAGAGAATGTAGCATATGTTGACATTGTCCCTCCACTCAAGGAAGACTGCAAACCTCTGGTCCAATTTGACAATAGTGAAGCAAAGGATAGAAGGTCCTCACGTGCCCGTGGAGATAGATCATCTCTTGTCTACCAAAATATCACCTGGAGAGAAAAGGATCCCTCCACCACCTTGGTCACATAAGTCTCCAAAATTGGCCTATGAGTAACCACAAATTAGGAAAAAAGTAGGGGTGCCGAGAGAGCACAACTACCCAAAAATGCTATAGGTGTCATCTCTTCCCTAGACAATAAGCCTACCCCTCTGCAAAAAATTGGTAGAGATGCTTGTCTACGTGCCAAATCCTCCATCACACACTCAAATGTTCATGGTTTGATGATATCACCAAAGACTCCCAGATCCTCCTATCAAAAGCTCTCAAACATGATAGGAAGGTGGAACTGTGTGGAGAAGGTAAGTTGGTAGACAGACAATACTAGAAGAGAGTACACCAAAAGCCACCTATGGATCTCCTAGAAGAGGAAGGTCATCCACATGGAGAATATTCATTGCAAGTGCAATATCTAAGAAGCAAGTGTATTAATGTTGTGTATTAGTGTATATATGTATATGTATTGTAGAGTTCTTGTTACTTGTCTACCCTATCCAAAGTAAATCCTTGCCACTTGGTGGTGGGTGCACTCTTTGAATCCTACTGTTTGTTAACAAGAACCAAGAGGATGTTTAAGCTTATTTACGCGTTAGTAAGTGCTATTCCCAAGTCTTATACATATTGATAAAAATGTGACCACACATAACACATGAAGGATGGGAAGACCCCATCAAGTTTTACAAGGGATAGAGAATGATGTAGAATAGGTCTAGGCCCCAATAGTATTGAAATGAGAAATTTGCCCAACTCCACCTAAGATATCTAAGTTATGCAAGTCGTAAGGTCTATTGTAATACCAATAGCTAGACATATTATCTAGAGGTGAAAATTGGTTTGATAACATCTGGAAGGATTTTATATACAATGGACTAAGTAGATCAGATAGAGATACCACCAAAAAAACACTTCTATTATTAGGCAAGAGTTGAAAACAACCTAAAAACTTCAGAGCTAATTTTGGAGGCTTAAATGGATGAATTAGGCCTTGAAAACAAAAAGGCGCATGTCACACATGAGAGTTAAAGCCTCTTCTAACTCTCATGCTCACCTCCTCCCCCTCCCCTTCCTTGTCTCATCAAGAGCTTTCCAATGGTACCTCATCCAGACGGTTTTGAGATTCATATAGAAAGATTCCCTTTGGTCAAAATTGGTTGACCAACTAGATAGGACAAGAACTGACATGTACCCATGCATGCAACTAATCTAAGGATGGAGCTTGTTGACAGGTCACCAATCCATGTATCTAACCCAAGGGTGGAGCTTCCTTTGAGTGAATCCTCTTTGCTATATAATAAAGATAAGGTGCTCCTTTGAGGCATCAAAATATTGAGTGTGAAACTTTGTGTTTCTTCTCCTATATTTCTCTTCTCCTATTGTCAAAACATTACCTCTACAAACAACTAGAGTATCTAAAGAAGTATCACTTAGAATGATTTCTCTCCTATGGATTGCCCCAACCAATGCTCTCTATAGAGCACTGGACACATGCTGTCTAAAGTATGCTACAAAGTATGAGAGTGCAAGTGGTACCCATGGCGTCTAATGTGATAACCTCTCGTGCACTCCCTAACAAATATGTTGAATGTTGTGTCCATTGCTCCATGTAACTCCAAGGCTAGAGGAACAAAGAGGTGACCTCATTGCATACCTTTGTATTTGGAGACCTTGTGTGTTGTTGTTCCACTCACCGCCCATTCAAGAGGATGAGTAATCATTCTCTCCAAAATTGCATCACACATAAGGTCTATAAGCACAAAATCTGCCATTATCACCTCATCATCTTGGACCAAGTATAAGTCTGCTCTGATAGGTGTCATATGCAAAGTCTTATACAAGGACTTACACAATCAGGTCAAGAGCTTTGCTAACTTTTGTAGCAAAGAATATATATACATAGTGGCTTTGACAAGAATGGGATGGATGCATGACTAAAAGGAGTTTTCAATAATAGGAAATTTTAATCCAATTGCATCTATGAGAATATACATAGTAAAAGACTTTGATGAACAAGCATCTTCTAGGTATTCTCCATACAAGCAATAATGGCAGATAGATTTAGGTTTATTCTTGCACAGCAATGAGGCATTCTTCCTAATAATGGGCAAATAGGTGGATTTCCAAAAATTAGGAGTATTAATCCAAGAGGATGACTATATCTAAATATTAAATTGGATACTAGGTAGATAGATTGTAATACTTGCAGTAATGTATACATGTTGTTGCTCTTTAAGTAGATGATTAGATCAAGCAATTGTCCTCATAATTTTTGCTTGAAAATGTGCAACATAGAAGTCATAGTTTGGCTATTATTTGATGTTTGGTTTTGTTGTGATGGAGATGTTTTCAACACATTATCTTACATTGAGATTTTGCATGCATGTGGAAGTTGCAAGACTTTGACTTGCTATCCTCATTCATACACAACACAAACCAAGTTAATGTTGTTGAGCATAGTCTCCCACTACACATGAAAGAGCTTGATTGAAGATTGAACTAAAGCTTAGCAAAGAGGCAGTGCACTCTGAACCAATGTAGTTATTCTATCATTAAGTAGAGTCCTACACATTATGAACAGGTCGTTGATATAGAAACACTTGACTGTTGTATCAAGAAGCTACAAAAGATCGTAGAAAATGAGACAAAGCAAATCTATTTTGTGATAGATCATTGATTTTCTCAATCTATAAGGATCCGTGTTGTGCATATAGACATTGCTACACAACATACATCACGGGAACATCACATACTATAGAAGCACAACTCACATAGAAGTCATAATGGACTCTAAAGTGCCACAATAATCCATTTGTTTACACAACTTGAATCACACTCAATCAGATCAATACTTGATCTATCATTCCATAATCTGCCAACAATTAGACACTAATTACAATCAAACAACACCTACTCTAGCTAAGAGAATCCAGGTGATGCTTGCCAGCCTCTGTCCACCATAGCCAAGAACTCAAAGGCTCAACATCAAAGAAGTGAGCTCTTTGGAGCTATACTTCAAAAGTATACCCTTGGTCTCCAACCCTAATGGTCCCGTTGATGGCACAACCAACGGTCAAACGGTGCAAGTGACGGTGGACCCCAACATGTAATCAATATCCCAAACACAAACATTGACCAACAATAAGTAGTCTATGAGTAATTGCTAAAATACTCTTGACTACCAATACTACTACTCCTAAGTCCAAGCAATCTAGACATGACACTACAAATGGTATGATAGTTATCATGCATATATACATCACTACACAACGTACATTGTTATCAACATCACACACTACAAAAGCACAACTCACACATAAGTCATACATGGACTCTAACATGCCACAATTGCCTCCCAATTGGCAGTTAGGTCCCTCTAACTCTAGATAGCTATTTATTCTAAGTATATTATATACCCTATGGTGGGCAAAAGATCAAGAGGCCATGTGCTATTGAGCCCCCATTGTTAGTAGAATGTCTGCAATGTATACTATATAAAGGTTAAATAGCTATAGTTCAACTACATCTAGGACACAACCATTGTCCCTTAGGAACCACTATGAGAAGAGGTGTCATACATGCCATATGACATCCTCTCAAACAACTATCACACACTAACATAGAAGCAACTCCACCAAAAGAGTCGCATAATATACATTGCAAGCCTACATATACAAGTGCCAAGCTTGGGTCCAATAGTGCCATCAATGTTTGGGAGGTGGCATGGTGCACAATTGCATACATGATCCTTCCAAACAACACCATCACGTCATTCCAACACAAGGACTCCAGATGACAAAACCTCAAGCACTCTCAAGATAATGTGGCCTGTAGGAACATCAAGTGTCATTGGTGTTGTCTATTGTAAATATACATAGATGAAATTGATGGATTGAGGGTTTATAACCTCCTCCTTGAATGGTAGCATAGCATAAGGTATCCTTATGCTAAGCAATTTCTAAGTTCTCAAAGGTCATTGGCATCACTCTCCAAAAGATCTATGCCCATTGAGAACATGCACTCATCCATATATCTGCATCATTCAAGTCCAAAACTATAGTAGCATCTTGATGAATGGCTGTAGGTAAATCTGGATCTCATCCATAGAGTAGAAATTAAGGAGAGAAGGATGATAAGGAGGCTTTCTAATTGAATCAATAGCCCATGGCCAACCAAGGTAATTGGAGATCCCAATCTCCCAAGTGGCCTCTCTTCAAACCATACTTCCACAATCCTCTCTTCATTATTTGAACCACTCTCTCTGCTAAACCATTTTCCTTAGGGTGATTTGGGGAGGTAGAACAATGATCAATCAAAGCCTTGTCACACAAGACCTTAAAACTCACCCAAGAAATTTGTACCCTAATCAATCAAAACCTCAACATGGGCACCAAAATGACTAAGAACTTGATCCAAGAACAAGTAAGCCATCCCTTCATTGGACTTGTCAAGAAGTGCCACCAGCTCAATCCACTTGGAGAAAGGCTCCACCATCACCAAAAAAATATAGATGATGTCTCATAGTCAACCGTAAAGATCTAGCAAAGTCCAAACTCCACGGGAACCAAACCCCATGATAGGTAATGGTTGTAACTATGGCATAAGAGCATTGAATGATCCTCTAACTCAATCACAAACCACATATCTTGCAAAAAACTATTGTACATTGGTCTACATATCATGCCACCAATAATGACCTAGAGTAAGTTATATGTACGCTTTACTCCAAGATGTCATAGCTCCTCATGAACATGACGGTCCAACTATGGTCTCTCATATGGAAGTGGTAGTACTCTCACTCTACTATCCTCCCATACACAAAAAAGGTGTCTGCCCTCCAATCCAAATTGTCTAGTTTGCTCAAGAATACGATCTCTCTCCTTGGTCCCAATTGTGCCACACAACACCAATGCAAAGATAGTTCATCACTAAGATATCATCATGAATGTCTCGCTGAATTGTACCACTATCTCCACCCTTTGGATTTGTGATCTCAATAACTCCTCTTGTCTGCGCTGAGAGAGATACCACCAAAGCCTCAAAAAGTATACAAAGAAAGGTAGATGCATGCCAACCTAGCACCACCCACATTTATCTCACCATGCCAATGTGCTCTGGTCTGATCCTGCTGGCTAGGACATGGGTTTCTACTCAACCCATCTACATCACAGTTCACCACTCCACGTCTATGAATAACCATGAAATCATACTCCTATAAAATCAAAGCCCATCATGCAAGCTTCTCTAAAAGCTTGTCGAACTCCATCAACAACTTTAGTGGTTGATGATAAGTGATGAAAGTAAAGGAGTTACCAAATAGGTAACATAAAAAATGTGCTATTGCCCATACTATTGCCAAGAATTCTCCCTCATATGAACTATACTTCACCTTTGCTAAATTGTTGGAGCGACTATCATAGGCCACCACAAAATCCTTCCCCTCATCATCATGTTGGGTGAGCATTGCTCCAAGCCACAAAATACTCCAATCATTATGAACTTGAAATGGTTATCCTCTGATTGATCTCCTCAAAATAGGAGCAGACCTCTCCTTGAGCTCTACAAAAGTTCTCTCTTGCTCATCTCCCCAACACCACTCCCATGTAACTTTGGTCAGCTTTGTCAAGGCCTTGGCAATGGCACTAAATCCTCTAACATAGCGACAATAGAAGTTCACCAACCCAAGGAATGCTTGCACTTTGCTTACATCCATAGTCCAAGGAATATGTGCAATAGCCTCCACCTTGGTCTATTGAACACCAAGTCCTTTAGGGTAGATAATGTGACCCAAATACTCAATCTACTAGTGGAAGAACCTACACTTCCTAGGATGTAATTTGAGTCCATGAGATCTCAACCTCTCAAACATCTCCAACAAGTGTCTCTCATGCTCCTCCACAATAGTGCTATAGACCAAAATGTCATCAATATAGCATCAAGAAAAATCCAATCCAGTTAAGATCTTTTCCATGACCCTCTAGAACTCAACAAGAGCATTCTTTAGCCCAAATAGTAAGAATCTCCACTAATATACAACATCCTTGCCATGAGGATCAATAGCCCAAAATGCTATCTTGGATTTATCCTCCTCCTTGATTGGCAGCTGATGATATTATGCTCAAGGATCCAAAGAGCTGAAGACCTTTGTATGCCCAATTGCATCAAAGATCTCCTCCCGTGTAGGCATGGCATATCGATAAGTCCTAGTCTATAGGTTGATGGGACGGTAATCTCCACATATCTGCCAATCTATGTAGTTGCCATGCATATCCTTCTTGGCTGGCATCACTATAATTAATGCATATTCTCTATGTGAAATCTCTACCAAACTAGCCTCAAAAAGGTCTTTACTTTAGCTTTGAATCAATATTCTCTCCATGTCACTATATTGAGAGGGACGTTAGAAAATTGATGTATTGCTAGTTAGTTCAATTCATATACCAAGTTCCTTTAGAGCACCCAAATACTTCATATTGAAGGCAAAACAACTTACGTAGCTCCTCAAGAACCTCCAAACTCTCCGTCTTTCCCCTCATGTAAGCTTGGGTCCAAGATCTTGCTCCCAAGTATCCTCTATAACTATCATAGGAGTGGAAGATGTATTGATTGGATGCTACACTAGGCCCTTGGGAGTAGTATTCTCATGCCCCCAACCATTAGAGGTCCCAACCTTAGTGTGAAAAGCTCCCTCTAATCTGGCTGCAAGCTCCATATCTCCTCTAGCTGCATCCCAAGTAGACCAAGGGTGTAATCCAAGTAAACCACACTCACCTAGATGAACTCCAAGTAGACCACTCTCCTTAGTAGCCTTTGGTTGTGTTCCAAGAATACCCTATCCACTTGGTCCATCACTTGCAACATGTGTTTAAATCATCTTGATAAGCATAGAGTTCACAAGTGTTTGAGTGGTGATGTTTATCAATCGCATTCTACGTTGCTCTACTAAGCCAAGGCTCACAATCCAGGTCAAACAGTTTAGGTCCATAGCCTAACCTAACACCTAAGGCTTGGATGCCTTTGACACTACTAGAATAGCGGTAATACTAGTGCAAAAACCTTTTACTTGCTCTCTCTCTCTCTCATCAACATTGAGCTCCACCAACTACTATAACTATGAGTCCCAAACAAGTCCAGGACCTCCTTCTTGAAAAGCATGGGAGCTTGGGAAACTCATAAGTATGGGAAAAGTGGCTTTAGGTTGTCCAACTAGGTTCACCACTGCCATAGGTGACCTATCAACCACTACTACCATCTGAGATTGATGCTCAACATCCAAGATGTCATCAAAAATGATGTGGTCTAGTTGCTAAATCCTATCATAAGCACATTGTACAACCTATCTAAGTAAAAGGTTTGTCCACCAAAGACAAAGATGATAAGCCCGTGATCCCACTCTGGCTGCATCTAACAACACAATAGGTCCATTCCAAGAATGGACCTATTGTGTACTCACCACCAGCCGGGTACAAGAATCACCCATCAAAGGGATGTTCTCCAAAATGTAAGCTAGAGAAACATATTGATGAATCAAGAGATGTCATTGTATCCATAATATCTCCCAAAACACACCAGAATGGGGATCTTGTACACCCAAACCTTAGCCAACACATATATGTCCTTGACATGGCTATCCAAAAATCACCAAATGAATGGAACCATGTCTCTCTAGATCCTACACCCCAACAAAGAAATGTCTATTGGTAGGATCTTTTGGTAACCCCTAACTATTGACATTGGTAATAACTTAGGATACCAATAGGCCAAGTGTGCCACATAATGTAGAGAGACTCACCTAGAAATCTCATCTCTCTCCACATACAAGTACCTCTGTACTTGTATACCCATTTGTAGTACCACAACTAGTCCAATGCTAATCTCATCAAACATCTCCAATAGACATACACCCTCTATTAGATTCTACCAAGCAAAAAGTGTTGTATCCATAGGTGTCAAGCTAACTAAATATGGAGGCTCATCCTCACACTGGTCTCTTGGTGGTACAAAGGCTCTACTCCAAGCCTGTTGCACCACTTGATATGCATGTTGTTGCAATGCATCCTCTGAACTCCACAATGGAACATCCAAGGTGGATGGAACAATCCTACTCATACTCCAAATCTAAGTGATCTCCTTTAGTACTGAAGTATCCTCTGCATGGGCATTCCACTCCAACATGTCACCAAGCCAAGTAATAGAACCATTGAAAGCTAAAATTAATGTTGCCATGGTCCTAGACTTTAGTGAGCCAAGACTACCACTACTAAAGCGTGCAGGTAGGTAACATACCTATCCCTCACCTAACTACCAACTTGGTCTATAGGAGGTTGTCTCCTCCCAATAGTCAATATTGAAACCCATGGGCTGTAACAATGCTCTTCCAACTAACACATCATATGATTCAGCTACGGTCACAATGGCCTCAGCTCTCACCATAGAGCTATCAGTCAGATGATCGGGCTAAATCTGAAGAGCAAGCTCTCCACATATGATGTATTGTGTAGAACCACCTCCTAGAGATGTCTAGATCTGAAATGGACATCTCTCCACATTGATCTTACAAAACTCCACACCGACAACTATAACCTTCCCCAACATAAAGGGTTGCACACCATAGTCTATTAAGATCCTCTATGGTGTATAGACCTTCCTTGAAAGTCCCACCAAATAAAAAATCCTCCTTTGGTTATCCAATAAGACAACCCCAAGTGTAAACTGCATGGGCAACATGTTCCCAACAAGTAGTTGGAATGAGAAGTGGTTGAAAGAGTCCACTCGGCTTCTGGTTACTGGCCTTGTTACGTTAACAACTCTCACACAATTGGACAAACTCCCAAACATCTTGTGTCATGTTGGGCCACCACCATTGGCGTTGGAGGGTACCCAAGGTCTTGCCCACTCCCATGTGACTAGCTATTGGTAGTTCATGGGCTTCTTGAAGGCGCACACGTTGGAGATCACCTCTGGCTGGAACATAGATCCAATCTGCATGGAATAGAAGGCCTTTCTTGAAGGAGAAGGTGTTATACTCCTTTGCCTATTGTCAAACGACCATGTACTATTTGGAAGAAGGGATCTTGTTGTAGAGCTGACCAAAACTCATTATGGACCTTGGGGTCAATTGACACTATCATAATTGCCGCCGTGATGAGAGGAAGAGACTTCAAATCAGGTTGTCATGATAGAGCATCAAGGATGACATGGAACCAACTTGGTTTGTACTTAAGTTTGATGTCAAAAAATTGGGATTACTCTTCCCATCAATGATGTTGACTCTTCATGTGTTCCAAGTGTAAGGTCTGCAACAATGGCTTGTGATCAGTTTGCATGATCACTTGTTTTCCCAAGAGATAATGCCTCCATGCCTTGGTGGCATATACCATTGCAAGTTGTTCTCAAGCAGTTGCCCGATCTCAAGCAGAGTAATTTCTTTCAACTATATTTAGTTGGTGAGACACAAAGGAAATGGGATGTAGTCCATCTGGGAGTTCTTGTTGCAACACAACTCCAATTGCAAAGTTAGAAGCATCAAAATCAACCACACAAGGTAGTTGAGGATCATATGGTTGAAGAATGGGTCTTGAAGACACAATATGCTTTAACTTCTAGAATACTTCTTCATGCTTGGTGGTCCATTGGAAGCTCAAGTTCTTTCCTAAGAAGTCAGTCAATGGTGCAGCCACATGAGTATAATAGTGGATAAACCGTCGGTAAAAACTAGCCAATCCATTGAATGCCCGTACTTTTGTAGTATCCTTTGGGGTAGGCCAATCAATAATGGCCTTGATTTTCTCTTCTTCCATCTTGATCCCCTCTGATGAGATCTTATGACCTAAGAAGGTAACCTCCTTCTGCCAAAAGGCACACTTTGACTTCTTATAGTAAAATTTCCATTGTCATAGTCCTCTTAGAACTTCTCGCACATGATTCATGTGTTCTGCCTTTGTCTTACTATAGATTAATATTTCATCCAAGAACATCACCACGGACCGATCCAATAGTCCATCCAACACCCAATGCATCTGATCCATGAAGACCACTGGAGCATTAGTGAGTTTGAGAGGTAGAACTCTCTACTCAAAATGCCCATACCTTGTGCAAAAGGTAGTCTTTTGCACATCCTCTCTATCAATAGGAATTTGCCAGTAGCCGCTACAAAGATCCAACTTGGAAAAGTATCATGCTCCACTTAGTTTATCAAGCAAGTCATCGATCCAAGGCAAGGGATATGCATTGTTCACGGTTTGCTTATTGAGCCCACGATAATCAATACAAAAACAAAGTCCTCCATCTTTCTTTGGAACAAATAGTACCAATGCACCCCAAGGAGAGGTACTATGTCATATGAAGTCCTTCTCCAACAACTCTATAAGTGTTTTTCACAACTCCTTTGATGAGAGCCGATAGATCAGTCTACTCATTGGAGTACTCCCTGGTAATAACTTGATCTTGAAGGGCATACCTTGATTGGAAGGTAATCCCTTTGGCAGATCATCCAGAAACCTGTCCGCAAACTCCTAAACTATCCAATCAACCATTGCTTGATGAGGCCCTTGGCACTCCTTAGATTGTTCTTGTGCAATCAGCTTGATCTACACCTCAAATACAAACTTATCTTCCTCCAAAGCTTGCTCTATGGTTGCTTTACTAACCAACTTCCTTTCTTGGGACTCATCTCTCTTCCAAGCTTGCTCCATGGTTGCCTTCTTGGCAAACTTCCCATCTTGGGACTCATCTCCCTTCAAAGGTTGCTCTATGGCTACCTTCTTGACACATTTTCCATCTAGGGACTGACTATTCTTAGGTGTCTTACTCAGAGGTGTCAGACAACCTAATCGGAACTTCCTACCTTGGTGTTGTACTTGAATTTGTCGTCGGGTCCAATCAAATTGAACCTTATGTTGTTCAAGCCAAAGTAGACCAAAAATGATATCATAATATAGAGGTGCCACTACAAACCTCATACACTCCAAATACTCCTCCCTAATCTTGAAGGTAACATGGTGTGAGGTGCGGAATGCAGAACCCTTTCTATCATCCGCCATCATCAAACTACTTCTAATCATTGGCTTGATAGGAATACCCAATTCCTTTGCTATTTGCATAGACATGCAATTCTCTAAACTTCCAGAATCAACCAGAATCTTACAACCCCAATTAGATATCATACCTTGCAAGTGAAGCAAACTTGCATAGGTTGAGCCTTCAATCCCATTGGAACTAATCAAGCTCTCGATAGGCGGCTCAAAATCTTTTATAGGGATTCCTCATTTCCTTGATCATTGTGTTCCATAAACTCCATCTGGGCAACTTGTCGAGATCGCCCATTCCTAACTGTGCATTTAGCAATGTGATGTCTAACTTGGCAACAATAAAAACAACCTCTATTTTTTTGTAATCTTTCTCTATCCGCTGTACCAAGTGGTCTCCGTTGGATAGCATCAATCTCCATTGGTGCTTGTTCTTCCACCCATGCATAGTGTACTGGTAGGCCTTGTGTAGGTCGAGGTTGAGACCAAGTTATTGCAACCAAGGAATCAAAGCGCTCAGCTGATTGCATGGCTTCTTCTACATTTTGTGGTTCCCGCATGGTCACCTCCAATTTGGTTTGTGACTTCAATCCCCACACAAATCAATCTAGAACTTTACCTTCTTATATATCTAGAATCTACATGATGATGTTTTGAAACTGTGTGATGTAGCTCCTTATTGAGCCAACTTGCTTTTACTCCACCAATTTATCTCGTGCGGCTCGGATGGCATTTATAGTCTGAAATTGACCCAATATTGCATCCTTGAATTCTACCCATGTCAAAATTAGTACAACAATTTGTCATTCTGCTTGCTCCACTCAGAGTCGCCACCAAAGTTTTGTCACACCATCTAATTTGCTAGAGGCCAAGAGAATCTATTTCTGTTCATCTTGAAGATTGGTGGTTTCAAAGTAACATTTTCAGTCAAACACAAAATTCTCCATTATGCCCAAGAGATTCTTGCCTTCAAACACCATGGGTTTTGAAAATTGAATGCAATCTTCTCCATCTTGAATTGGTGCTCTCTCTATATGTTCTCGTTGTTTTTGATCTTGTTCATCCAACAATCAAGTAAGGTGCTCAATTTGTTGTTGCATTGCAAGGATAACATTTGGTATTGCCGCCATAGCTACTACTCTATCCCACTACTCCCAATTTATCTAATTGATTAGCACATAGATGCAACACGTCCACCGTTCTCCATAAGTTACAACCAGAAGTATCAAGGGTTCCTCAGACATCGTGATAATATGTAGAAAATCATGCCCAAAGCGCAAGGTGATGAATTATGTGAAATGATGCTTGGGTAATATCTAGACATGAAAATCCCAATGGTTTGGCATAAGTGGATTTAGTGGTCCATAAATTCCATCCATCCCATTCTTGCTCTGATACCAATGTAAAAGACCAAGACCAAGGAGAGAAATAGGAGAATGGAAACTCACATTGGGACACTTGAATGAAGGAAAACTCCAAATGCCTAGCATGAGCTTTGGCTTTGGTATTTATAGGTAACATACAAAGCCTTTGAGAAGATTCTCAAGAAGCTTCCTTGAACCACTTTCTTAGAGTGCAACCCAAGTTAATTAGGAAGTTTTTCAAGAAGCTTCCTTCTAGAAGCCTTCTATTTGGCATATAAGCTAAGCTAGTTAGAAGCTTCTAGAAGCTACCTACTTGGGGTGCAAGTTAACTAGTTAAGAAGCTTCCTAAGAAGCTTCTTAGATGCTTCTAGAATATTCTAGGCTAATTTGGCTTATTCTCTACTTTGTTAGCCTTACTAATTACGTAGCTAAACTCCATATTGTAACACCTATCCTCAATGGTGTAGTCATACTCAGAGAAGAGTATCATCCACCTTGCTAGCCTCCCTTCCAAATTAGGCTTGTTGAAGATGTACTTCAAAGCCTTGTGATCTATGAAAATTATGGCTTTCCCTCCAATCAAGTAGTTTCTAAACTTCTTGAGACCAAAGATCACTACCAACCCTTCTCTCTCTGTGACAGAGTAGTTCTTTTTTGCTGAAACTATTTGCCTACTAGCATAAGCTATTGGATGATCATGCACATCTTGGTCTAATTGACTAAGAGTGCATCCTATAGCCTCATTAGAAGCATCAATGTGGAGGATGAAAGGCTTACTCCAATCAGGTCTAGCAAGAATTGGAGCTACAACAAGGGATTGCTTGAGCTCCTTAAAAGCTTTGAGAGCCTCCTTGTCTTCCAAAATCACCATGTAATCTATACCCTATTTCATGTAGATGGTCCATGCATAAGCCTTGTTGGAAAATGAGAAGATGAACCTCCTATAGTACCCAACCATCGCCAAGAATTAGCATAACTTTATCAAGCTTGAAGAGAATGGAAGGTCTAAGATTTTCCTCACCTTCTTTCGATCAACTGTTATTCCATCCTTGGAGATGATATGCCCCAAAATTGACCTTCTTCACATCCAAAAAATGCACTTCTTTGGGTTGAGTGATGCATTTGCCTCATCCAAGCATTGTAAGACCTTGATTAGGTGCTCAAATTGCTCCTCCTTGCTCTTAAAGACACAAAAGTCATCAATGAAGTCTCTCTCAAATTTCTCAATAAAAGGTTCAAATACCTTGTTCATGAACCATTTGAATGTGGCTAGAGCATTGCAAAGCCCAAAAGCATGACCTTGAAAGCATAAGTTCCCCAAGGTGTGATGAATGTGGTGAGTTGTTGATGCTCTGGTGCAATCTTGACTTGGTTATACCTACTTTAACCATCTCCAAAACTGTACCTCTCATGACCTACAACCTCCTCCAAGATCTCATCAATGAATGGCAAAGGGTAATAGTCCTTCTTAGTAACAACATTAAGCTTCTTGTAATCCACACATATCCAAAGCTTGACATTCTTTTTCTTCACAATCATAATGGGAGACACCCATTCCAAATTCTCCACCTCAAAGATAAACCCGGCCTCCTTGAGCTTATCAATCTCTTCCTTCACCACCAAAGATATTGGTGGGCTAATGCAACATTGCTTTTGGCGGACTGGTCTTGCATGTGACTCCACCTCAATCTTGTGCTCCTCAAAGGTGACTTCCTTTAGATCCTTGTAATTGAAAGCAAACACATGGATGAACTTGCACAAAATCTCCTCGAATCTCACCTTCTCATCCTTGGTAACATTTAGACCATACTTGAGAGTAGATAATCTCCTTTCTATCTCCTCAAGTGTCAATGGTGGTTTATTTGGGTCCTTCAAAACCTCTAGCTTAGGTGCAAAATCCATATCACCCAATGGATACACATCTACATCAGATTTAGATTCATCCTCCTCCGTGGAAGTCTCCTCCTCCATGCTTGTGTACAAACCTAAAGCTCCTTCTTCTGAATCTAATTCCCAATCATCAAAAGATGGGGTATCTAAATGTGAAGTGTTGGTGGTGTTAGTCTCAAGAACTATGACTCTATGGTTTGATGGACCAATCCTCAAGTACCATTTGTGCCATTGATCAGTTGTGCATGTTGCTCTCAACCATGGCCTCCCAAGAAGCAAGTCATAGCTTGAATCCTTCAAGACTTGGAAAGTCATGAGATTTTGAATTCCCATAATTGAACTACCACCTTATCCATTACCCCTACTAGTCGAACTTGTTGTTTGTTTGCCATGCTCACCATAAATTTTGAAGGTCTAGAGGGTATCATACCCAACTTCTTCATCAACCTTTTTGACATGGCATTCACTGCTTATCCTCCATCAAGCAATGCATCCTTGATGTTATGATTATTCACTCTCACATCAATCTTGGAGGCATATTCACAAGTCTCTCATGGTGTTGGTTTAGCATCCACCACCTCCTATTGATACTAGAGTTTTTGCCTTCTTCTTCCTCTTGCTTCTTGTAGAACTCAAATCACCTCTAAGCTCCTTTCTCAAATTAGGATTCAAAGCAATCAATTGGCCCACTATGATGTTAGCCTTGTGACTACCAACATCCTCCAAGACATTGTAGTTCCATTGTTGCTTTGAGATCAAGAAGTCCTCCATCCCCAACCTCTTCCTTGGAGTCTTTGTTGTTGATGGTGTTGAAGTGCTTGTGCAAGTGCTCCTAGTAGGCATAGGAGTATCTTGGCTAGGAGTAAATCCTTGAGAAGAGTGCACATCCTCTGCAAAGCAAGCCTTCTTCTTCTCTTGTGCCAAAAGATCCAAATTAAGACCCTTGGACTTTGAGCTCCCTCCCTTCTCATACTTTCTCTCAACCATATCTATAGATGCTATCCCCTTACCTTTGTTTGGATTAGGAGGTACTTGGGTTTCAATTCCTCCCTCTTTCCCTCTATTGGCTCCTTCATAACCCCTTCCTCCATGGTAAGTGGAATTTGTAATTCCTTTGGATGTGACCTCTTCCTCCACAACCAAAACAATTTCTCTCATTGAAATTGTTGGTTGGTTGGCCACCTCTATATGGATAAATTCTATATCTCCTAGATCCTTTCCTAACATTCTGATCCACCTCTCTCTTCTCCCATAGTTGCACCATGTTGATCTTGAGATCCACAAGTTGTTTTGTGATGGTTTGTAGTGGATCTTTTGGTGGAGGTGCAAGAACTAGAGCAACTCCTACTTGTGGTGCAGCCCTTGCCACCAAAATATCAGAAGTTCCACCATACTTGTAGCCTTGAGGAGGATGCACAACCTCCTTCACCACCAAATCACTCTCATTCCCTTCCAAACTCTCATCCATAAAGATAACCTCACTCATCAATCTCTTATAACTCTTATCTGGAAGAAAGTTCTTAATGAGTGTTGAAGTCAAACTCTCCCAAGACTCTTCTTGCCCATCTCTCTTCTCTCTCTTTTGTATTCTGACTCATACCATGTAAATGTTGCATCCTCAAAGAAATCTGGTAATAATGAGACCCCCTCATTCTTCCTCCTCTCATTGTTTCCTATGCAAGATCTCTTGAAGTCTATTGCAAAGGCCTACACATCTTCTCTATCCTTGCCAAAGAAAACCAGAAGTTTCCTCATCTTAATCCCTCACTATCTTTCTTTTCTCTCAATTTTTCTTTTTCTCTTCTTTTCTCTCAATCTATAACTAATAGAGTATGTGCATGACTAACATTATTTGAGATTAATCCGCCCTAGAGAACACAAAAGATTCAGGTTACTTCAAGATTTCTATAGCAATATCAAATCCTAGAGTGCATATTAATCAAACCCTCATGGATGGTTTATCCATAAGTTGAAAGATTATCTCCATCACTAATCTTGAGAACTAGCTGATGAAGGTGGTAGTATTTCTGTAGCTGTACTAAGACTTTCTCTCCAAGCTCCTTCACCAAAGTCTCCAAAAGTGGTTTCACTCCATTACACTCATGTCCTTTTGGAAGTCCTTCAACTCCATAAACCTCACACAACTCCTTGGTCTTAGATCTTCTCCCTTCCAATCTTGGTGAAGAAGGTCCAACATGCAAACCCAAGTCAAGTAGCCCTCTCCTTTCCCTCAATCACTTACTATCAAAGGTCAATAGATATGAACTTGCCTTATGTCCCTTCTCTCCACATAGAAAGCATTTAGACTCACCTTTTCCTCCAAGTGGTGTAGGTTTTTGGATCCTCTTAACATTCTCTTCAAATTCCATTCTAAACTCTTTTTTCCTCAAATCCACCCCTATAATCATCTCAAATCCTTGGAGAACCTTGCATAGCATAATAATCCAAGTTCCCAAGATGAGTCTAAACACTCAAATATATTTTTTGTTACTCTCACACTCCTCTTGCATGAGATCTAAACTCTGCAAAATTGATCCTTCCTCACAGTGTCACTCAAATCTCTCAACTGGTATGTCATAGTCCTTTGAAATTTTTCACACTTTACCATTACTCTAGTGCGTTCTTCTTTGCAAAATTTCAGATTTTTTCATTGAGCCATTTAGCACATATATTTCAGATTTGGTCTGAAAACCACCTCTCTTACTTTAAAAACTCATAACTCTTTGCGTAAGAATGATCTTTCTCAAATTTTTGTGTCAAAATGTAAGATATAATGCACTATTGAAAATTTTCTTGGAAATTTTCAACATAATATGCTAAAAATTAAAGAAATTTCAGACTCTATATAACTTTCCAGAGAGCATGCAATTGTGGGACTAGTTTACTCTATCTACTTTCAAAAATTCTAGCTCAGTATGCATAGTAGCTTTCACAATAATTTCAAATATTCTTATTGAAGGATAACCCAAGCTATCATGTGTAGAAATTTCAAGTCCAAATTTCAAACTTGAGATTTTGCCCAAAATCACCTTAATCTCCAAAATCTGCAAACCACCTCACACAATCTTTCCAAATCCTCCCATACATACAAGATATACAAAATCATCTCAAAGACATCATAATGAACTATATGGTATACAAATGGGTCCAATTTTTCCAACATAAGTTCAGCCCACTCCTCCCCTAAAGTTCTCTCTAAGTGAGCTCTCATAACCTCCTTCTATCTAATATATAATTGTACGTGAAACATTATCTTGCCTTTTAGAGAGGTCCCGGCAATGGAACCAAAAATGTGAGTCAGCTTGTCTCTTACTCAAGATGAATCTCTGATGGCTATTATGGTGGCGCACCATGGACTAAGAGAGCAAGAACCCCAACTCCATCATACTCCTCCAAGGCTAACACTTCAAGACTAAAGATATTGCTCACTAGAACTCAATGAGAGATAGTTGTAAATGAAAGGATGTAAGTATCTCCTCATCTCTTGTTTATATAATTGTGAAATATTTATGCACTAAAGTTACTATTTACCAAAGTAGCTCAAGTTACTATGCTAAAAGTCAAATAAAGTCCAAAAGTATAAAGGAATATCCATCCACATGGGCATATATACTAAGCATGTGATCTTATCTTGACCCAACAACTAAGTCAAGGATTCCTTCACATGGGCTATTATTGGACTATAGAAGAATCCAAAACAAAAGGCTTGCGGGCCTAAGAATTCTGAACTCTTTCCTCAAAGCCAAACACCTAGGAATAATACCAAGTCAACACACTAGAATCCAAAATAGTGGTGCTCATCTTTTCCACTTCCTCTAAAGTAAGGTCCACTCTATCTTAGCTATGACTAATTTTAGCTAATCATGACTAATGTAGAACCATCCTTTATCTATACAAATAATCTCTCAAGTACTTGTTATACTTAGCTAAATATCACAATACCACACACATGTACAAATGGGTATTACAGTCTGCACTCCCGGGTAATTTTGCCTCAAATACTAGAAGAACTCCACCATAGGGTTAAACCCCAATACTAAACCACCTCTTGTAGTAGTACCTCCAGTCATAGTAGCACCATCTCCAAGAGATCCACCAACTTTATTAGAGCTAGAACTTGTGGGTACAACCAATCTATCCATAGAAACCAAGCCTAAAGTGATGGAGACATAGTTAGAAGACCAATTTTGTCTCCATAGCTCAATCTCCTCCAAGGAAGCTCTCCTTAACTCATTCTAGTCATCCATTAGTGGAACCTCCAAGTGCTGAAATAACCCTTTCCATGCCATGAAATGTGTGAACAAAGTTGGGTTCCGTATCTATTGCAAATCACACCAACTATCAAACCCTTGGATGAAGTCATCCAACTCAATGGTACCCATTTTATTAGAGTAATGCTTGGGGCTTTTGAATGCACCATAAATCTTGTCCATGTCCCACAACAATAGTGTGTACACACCAAGTGCACTCTCAATTGAATCAACTCCTACGTTAAACTCCAACTCAGAGTCAATCTCCTTCCTCATTGGGACCTAAGATACAAATTGATACCAAGCGCCACTTTGAGTAAACCCATTGCGTATTGCAACACTATCTCCTTTGGAATCCCCAAAGAACTTGATCATGACAAAGTAATCGGAAATTGCAACCCGCAATCATAACCATTGCAAGTGCCAATGTACCAACCAATTGTCACCCACTAATGTAACTCTAACTACAACAACTATACAAGAAGAAAGAGCAACCTATATATTTTCATCACAACATGCACTCTCACTGTCTTCATGTCATCACTTCTTGCTTTACCAAAGAGAAACATAGGTAGTCTAACTAGTCATCACCCCAACCTCACTATCAAGAGCACACCATAGTACCAATGCTCTAAAGTCAGGGCACCTCATACAAACATGGTACAAAAATAGGAAAGAGAAAATAGAGGAGGTCCAATTACAAAAAATCTAAACAAAAACCTTCCATCTTATAAATCAAAACTAGATTGACTCTGCCATCCTTTGGCATTTGATATAATAGGAGTTATCTACTTCCTAAGCTACCATTATCACCAAGAATGGGATCAAACCATCTATCCTAGCCAAAGCTACAAGTGTATAGATAATAGTGGAACCGTCATTAGGACAACAAGTGAGGGTGGACCAATTGACTGGAGCACCAATCTAAGAACTAAAGATCTAAGGGTCAAACCATGTTACGTACAATCTAGCAAGGTGTGCAGATTTTGCCAAAAAATGACCAAAATCTACTCTAAACTAGCTAACCTCACACTAGCAAGCTAGCTTGTTGGCCCTTCTAAGTCTTTGTAGCCTCTCATAGCCTTATGCCTCAAAGCCTCTAAATGCCAAAATTCAACCGAATGATAACTTTCTTCTTGTCACTTTGAACCCACTCCAAATCTGGCAAAACTCTTCCAAACCTAGCCAAGCTCCTCCAACTTGAGCCAAAATTTGCCACTTTGAACCTTCTCCAAATCTGGTGAAACTCCTCCAAATTTGACCAAAATCTGACTTAAACTCCAACAAAAATATGAGATAAAATCTGACATAAATTCCTAAATTTGGCTAACCACCAAATCCTCCGCTAACTCTCTACTTGAGCCAAATTGAAAAGACAAGATTCTCCAAATCACAAATTTATGAGGATGGGTTCACAACTCCACCTTCAATTTCACTTTTTGAGCTCAATTTGCACCAAATTGGTCTTGTTTTCACCTCTTGAACTCAAAATCACAACTAACGCTTGAAAATTGCTTCTCTTTGCTCAAAATTTGGCCCATCCTTCCACACACCGTTTGCCTCACTGCCAAATTTGCATCAATTTAAAGACCTTTTGCACACAATCACTCTTAGGGAAACTCTCGACCACAATTGAGCAACCAACAATCAACAAGGCTTGGAAATACCACCAACAACTTCAATCCCTACACCCAATTTCCCCCTGACCTCACTTCTTTGATATAATCAATTTGTTTACACAACTCAAATCACACTCAATTAGATCAGTACTTGATCTATCACTCCATAATTTGCCAAGAATTGGACATTGATTATAGTCAAGCCACACTTATTCTAGCTAAGAGAATCTAGGTGACGCTCGCCGGCCTTTGTCCACCATAGCCAAAAACTTGAAGGCTCAACACCACAAGTGAGCTCTTTGGAGTTGCACTTTGAAAGTATACCCCTTGGTCTCCAACCCTAACCGTCCCACTAATGGCACAACCGACGGTGTAAATGGTACAAGTAACGGTGTGCCCCACCATGTAGTTAGTACCCCAAACACAAAATTGACCAACAACAAGTAGTTTATGAGTAACTGCTAAAATACTCCTTACTACAAACACTATTACTCAAGAGTCCCAACAATCTAGGTGTGATGCTACAAATGGTGTGACATTCAACCCAATCTAGTGCAATTAGCAAAAAGACTTTACACAAGGATGTAGCCCATGTTGTGTGAACCTCAATAACAAATTTATGTCTCTTTTGTGATTATTTCCTCTACTTATGTTTGATTTTTTTTGACGCTTCTGTGATCTCTACATACTCAGCTTCCATTGTAGATAGTGCCACTATCTTTTGTAATCTTGATATCCAACTTACAATTGTACCTCCAACCGTAAAATTATATCCAGTGGTACTTCTTCTACTATCTTGATCTCTGAATGACCAACATCTACATAGCCTTGTATTTATAAGGATTTCCCTTTTACAAAAAAGTATAAGTAGATGTACCAGCTAGCTACTTGAGTATCCACTTGACAGTATTCCAATACTCATTGCTTGTATTTTGCATATGTCTGCTAACATTCCCCACAACTTGTGCAATATTTGGTCTTGTGCTTACCATGGCATACATCAGGCTTCCAACCGTTGATTGATATGGAGCCTTGGCCATCTTAGCAATTTCAAATTCATTTCTTGGACACAATTCCTTTGAGAGCTTGAAATGTCTTCTGAGAGGAGTTGATATTGGTTTTGTATTATGCATGTTGAACCTCTTCAACACCTTCTTGACGTAGTCTTCATGTGACATCCACAACTTCCTATTCTTCCTATCTCAAAAAATATTCATGCCAAGTATCTTCTTAGCTTCAATAAATATTTCATAGAGAATTCAGATTTCAGCAAATAAAATTAATTCTACTATCCTCTCTATATGGGAGCTAGCTACAAGCATATCATCCACATATAAAGAGAGATATACAAAATCTCTAAGAGAAATACAATGATCAGCTTCACATTTTGTAAAACCTTTTTCTTGCATGAAAATGTCAAACAGCAAGTACCATTGTCGTGGGCACTATTTTAGCCCATCCAAACTCTTCCTCAAATGACAAACTAGATGTTCCTTGCCTTTTGTTATAAAATGCATTGGCTGTACCATGTACAGTTCTTCATCAAGCTCACCATGAACAAATGTTGTCTTAACATCAAGTTGTTCTAGATGAAGATCCTCCAAAGCAACTATATTCAATAACACGTTAATGGATGTCATTGTCACCACTAGTGCAAAGTCTTTGTGTAATCTACTCCTTCTTTCTAAGAAAAACCTTTGACAACAAGCCTCGCCTTGTATCTTATGCTTGCATCTGCTTCTATCTTGATTGTGAATACCCATTTGTTTAGCAAAGCCTTTTTGCCAACTGGTATATTTTCAGCTCCCATGTTGTATTTTGGAAAAGCAAATTTATCTCATCTTTCATGGCATAATCCCATTTCATAAAAGAGGTATCATTTGTAGCTAGTTACAACACAATAGTACAAGGGATTTCCAACACCACAAAAGATGACCTAATGCTTGATGATGTTGTGAGTAGTATAATGGATGAAGAGATGCAACTAAGAGCTTCTTCTGGGGAAGATAACTAACCTCATCAAGATTCTCAGTGAGCAAAGGTTGTCTTACGTGATACAAGACATGTCCCTCAATTGGAGAAAAACCTTTTATCAGCTAGCAAGCTTAATGAAGAAGGTTTTGTTCTGTTAATGTGGTTAGTAAAGAATTACATTTGGAAAAATTATGCTTATCTACAGGTTTAGATTCAATCAAAGACAAGTGGTTTGTAGACTCTAGAGCTTCTTTTCATTGTACTTCAAAGAAAAGCTTGTTTAGCACTTATTGTAATGGCAATTTTGGGCAAATCATGTGGTTACAAGGATACATGGAAGAGCTACAGCGAAAGCAGTCCATGAGCATTGTCTTGATCGACAGTCAAAGTGCGTTACATTTGGCAAAGAATGACACTTACCATTCCAGGACAAGACATATCACAAGAAGATACCATTTAGTCAGGTCAATACTCAAGGAAAATGAGTTGAAGAGAGAAGATTGAAGGCTTATGTGTAGTATGAGTAGAGTTATAGAGTTTTGTGTACATTGTCAATTAGAAGCTAGGAGCTTCAGTGGATATTGATGTCTTTCACATTAGTTTCGAGGGAGAGTTTTGTTGAGTATTAGTCTCCCACTACAAGTGGAAGAGCTTGATCTCTTGATTGAAAGTGAAGATTGAACTGAAGTTCAGCAAAGAGGCGGTGCTCTTTGAACCGGGTGCATTATTCTATTATAAATAGAGTCCTACAGATTATTAACCGAGTGTTGATACAGAAACACTTGAGTGTTGTATCTAAAAGCTAAGAGATCTTAGACAAGGAGACAAAGCAGATCTATCTTGTGATCATCAATTTTCTCGATATGTAAGCATTCGACCCAATCTAGTGGAACTTGCAAAAAGACTTTGCACGGGACGTAGCACACGTTGGGTGAACCTCGATAACAAATCTGTGTCTCTCCTGTGATTATTTCCTGTGTTTATGTTTGAGTGAGGACAATGATTCTTAACAAGTGCAAGGTGACAAAAGTTGACACATTAAGCATCACTTGCCTTTGTTCAATCTATTCGTGCGTTTCACGAACTGGAAGTGAGGTGCGTAAGGGTGATGTGACGAGAAGATAAGAAGTCAGCCACAAATGGAGCTATAAAAGGGTGTTTCCAAAACTGCCTGACGACATGCACGAACGTAATATCGGGTAAGTGCTGTTCCGATTATGATTTCATTTCTTTCAGAGTATCGAGGGAACTTCTACTGCACAGATGCAGTAGCAGTACCTTTAAGGTCTTGAAGATCTTTCCTCAATCCGGATGATAGTTAGAAGATGATGATTTCTGTAGAATCTCTTGTTGGACTTGCTGGATCTCCAACTTGTTACCAGATGAACTTGGTGAGATTCTCGGGAGTTCACGGGTGGCTAGTGGCTGCTAGGTCGAAAACTATTTCTACGTGAAGGACATTTCTGATTGAGAGATGCTATAAATCTTCGTGGCAAGTCCGTCTTTCAAGCTATCACTTCAATTCGTTGAAGGACTTGAATTATTGTGCTTCGATGAACCCACAATCCAGTACACCAGACTGACTTTACCATGTAACCAAATGCTTCTAAGCGAAGGCAGTCCACAGGCACAGTTTCTAGAACTTGTGGGTCTGAGTGGATCATTGAAATTTTCCTCCAGCAGAAAGACAAAGCAGAATTTTCATCTGTGAAGCTTGTTGTCATATTTCTCCAAGTTTTGTATGCTACGATCGATCGAATCAACAGATCAATATCGCTTCTGTTGATTCGATAATATCTTGCACTAAGGCATCTTGATTCGTGGGCTTTGTACCCCGCGGAATGCGATACGAGCACCTTGATATGTACATGATTCGAAACCTCTGGCTGCTATCCAGGATTCGCTTGCGATGGTGTGAAAGTCTATCTTTTACTAAAAAAGAAAAGTAGACAGTTCTCCCAATCTCAACTCGAAGCCCCGTTACCGTAAATTTGGAATCATAACTATATGTCTGAGATCTGTGACGATCCAATTCATATCAGGATATTATCAAATCATATTGACCTCTTCCAAAAACTTTTTCAAGACAGTTGGGACCTTTAAGCTTCAACCATCGCCTTCTCAGAAGTTAAGTTTATGTCGCTTTTCCCTGGAAAATAATTCTCTACGTCTGGAACCGCTTTTTCAGTTTGCAAGTGGCTTATATGAGTTGTCAAACACATGGATTTATCACTTTATGTTCCAACTGGTGATTGGGTTAGAAGTCAGCCTAAGTTGCAGACGGTATAGAGAATGAATTCTGGCAGAGAATCACTCTCAGAGAACTATGACATCTGGGTGGAAATGGAAAAACGCCAAATGAAGTTCATAGTAAATATGAACTTGCGAATCTCCTTGGCAACTTACTTAGAAAGCTGATGCACACCACTATCTACGCCTCCAAGTTGCATAGACAGATAATGAACCCTTTTGAACGATAAAGTAGAAGAAGATCAGATAAGAACAGAAGCATTTAATGGAGTGGAGATTCGATGTATGAAGGACAAAGCTGCCATCGATCAAATACGACCAGCTAATCAGCTTCGATCTTGGCCCGAGCTCGAGATAATTATACTATCGGGAATAAGACCACTTCCTCTTGTTTCAGTGTTCGCGAGCACCTGTAACAGAAGTTCATGTATAGACTAAAGTAACTTTTCTCTCCCGTTTCCTCTTCAAGACCCTCATCCAGCATAAGGACATCAGGCAGAGCTGTCACATCGACTCACATGCCCTTCGCTTTAATCTCAAAAGGATGCATGAACAAGTCCTTGTAAGGATAGAATAGTTTATTGAATTGGTCTACTATACTTGACATTCACCTGAAATCACAGCTAAACTTCAATAACTTAGTCTCGGTGAATAAGCCTGGGCACGACTCATGATACACAAGCATCCGTGTGATATACAAGCGCTTCAGCAGTTGGTAAGCCACGTACGCCACTTAACGTAGGGTTCAGGCTTAGTCAGAGTGTAGAGCAAGCCAAAACTGACCACCTCGATTTGATTGATGCATTCATTCGAATCTGTGTACTAAGTCCTAACACAGACTCGTGTTTGCCACTCGAGAGAGCACAAAGGGGAAAAGAAAAAACGAGATAGAGAAAGAAAACCGGCAAGAGAAAAGAGTACTAAAAGCAGCTTTCACCAAATTTACTACTTAAAAGGCCAATTCTATAAAATATTCTACTCCAATGGTTTCTTGGTTGGTATTTCTGGGTCGTTGGGCTAAAACATCGGTTGGTATATAGCATAGAAAGGAAACAATCCTCAGTGAAAACTGGATCTTTTCTATTGAAGAAGTTATCTAATAGTTTGTTTCTACTCTGGTGGCATGATAAATATACTGTTCATATTTCATATTTTACTTGTTGACAATATTATAATACTGTTCTACATGACTTGTAACTTAATATTGGTGCAAGGAGTTTACCAATTCTTTTTTATAATTGCATGATATCAATACCATCGAGAACTTTCCATTCGAAAGCTCCTAAAAAGAATGAAACTAAGATCAGAAAACTACAAAAATTTGTAATTCCCGTCACATTTGATTCAATCCATTTAGGCAACTCCAACGAGGTTGCGTACCCCATGCTGAAGCTATATACCATCGTCACAGGCAGCTCACCTGTTTATGGCCAATGATAATAAAAAAAAAAAGAGAAACTTCAAGTACCTCGGTCAAATATCCGTGCAGCATGCGACTAGAATTCTTCTCAGATCGATGAGAATCCATATTGGCGAATTCCATATTGAAGAAGAAAGAAAGCCTACCTCATATATAACACAAGAACGATAAGAAGACGCCCATCAAGCCGTGCAAGGGAGAGACAAAAGAGGTAGAATGGGGCCTAGCCCCATTCTACCTCATTCCATACCCATTCCACGAATTCCACATCAGGTGTCTATTATAGGATCATTCTCGACAATGTACTTGCGTCCATTGAGAAAATTCTCTCGATCCCTTGTGGAAGGTAGAATCCAACCAACACGTTTGGCTGTAGGGTGGAGACGTGGGGACGGGCCAGCAAAGGCTCTTAATCATACAGAGACGGATTTCCATGGTCCACGCCCGTGGCACTCACAACTGTTGAGCTACAACTATATTGGGAAGGTAAGTTCTTTCTCTTCCGGAATCGCTGAATGTCACTCCTTTTACACTCCATGGTTACTTCTATCCAGATCCGACCAAGTGCAAGTAGATCTCATGTATCAGACATTCGTACGCAAAGCCTACCGCTTCGTTCTTCTACAATTAAGGCGTTGGAAATATTCGCCATCGTTGCTCCATGAATACTCCCCGTTGGCATGTTCAGCAATGAATACATTCTTATGTCCTTGTCCACAGCGGAAGCGGAAGTTCTCGGGGACCCAAGAGGGTAATGAACATGGGGCCTACGTACTTAGCAAAAGGGAATGGGCACGCACCGAGAACAAGTCCCGTATCCAACAAATTGCTTTAGTTGTCAAAATTTGACTATCGAAGGAGGTTCAACTGAAGGGTACACTCGGCGTATTAGACGAGGATAGTTCTTGTGGCAAAAAATCCAGAAAGGGAACGGAAAAAGGAAGCTACAGTGAGATACACTCACCTGAAAAAGAGTTGTCATATGACATGCTTCCTTATCCGAGCATATATTAGAGATCCTCCATTCATTGATCTGCTTTTCTGGATCAGGAAGTCGATGTTTGCCATGCCGACAACTCATATCTGCATGAATTATGATGAAAGAGATAACAGAAGAAAAGGACTGCTTCACTTTCGCAAGTTCCACCAATTTCTTACGATAGCAGTCTACTGCAGTTGACTTCTCTCCTGCTTTCAGCATGATACCTCGTGCGTCAAATATGAAGCAATGCATGATCATGAAAAGTATCGAAATATCATCCGTTGTCGTTTTCCGAAAGGACTTCCGAAATTCCTAAGGGTTTTGAGACTCATCGCTGATAAGTTTCAACAACCCCCCCCCCCCCCCCCCCCCCCCCCCCCCCTCTTCTTCATGGGGAAGATTTGGTTCATTGACGGCCGGCAATGGCACCTCTGTGGAGCATACTCCTATGAAGAGAATTTTTCATAGCTTCATGATACCACGGATGGCAGCTTTGTGTAGTTCAATCTGGATAACGAGAGATTGGTCGTAAAAGTGTGGTAACTCGTTCATACCAGGAGAAGGTTTCAAAGCTATCAGGACTTGAATGATATCTTTGAAGACAATCTCTGGATAGTGCTTTCTTTTAGTCCTTAAAAGGGTCTTCTGGAAATTCACTAGTAGTTGACTTCTCTCCTGCTTTCAGCATGATATCTCGTGCGTCAAAAGTGAAGTAATGCATGATCATGAAAAGTATCACAATACCATCCGTTGTCGTATAGACTTCCGAAACTCCTACAGTTTTGAGACTCATAGTGAGACTTTTAGAATTCATGATAGCTCCCAACAACTCCCCAAAACCCTCCATGGTGAGGTTTGGTTCATTGATGTCCGGTAATGGCACCTATATGTTTTCACTCCTATGAAGAGAATTTTCCTGCTTCATGATACCAAGGGTGCCAGCTTTGTGTAGTCCGATTTGGATAATGAGAAATATTGGTTGTGAAAATGGGGGAACTTGTGGAAGGTTTCAAAGCTATCAGAACTGAATGATATCTTTGAAGACAATCTCTGGATAGTGCTTTCTGTTAGTCCTTCAAAAGGTTTGTAAAAATTCATTAGGAGTTTGGTAACTCTGCATGAAAGTAACATTCTATAACAATTGACTGAATACATTCCCTTCCGCGCTAAGGATGTTGCCAATACTTTGCTCTTGGCACATGGCACATGGCACATCCTAAAGTGTTCCTCAATCTCCCCTACAGATTCCATTTAGTGGACTCGGAAAGATTGTATATTCATATTCCTATCATGATTTGCTAAGTCTTGAAGGATTCAAGTTATGATTTGTTTCTTGGGAAGATACAGTTGAGAGTAACACACATAATTGATCAATGACACAAATGGTATTTGAGGATTGGGTCATCAAATCCTTGAGTTACAATTCCTATGACTAACACCACTAACATTTCACATTCAGATACATCATCTTGTGATTATTAGAAATTATTTTCAGAAAAAAAAATTTCATGTGTGAACACAAGCATGAAAAAAAAAGATTTTCATTAGATATGTATCTTTGGTATGTTATAGATTTTTATATAAACTAGAAATTTTGAAAGATAAATCATCATTGACACTTGAGGAGATAAAGAAGAGATTGTATACCTTCAAGTAACCCCCTCAATCACCAAGTAATACACTAAATCACCATTGACACTTGAGGAGATTGGAGAAGAGGTTATCTAGACTCGAGTTGCAAAGTCCATTGTTCTCCACCATTGACCCACTACTCGATTTGGTTTCAATCATATTCATTGTGAAGCTTCATGTCATGTCTATGTAGGGATTGAATGTTTCACACTGCTTTATGATTCTTCCATCCTTAATTTCCATCTTTACAGTCTCAATAACTCTTCCTGGCTCGGTCTACTTTCCAGACTTTCGCTTTGGTTCCCTTGGTCTCATGCAATATTTGCTCAATGTCCCAAGTGGATTTTGTCTCGTAGCTTCCCATGCTATGACGTTCATAGATGTCTTATTAGAAAGACCTATAACCGCAACATTATTGGCCACCCTCTTGTTAGTAAATGTTTGCCGCAACGTCAAGAAAGCCTGCTTCATTGAGTTGGACATGGACAGAGGAGTTATTTACGTGCTGTACTGAAGACATGTATAGCTTCTAGCTAGCTGAAAGTTTGTGTATGTGAGTAGAGCCTGGGTTTCCTCCCAATTCTCATTCAATCTTAGACAGCGTCTCTGCAGTTAATCTATCATACCTTGAGAAGAGACTGCAGAAGCTGAATACATTCACCATGATTCTAATTTCAAGACTTTCTTTCGTTTGGCACTCCAGTAGGAAGATAAGATGCCAATACTGTACCGTAAAATGCAGAAGCTGATTCTAAGTAGTAGACTGACTAGAAGGTTCTCTTTCCAGCAAATTTCTTGCTGTGTCATCTATAGGAAGAGTGAATTGATTCTACACATTGATTGTTGTAACCTTTTGTGCATCTTGATATCGTGTACGTGTTGAAAATTTTCTTAGGCATAAATGCACGGATACTCTTGGGACATGTGCCAATATTTGGGCCATGAACCAAACATGCATGAATAACCTGGAACTCTAGATGTGTTGAATTTGGCTGAATCTTGGTCGCTTTTCATGCTGCTGCATACATGATGACACTTGATGACATGCGAATTCCTCAACGAGGTGCTAGGAATCAGAGCACGAGTTTGACGTATGTGTGGACAAAGTATCCGTAGCTACGATCCTGAGTCAAGTGCTCATAATTTTTCTAGTATTGCATGTATTCCGTATTTTGTACATTTATTTTCGCTGGTCTTTATGGACCCCAAGAATAGTGCTGCTTCAATGCAATACGTATAGATGCCACGAATATTGTTGCTGCTTGCAGACGCACTCATATTGACGTTCACCAATGCCAATGTTTTAGTCACTAAACCTTCATGGCCACAATGATATGTGCAGTACAGCGATACCGTGTTGTGCAAATAGACTTCAGCACTTTCTAGAATGTTTGGAGTTTAGTTAATACTTTTTAGCGAGTCTCACGGCAAACCTCCTGAGATGACGAAACCACGTGCTATTAATGCGTCTGTTGCGGGATTAGACGCGAACATCAAAGTGACAGGCCATCTAGTTCATGCAGTATTTAGTAAAAAGAGGAAGAATGGCGACCGCGTAGGAAAAGCGAAGGATGGGAAGAACCCATCAAGCCGTACAAGGGAGAGACAAAATAGGTAACATGGGGCTAAGCCCCAACATGCAGTATTTCGTTGGGTAGAATAATCTCCTTAATATGCTTGGCTAAACTATTTGGTCCAGCTGGGTCCAGTAAGAAAGAAAAGAAAGGTGGACCGCGTAGGAAAAACGAAGGATGGGAAAACCCCATCAAGCCGCACAAGGGAGAGATAAAAAAGGTAACATGGGGCTAAGCCCCAATGTCCAGTAAGATAAGAATTCAATACAGATTGTAGACATCAGAAAATGTCATAGTCTCCGCTGACAATGGAACTGATTTCCATATCTCCAAATATACGTGGTCTGTGCCTTAATGACTTTTGGCATATATTTGTGTAAGAGCTACGCGGTGACAACCAACACATAGTAGTCTTCACTTCAATGTCCTGCAAGCATACAATCGTGTGGGTGAGATGTTGAGTTTAGAAGAAACGGTGAAAAGCCGACCTCATAGAACATAAGAAGGATGGTAAGACCCCATCAAGCAAAGACAAAGGGAGAGACAAAGAGGTAGAATGGGGCTGGCCCCAATAGAAGAAATGCATCAACACCTAAATATGTAGAAAAGAAAATATTAACTCTGGTAATCCCTTGTATTCATGATTTCCTGCTCACACGTTCTGGTTTGGGAGCACCCGAAACAATGCCATATCTCCTTTGGGGTTATATATAAGAGAATCATTACAAACTTGTACTGACGGTGTGAGAAATGACATCCATACGGACATGAAGTTCAAGATCAATCTTGGGATCTTCAGTTCTTTACCTATCCCTTGAAGTGGTGCGCATTGTGCCACCTCATAGTTGAAATGATTTCTGCGGAAGTGACCTTTAGAGAATCAAAGCCTTGTAGATGAATTTTCAAACAAGTTCCGTCAGCGGCAGCAAATGCTGTAGTCCCAAACGGCTGAACGCTTTAATTTTCTGACTGATCAAGGACTGTGTGATCAGTTTTCACGTAATTTAGGACCACACATGCTCCGCAGCATGTCCCGAACCGGATCTCTCGGACAGGTCTGTGGGCTTATTCCATATTGTCGTTTTCAATGGAATGAGTGCTTTTACTACCCGGTATGCAGCAGCTCGAATGTCCACAGTTTAACACACATTATATACACATTATATAATGTGTGCTATACTTTTTATATGCTGATGTCATACCTTGGTTTTACGTGTTGAGCTTTTGCGGCTGTCTTCGTTCAGATTCTTGATATCAATGCTTTGCTTTAGTGGGGGCTCAGGAAGCTTTCAAACAGGTTCCCCTGCGAGAGTACACACCTCATGAAAGGTTAGTTAAGTTTGACCCACTTTACGAGAAAAGAACTTCACAGAGAATTGACAGGGGAAGGATAGGGCTTCGAGTGGCTTCACGCCTCAAGTTTCTGAGACACTCTAAGCCACTACCTTTCGCATGGTGTCCAGTGTAAGGTGGGGCTATGCCGCTTTTTCAAGTATTATTTTCGCTTTACTAATAAGACCAACACTAATCATCTACGTATGATCCTGCACTTTGTAATCACCGCGAAGGAACCTGACGAGCCGAGGTTTGCTGCGATATAGAGTCTACATGGTTACAGGATGGTTACTACAACCTTTGCGTTATTTATGTATGTATGACCTTTCCCTGCTGATTATACGCATGCTGCTTGAGACACCTTTTGCACACATGTGAAGGAAAGCTAACGATTATGTATGACGTATGTCTTGGTATTCGGGTTGAGTTCTGATGAGTATCTTTAGTCTTCATCACCTCGGAGGAAGAGGAGAGAGGATGGGGGAAGTTTTCATGAGGATGAGCCTCTTCCACGAAAGGTGTCAGGTTTGTTTCAGGTGTTTCAACAGGTACAATTTCCAACGTATGCATTTTGTCCTCTGCACAGTTAGGCCATATCCGGCAATGTATCCTATTCCTAGAAAAAGTGTATATCATATGCTTTGTGTTCTTCAGCATTGGTTTCAACAAACATGTTATGCTTCATGAGGTAGTATTTTCACGTTACATTTCCACAACAGTCGACGGGCAAACACTCTTTGTCTACAAAGAGAACATACAAGTGATAGCAGAGCCAATATTAATGTCGTGGAAGAAGGCATGCTTAACACGAGAAGCATAGTTCGTCATGTCTGACATAATGCAGACTTATTACAAGTAGTAAACGAACTTGAACAGATGTTTGAACATTTAATACAACTTTATTTTGATACACATCACACAGCAGTCACATACTGAAGTAGAGTTCCCGGAAATAAACAGATCGCTGACTGACTAGTGGAATTCCATTCTACGGAGTTGAATCTTCTCTTCGTCCACATATGAGAGAAAGTATCTTAGCTAAAGACCCACTGAACACTATTTTCACCGGCTGATAATCTGTTCCCATCTATATGTATATATCCTTCTCGTTGCCGACTGGGACGGATGATTTTGACTTCATTATTCTGTACTAAAACTTACTGAGGTTGGGTCCATAGCAATTAAAGACTTTAGGTCGTGAATTATACATGGCTGAGGAATCAGTCAGATTGCTTTCTCTACTCTTCTGCCACCTTGGCTGCTGGTAGTGTCCTGAAGATTAGATCCCATGTTGTAGTGGTGATTCCGTAACCATTGGTCTGGTCCTTGAAGTGGTGGTTCAAGTGGTACCTCTGCACAAACACAACGCAATCGATCGCCCACTGAGATTGGAACAGACTATTTTGTTGCCAACCCATTTATGTCCAGTTTCATAGAGAACCGAGTTATTTCGAAAATTGTTTGGAGTTCATACCTTCATCTTGCGCGAGTGATCGCTGAAGGCGGTACCGAAATGAAGGTAGTAGTGAGTCAGATCGTATCCAACGTATGTCAAGAGAGCACCACCATAAAGAGACAGTTTCCTTGGGTAGTAAGCAAGCCATGAACCGAGCGCGAACCAGATCTGCGCAGCGAGGCCATGATGGAAGATTGCTTCAAGACTTTCAGTAATTAGCCTAATGAATATACCAACGGCACAGAAGGAAAAAGGCGACCGCGTAGAAAACACTAAGGATGGGAAGACCCCATCAAGCCGTACAAGGGAGAGACGAAAAAGGTAAAATGGGGCTAAGCCCCAAAAGGCAAAGGACAAAGACTTACGAAGATACAGATGACCGAGGTGAAAGCTGGAGGAAAAACCAGTCTTGCCCCGTCCATGGGATGCTTGTGGTGGAAGCCGTGGATTACGTAGTGAAAAGTATTACCCCTGCCATAGGGAGACGTGAATGCATCTATCAGCACTGGGATTCTGCATAGAAACCGCAAGCAGTAGAGATTCAAGGTACTGGAAGGACGTGAATCAAGGAGAAACTGAAGCATAACTCACCAAAAGCTCGAAGTCCTCATGTGGAAGAAGAATCGGTGCAACATGTATTCCAATAAGGTCCAAGCAAAGACTCCGACAGCCATGAGGATGGGAATTTCAGTTGGAGGCACTCCGTTCTTCATTGCCTCGTATTGCATATACACACCTATCGGACCCCATATCAATGGAATCACCCACCAACGCGTCCGTGTAAAGAACTGCAGATGAGATAACAGACCAACTCGATTAGATTTTCAAATTAGAAAGGCAAATTTAGTAGACTACAAATAGAACTCATTGTTCGTTGCTAATTAAGTGCCTCACTGTTAACTAAATGCCACCTTCTACAGAGGGTGCTAGTTTTTCCCTACATCAATCCTCGGAGCGGAAATACGATTCGATTCACACCCAGAAAAAGGGCCCATCGGGACATATTCTAAATTATATGCATCCTTAGACGGGCTCTGACAAGAATGAACTGAAGTCACGCTGGTCAGCTGGATGAACGAAACGCCTTGACCAGCAAGGTTTGCTCCATTTCATCATTGCCCACTCCAAGAGTTTCAAATTTTCCTCCTGCACAAGTGCAAGTGCAGGAGGAGAGCTAGTTCCAGCCACCGTACTTCAAGTTGCCTGAATGGAATGAACATCCACGACAGCGCTTTACACAGTTTTGTACAACTGCTGTATCTACCACGCTAAACTGATGGCACACAGCAACACGGTAACTAGTATTGTGAGGCCACATGTCAAGTTATTGACTTTCAATTGGGCAATCACTGCAGTACTCTGCCAGTTGGAGCGTGCTGGAGAAATGAGCAGAACTAGATGCATTGCACCATACGTGCGCATAGCAACCGGCATTTGTGCGCTCTTAGACTGCGTATAACCATAACTTCCGAATCATGTGCGCTCAGGGAGTTTGAGTATAATACCGTGGGGTGAAGTATCTACGAATTCAGTATCTGGTTCTGACAATATCTTCTATCAACATTATCTCGAGCATCTCGCACCTATTTCAATCACAAAAAGGCAGACTTAAAGAAAGCTGGGTACCACAACGGAGAACTGCCTCTAAGTGCGGTGTGTTCGAAGCTCCGGCAGTACACAGAGTCATCAACCTAAAAGAGAAAATTGAATCTGGCGACAGTCAATTTGCCTACAGCACCGCTTCATCAACCGCTCTCGTAGAGCATTAAATCTAAACTGAACGGCAGATTTCTGGGCCGGACCTGCCTTCTTTGTAACCCGCGGCAGTACAGGTTGAGTCAGATTAGTAGTGATCCAAGACGTCCTGCGGCTTACAACTGCTTGCCGTTAGGTGATGGCCTTAAATCTACAGGATAATCTGTACAGACCAATCAGGTTTCTGGTAGGTTGAAAATCATAAAAGCCCACCAACGGACTGAACACTACTCAAAATCAAGTTACTACGAGATCAGTATTGGAGCGGCATGAAAAGGATTGTCCCAAGATACGAAGCATCGATCTTCGCATTACATAAAATCCTAGAGCCAATTCACTTCGAGATTTGTCCTCCACATCGAAAGGACCTTAAGATCTCCAATAAGCAGAATGCCAAAATTATCGAACTGGAAAGGATGGCACGTTGGCAGCAGACTAGCTTAAAAGAATCATCTAAACTTATCTAGGGTTCGTACAGGCCAGCTCATGCAGCAATGCACAGTCCTCATCAATAAACCAACGTCCACGAGGTAATCGGTGCACAACTCCTCTCCCGTACAACACTCGTGTTGGATCCCGTTGGATTCTGTCCCATCTCCCAAACATTACTGGAAGACGGTCGAGAGCCAGTTCAATAGTTCAAGCGGATTCAAAACCGAAACTTGCTCTAGAATGTGCGGAGATCTCTGCACGACAATTATGATATTACCCCGGACACTCTACACTCTAAACAGCAGACGTGTGTCTACGCTCGACCAGGCTTTGGAAGCGCAGAAGTGGGCATGACCTTAATTAGAAAGGTGCACATACTGGCTAGTCGTCGGCCAGTGTAACTAATGCCCGTCACCCTGGACGAAATGAGTTCTGGATAAGAATGAACCCTGAACATAAAGACTTAGCTCCACAAACGCACAGCAACTAGTGCAACTCTTACGTACAGCGTCCATGAATTTTAAATCATAAGACTTGCAGATATAGAAAATGCCGAAATCATACCAATCTTGGATCTGACTCGTATCACGAAGAAATCGTGCTACGAAAAGCCTATCAACGGAATAACTCTTAACGCGTAATCTGGATTGAACTGAACATAAATCTTACTCGCATTGAACATCACGGCTGCAGCAACAGTACGACCACAGGTGGCAACGTATCATCAAGCCTGGAGTTTAGAGTTCTGCTCCAGCAATAGGCAGTCACCCGTGTGGGTACCAATCAATTCAGTGGCAGCTAGCAACCTTTTCACCAGCCTCAGTAACATCTCAATCTCAACCTCGGGGAACGGGCTTGTTCTAAACAGTTTGGCGCATCAATGCAAAACAGACCTGAATAAGTTTCGATCAATATCCCCATGACCTTGATGGACATTCTACCTTCAGTTGCTCCTCCAGTCCATCTGAACCCAATTACTCGACGAACGACAAAGAACTGTGGCGGAGATGTGGTAGAGACAAGACTAACGAAACCGATAAGTCAAAGCTGGTCAGCGATTTCGACCAGCTCCGTCGCTTGAGAACAACACCGGATGGGCGATAAATCCCATCTTTAGTCCAAGTAGCCAAGAGTAGAAAGTAGAACAGTCAATCCAAGACATATCGAGTGTTAATACTAATGGAAACTACAACAGGAAGTCAGCGAATAGGTCATGGCAGCACAAGTGTAGAATTACAGCACAACAGCTAATGGTGACGAAGATTCCCAGCTGCTAAAAACACACTAGAAAAAACTTATAGAAGTCACCCTCCGACCAGACACTACAAGCCAAGGTTAGTCAACACAATCTAGAGAACGGCACAGAGCGCTCCATACCTCTGATATATCGCTTTCGAAGAACCGAGGGCTTTCTTTAGAAATAATAGGATCGTGGACCCATTCATCGTAGTCTTCTCCCAGATATCCAACCTGAGAGAATTACACCATCGATCAGTCACTTGACCACATCAGCCGGTTAAGATCGACTTGCAGTCCTAACAGCCCGGGAAATTCAACCGCTAGCCAAAGCAAGTCCGCGTACACACACGAAGGTTACGGCAACTGGACAACTTTTAGTGCGAGCATACTTGGGCAACGATTGGCTTTGATAGATCAACGGTGTATTTCGTTTTGTCGGATTTGCTCTTCTTCATGTTCTCGTCGGATTGCAACCTGCGTAAAACGACCGGGATAAGTTGTCTGCATATCATCAACCACCCTCGATTCGTAACTGCCAGAACTCCAGTAATCAACTTCCGTTCCCTGATAAGAAAGGGGAGGCCAACAATCTGGCGATACTCCACGTCCCCATGGCAGCATGGCGCGAAATTGCATACTTCTACTGCTAACATCAATTGCATGCCAAGAAGTCCAGGGCTCAAGCATGCTGGACGGATACGCGGGCAGATTCTACTGCTGAAATGTTCTTCTCGCCATATCTAGATTTGACTGCACGGAGACCCAAAATCCTAAGAGGTCTCCGAATCCCAATGTCGCCCTGTAGATTCACTGATAGTCTGGGTAGAGATGAATGGTCGACACAGACGAAGATATCCCTACTCACCCTGAGTGATTTTCTACAGAGCCGATCAAGAATTGCTGTAACATCTTATACGCAGCTTTGCTGTGACTGTGCCCGTCCTCTTCTTCGTTGCCGCTCATCAAATTTCCCACATCTCGACTGTGCAAGTTGTCCAATATTAACTGTCACATAGCCAAAACATCTGTTAACCCCAATGGAGAAAACTTTAAAACGTGTGCATTCCACGCCTAAATCATAAATAATCTGCATGACAATGAATTCCACCAGGAAATTTGGCCTTCAAGCTTTACAGTATCCAAGAACAGCGACCAGAAGCCATAGGTAAGCAAAACTTGGTGCACCTAAGCTTCAAAGGGTCGGGCTTGGAGGAGACGATCCAGTGAACAGTCACCCAGGAATCGCGAGGCAATTATAGGCAAAAAATGTGCTACCTCTTGGCCACCAGGATGAGTCTCGAGGAAGTAGGTTACGTCGTAGACTTTCCCATCCACAACAATCCAAGCATCATTCTCGCTCCTGTGCCTTGCAATCTCTTCGAAGGTAAAGACTCTTTTCTCCACAACTTCAGGACTCGGTTGAGTCTCGATTGGAGAGGCTGCTTTGATAGGACTAGGATTGGCAGATGACGAGCTTCTTTTCTGCTCTTGACTGAGATTCCTCAGGATAGACTCGTTTGGCACCTGAGGCGTGATGCCCATCAGTGGCATCGACGCAATTGACGGGGGTGCCATTGGGTGTACTCTAGCAGTGGCGACTGTTTCGGTTAAGTTACAACCTCGAGAACAACGCAAGGTTTGCCCACTTGCAATATGAGAACGTGAACCAGGATGGTCGCAATCAAGTTCTGCAAGCAAAATAGACGAGTAAACTGTGAGTAAAACCAATTTCAGTTCCTTAGTCACGCTCCATTCAGCAGTGACTCCAATCGGGCTTTTGAGCGAGGGAGAAGACTAGCTGCAAAATAACTCATCACCACGTATGAGCTGCGGGGTGCTCCAAGAAACGTGTGAACCTGTATCAAACTTACAGCGTAGAATATCGTGTTGGAGCAAGTTCTCACAGCCGATGAATCGATGGGTTCAGTAGATTTCGGCTTCGTGCAGCCCCCACGGGACAAACACTCACAGATACACTCTGCTGACTGGGGAGACGTCCTGCTTTCCTGCCTCTTACGTTCCTCAGGTACGACACTGCTGTGAGAATGTGAACTGATTTTCTGACTGTTTTTCTCGGGGATGTTGACACTGTTTTATGCAGTCTTCGGATAGTAGACTTCACACCAGCAAGGATCTGTCTCCTGCGGTGATGGTGGTTAGAGCGACACCACCAAAACGAAGTGAGAGAGAAGGCCTACCAAAGAGTGGGACATTAATTTACTCTAACCTGGATAATCAGCCGAATACAACAAATGCACCTTTCTTGCCTCCCACTTATGTACAGTACCTGCTCCGTATCCATCTATTTGATTGTTCTTTTTACCTCCGCTGCTATCTTGCTTCCATGGCGATGCTTGAGTGGAAACAGGTAGGAAGGCGGCTGTGCTCGATCACTTTTCTTTCAGGAGAAGAGGACTACAACGCCACCCCGGTAGCAGTGTGGTGGGTACATTGGACGTCAAGACTTCCCATGCATTAATTGCATGGCTCGCGTCTTTCTGCAACTGTGACGGGGCTGGGCTCTCTCTAGTTAACGGCGCGTAGGTTCGACAACCTGGCCCCGAATTCCAGCCGCTAATAGTTTGCTCTCATCTCGTCGCGGTGAATTCGCTAGTCTGAGAGCCCACTCTGTCCAAGAGAACGGAAAGGAACCGAACGGCCGCTTGGTAAATACCCGCCTAGTATCCACGCCCAAACCGTCGTCGGCAGCAGTGTCCTCCACCAGCCGTCGGCCTTCTTCTCGATACAGTCAGCGCGGCTTGGTAACAAACTGAACCACGGTTAATAAAGGAACTTGGAAATTTGACGTACCGGATACGAGAGAATCTCACCAGACAATACGAGGAACTGGAAGCGAAGCTGCACTAGAAAATTGTCCAACGAACCGGACTCTCTCGATCTTCTCGAACCAAACTCTCCAACTTTTAAACCCTGCAAGGAGAATGACACATTGACGTGTTTGAAAACTTTTGCTCAAGATCGACTCGAGAGCTATGGTTCCTGCTTGAGACTCTAGAGACAATATGTCTTCCTCAAACTTCTAACTAAAGGTGAGTACTCTTAACTGCTTACAGAACAAGGAGAGCAAACGTGCTTGACACGAAGCTAAAGTATCAAGGTCGAAGCCACTGGTGTCTTCCGGTTTGCAAAGTCCGGTACTGCGTAGCTGGGTGCAATCTAGCTGGAATGAGCCTTTATGAAGTGACTTCTCTTTAATCCGCAAGAGAAAAACCTTTGATGCCAAACCTCCATCACGGCGTACTAGACTTCCTGCAAAATACCTTTTACAAGTTGATTATAAAGATGTGGTATTTCGTGTACTACAGTGACACTGACCGTTCTCTCTGGAGAACACACTCCGGAAGTCGCGGAATAATTGTATGCTCTGACATTTTCTCTGAGAGAGAACATGTACAAATGTTGATACATTATCCTCTGATCGGTGTATTTTAAGATGCGGTCCCTGTACAATTTCCTACACTTTGCAACCAACAAAGTGTTGCGTCTGTTCCAGGATACCCTATGTTGATAGTCGAGTCGTAGGTTTTAGAGCTTTAAAGAATCAATATGTTTCGATAAGAGTTCGCGCAAAAGGGCAATACCATTCTCGTGGGCAATGTTTTAGTATAATTCCTTTGTTGTTCCAAAGTGTACTCTGCTTGGTTTTGCACAATCAAATACTTACACCCCCACCATCACACAAAAGGAATTAGACACCCGATAATTACTACATCCATTCCAACATCGTAGTCTCTAAGATCATGCTAATGTAACCTGAGGTGTACCTAAAGAAGTACATTACCGTCAGAGAATCTGGAGGCATTGTAAGAAGGAGGTCGAACTTAAGTTTGATGTACCTCGTTATAGACAAGATCAGCGACGGAGAGTTCATGATTAGACAATAAAACGTATATATGCTGACCCTTCAGGTTGCTGGATGAGAGATAGCTAGAGAGAAAAAGGAGACCGCGTAGGAAAAATGAAGGATGGGAAGACCCCATCAAGCCGTACAAGGGAGAGACAAAAAAGGTAACATGGGGCTAAGCCCCAATAGAGTCTGTATGAGAAATCTGGCCTACCGCACCTAAGATATTCGAGCTATGCAAGTCGTACGGTCTACACACAACTGGAGCATCCGAAGAAACATCACCTAATGTGATTGCTCCCCTATGGATTGCACCAGCCACTGCCTTTTGTAGAGCAATGGACACACGCTGTCTAAAGTAAGCTACAAAGTATGAGAGTGAGAGTGGTACCCCCTGACGCCTAACATGATAAGCTCTCACGCACTCCCTGACAAATGTGGCAAATGCCGTGTCCATCGCTCCATATAACTCCAAGGCTAGAGGAACAAAGAGGTGACCTCGCTGTATGCCCCTATACTTGCAGACCTTGCGACCTGCTGCTGCACTCGCCGCCCATCCAGGGGGATGGGCAATCACTCCCTCCGAAACTGTATCCCGCGTAGGGTTTGTGTCCACGACATCCGCTACTATCACCTGATCATCTCGGACCAAGTATAAGTCTGCCCTGACATGTGTCGTCTGCAATGCATACGAACGCTCCCACCAAGCTAAGTATCCACTCTCTCGTGCCATAGCAAACACTATGTCTCTAATGGCATCATGTGTAGCTATCCTCTGTCCTCCAAAAGGACACCGTGTCATGTGGACCGCCGTTGCATCTAGTGTGGAACCACACTCACAAGTGAGTAGTGAAGATGCAGATGGGTGGACCAAACCTAGGCGAAACCTCATCGCTGTAGAGAAAGTAGCCGGTGCGAGTCGGAAAACCCTAATGTATGGTCGAGCTAGGATCCACGAGCCTGCACCCTTGCCGGAGCAAGAGCGTAGACGTGCTCTAGTAGCCTGAGGAATGGACGAGTCAACTAAGAGAGCTAGGACTTAAAGGACATGCTCCGTTGTTAATGGTTCGAAAGGCAACATGAAACGTGCGTGTAGAATAACAAGGAGGTTTGGAGAGGAGTTTGTGTGATCATGGTTACCTTAGACCGATCTCGGTCCAAAACTAATCTGCATTAAATATCAAATAATTCTAGATACATCTGAAAATTTCAGAATTCGAATTTAGTGTATACAAGTTAGAGCTCGCGACCAACATCCTTCTCTGTCACAAAGTCGCATTGAACTCCAGATCAGTTCGACTCTGTTCACAAGGATACACTGTGGTAGGTTCATTGTCGACAATTTAGGAAAGTAATCTGTGGTTCAAAGGTTATAGTCTTCAGAATTGTTATCTACGTTTATCCAGAAGTTCGATCACACGTTGCACGGACAAGGTTACTTTTTCTGAATGGTTGTCCGCAAAGGTCTCAAGTTCAAAGTGGAGGAACTTACGATCATCCTGTTACAGGCAATGCGCCAAATATGGGCGAGACATAATTCTCATTGCTCATAGTAGGTATGATACAGTTTGAACTTACAAAGACTATCTCAATAATTGTGAATTCCTTAGGCTAGCGCTGTTTGCACCTCATGTTTTTGAGAGGTAAAGTAAAGCATGTCAAGGTTTCTTGGTCGCCAATCTTGGGGAATAGTAATTAATAGCCAAAGTTTGATGCCCCAATTATGCTACCCGTTACTATGTCTATATGCTAAAGGTGTATGGTGAAGTTGGGATGTTATATTCCAGTTACCAGAGGCTGCTCCCGAATCAAGCAGACTACATACCGGCGGTTGATTCCTACTAGGTGAATGAGCTGGATACACCTGGATCCGAGTGGTTTGAATCGCAAGTTTTGGGAGGACTCTTAATTCAGTCTGTTTGCAACTTAGTTGACATGCATTTAGTGAAGCATAGATACAAAAGCAGCAAGATAAATGCATGCACTTTGACGTGCCACATTTCATTGTTACCGAGACAACCACTGCAGCTTGAATCCATGATTTGCTCCCTCGAAGCTATGAAGTCGTGTGAGATCTCTAGATTGAATATTAACAGCTGAAAGAGCACTTCAAGTCCATTATTGTATATTGTAATCCTTGTAAGTTAATAGATTTCGTAGTGTATCTTAGTTGACTAGGTAAATGACGAATCGACAGGAGTCACCCTTGTACATTGACGCAGGACCCGAACGATGCACTTTAATTGACGAGTGATCCCATCGGTTCGGGCAATTTTATCAATCATGTTACCCCAACATCGTAGAGTTGAATTTGAAGTCTTGTTTCTTGGTGGCGAGTTACTAATATTATTTAATACTTTTCTACACTTGGCAGATGGTTACAGTAGCATATGACTGACAGTACCTAACCTGCATAAAGTGTGTAAGTCAACGTCAAATGCCCTGACTCTGCTATCTTCCTCTCTTAGTAGACAACTAGTATTAGCTTCATCTCTTAGCAGACAACTATGTGCATGATGCACATGGCAAAAAGGACCCTCTTAACATATATCGTCCCCCTCCCCATAAATAATTCCATTCGTTGTCTCCATCCCGTACGTAGTATCACCCGTTGTCTTCGTATCTAGATATAGTTCCATCCAAGTTCTCTATCCTTTGTCCCCGTCCCCGTCCCATTTGTACCTACCCTAGTAGTAGGTGACAATCACCTCTTAAAGGTAAGATAGTATGGACCCATGATGGGCAGTAGCTTCGTTCCTCTAGGGAACTACTAGTGCAGAGGTAGGACAATGAGAAACTCTACGAGAGGATTTCTTTACAGCTCTAGACTCAATCATGCCCGGGATCAGTTTATTGCTTGTCTCTCAACTGTACCTCCAAGTGTACCAAGAGTTTAACGAACTCATACAGTTGACACCTTGGTCGAGATAATGTTAAATTATTTTGGTCGAGATAATGTTAAATTATTGTATCTCAACTTTTATATCAATGGTTGGTGTAATTTAAAAGAGAACAATCACAATAGGTGATGTTTTTTAGATGCTCCAATTATATATAGATCGTATAATTTGTATAACTCGGATATCTTAGGTGCGATAGGGTAGATTTCTCATACAGACTCTATTGTGGCTTAGCCCCATGTTACCTTTTTTGTCTCTCCCTTGTACGGCTTGAAGGGGTCTTCCCATCCTTCATTTTTCCTACGCGGCCGCCTTTTACTCTCAACCAAAACTCAAGTTTACTAGGAAAGGTTTAACTAACTCATAGCTGCCACGTCATTGATGTGCCTTGCTTGGTATGCAGACTCCTCATTTTCTATCACTTCACTTTGCTGACTATTAGCCTACATTTCATAAACTGTGCCTTATATACTGAGGCTTCATTTGGATCCTTTTCTATCTAGTTATCTGAGTGGTGCAAATATTTTGTAGGAGGCGTAATTTGTTAGACCGTGCACACTCATATCTTAGGATTTGTGGATAGGTGATTAAATTTAAAAGTTGTGCCTCAACTTGACTATCAACTAACCAACACTAAGTTCAAACCATAAACCTAAATGCATTCATGTTCTAACATTGAGGTTCTTCTTTGTGATTCTATATAAAAAAGCTGAACTCTGCAAGGATCATCCACGATAATAAAATCTACTTCATCGCATTGAAATGACCAGAATTGAATAAAAATGTTATCTTGTAAGGTAGACCAGCACAATGAATTCAGCTGAGAGTTTTGGCTTGTGGTCTAGTTGAGTTTAGAAAAGCATTAACTTGGATATGGTTGAATCTAAAGCTAGACTTCTTCTATTGTTCTTTCCCAATAATTATCTCCACTTATTATTTATAAAGAATTGTAACCTATAACTCGGACACTCTCAGAAGAGCTAGTATATTCAAACAAATTAGATGCAAGCAACTTCCAAAGAATTAGTACCTTCCAATAAATCAAATGTGTACAATTAGCTTTTGTGTATAATAGATAAATAAATAAATATTACTCCCAAAGGAAAGTGGACAGGAGTACAAGGCACAAACAAGTGCAAAAGGGACAAAGAGCACAAGGCCCAAAATTCACACGTGGCAAATTAAAATGCACCGTGGAGTAGTGCCAAAGGTACCCATGGGGGAAAGAGTCTATAGACAACAAGCACCAAAGAAACTAAAGAGAGTGTAGTCAACTCCTGAATTGTGTAGTACATGTCCTCCAATGGTATGTTTGGTAAGTGTGGAGGGAGGACCCTAGCTGCGTTGAATGTGTTTCTTGCAGCTGCCCATTGGTGAAAACCCAAAGCCTAAGCACGTGGCAAAGTGAGAGAGATTGCCAATGCCCCTCTCCTCTACAAAGAACCTTGTGTTGCATCCTTGAGAAGACCATCAAAATGGTGATGTAGGCACACAGAATTTTCAATTGCTAGGGGGTTAAAGGAACAGAAGATAGTTGAGGTGCGTAGTGGTACTCCTTGCCCCTAGAGGCAATCATTGTCATTACTCCAACTCAATGCCTGCTCGTGCCTAAACTCATACCTAAACCCAATGCATACCCAATGCTTGAACTCATACAAGAAACTTGTATGCATGCCCGTGCTGATGACTCCGCTCATAGACGGTTTGCCATAACCGTATCATGCATAGTGCAATGACCATCTATGAAAGTAAAAATATTTGATGGCACCCAATGGATAGGTGATCTTGCTGGATCCAAGCACCACTCAATTTGAACCTGTGCATATGTAGCTTGTAGCTTTCATAGATGGTCATTGCACTTTGCATGTTGTGCAGTAGGTGTGGAACCCACCAAAGTCCATATGCCTAAGTTCAAATTGAGTGGTGCTTGGATCAACTTGGGCATATGTAGCTTGTAGCTGGTGGGCTCCCCACCTACTGCACAACATAAAAAGAGTGTATCCCTTGTATGTGATATGGGGAACCATGTCCACATTGGGCCAAAAGGCCTACGAGAGCTAGATGTCGGAGACTCAACCTTATTCATAGTGCAATAGTAAACTCTTTGGAAGTAAAACTGAAGTCATCAATCAAGAGTGAAGCTTGGAGCCAAGTTGTAGAGCCTTTCTCCATGCAAGAGAGGATCTTAACCCTATCAAGTAGAGATTCATTAGTGAAGATGCTAGTAAGTGCGTGAGTGTGCATATGCTCATTGAAATCTACCTGGAGCTTCCTAGAGTCTAGGGAGACAAACTCAATAAACTCAAGGAGCAATGGGTGTGCAAGGCATGGTAATAAGTTGCAAGCCAATTGAAGATCTGCCTAAAAGCCATTAGTGCTTGAGTCTACTATTGTGATAGGTTCCAATAGGAATGGACTGCCTTGATGTAAGAACCTATTTGCTAAGTGAAGGACCACTAAAGCCCAAGCACCAATATATGTTGTAGGTGTTGTGGCCTCTTCCCTTATGAGGCTGCATCTGTCCATGACTATAAGAAGAGCTAATTATTACCTACACCACTTATTTGATAGCTGTGGGAGCATGCATGGCCCTAATAGAGTGGAAAAAGTATGGCAGATAGTATTGTCAAACATCCTCAAATGTAGCAACATTGCCTCTCTAGGTAGGAAAGTCCGTGCTAAATATGAGGCACAAGGGAAGCAACATCAAGTAAGAATGGAGTAGGCCACCTTGGCATTCCCCAACCTAGGGAGGAGGTGAGCATGGGTTGTAGCTTTTTTTGATATGAACAAATTACAAAAATCCTCTTGTCCCAAAAGAGAGCCCAAAACTCACAAACCACCAAGGAATTGGAATCCTAGTGTGAAGTCAAAGGGAGTGAGAATCTTGCAGGGGCTCCAAACCTTACATTTATGAATGTAGACTAATAAACCCAAGGTCTCTAAGTTGAGTATGAAGGCATACACTGCTCCAATGACATCCTCCAAAGAACCCAATATATGAGGGTCATCCAAGATGGATGGGAAAAGACAAGATGGAAAAACTACAACAACTTGTCATAAAGCCGTGTAATATGTTATGGCAAAGAGAGGCCCCCCTAAGGGATTCCTCTATCATGTGTCTTAAGCTAAAGCCAATTGTAAGAACTCGAATGTGGCAATATGATGGCTATAACAAAGAGGTGTCTTGATCCAATCAAAAACAAGTACAAATGGGATCAAGGAAAGAATCTGATTGGTGGTTGAGCAAAGTGCATGGAACAATGGTGGACAAGAGATGGTATGGAAAGTATTGGAGTCATCAATTTGGACCACCACCCAATCTAGATGAAGGTTGAATTATGTTCAAATGCTTGCAATAACCATCTCACATCCTTAGAGTAGCCACAACAAACTAATAAGGAGACAAGAAGGCAGAAAAAAATTGGTGTAATTGTAAGCAAATAATGCGGGAAACCAAATGCAAAAACACATCCCCAATGGCAATGGGGCATACATCTGAGGTCTCACTGACAAAAAGCAAAGAGAAGAGGAAACACCAAATCTATAGCATTTAAGGAGAGGCAATCTTGTAGGTGCTCAACACTAATCTTGATGGCCAACATGTTGAGAAGCACAAAGAGTGGAGTAGAGCATGGGCAAAGGTGCACAAGGGAGCCAAAGGAGTGATGCTTAAGGGAGTCCCTCTATGCCTTGTGTCAAGGAACAAAATGGAGGCATAATGAGACAAGCTATTGAAAGTGTATATACAAAGAAACTGCCATGAAAAACAACAAGACATAATAGCAAATTACTATGTATCCCAACCCAAAACAGAAAAACAATAAAGGACAAAAATGAGAAGAGAACAACCAAAAACCAATACATGAAAGATAGGAAAAGATAGATATGAAGTAGGATAGAAGCTTATCTATGACTCAAGTGGCCTCCTTGTCTCCTCCAATATCAACACCGGGTCAAGAAGATGTTGCTCCCAAACCCCAATGGCCACCGGCTCCCAAAATCAGCAGAGGTTTCTAGCATCTCTTTGATGAAGGCTGGAAGGGGTCTCCTCACATGCACATTGGAATTGTAACTCTGTCCCGCCCCAAGTCCACACCCTCAATTGCTCAACAATGAATTGGACAAATGTGGGTCCCTAATCTGAAATTTGCTCCAAAACACCCTCTAATCCACCATGATTTTGTAGAGGTTCCATTGTTATCTAGCTGCCTCGGTCAAGTTTTCTGTCAGGTCTAGAGGTCCTAAAATGTGCACCACCATGTGCTAAGAAGCTCAAATTAAAAGGAGAGATGTATTGAACAACTCTAACCACATACTCCCAAAGCAGATATTGCAGTAGACTTGTTGTTGGAGACGGTGCCACATAACATAACCTTGACCAAAATGCTACTCCCGAACTTGATAAGCCCTCATCATGAACCCTAATCATGAGTTTGTAGCAATTGTGCCCTAATCATGAAACTGTAACAATATCTTTCAAACCGCATGCCTAAGATTCACTTGCGCCATCAATGAAGTCCAATACCACACCATCCGTCTTGAGAAAAGGCTCTAGAAATTTGGCTAAAGGAGATCCGTACCTGTCCCATGCTGATCCAAAACACCTGCAAACATCTGCAATCTTAAACCCGCAAGCCGACAGAAGCCTGAGTAGAAAATGTGCACAGTGTATGGCAACGGAGCCCACGCACGAATTCAAATTACTCGCACGATAAACTACTCACATTCTTGGAAGGATAACCATGGCGGATTAATTACTTACCCTTGGACGGACAATTACAGCAAGGTAGGAAATTAATCACTGATTAATTTCTCAATGGGTAGTCCCTGCGCATACGTTCATGCATAGAGCCTGCTGAGGATCACCTTTAATTTCTATGTAGGTTGTTAACTTGAAGGTCATCGATCCTATAAGTCACATTTATGTTTATTCGGCAAAGGTTTAAAATCTTGTTATTAGAACAAACTTAACATTGGAGTAAGCGGTTTGTACTTCTAATTCAGAGACGTACACACCACTGGAAGGATGGTGTGTGCTTCTTTGAATTCACTCATTTACCAAATGGTTTGTTACCGCCTTCAAATTGTAACGAGGCTACCGTGTGGAAAAACCGAAAGAGGGGAAGACCCCATCAAGCCGTACAAGGGAGAGACAAAATGAAGATACCGCATAGAAAAAGACTAAGGATTGGAAGACCTTATCAAATTGTACAAGGGAGAGATGGAGCTAAACCCCATCTCTCCACACCAGGTAAAATGGGGCTAAGCCCCAATAGAGCCTAAATTGCAGGACATGGATCAAAATTAATCAACAGATCCTAGATTGAAACACGGTACCATATTATATATAAATATGTTACATTACATTATATATATACTTATTTATAAATACATTATATATACCATTGACTGAACAGGTCCTGTTCAGTCAATATGGTATATTCATATAATAATGTATTCAGTGAGGCAAGGTGTACGATATTCAGACAGGAACTCAATGAATGTCAAAATCGAACCATCCGAAAAGCCGTCCCGACCTGCAACTTCAGAATGACGTCCATTCTTGAAAGTGCTGACATTTCCTGCAATAACGGCTTCTTCACCGGACTATGTTGGAGAATGCCACACCAAATTGTTGTGCTTCGGTCGATGCTTCATGGTCAATCACCGCGAGGGGACATATCAATATCTACAATTCATTGTACTCTACCTCACCACACATATGTATTGAAGTACTCGACAGTCTCGTCAGAATATGTCAAGTCATCCTTTATGCATGAGGTCACACAGGTCTCCACGATACAATTTTAGGAAATTTATTTTGATATGTAACCGTAAATTCGTTCATCCATTCTTAAGGCACATTAGAATTGGATAGAAAATTCGGATTAGAATTTTTCTCAACTGATGTTCGTTGTGTGTGTGTGTTCTTTAGCTTCAAAACGATAATAAATTGTCATGGTCTTCTTCTTTAAGCTTTGCACATTTTGTGTGTTTTTTCTTTAAACCAATACGAAGAAAGAAACAAGCCAGCAGGCAAATTATGTCATTTTAAAACTCAACGACTAAATTGTCGTAGGTAGAATTTTATGTCATAGCCAAAGTGATAGTCCCCACCACTCGTCAACCGATGCTCAAAAGCTGCAAAGCGCCTGGAGTTCGAAGTATCTACGAGAAGCAACAAATCTCATGGATACAATCGAATCATCAATAAATACGGGATAAAAACGAAGAACGTTGTCAAAGAGCACTTCTGGCTCAAAATGGCCCGCCTCCTACTGGTCAAAATTGTTGCTCGCCGTAAGAGCCACGAGGAGCATATAACTTGCTAGACCAACCCACAAGAAGGTCCTGGATGTAAAAGCATGGCAGCGTCTAATAGTTTTGGACTAATACTATGTGGGAAAAAGAATGAACAATCCTCAGCGAATCTGCGTGATCGGCAAATGTTGTATCCGATATTGTAGTTCTTCGGATTATGAGGACAGAAAAGAGAGATTTGGACATGAACTGGAAGATATTGTCTACTGAGCTGTATCATTGGGGCGTTGTATTATGCACGTTCTAGCGAGCTTGTGGTAGTTCTCTTAGATTGGGCCCACTGCTCGTCAATAGAAGCACCAACCTCTCAATTTCCATGTTACTTGCATCCTTCCCTCCCCCCGCCTCCTCCTCCCTTAGAAACAATGTCTCGTCTTCAGAAACTTGCGGCTCTGTAGCTAAGTTTCATCCGCAGATATGGAAAAGCTCGGCCCACTTTTCTACCTCGATCATTTTCAACCACGTTCCAGCACATAGTACATGGCACTAGAAATTAAATAACTTCAAATGAAGCACATCCAACTTTTGTGTGGAGCTGACTCGCACAACCACTACCTCGAACCACGCTGCAAGTAGATTGATCTCTTCAGACAGACGGTCAGATGAATTCGAGAGTTATGATTTGCAGGATAAGTATTGTCTATATTTGTTTCCTGTCAACTCGGCTAACTTTTCTGGTGCACTACCATGTAAGTTTGCTACTTACTTCCATTCAGTGTTACAGTATGTTTCGAACCTTGTCTCCTTATTCTTATCTTGGTTTATCTGTACTTTCACATAAGTTCCATTCGGGTATCTTTGGACATGAGGTAGGTCCTCCCTTCACTTGTGAAAAGGCGACCGCGTAGGAAAAACGAAGGATGGGAAGACCCCAACAAGCCGTACAAGGGAGAGAAAAAAAAGGTAACATGGGGCTAAGCCCCATGTTAACTCATGCAGATTTATATTTGATCATTTGTAGCTAGACGTCAATTGTTTACATTTCTATGTACAGTATCTCCCGCAGCTGTAGCAAGATCTCTAAGCATTTTTGCAACTAATGTAGGTCAATGGGATTTGGAGTGTGACTCTGTCTTATACTTGTCAGGAAGCTCCAAGTCCATCTTACATCCTCATTGATGACTCCGCAACTTGGAGAAATTGCAGAGTTATGGTATTCAAAAGCCATGTGCGTACTTTCTCCAGTGGACAGAGATTATTGTAGGCTGTTCTGTGAAACCTCCGAGCTAGATTAGACGCAAATGAAACATTTCACGTTTTCGATAAGACCTTGTTGCACATCAAGTCTCTAATGAGATCAATTCAGTTATGAACCCGCAACCACGACACATGAACTTGTCTAGAGAAAACCATTGGGCCTGTTGCCCTTTCTTCTCATTGGTAGCTACTGAAATTTACAAGACTCGGGAAATGTAACGTAAGTCTACAATTAACATCAATCAGTTCTTGCCTATGATTTCTTAGAGACTCTAAGAGAACATCGGAAATTGTATAACTGTACAAGCTCAAGTGTTATTTCTCTAGATAACATCAGAAACTTTCAGCTCTGTACACTGCCATTTTCCATGCGTAAAGCATTGATTATTCTGAACTGTTTTCACACCCTAGTTTGGGTCAAATAATTTAAAAGTATGTGGACCTTCCGAGCATCAATTATTATACTGTATATCTGTACCCAACTCTATACATACTGTAACTGGCTGGATCAGTAGTACGATACTTCTGGCTCATGTGATAATTCATCAGGACGCGTACTGTATATACTAACGTTATTTATACATTTCAGTGGGATGTGTAACATTTGTGGTTGCTGATTATAGGGTGATTGGTAACATGTGGCTGTGAGGGTGACGACTGAACTTGACTGAACCTCAGTGTACTTTCAGACTTTGACTCTAAGACATTTTGTTCCTTGAAAGCCTCCTGTACCTAGCGGGTTGACCTAACCTGGTCAGTTCTGTGTTATAGGATGGGGACACAGAGAATCGTTGATAGTTGTTCAAAAGAGTGTACAGTCGGACCTGGATAACAGAGCAGTCTCAAGGGGCAAATTTTGTGCTTAGTTATCCGGGGTCTCCACTTAGAGATTAACCTGGATAATTGGTAAAAAATTGGAAAAAAAAGCACTTATCCGGGGAAATCTCACTCTTTCATATAACTTTTAAACCTTTGGATAGCTTGTGAAAATTTTATTGTCTGTATGAAAGGATTATATTCTTTCCAAACAGGATTTTTAAAGTATCTAAAAATGAATTTAAAGATTTTTACAGGAAAGAATAGCATAATTATAAATCTTACAAACAAGGTTTAAGTGGAGGTCTAAAATTATTTTGGATAGTTTATTATGAATATGCTTGGTACCTAGGTGACATTGTATTGGATAGAGGAAAGAGCCCGGAAAGTACTTAAAATTGCAGTCAAGGCATAACTTTTGCATACTTACTCCAAACAGATTAAAATTCAAAGACATTGGATAGGTACTATGAAAACCCTTCTATATAGGCAAAGCCTTATCAACCACAAATTACACAGGGTAGGGGGCTGGATTTAAATGGAGGGCCTTCAAATTATTTGAAATTTTATTACCATAATAAAACAATTTGAGAATATTTGTCTTTCTTTCTTACTAGTGGTTTATATAACGCTCAAATGATTTTGACATCAAGATTTGTTATAAAAAAATAAGGTAACAAAGAGCAGACCATCTTTCTGGAAACAAGTCTTGCCTTGCTATTTCTTGCTCTAACTTTGTTAAGTAAAACTGTCTATCTTGGATTGATTGAGTGACTGAGATCTTTGATTACATATTAAAGTTCAAATGGACTTCAATTTTAGCATAGAAGTTGTATATTCTGATTATGTTCTTATAAGTAATGTTTAATAACTTCTAATGCATCTATGACTGAGTTGAAACTCGTTATAGGCACAATAGAGCTAACTTCATCTTCTACCATAACCACTAAGAATCATCAGCTTCAAAGGTTTGGTGCATTCTCTATTGAATAATCATCAAACCGTTCCTCCACTATAATTCAGATAGGATGAAATGAGATTTCTCAAGAAGTATTGTTACCTCCTTGAGTTGCTTCTCAAGATTCTTGTCATAGATCTCCGTATTCAGGTTTAGGTATCTCTCCATCCCACTTAATGGATGGTCAAGTTCTACTGTTTGCTATAGTGCTTCACCTAATGTGCAATAGTTTCTTTGCTCAAAAATTCTCTCTAAGTATTCTTGAGTATAATAGCATCATAAACATCGATATTGCTTACTACTTTACACTCAAAGTTTGTAACTTACCCATCCATCAATCTCTTATATTATATTTTGAATAACTTATCATCGACTTTTTATATTATGCCTTGAATGACTTGAGAATACCTACATCCATAGGCTAAAACTTAGGAGTAGTTAATGATGCTTAGCGTTCTCTATCACTTTCAATTTCTATCACATCCTTAAACAAACGAATGGAAGCAATAGCTCGTAAAAGACTAACCTATTATGACGTGCTAATGTGCAGCCAAACTTCAATAACTATTTCTCAAAGTTACTTGATGTCCTTCAAGCTTTCTTATTTGCAACGCATCAAATTCCCAAATTGTCCAGAATCTTTATATGCATGGAGCTGGAAGCTCAAGATTTCAAAGCTTTGTTAATCGTAATTGGAGTTAATTTGATATTGTCATCCTTATTCGTCTACAAAGCTATTTTAGACTTCTTTTCTCCTTTCAAGTACTGAGATACTACAGTTCAATTTCAAGTCAATTTGTAAAATAGATTTATCTTATACATACTTAACACATCACTAGATTCATGCAGTGTTACTTTCATAGCAATGAATAGGTCCCATAAATAGTCTTTCATCATAAGTAACATAAATTCTCCATGCAACACTCCTTCAATTTAATTTCATGCCTTCTCTTTTAATATACACCTACCCATGCTAAGATTTACAAGATCTTATATATCTATTCACTACTTGGAATGCTTGTGTATAACTATTAATAAGTTCATCTCAAATTGAAATGTGATTCTTTTGTATTTCAGAAGAGAATAGATAACGTCAAGAACAATGTTATCTTTCAATCTCTTCTTACTTGAATTGGTAATTAACATCCCATCTTGTTTTTGCTTCAACATTTACTGAAAACTCGAATCTCCCCCTCTCTAGGCAAAAGATTCCATAAGCCCAAATAGCTATCTTCTACAAAGATCCATTCTTATACACACACAAAATGTTTGTCTGACTATGACACAAAGAAATTAATTATCTCAATCTCAAGATTAATGCTTATCTGCTTGCAGATTGGTGTATATGAGTATATGTATTTATGTATATCTTAAAATTCATTATAATTTTCTTTTCTATTTGGAAAAGCCAATGTTTATTTGAATTTGTCACCTTGATTAATGGAATAATCTTTGATTCCCCAATGTTTCTAAAAGGATATCTAGAGGCGTTTTACTTCCCACTTGAAAGTTTCATTTTTAGAAAACCATTTTAATCCAAAAAAAGGCTCACTTATGCCTTGTTTATCATCCAATGTTCACTTATATCTTTTTAATTTTAATTTTTGGCTGCACTTAACTCCTTGTGTATCATCTTCGGCCGACTTTTAGAAGCCACTTTATCCAAGTCCGCATGTATTACGAAATCTAGCCTCTTGTCTTCTCTTAATTGTATATACTTTATCACAAACCGTATATGTGCTTCCCACAAACACTATATGTGCTTCCGGGAAACATATGCATCACCATTATATGAGCAAATAACATATTTGAAGCCTAAGGTTTTCCTTCACTATTGTTCTCTGAAGTATTTATTACTGGTAACCTATACAAGATACAGAAAGTTATAAAGCCCTATTACAACTTAACTCATCTCTCATAAATTAATTCCAAGTTACAGTACCTATTCTTGATGGCTGAAAGGCCAAATAGTATATCGCAAAGGAAATGAAAAAAGGGATTGTTATCCCCTTTTTCACAAGGCCTCAAGAAAAATAGCTAAAAGTAATCTATAGTGAACTATGTGATACAGATGTTTCAATGGTATAGCTAGTAAATGAAGAGAGGATCTAAAAGTGATGAGAGTTCACTACTATTCCTGCACGTCAATGTCTCAAAACACCATAACATGACAACTACTCTCTAGTTAAAGTAAAGGTGAAAATGGCTAGAGAAAGTGCAAGAGTTCTTTTATAGAGAATTTTGTGTTTCCTCTCAAAGAGATATCGAATTGATGATAAAAGTATCACTAAAAGTTTTTACACATATTGTTGGAATTTTTATGCGTAGGGCACAAGAGGGTAATCAAAAATTTTATGGGCAAAGACCCATAGCAGTAAATATTTCACGTGGTATTAGAAATCATGACCTGTAGTTTTTTATGGGCTACCATTGATCTTGTAAATATTAGTCATGTGACATTTGTATTGATTAATCAGTCAAACATGTATATTAATGCAACTTTGCACAAAATTTGAAAAAGCACAATTTGAAGTCTGTTTAGTGAGGGAAACTATAGAGGTCGGATTATTGAAAGAAATCAAGGGTATTTGAAAGGGATCATGCTTGCCAAAGAGGAAACTATCAAGATTGGTTTAGTGAAAGGAATTGAGTGCATTTGAAAGGGATCATGTTTGCCAATTGAAGGTGTCAATAGAATTGAAGTTTGTTTAGGGTGGTAAATTGTCAAGTTTGGTTTAGTGAAAGAAATACAGAGCATTTTAAAGGGATAGTGCTTGCCAATCAAACAGGCTCCACAAATTCAACCATGGAGAGAAGAGAGATTTGAGGTGGAAAATTTGTGAAAATTGTGGATTAGTAAGAGAATACTATTGATTGTTGAGAGAGAGGTCAAGTGCATGGGGTTAGAGAAAAAAAGGACATTATGGGTAGAAACAAGGGAGACATTAAAATACATTGAGTGCATGGGGAGACAAACACATGCATTTTGTCATTAACGTGGGGTGGCACAAGTTTGTCAAGGAGAGTTTTGAGAAGAAACCGTTCAACTCTATTACCACATTATCACCATACCTTACATTAGTACCTACAAGGAGTTGAGATAAAAACTGTAGGTGGGGTCAATTGGCAGAACAACAAGGTGAGCTTTATAGTGACAATGAGAATGAGTTTTGAGAATCTGATGAGTTGATGGACAACAATGAATGGGGTTAAGATGATACTTCCAATGAAGAAGGAAAATTACTCTTATGGTGGTTGTACTTTGCACACTCCTTGTATTCTTTGGAAGATCACATGTAGGTGGGTTATCAAAGTGAATTTATCTCCAAGTTTTTCAAAGATTTGGATCCACTTTCCTTTAAATTATTGATGCAGATGGATGTGAAGTCCTTTTATTTTGCTAGAGTTAGTAAGAGATCATGAGGTTTTCACAAAGAATAATTTGGGAAGGAACCCAACATCGTGTGGATCCAACTTACAATAGCACTTGACAGATTTGGGCACAACAAAAATAGCAAGAGATACTAATTTATGAGGTATTAGTTGTAGATCCATTGCAAGATTTACAAAGAGAGTTATCAATTCTATTTTGGCTAATCTTGCTAAGGAGGTGGCGTGGCCCAACCAAGAAGAGAGAGAGGATTTCAAAGGTCTTTGGCTTGAAAAGATTCCCAAAGTATGTAGGATTAGTGGACTAGATTCTCTTCCAATAGCCCAAAGACTCAAAATTGATGGAGAAATATACTGCAAGAGGAGGGGCTCTTATTGCATCAATAGACAAGTTATTCATTACAACATAAGACAAATAATTTTTTTCACAAATGGTAAGGGTTTTTACTCAATTTAGTCCATGTAGTTGTTTTCCATGAAGCTTTGGGAGTCATAGTGAGTAGTTTTATGTTCAAAAAGTTTCTATTTTGGTGCTTGGGGTCCATGTTTGGGTGCTTGAAATCTCATTGGGGAGTTTTTCATCTACAAAATTTGACTCCATTTTCACCATTTATAGATTCTTTCTTTTCATTTACATTATGTAGGAATGCCAAGCTCTTCCTATGACATGACATTGCTTAAGAAGGCAACATTGTGGAAGGATTTGAATCACTGAGGAGCTAATAATTCATTTGAGCACCACCAATATCTATGGTGTAATTTGTGCAATGTCCAAATGAGCCATTTGGTACCCTCATTTAAAGAGCTACAGATTTAGGACAAAATAGATTAGTATAAGTGTAGAGGCAAGATTATTTTGTCAATGAGCACTACATAGGAGTTTCAAATGGTAGATGTCATTCATTATGAGAGTTAAGGGTTCAATTGAAAAGCAAAAAAATTAGAAATCAATATCTTTTATGGTGGATTAGTGCATGATCATTTGGCAAAATATTTTGATTAATGGAGTGGATATTTGAGAAGAAGAAGAGGAGTTTTCCGGTGACAAAGTGGATGCAAACATGACACATAGCTCTCCCATACAAAGCAACAATAAAGAAGAAACAAGATTTGCAGTTATGAACATATGTCTTGCATTTAACCGCCTTGCTTGATTTTTGAATCCTTCTTAATAAAAAGATCATCCATTTAGAGCTTACCTCTATCCTTGGATGTTATCATTTTCCTTTATATTGTGTTGTTATATATATGGCATGGGTGTTTTTTCAGGTGTTTAAAAATTCAATCAGAGCTTACAATAATTATATTTTGCCTGGATGTTAGTGTTGTTAAGGTGTTGCGTTTGTGTTGCTAGTGGTTGGGAGTGTCCTCTTTGGCCTTTTGAGTGTAAACCTGCTTGTGCATGGTCTTGGTCAGCATGGGATAGTCAGCCACATCAAGGCACCTGGCTTGGTATTGGAGAAGTACCACTTCCATTAATTGCAATGTAGGGCTAAAAAAGTGGATGATGAAATTTGAGCCATCCTACACATGCACCAACTTGTATGTTGTAGGTGCCTCATGCACTTTGATCTACAATTCCAATGTAGTCTCAAGAAGATATGTTATAAAGTCAACTTCCTCTTCTTCTTTGGCATTTTTTATGATGTCATCTTCTTCCTCTATGTAGTCATTGGCCTCTTCTCCTTCTCTTAGCCAAAGTTCTTGGTCCATCAAGCAATTGGCCCAATCTTGCGCTTCTTTTGTGGCTAATTCTTCTTGAACTTTAGGATTCAAGGGTGCTTGCTCAAGCATTGCCGCTTATTCTACCATGTGTTCTTCTTTATCTACATGGCCCTTGTCCATGTCTTGGTCTTGCACTTGAAGAGAAAATTGAGCATCCTCCAAGTTTTTTCTCCTTCTTTGTTATCTCCTTAGGTGGAGGTTGATCCTTGCAAAATGAAGAACCCTTGCTCCTCCTCATCCTCATCTTCATAAGCCTTAGTGTACTTGGCTTCATCTTTTGAAGAGTACACTTCCACAATCTTAGCACTTGCCTTCAACTTGTTGGTCGGGGGAAATGGTTTCTTCTTTAGGGTGGTGTTCTTCCTCTTTGGAGCTTTAGGCAAGGCCAATTTTTCATCCACAAGCACAAATTGGCCTATCCTACAAACTTTATATCCACCATTTGATACTTGGTGATCTAAGTTGGTCCTTTAGGTTGCACTTCAAAATAACATGCATGATGAAAATGAGTAGAAAACCTCTTCCTCTCTTCCATGGTGAGAAGGTTTGTCCCCATGTAGTTATGAACTATGAGGGGAGCAATGTAAGTAGCTCCTCCTTTGTCTTCAAAATTTATGTGCAGGAGCTTGCAGTGCTTGTCCAACATTTTTGCCCAATTTTTGTCCAAAATAGGTTCTCTTGCATACATATAACCACAGAACATTGGTTGGCTATTGGTTTAGTAGGTTGTTTGTTTCTATTTAAACAGTTTCATAACTGCCTGTACAATGGCTTTTTGGGCAAGGTGGTTGTAACTAGCTACATTCCATCCATTGTTCTTGGAGCACTTACTATTGAAGTGGCTCTGAACTTCAAGAATTAGCTCCTTGTTTGTAAATTTGATATCTATTTTCATTTCTCCTACAACCTCAGCATCCAAGCCAAGTACCATTTACAAGTGGTCCTTAGTCCAATTCAATGGATTGCCCCACATTCCCCTTGAAGTTCGTTCTCTCTTATCTCTATTTTGTGAATCATGTAGAAGTCTAATAATTCCCAATTCTAGAGGAGGAATCCTAATTGCTTACTGCTAATAACATCCATCATGTAGTAAACTGCACATTTTTTCACCACATTAGGGGATCTAAGGATGTCCTCAAGAGCCTTCTTGTAAGTCTTGGGAGTGATTACCATGATTCTTGCACACAAAGGGATGCTACAAGCTACTTTTTTACTACACCAAGTACCGCACTTCATGCCAAGTACCTAAGATTGCACTGAGTGCCTCTCTTAAAAATTGCTCTGAGTACTCACCACTTCATAAAAATTTGCAAGACACTACTCAATAAGCTAGGCAAATAGGTTGGATTTTGAAAAGTGCCACTATAGGCCAGACATTTCAATTTATACACCCATATCCTAGTCATTCTTCAACACTCTCGTAAATACAAAGCAAGTAAGCACTCATTGATATATAGGCAAAGGCCTTTTCATGTTGTCCTCAAGCAAAGTCACTCTCCCAAATGCCAAAAGATCCATTTGCTAGACACTTTCTCTTGTGCCAATGGTTATCTTATAGGTAAAGGCACTTGGCAACGAGTTTCATTAGAAGTAAGTGTTGTTGTTGCCAAGTTCAACTTGTGGAGGCACTTCCCTCTAAGTTCCAAGGTGGCACTTGGAATTGGGGCATGTACACCTCACCTATCATCACTTTGAGTGATCCACATCCTACAAGCACTCCAAATGATCCTTTAGCACTTTGAGTGTTGAACATCTTCAAGCACTTGGGATCATTCTACCCCTTAGCTCAAGTGATCTCTACACTCATTCTTCTTGTTAGCATTCAAGATTATGTTACATCTCTCCCAACGCTTCTCCCTATCATTCTATCTTGCCAAGGTCACTCCTTTGAGTACCTCTCCATTTGAGGCACTTCTCCCAATAATTTTGTCATTCTCCATTGTTCTCTTAGCCTAAAATGATCATTAGAAGAAAATTTTGAAGAAATGGGAGCACCACAATCAACTATTGATTTCCTCACCAAGGAGTAGACTTTGGGTCATCTTATGGATTATAATGTGAGTCCATATGAATGTTTAGCAACCACCTTTCATGTTTTCCTTATGCATGATAAGAAGTGGGATCTAAATTGGAGATATCGTCATGTGCTGATTGAGAGACCCATCATTATCTAATGATGGGTCTCCCAATGCATTGATGCATTGTTAGAGGCTATCAGACTAGAGCACATTCTAATTGAGGAAGAGTCATGAGATTATTCTAAGGACATGGATAGAGTTCCTCCTCTCTATAAAAATCACCTTGAATGTACCATTTACTCTCCTCTTATATTGTGAGGAATTGCATATTTGTGCTCTATATATATTTCATATTTTTTCAATGCATTACTCTTCTTTAATATGCCTCATGATTATACCTTGTGTTTAATTTTTTGTTTGCAAATGCTTCCTCTTCAAAAGAAATTTCCTCTTGATTTACATTCCTATATGCATTGTTCATTTTTCTCTTTTTCAACTTGTGCATGTTAAATTATTTTCCCAAACCTTCCATGTGATATGCTAGTGAAGTGTGGAGTGCCTTAGAAAACCATTCATCAACTCTCTATGCATAAAAAAACCAAGAGCAAAACCATAGCAAATCTTAAAGAGCACATTGCAGGCAAAAGCCTAACAAAGCCAGAGCAAGCCTGACATAATTTTGCATTTGGTGTAAAATTCCCATGACAGTCCAACAAAACCCTAGCAAAGCCAGAGCAAGGTTGACATAGTTTCTCATCCAATGTGAAACTCCCGTGAATTTCTCACAAATACAAAAACTCTACAAGATCATTGTGAAACCTTAGCCATTTTTTATCTACAAAAAACACTTGCAAACCCCTCATAGAAACCCAGAAAAAACCTTGTGTAATCTAGCAAAACACATCAAAATCTAACTGATGCCAAAGAAAAACTCGGCATGTGTAGTGGAACCCAACCACAACCTTAGTGACCATTGAGCAAGCACACTTCTCATTGACTAGCCTTCACAAAACCTTTGCAAGCATTGAGCAAGATTGTAGCAATTTAGTGACTTCCCAAAATAATTCATACCTATGTCTAAAAAAGATTTATGACTTGTGTATTATTTTGGAAACACTTGGAAGAAGAAGTGCATATGAGAAAAAATATATGCCATTGGCATTAGATTTGATTGATGCATAGGGAAATGCACTTGAGGAAAGATACATGCACCTTGACATTAGATGTAAAAAAGAAATCAAAATCCTTTGAGAAAAGATACACATACCATGGCATAGGTAGAAAACAAATAGGAATTATAAAGAAAGAGAAAAAAATAAGGATTATGCAAATGCAAAAAGAGACTAAATAGAGAAAGAGACTAAGTGAAACTATAACATACTAGAAAATACTCCTACTATTAAGAGAATCAACTGGAGCACTCTATCACAAACCACTAGTCCACTATCACACTAATTGTTGTCACTTGAACTACAATAAATTTAGTTGGGCATAGGAAATTTGGGAGGATTAGTATAACTCTTGATAGGTGGAATATCTATATCAGAGAGTATATTATGGAGCTTAGCTCTAGAGGATATTTCCTCTTGTGTTCCCTTCTTTTGCTTATTCCAAAATCATAAAATGAAACCTTTTGGATTTTGTATTTTTGTCTTTGATTGTCCTTTTCTCTAGCTTGGAAATTAATAAAAAAATTTCAACTTCACCTTTCATTTGCAACTTTTTCATCTTGCAATCTTTTGTGCTTCAATTTGAACTAACTTACAACCCTATTTTACTTCAATGGATTGGCTACTCATTTTGGAAACATTTTAAATATCTTGAGGAAACAAAACTACAATAGATGAGGAGGGTGTCTTAGAGCGAGAAACTTTTTTTTTTCTAAAACTCTAGTGTTCTGCATCCTTATCACCCTTGTGCTCTCCTTCTTATGCTTGAGGTTTCTCTTCTGTAGGTGTAGTTTTTTGAGGTTGAAAGTCCTTATACCATGATTTTAATCGATGAAATGATGGGGTTTGACTCTCCTCTTCTTTCTTATACACAATGAACACTTGTGTGGTTGGAGAAAATGGTATGTAAGGAAATGACTCTTGGGTGCTAGGAATAGTAAATACAAGTGAATGCAATGGGGGACATGCTTGTTGGTTATTGGTTCCCCACCAGAGCAAGTCTTCTTCTTCCATTATCTAATCAAATGTAATTTGGGATCTGGTTTCTTCATCTATGAATATATCCAAAAAAAATTTTTCTACCCCTAAGCCACAAGCACTGGATGAGAAATATTTTATCTGGTGCCAAATAGAATATCCATTCTTGCATAATGGGTACAAAGATGATTCACTCAATTGTACTCCATCCTTGTTGTAGTTACTTTTGTTGAGGCCTTCTCCAATGCACTTGTCATTCTAATTTCAATCTTGTTTGTACACGGTCATGTACTGAGTCCAATTTTTGTATAACCTTTTCCCATTCATAGATTCTGGAAGATTCCTTCCAAATTTCACTTGATAGGTGGCCATGTAGCTTAAACTTGTACTCGTTTGGATAGGTTTCTTGCAATTGCTTCAGTGAATTTGCTTGAAATGTTTATGGTTTCTAGATAATCCGAAATTTTACAATAATGGTGAAAGACCGTTCTAAACCTATCTTCATCCCATGCTTTTGGTTTGGACCTTGTAGAAAAAAGCCCCTATGATTCAGACAACATTGTTTTAAAAGATCATGAAATTGTAGAAGTAGTAGAGGTGGAAAAAATTGAACAAAATTTGAAATGGAATCACAGGGATTAGAACTTGGATTGGGAGAAAGAACTCCTATATCAGGAGAGAATATGGACTCCATATTTGCTACCAAACTCAGACTCTGATTCTCAATTCTCTTGCAAAGCCGACGCACTTATGTTCTCTCCCCCACTCCCGCAAATCCCGGTGCACCAAAGAAGTTCCATCTCTGTCTAGTCTTGGCTCCCAAAAACCTCCATTGAAATTTAACACCACCTAGATTCTATCCTTCTTCATTCTCTCATTTGGAGCAAAGCAGATTTTGCCCATCTACCCTCGTGAACACGAAAACTAACACAGTAACCAGGAAGCACCGAAATTAACAAAGTTAGCTAGAGGAGATGGAGAATCCTTAATTTTGGAAACTCTGTGATTCAAATGTGGTATTTTAATTTAAATTCAGGAGAAGGGTTCTTCTCTTGCCATGTAACACCCCTTTCACTTAGCACTAATGGCTCTTGACTTGTTAATTAATATTAGTCAGAGCTTGCCACTGACTTTGGCCTGTAAAATTTAATCTCCCGTTGAACTACGAGGAAAGTGGAAACGGGCCCTAAGGTGTTTCGATACCCGTAAACTCTTTTACGGGTGTTTGTTGTGTTTCTTTTTTCTCTTCAAAATTTTTTTTTGGGGTATTGTTCCTAATATCCTTCCATTGCACGTAAATATCCAGTGAAGGTCATTGTGAATGCTCCGATCTACATTAACATTGTCCGCCAAGTGACAGCGAGATATTTTCAAACTTGCTAATAACTCAAGGGATGTAAAGTAAAATGATAGAATTAAATTAAGATTAAACTTTGCTACTGCGATGGGTATGTTTAAGAGAAATGCGACAGGTATGTTTAAATTTTATATTTAATAATAAATTATAAATGATAATATTTAATGGTAGATTAAAAGAGTCGAATTACGCGATATTGAGTTCCCACAGGTCCTTCCAACTATAATGAGTTTCTTGTGCGTACTAGCCATAAATTGAGAAAGGGTCATTTTCAGGATGTATGTGAGATTTGTAGAACTCAAGGAATAACCACCTCACACTTGCAGAATATTAATTCTTTAACATGATTTTAAATAACAAGAGTTTAAAGTGTGTTTAAGAACTTTGCTGATAACGTTATTAGATAAGGGTTTCAATACCCAATTTACGGATACTCGTTAAGAATTGAAAAAAAAATTTAACGTTGATGTATACAAATTTTGTGGTTATAGGTTGATACATTCTTAGCAAATTTATGGACACTTGAAGGAAATCCGTAAGAGGTGATTCAAACCTTTTAATTATTAATAAAAATTTAGCAGGATAGAGTTTATGTGATATTGCTGTAAATATTGATTGATGTATAAAGACTTAATCAATGAGATGAAATTTGAATTCGAACCTGCATTACATGTCATCCGTGACCAGAAGGGAAGCGCGGAATCTCTACCCTCGAGGTTTTCATTTGAGAAATTCTTACGCATTTGTGGCAAGTACAGTAAACTGCGTGCAAAACCTTCACCTCCCGATGTGTGTGACGTCAAATTCCTGAGACTACTCTTCCACATGCATTTTGTTCGGCATCCTCCTTCCCTCTTCCGTGTGATAATTAATAATTTTGTTCACACAATATCCTTATAATTCATTCCTTATCTTTATAACTGAACGCCCTTCCCTCATTTTCCACCATAAAATGTTTTACAGACGATCTATTTTTCAGGTCTTTCACCTCTACTAAAATCTTTCACCTTCAACATAAATTCTTTTCTGAATGTCCTTGCTGTGCCCGTAAGTATCCGTCACTTTTATTACTGAAACCCTATTACGTCTAACCCTATCCTTCATTTTTCCTACGCGGTCGCCTTATTCATTACGTCTAATCTTTTCTCATACATGCACATTGGTTTCGTGGCAATATACTATGACTGCGTATGTTGGCGTGCAGGATGCCTATGACTACTCCCCGAATGATTTAAACCCTGAAACTGTAGCATCAGATTCCGTAGGTTACAAGGACAGATTTAATCAGTCCACTAGGTCTCGTCCTAGTGGACTTCCGCGTCATCGCTCTGTTAGATATGTGATTTCCTGGGAACTTTCAGATCAGAAGTCGAACCGACGTTCCCAGCTTCACTGTTGTCCTTGTCATGCTGAAGGACATTCTAAGGAGAGTGTTGCAGCTTTGGAGAGAAAAGGTGTCCGCTCAAAGGGACATCTAGAACTCCTTACATTAGGCGAAAATTTTGTAGGCTTTCTTGGCACTTCCTCAGTGGATAGCAAATAAACTAAGAATAACCTGAAAAGAATAGAAGATGCTCAAGGTAAAATCTCAAGCAGAATTCATGCTGCATAGAAGCCATGTACTGCAACTATCAGGTAGGCTTTTTGGTCGCAATACCTTTTCGACTCCCTATGTCGGATAGAATATCAGGTCAAAGAAGCGGAGGCCTTTCCCCACACAAAGCATACGATTAAGCTGATCAACACAAAGGATACGATTAAGCTGATTTCTTGAGACAGGTGATGGGACAGAAAGCAGACAGAAAATCCAGACATTCCTGAGCAATTTGTGACATGTAACCCAAATGGGAAAGAGGGTTGCCAATCCACGCGAAAATCAGACCCTTATGTAGAAATAACGATAGCGGAGAGAGCCCTTTCAACCAAAGCAAGGTGGAACCTCAGTAGGCCATGCTCAAAACGAGCTCTCAAGTCCTTAGGCGCTGGTGTCCAGGCGCCAACCGTACACCTGTCACTCTTTTGGTTTATGCTCCAAGTAACTGTTCCTTACTAATATCTCGTCGCTGTGTTGAAAGATTCCCTGCATTAACATCGAGAAGATAATAATATCTTTAGATTTCTTGTCTGCGGATGATGTGTCAAGATCTTTACATTCGTGTCTCTAGAGGCGATGTGTCAATGATGACTTGAGTTGGCAATATCGCTGACGAAATGTCATTCACATCTATAGTGGTTTCAATTGAGAACTACACGATCATGAAGGCGGAATACTCGACGTGAGTACTTTTCTTGTAAAGATTGTCTCCTGGTGATCACCGAATAGATCTTCAGAACTGCTCTCTAATTGTAAAATAGATCAATCCAAAGAAAATGATCTAAGAACTTATGAACTTTTTCGTTAGTAGGATAGCTTCAAGTGGCTGATGTCCCTTCCATAAGTCTCCCAGAGATGCACCGGTTACTTCCAAAGGCAGAGGAGTAACCTTGTCGCGTGATTCTCGAGTTCACATAATATAATATAACAAAATCTCTAGTAGCCAACAACTAGAAGATACAACGATGGGTAATGGGAATTAAAATTTTAAAATTATGGGGATTTTTTGGGGTAGGGTGTTTTCGTACAATATTTTAATATAAAATATTTACGGAACCTCAAAAAGAAATCACGAAAATGAAAGGTCAAACGTAAAAGTTTACAGGTGCAGGAATATTTATGTGCCGTTTTAACTTTTAAAAATGGCTTCAAATAGCGCATTTATGCTTTATTAGCAGGAATTTATGAGAAAAAGTCATTAGTGCATGGTGCATGGTGCATGGTGCATGGTGCATGTGGAGGATTTAAAATTTTCCTTCTGTCACAAATAGAAGCGAAGTCGTCTGGTATTCAAGGGTGCCATTCCAATTCCATTCAACTACCTTTCTCTTTGTGTTCTCTTCTATAAACATAAACAAGATTCTTAAGTGTCCTAAGTGTCATTGTACAATTTTGGACGTCAACATTGTGAAGAAAAACCAGGGAGCTATAAATTCTGGAAAAATGTTAACTTTGAGACATCCATAATACACCAACTTTGAAATTGACATAAACATGTAATTTATTAAACTTGGAAGAAATCCCTCTCGGATTGAACTCTGGCATATGAAGGGTTCGTAGGGCATCGCGCAAAGGGGTTGTACAAGGAATTTTGGGTTGTTGGGGTACGCAGTAATTCAATTTGCAAGGGGTGTAAGAGGTTCGCTGAATAGTCTTGTCTTGTTCTAATCTGCATTATACTGAAGTGTGGGCTTAAATAAACAACCTCCCAAAATTTAACTGTAGATTATCTTAATCCAAGTCATAGAAAGAAAAGCAGTTCTTGGAGTGAGAAGTGATAATGCTATTGTTATGAAAAACTTATCAATCTACAATGCAATGATTGTTTCATTTGGTAGGGTGGCAATTCTTGTTTAAGATTATTCAGATCACAGAATCGTCTACACACAGGCAATATAGTAACCAATTGCAATAGGGATCTAGGTGTGGTTGTGCATCTAATTTGTAGAAAGATAAGCCGTTCTCATAAGGAGAAGTAATAGTAGTCATCGAGTGTTATTTATTGCAAAGAGAAATTTGTGAATCTAAAGTGTGATGATGGTTTCTTAGGTAGGGCTCTTGGGTTTAAGCCCTAAACAATACTGTAGGAAGTTGGGGCTGTAATTCTGGTTTAAGATTATTTAGATCACTGAGCAATCTAGGCAAGAATGTATAAATCGTTGTGTAATCGGCTCTAATGATAGGCAAGTTAGCAACCTCCTGAAGATAGGAGTCGAAGGAAACATAGGGAATGTATTGAACTGTGGTCTCTCGAACCTGAGAATCATCTATTCTCCTTTTCCAAAAGCTAGACTTCCACTAAATTCCTAATCCGAGTCTGGTTATGAGAAGGTCGATGAATGGGTTGCATTTACTAGTCAATGCAATCGTTACCGAGCCTAGAATCACAGCGTGGATGAATCGAGCTGGCAAGAACCACCGACACTTCTGTTGTTAAGTATGCGGTCGATCCCCCATGCCTCGAACTGTCAGTATCATGATAACAACAAGAGTGTCACTTGAACACTTCAAGAACTCCAATTTGTCACATTTGATAAGAATTTGAACCTTAAATTTATGTCTTTGCAGAAGCAGATGGAATACAACATTGACGTCTAATATGTTCAAGATTAACAAACAGTGGTCTAGCCGTGTTGAAGGAACTTCATGGATTGCTAGCTTCGAAATGTCTCATAGAACATCGGGTAAAACAGTACAGACCTAGAGCAAACAAGAAATCAAAACTACATAAACTAATAAACGAACGTGTATACTCTATTTGTAAGAAAAATTACAGCTCCAATACATAAGCTGAACATATACTATTAAAATAGCATATATTTGAAGAAACACAACTCAGTACATCAGCTAAATATACACTATTAAAACAGCAGATACACACAAAGTGATTAGATTTCGTAAACACAAGTTCTTTTCATTACAAGGATATAATGAAAGAAGTAGCATCTATGAGGGCAGATGTACAATTGTAAATGTAATAAATTTCCGGCGAGCCTAGGCGAACACCCCCTCGCCTTATACCTCGCATGTTGCTCTTTTTAGTTTTTCTTATCCCACAACCCTTCAAACATCAAAATAATGCTAAAACCACAGCCAGATGACCTCGTTTTGCTTCGCTTGAAGAGGCCTCGCCTGAGACCGACATTCACACATTTACAAAGAGGTGTACAATCTCGAGACGACGCTCCAATAAGAGCAAGACGGGCGAACCCTGTACCGAGAACAATACAGTGCCTTGCTGCTGTTCTCGGGTTCGAAGAGACGTAAGGATCCAAAACCGAAACGTGCTAATCGCTGCTCCGCCAAATCACTACTATGGGAGGGAGGTATCTGTCTGGTAAAAGGAGGTGTCGGCCTAGGTTCTGTTCTTCTCGATTAGTTCTGATGAATTCGGCAGGATGTTATATACCCTCGCTAACTCAAATCTTATCATTACAGAGTTCTACCTCCCAATAGTTCTACCTCGGCTTAATGTCATTATTGCGAGGAGGTTACTATTAGGGGGAATCGTCCACAACCTCTGTGACTGACTGTGTGTACAAGTTGAGGTTGTACCTCCTATCTTCTCTACCATGGGTAATAATAGATCTTTAAAAATCTGTATTCTTTGTATCGTCTAATCTGAAGAAGCGCATCATTGCTGATCTATAAACAAAGATAGCTGTTCTGCAATTTTTGGAACAACCATGCATTACACACGAGAAAGACGCTGAGAAGTTTGGTGTTGTTAGCCCGACAATAACTAAGATTGCGAAGTAGAAGCAGATCATCTTAGATGCATTGTCATTGTCGAATGCTAACCTAGCCAAGAAAAAATTTGCACTGAATTCCAGAGTGTCTATGGTACATCAATGAAATGCTGACTGAAATGGTGCATCAATGGCACGTGCAAGTCAAAATAGACGCTCCAGACCTCAATGTTACCGGTGAAGTTTTGAAAAGCTAAGCATTGTTCTTTTGCGACAAGATTCTAGATGTCTACACTGAGGTTCTTACATCTATCGACATCATTGCATTAAAGGCATTTGTTGCTTCAAATGGGTGGCTTGAGAAATATTTGAAGGGAGTTGGCACATCAAGTAGAAGAAGGTGGAGCGAGCATTGTTCTCTATGTCCAGTAGAGATCAATAGGCGGTTGCAGGAGATACGGGAATCTTAAAAGATGTCCCACTCAAGAGCATAATGAATGTGGACAAATCTACTATTCAACATTGCACGACATTGTCACGGTCATATTGCACTACAAATAGTGATGGCCGAGGTGTAAAATGCTTGACGGAATGCATAATAATGACTCCAATTGTGAGTGCAATAGGGAAAAGTTTACAATTCAAATCATTGGTAAAAGTGCTTAACCATGTGCCCTAAAGAATGTGGCAGACATCATTCGGACATATGGTGTTCAATATGATTTTCAGTCCAAGGCGTGGCAAGATACATCTTCCTATATGTGTCTTTTGCACAGAATCAACTGCATTGCAAAAAGTAGGTCATGCACACTTTACATTCTACACGACAACTGTTCCTAGCATATCACAGCAACAAAGATTCTTGATCCTCGTGGGTTAGCTGATTCCAATTCAAAAATCTTGTTCTCATTTTCTTTCCCTCCAACTCAACAAGTGATTGTCAACCACTCGACCAAGGCATAATCCGTTCATTTAAGGCCGCCTTTTGTTGCTGTCAGCTCAGTCATCTGCTTGCTGAATACGAGAGCTGGCGTTGTAGTGGTCCATTACTTGGTGCCAAGTTTCCAATTAGCAATCATACTCACATGCAAAACGTGCTTTTCTGGGTGAAACCTGCTTATGAGTCAATCGACTCCAACCTTATTCATCGCTGCTTTGTCAAAGCCAACTGTCTTCCCGCCATGTCCAATGTCACCCTGAATCAAGACATTGACCGAAAGACTACGCCATCTTGCAAACCGGATGATGTTGTGAACCAACTTATGTCAATTCTTGCTGACCTGCAAATGGACGATAGTTTATCCGTGTCAATGGGAGTTGATGGCAACGACCCCAATCAAATTGTTGACGAGCTCTTGAAATTGGATGAAAACAATCCTACAGGTGATGACAGGGTGGATGATGATGATATTGTTCTCAACATTCTCATCAGCAACAATATAATAGAGGTTCCTCAAGACGACGAGGTGGACGATGACGGACATCGTCCTGTCCGTCATCGTCCACCTCGTCGTTTATATTTCGCATGCAAATTCAGCAATTACAGCTTTACTGGATTTTCTCCCTTGTGATTTAACTGTGTCGGGCGAGCTTGGGGATCAGTCGATAACTATCGTTAATCGCATCCGGCGCCCATTGCTTGTGAAACAGAGAACTGATAGAATCGAGGGTATGAGGCTGTCGACAGTTCAAAACTTTTTCGCTCCATCTACAGTTGAAGACTAAACGCATTAGAGGCTTTTTCCAAGTTTAGAACCGTTATCCAAGACCATCTTGTAAAACAATGGTTCTGTAGTTTTTTGTCACTGTTGAGAAGATGTTACTCATAAGAGGTGTCACTATCGGGAGCTAGAACTCTGTATCACAAAAACTTACTGAAGGTACTTATCGAACTAGCTTTTTCGTTCCTAAAAAACCAAACTATTGAATTCAGAGCAACGCTGAGCCACGAACGATACCCGACCTTTACAGTCAATATGCCGTCATATGCCTGTCGGGTTCCACGGCCAGCGTCAACGTGCGGCCGGGCCAAACCGCAAAGACTCGGATGAAAGGTATCGCGGCTGATCAAGTTAGAATACGGTGAAACACTTCGATACAACAACGTGGTTGTTACTGACCTTTGCTCCAGGTGATACAACGCATTTAGCTGAAATTGATGGCTCGTTGCATTCTGGATCAAAAGACAGTCATGGACCCCCAGGTTCTCCTAAGTAAATCGTATAGCTGTGATATTAGAAGAGAGAAGGGTGACCGCGTAGAAAACACGAAGGATGCGAAGACCCCATCAAGCCGTAGAAGGGTAAGACAAAATAGGTAAAATGGGATATTAGAAGATCGGCTACCAATATTCATCAAACGCCTCATTCCCAAGATAAGCTTTGAGCTACAAGCTACAAGCAACTGTTAAACTCGTTGCAGTGGATCTCGTATGAATTATGCTCATAGGTCCTTCATCCTGAGATTTGTACAGTTGCTCGTTTATACTCTTGGTCTAAAATGTCACCACTGATAATCTCTACTATCAAGGCTACAGACAGTTGTGCTGTAATAAATTTTGATGACTTTGTCAAAGTAGAAGACAAACTAATAGTTACACTACTCAACTCCTTTCATTCTCTCTACCAGTATAAAGGTTTACAAGTCCTGGAAAGAAATAGTATATAGTATATAGTCCTGGAAAGTAATAGTATATCAAACAAGTTTCTACGGTAAACTTCAAGAGTTTGATCGACACTTGCTATAACACTCGTCCTGAAGAGAAACTGAAGATAGGTTTAAGGACTGCCATTGGTCTAAGACGGTAAATTATGACTTAGGCTGTATGTCATGAGAGCAAGAGGGAATGACTCGACCACCGGAAGCTACCCCACTGGTAGCTTCCAAGAGTCGAGGTCAATGAAAGGTGCGATGAGAAGTCCTCCGAGCCATAAGAGACAAGTGAATCTTATTTGGGATGCTCTCACTTGACAATGACAATGACAGCCCAAAGATAAGAGAGAAAATGGATTATAATCACTTTCACTAGTCCGGTATGGCTCACAGATGATCCGCTCTTCCACCATAGTGACAGGAATATGAAGGAGAGTCCCTCGTCTTCCATGATTGCTCGTATGTAGTTCACATGTATAAAACACATTAGGGGTTTTCAGTTTTCAGAAAGTAAAAGTTTATATGAGTGGAGCATCGATTACTCAAATATTTTTTCTATGAGTATCCATAAACTTTTGATTTCAAAAAATGAACGGTACCGTACATCTGTTTACTGGTAGAGAGGGTTCAGTTTTACGATTCCACTATTCATTAATGATAACTTATGGAGTAAATGAGATATCAGGGATTACTTGACATTTAGCTAAACATAAAATGCCCTGGGGACACAAGAAAGGAAGTCAATGAAGTATCGAGTTTTTGAAATGGTCTCTTTGTGATCGAGAGAAGGTGATACAAAAATGTTGAATGGAGGAAGACAAAAGTGTTCCAACTTGGTTTACCAAGTTGTAGACCAAGTTGGAACACTTTTGTTCACTGGGCGTGGGCGTTTTCAACTTCAAATAGGTCGTTTTAAATTTTCAAATAGTTCGAGCAGCATTTAAATTTTTAGCATATCCACATAACCCTATTACTCGTAATTATTTACGAATCATGAAATACATGATCCATAAAATATTTACGGCAATGGGTACTCTACCCATGAATTTCATTTGAACTTTAAATGTAGTATCCATAAAAGAATATTTAGGATTATCCATAAAAAAACGAAAAAATCCTTAAATCTAAAAACCCCTGTTACTCTGATCATTCACAGCATCATACTGAGTCTCCGGCTGGAGTTCGCGCGCCTCTCGCATGTGTCGAGAATCAATTTTGCACTCTATTGCAGATTTCGTCTGAAGACTACTGTAGATACCAGTGTTCTACATACACACAAGATCAACATCTTACATTTGTGCTGAATCTCGGAGTTAATAGATTATGAAGAAAAGTGAAATATAACAAACAAGGTTGAAATTTGATCCAAACCAAGAAATGCTTACTGTAATTGGGAAATTTCTAAAAGAAAATACCCAGTCTCTTGATCAATGAGTCATCATCAGGGAAGCAACAAGAGAATTCAGACTTTTGTTTGTCGATTTCTGCTTCTAGACAAAATCCACAAGATAATTCATGAGATATTTTCACATCTCAGACGCCTCATCTAGTATCATCTAGTATCATCGTATCCATAAAATACGATAGCACGTCACAGGACTCCCAACTCGAATATTTTTGTTTTTTGCAAGAACCCTTCGATGCAAATGACAACGTTTGAGCATTTCAGCCAATCACTAGATGGGCCCAGAATGGTATGACTCTAAACGGGTGATCACCTTTCAAAGGATTGATCAGTAGATAGCCCTTCGTCTCACCTTAAATTGCAATGTGCTCCACCCTATTCCATAAGTGTGGCTAATTCTAGCATGTAAAACAGATTATTTCCCTTGAGAGCCAGAAGCCAGGATCGGCACTCACAAAATTATCCAAAGAATGCAATACAGCCTTTTGTCTTTGTATAAATTCCAAAGTACGAACGTCTACGTTTGCCTCCAACCTATTGGACAACTGACAGTAGACTCTTGCATATGGATAGATTTCATCACCCCTGACATGTATTTCTTCCACGTACAGGTTTTGTCCACTTGTTGTTCCCAATTGTAGATTGACAAAAACATGCAAAACCAAATCAATCCTCTGTTTGTGAAATTTGGGTGTACTCCTATGAACCAAGAAAGAGACAATGTTATGTTGGATCACAATTTTTGGATCAACCTCTCTACTTGACAAACATTCTCTGCTCTTTCGATGTTTTCAGGACAATCCGTGTCAGTCTCCAGGATTCCGAGGACAGAACAACGACAATCACTACATTTTGGCCCGATTAGAAAAATTATCCTTGTCAACGTTTGAGGTTGTCTTCTTCCATATCATTCTTTAAGGAGCAACCGTTATCTCAACTCAGCATCCGGACCACCTTCTCCAATATATTCAAATGCAGTTTAGGCCGAATCGTTGCAAAAGTTGCCCGTTACATCTTGGTCTGATCCGAAGCCGTATGGTATCAAAGTCATAGGGTATCTATCCTCTTCAATATTTATTCATTCGTACCTCATCAGCAACCGTTCATTCAAGTCAATTCAAAGTCCGCATGGTGTTCATGATATTCAGTAGCCAGATTAGAAACTTGTTGAAGAAAATTATTTTTGTTTAAAGTTATCAAAGTCCAATTAGACCAACGGCCGAAGGAAGGGAATCGAGAAAGAACAAGAGGAAGGGAAAATGTGCCCTACAGGTTGCAATCAAAGATTACGCTGATTTATAAAGTGAAATGTTACGAATGGAGATTGTATGCCTCCAGAATACTTACAACAATCGCAGCTCCTTCAAAAACTATCCAATTATAAAAAGTACAATCGCAGTATTCCAGACCGCTTGGTTGCAATCTGATGTGGGCTTAAGTAACTACATATCCCCCTCCAATGTGAATACTCCTCCCTTATAATGGCGGGGAGACAGTTGTCATTTAAGACGGTTGTCATTTAAGCCGGTTGTTACAACCGGCTTTGACAGTTGGCGCGTTGTGGCCTAACGTGGTAGCATCAAGCTAACTCTTGCTCGCCGAATCATCCCGCCATCAGTAAACTTTTCTTGCACTGGTAGAACTTTTTTATCTAAATTTTAACACATAGGGGAGGGGGTATTTAGTTTGTATGATGGGAAAAAAAACGTTCTATCAATTCTTTAATAGAGAATTTAAAATACATTAGTCGTTATACTGCAGGTCTTTGTCAATGAACCTATATATTTAATATTTTTTCCCTCCTTACCAAAAATCATACGGGAAACTCTCAGGAGCTCGTCAAGAGAGAACATTAAGTCCTTTCAAAAGAGAAGAGATGTCGATGTTGACCTTGGATGAGAACTTATGCCAAACAAATTTCAATTTCAAATTATGCGGGTGAGTTTACTCTTCTGGAAATAATTAAGCAAAATAACCGCGGTAAAGGTTAGGTATCAACTTTAATAACGTAATACATTGTATCTACAGTTTTGGATGTACTTGGAGAGAAGCGCCGGAGCTTTCTTCTCTTTTCATCTTTTAATGCTCTCATAGCTGCTAGAAAGAATAAGGGTATACTACGTGGCCTCGGCCGTCCGCTACTTTTGGGAGCTCAGATAAGCTCGCATATGAATAGTATTCAGTACTGGAAGAACTTTAGTTTACAACAACAAATCTTTAGGAACGTGTTCAGTCTTTTTGTCAATACCAGAGAGTACAATAAAATATTTTTTCGAGCTCTCTTTCCCCAAAAAGAGAAGCTCTTGAGTGTGAGATCGCAGTTACTAATATTTGATCAGCATAGTCGAAAGGGGATATTTTCTTTCTGCTTATTATTCTTTCCTTCCTTTGGAGCACAACAATCATATAGTGTGTCACAAAGACTGTCGTTCATGCGTCGTAGAGTACGTAGTGTATGAGATACTGGAGGTATACGCGATAACAAATGCGAGCGACAGTGAAAGTGATGGAGGTTTTTGCCGTTGAATATTCTGCCAAGAGTCACGAGCCGTCAAGATTCTTGATAACGGACAATCAGTTGTCCTCCACAGTACGCTCTTACCCTTATGTTAATGGGACATTCCCGTCGAGGAGCGCGCGGGTACATCCCTTGGTGACATGCGTCAACCACTTGCACTTGATAAGCTGATACGACTGATAAGCAGATCGGTATTCTTGCAAGTCGCAAACGTAACGCGAGTTCCCATCAAGACAGGAAAATGACAGATAGGGAAATCGTGTTAGCTCCCGATCTTCACAATTTTTACGTCTCCATTGAAATTTTTTACTGTAGACTATGATCGTCAACCACAACTGCATGTTGATGACATTAGGCCCTACACTTAGCGATTATCTCGTTACATCTCATTCGTGCTGCACAGGTCCGAGATCGAAGTGCAAGGGGATAAGAAGTTTCTTGACTTGCATGAACATGATCTAAGTATCTGGGGTATCAAATATACAATCTTCGGTACGACTGTAGAATTCAGCAGTATTTAGGGCTGCTGGCCAAATGCTTGGAGAAACATAAGGAACCAGAAAACAGGTAAATCAATACACATTTGATTCGTCCTCAGATTTCTCACTCTCATTTTTCTTCGATGTACGTAACACTTTCGGTTTTGTGTTGTCCAACATCTAAGCCAACATTGCAGCTTGCAATGTACAACACATACACAAAAGTGTAAATTCTACCAGTGGGAAATGAACATTTATAGCCAGGCACGATGGACATCGTCCGGAAACGTGTCGTCAACAACGTCACAGTCTGAGCAGGAGCATGCTACCAAGCGTAGCGACAAGCATTACCAAGTCAACAAAGTCAATTACGTCAACAAGCTGGACATGCTTATCCAGGAGTAGTTGACAGGGTCTCAATTAGTTGACAGAATCATGGATACGATCAACCTACAGTAAATGCTGTGAAACTTTTTGACTATACATGCAGTGGTTCCTGGTAGGTCTGAAGCAAGTAAATTTTAAACTCTCACGGTCAGAACCTGACATCGCCATTACCGGACAGACCTCCTAGTCTTATCAATCATACAAAAGATCGAAAATCCACATTCGATACTGTGCAGTCGAGCTCACTTGAAGAGAGAGTGGGTCGATGATTGCGGGAAAAATCGGATTACACGTGAAACGCAACTACATCTCATCGTGAATTGGGCTTTTACTACTTGTGCTCCTACAATCGGGAGGTCCTCAACAAATTTAAACCTCGCTGGATGTGAAGCCAGAGCTTTGTCGTGTTATATTGCTCGATTTCAATGTTTGTATGATGGAGTCAATCAAGTTAAACGATGAGAAGCATAGGGCAGTGCGTTAGCTCTTCGGCGGCGGATCCAAAGCGAGCATGACATAGTTTGCTTATTAAGGAATGGTAGGAAGCGTCATTCAGTGGAATCTGTTTCTCCAACGACCAAATCATTTCCGTCCATATTCAGGTTATAAAAAGGCCGAGAACCTAACTCAGACTTGTAATGACCTTTCTAGATCTTGTAATGCCTTCATCGAGAGTTGACCACAATTAGGACTGTGCAGTACGGCACCGAAACTCTTCACTTCATTCATCACCTATTCGGCGCGTTGTGGAAGAACAAGAAGAGGCCATAATTCGCTACGCAGGTTGACTTTATAGACTTCCAAGACAGTTCAGAGTGTTCAGACTTTGTAAGTTAATACCCTGTGTGGTGCGCGAGAGCGGCGCGTGGAGAAGCAAATACAACTCCAATAGGAGCACTTGTTATACTAGATAAATAGAGAGTTCTAGAAATTTGGAGCGGAACTGCCATAAAGTACAGTTATCCCGGTGAACTCCAGCTTCAGCGGTGAAGGAAAAGCAGATTCTGTCACTGACGAACCTGAATGAAACATATTGTCTAGCTCTTTTATATCTTAAAGTCGAGTTCTTCAAATCAGCTCCGTTGAAAGAGCTGGCAAAGGGTCGGTTACAGTGGAAAACCTATCACTGGCAAGTAAGTTGACTTTGGTTACCAGTCCCTGCCTACGCGCTTTCCATAGGTCAAGTTGCAACTTTCAGATAGCACGGTTTGGGGTTTCTGTGACACTCGGAACCGGTCGACATTAGCTCACTGTCGTAACTCGACATTGATTCCGGAAGAAATTACAGGTGATCAAAAGCGTCAGACATCCTTGTCATTTTCTCAGGGACTGTACCTCAGTGCTATATTGTTGCTATTCCTGGGATGAAGGGATTGCGCTGACAGTGGCCCTCCTGTACGAGTCACAACTAACAATACGTTGTTTAATGGAGTTGACCTTGGTCTCCATCCTTCTGACAGTGTTCTTCTTCTTGTGGTTCATATTTCGTGGTACTGTATTATGACAAGGAGAGGTGGTGGGATGCTGTATGCTGTATGGCCAAAATTCAGTCCAGTAGGTACACTACTGTACACAGAATAATATGGAGTTGTGTCATGACTTTAAAGTAAGGTAATTGTAATAATTAGACAGATCTAACAAAGCACGATGTCATCATTCTGCTGCTAAGTACCTAACAATTTAGGGATACGAAGAGCACTCCATATAAACTGAGATTGATCCTTTATTGTAATTGATCATAAGGTAAAAACCACTGTTAGAATATTATTATGATTATTCCATTTCGATCATAACTTATATGAGTTGAAGTTTCAAGAAGACTACGAAATAATAAGCGTTAGCACACTACTCCAACATGCGTACTTGTAGTTGTTCCTCACCACTAAAGATTACAATGTTTAAGCAACTTTTATCCAGGATTACGTGAAAAGGATCAAAAGGCAAAGTTTGTAAAGTCCAAGGAAAGAAAGGGGGGAAGGGCGACTGCATAGAAAACATGAAGGATGGAAGACCCATCAAGCAATATAAGGGTGAGAAAAAAATAGGTAAAATGAGGCTAAGACCCTATAGAATAGATATGAGAAATCTGCACTATTGCACCTAAGATATCAAAGCTATGCAAGTCGGTACAGCTTACAAACAAGTGGAGCATCCAAAGAAGTATCACCTAGTGTGCTTGTTCTCCTATGGATTGCACCAGCCACTACCTGCTGTAGAGCAATGGACACATGTTGTCTAAAATATACTAAAAAGTATGAGAGTGAGCGTGGTACCAATGGCATCTAACATGATAAGCTCTTGTGCACTCCCTAAAAAGTGTGTCAAACACCATGTCCATCGCTCCATATAATTCCAAGGCTAGAGGAACAAAGAGGTGGCCTTGCTGCATACCCTTATACTTGGAGACTTTGCGAGTTGCTGCTGCACTCGTCGCCCATCCAAGGGGATGGGTAATCGCTCCTTCCAAAACTATATCATGCATAGGGTCCGTAACCACAACATCTACTACTATCACCTGATCATCTTGGACCAAGTATAAGTCTGCCCTAACACGTGTAGTCTGTAAAGCATATGAACGCACTCTCCAAGCCAAGTATCAACTCTCTCGTGCCATAGCAAACATTATGTCCCTAATAGCATCATGGGTAGCTCTCCTCTATTCGTGTCATATGGACCGCAATTGCATCTAGTGTAGATTCACACTCACAAGTGAGTAATGAAGATGCAGATGGGTGGACCAAACCGAGGTGAAACCTCATTGCAGTAGAGAAAGTAATTGGTGCAAGTCTGAATTTTCTAATGCACGGTTGAGTTAGGATCCAAGAGCTTGCACCCTTGCCGGCGCAAGAGCAAAGATGTGCTTTAGTAGCCTAAGGAATGGACAAGTCAACTAAGAGAGAATGTAGCATATGCTGACATTGTCATTCCATCAAGGAAGATTGTAAACCTCTAGTCCAATTTGACAATAATGAAGCAAAAGATGGAAGGTCCTTGCATGCCCATGGGGATAGACTACCTCTTGTTTGCCACAATAACATTTGGAGAGAAAAGGATCCCTCTTCCACCTTTATCACATAAGTATCCAAAACCGGCCTATCAACAACCACAAAATGAGAGGAAAGTAGGGGTGCCAAGAGAGCACAACTACCCAAAATGCTATAAGTGCCATCTCCTCCATATATAGCAAGCTAACCCTTCCACACTAGATTGGTAGAGATGTTTGTCTATGTGCTAAATCCCCCATAAGACACTCAAATGTCCCTACTCCAATAATATCACCAAAGACTCCCATAATCCTCCTATCAAAAGCCCTCAAATGTGATAAGAAGGTCAAGAAGGGAAGAACTATGTGGAGGAAGTAAGTTAGTTGACAAGCAATACTTGAGGAGAGTATACCAAATGCCACTTGTGGATCTCCTAGTAATAGAAGGTCATCTACTAGAGAATATAATCTACAAGGGCAACATCTAAGAAGCGTGTGACAAAATCCTTGGATCCTCTTTGCACTCCAAGAACACATAGTCCAAATGTACATGTGATACACTCCTATAGAAGCTCAAGGTGGGGAGGGATACCTAAAGGGAACCATGTCCTCAACTTTGACACCTTGACTCTCAAGCCTACAAGATGTAGCTTGGTAGTCAAGTGATCAAAGGACTGCCTAATTTGATATATGGGCCCCATGATGTGTGTATAATCTGCCAAGGAGATAAATACACAATTGTGCATGGCCAAAGTGGTAGATAAGAGAGCTCTAAAGTGAGCTATGGAAAATAAGGGTCCCCCTAAAGGATCTCTATAACGAGTACCAACCGTTGACTCCAAGATGGTGACTCCTTGTAATACCAATAGCTAGACACATGATCTAGAGATGAAATTTGGTTTGGTAACATTAGGGAGAATTTTATACATGATGGACTAAGTAGATCAGATAGAGGTATCACCAAAGGAGTACTTCTACTAATAGGCCAAAAACCAAAACATACTTGAAGACTTTAGAATCAATAGCTAAACATATGATCTAGAGGTGAAACTTGGGGTGGTGACATGTGGAAAGATGTTACACATGATGGAAAACGTAGATCAGATAGAGGTATCACCAAAAGAGGACTTCTACTAATAGGGCAAAAGCCAAAAATAGCCTAAACTTTAAAGCCATTTTTGGAAGCCTAAATGGATGAATTAGGCCTTGAAAATGGGAAAATTTCTCCCTTACGCATAAAAGGCTTGCTTTCTTCCCCAATGATTCATCTTGTTGAGAGATTTCCAATGGTACCTTACCCATGCGATTCTGAGCTTCCTACAAAAAGATTCTCTAAAGATTATTTTTGGTCAAACCCATTTGACCACCTAAATAGGACAAGGACTGACATGTCGCCCATCCAAACAACTAATCCAAGGATGGAGCTTGCTGACAGGTTACCAATCCATGTATCTCATCCAAGGGTGGAGCTTCCTTTGAGGGGATCCTCTTTGCTATATAATAAAGAGAAGGTGCTCCTTTGGGACATCAAAGGATTGAGTGTGAAATCTGTGTTTTCTCTCTTGAAGATTTCTATTGTCCTTGGAGTATTACAATGGTATCAAAGTAGGTATTTTAATCCAAGAGAGTGGATCACCCCACTTGGAAGAACATGAACTACTGAAACTAAGTAATTTGAGGTGGAGAACATAGTGCAATTGCTAGACTTGGGAAGGGCTTTAGAGAGTGGATGGGGTGGATGCACCGGGAGGAAATTTTCACGCACCTAGCTTCCCATTCTTGAATCCATTCCACATAAAGATTATGTACATCTACCATGAGCAAATGAGAGTATTGCTAGTTTATCACTTTGGAGTAGAATTTAGGACATAGTGATGAATTCACCAAACCTAGTGATTCTACTTATGGTGGTATATGACAAAGAGTTGGATTTGACAATCTACATTGTAGTATATTTTTATGGATCTGAATGTACCAAATCCTTATACTTTCAACACGCAAGTAGAAATCCATTATGTAGTTAGACCAAAAGTGATGTTTAGGGATTTTGTAGTCCGCAATTTTGATGAGGAATATTATCAACAAGTAATGGCCTCTGAGGTCCCAATGGTTGTTCCCATAGTTTGTGCACCCTCTTGAGTGATCATTCTAACTCTCTATTGAAGTAAGAAGTAGCAAGTGAACATCAATCATATGTAGGAATCAAGGATCCGCAAGTGCATGAGTTGATGCAAAGAATGCAAGGGATGTTGAACAAGTTTTGGGAAATCAAGATGACCATAGAGGCATTACAAAATCAAGTACAACCTCAAGAATGATCAAACAATGCTTGGAGGGGAACTGTCTCAAAGCCTAGTACCTATAATTGAAGTACTTGAAGAGGCACCCGTGCCTATGACATTGAACCCGGCCAATGATGAAGCCACATTGTTACTACAAATGAAGAAGACTTGCAATATCAAGCCTTACAAGGGGCAACATGCTATGGGAGTAGTGGAGAATTGGATCTTGAGAATGAATCAATACTTCCAATTGTTCTTGATAGAGATCACTGAGCATCTGAAGGCATTTGGGTACTTGACCGATAAAGCCCTCACATGGTACGATGCTTGGGAACAATCAATGTTGGCAGAAAGAAGGGAGGTCATGTGGATAGCAATGCAAGGATGACTTTTGAAGAATTTCCAATCTATGGATTTTATGAAAATGGCCCAAATCCGACTATGGAGTTTGAGAATAAAGAACAGTGTATAAGAGTACATGGAACCATTTTTGGATCTAGAAGTTGCAATAATAGACATGAGTCCAATAGAGGCTCTAGAAAATTTCAAAAGAGGGTTGAAGGACCAGATTTGCTAAGAAGTCATGGTACAAAATCCTCACATTGTATTTGAAGCATTCTCTAAGCTTGTGCTTAGAGAATAGCAAGGGCACTTGGAAGAGGTGAAGGACTAGTTTCATCTCAACACTATCAGGTGGAAATGCCACACATAGGTGGACCAACACCTATGGAATTAGGCAACCTTTGGTTTTGAGATAAAGGAGCACAATCGCTTCAAGGAGAGCGGGGACGGGTGGAAGAATAGAGATATGCAGTCCCACAAGGAGAAGGAACTCAAGGAGAAAAATGTTGTTGCTAAAATTGTGGTTGTATTGGGCACATCTATATCAACTATTGTGCTCATCTCCCTAGAGGCCCTTGGCTTTACAATCTTTGAACAACATGGAGTGATGCAAATAGGAAGAGCAAGTAGAAATTACCTCAAAAGACAAAGATTGCCATCAGATGAGCTACGGAAAATTTAGAGTGTATGAGGTTAGTAGTTGCACCTCTACACCATGATGTCATTCTAGGTCTACCTTGGCTTGAACATCATAAGGTTCAATTTGACTAGAACCAATGATAAATTCAAGTACAACACTAAGCTAAGAATTTTTTTATTAGGTTGTTTGGCACCTCTAAGTAAGACACTTAAGAATAGTCAGTCCCAAGACTGACTATAGTCAATCTTGGGAAGGTAGCTATAGTGCAAGCCTTGTAGGGAGATGAGAGAGATGAGATCCCAAGATAGGAAGTTTGTGAGGAAAGCAACCATAGAGCAAGCTTTCAAGGAAGATGAGTCCCTAGATGGGAAGCTTCTTATTGGAGTAGCCATAGAGCAAGCTTTGGATGAAGATAAGTTTTTTTTCACAATGTGGGTCAAGCTGATTGTATTAGGAGAATCAAATGAAGGTCAAGAGCCACATCAAGCAATGGTTGATCAAATAGTTCAAGAGTTTGCGGACATGTTTTTGGATGATCTGCCAAAGGGATTACCCTCCGATCGTGGTATGCCCTTCAAGATTGAGGTATTGCCAAGGAGTACTCAAATGAGTAGACCAATCTATTGGCTCTCACCAATCTATTGGAGGTGAAGGAGTTGCAAATAACACTTATGGAGTTGTTGGAGAAGGATTTCATACAGCATAATACATCTCCTTGGGGAGCACTGATATTATTTGTTCTGAAGAAGGATGGAAGACTTCATTTTTGTATTATTACCGTATGCTCAATAAACAAACAATGAAGAATGCATATCCCTTGCCTTAAATTGATGACTTGCTTGATCAATTGAATGGAGCACAAGTTGGATTGTCATAGTGGTTATTGGAAAATCCCCATTGATAGGATTACCTTTTGCACAAGGTATGGGTATTTTGAATGGAGAGTGTTATCCTTTGAGCTCACTAATGCTCTAGTAATCTTCATGGATAAGATCTATTGGGTGTTGGATGGACTATTAGATCAATACATGATGGTATTCTTGGATGACATTTTAATGTATATCAAGATGGAGGCAGAACACACAAATCATGTACGAGAAGTCCTAAGGTAACTACATCAATGGAAATTTTATTGCAAGAAGTCAAAGTGTACCTTTTGGCAAAAAGAAGTTACCTTCTTGGGTCACAAGATTCATAAGAAGAGATCAAGATGGAAGAGGAGAAAATCAAGGCTATTATAAATTGGCCTACTTCAAAAGATGCCATAGAGGTTCAAGCATTTAATGGATTGGTATGTTTTTACCAATAGTTCATCCACTATTGCATACACATGGCAGCACCATTGACCGACCTCTTGGAGAAAAACTCAAGCTTTCAATGGACCAACAAGCATGAAGAAGCATTCTAGACATATGGTGTCTTTGAGACCCATTCTTCAACCTATGATCCCCAACTGCCTTGTGTAGTTGACTTTGATTCTTCTAACTTTGCTATTGTAGATATGTTGTAGCATGAATTCCCAGATGGGTTACATCCTATTGCCTTTGTGTCTTATAGATTAAATACCGCAGAAAGGAATTACTCTGCACAACATTAAGAACAACTAGCAATGGTACATGCTACCAAGGTATGGAGATATTATCTCTTGGGAAAACTAGTGATCATGCAAAGCAATCACAAACTCTTTTTGCAAACATTACATTTGGAACATTTGAAGAGATGACATCATTGATGGGAGGAGTAACTCCAATTGTTTGACATCAAAAATGAGTGCAAACCAAGTTGGTTCCATGTCATGCCTGATGCCTTATCATGGCAACCTAATTTGAAGTCTCTTTCTCTCATCACGATGGCAATTACAATGGTGTCAGTCAACTCCAAGGTCCAAATTGAGTTTAGGATAGCTCTACAACAAGATCTCATCTTTCAGATGGTACAAGGTCATCTTGCAACATGTGACAAGGAGTACAACATCTTCTCCTTCAAGGAATGCCTTATATTCCATGATGACCAAATATATGTTCCAACCAAGGGTGATCTTTGACTTTTGAGCCTCCAAGAAGCCCATGACTTACCAATTGCTAGTTACATGTGGACAAGACCTTGGGTACACTCCAACACCAATGGTGGTGGCTCAACATGGGAAATGATGTTAAAGAGTTTGTTCAATCATGTGAGCGGTGCAAATATAACAAGGCCAACAACCAGAAATTGAGTGGACTCCTTCAACCACTTGCCATTCCATCTACTTGATAGGAACATGTGAGCTTGGATCTCATTACATCCTTACCCAAGACAAAGCAAGGTCACATAGCAATATTGGTCTTTGTGGAGAAGCTTAGTAAGAAAACCTGTTTGGCACCAACCTTTGATACCATGGATGCTTCAACATTGCCGTAGATCTACTTTGACACTATCTTCAAGCATTATGGGATGCCTTGTGTACTCATCTTTGACCATGATTCTTGATTCATTGGAAAATTTTGGCAAGCACTCTTCTAGATACTTGGCACCAAGCTTTATTTGTCCCATGGCTTATCATCCTCAAATTGATGGACAAATTTGACATGCAAATTTCACCTTGGAGGATATACTTTGTGCCTTCGTCAACACTTACCATACCAATTAGGATGCATGTCTTGCAACTATACAGTTTGCATACAATAATTCCAAACATGCAAGCACCAAATTCTCTCCTTTCTTCCTTAATTTTAGCCAAGACCCACTTGTTCTAGAATCTCTTCTGGCTCCTCCTCCATCTCATATCTCATACTTCCACCATCTTGACCATTATATCCCAATCCCTCCAACAAGCCAAATCTCATCTCCTTGTCATTCAAAATCATTAGAAATAATATGCAAGCCACCATCATCATGATCTCACCTTTCAAGTTGGTGATAAGGTCATGGTCTTGTCCAATAACCTAACCCTCCTACTTGATACCCAAGTCCATAAACTTGCTCCTAATTACATATGATCCTTTGATGTCATCCAAATCATATCTGTTGTTGCTTATTGACTTGCCTTACCTAGTCATATGCAACTCCATCATGTCTTTCACATTTCCAACTTGAAACCCTTTGTTCTTAACCCATCTTCTTTTTACTCTTGTGACAAACCTCCACTTCCCATTGTCTCTATTAATGATCATGAAGAGTATGAAGTTGATTGGATCCTTGCATGTCACTGCATTCAATGAAGCTATCAATAACATACAAAGTAAAAAGTCTTTTAGAAAGGGTATCTCCTACATGATGCCACTTGGGAGCCTCTTTCTCATCTTCATAATGGAAAAATGGTCATCAAGGAGTTGGAAGCTTCAATGGCGATGAGGATGTCACCAACTAGCATTGGGGGAATATGAAGCAATATGGAGTTTAGCAATGAATCTAGTCAAGGCTAACAAAGTAGCAAATAGGCCAAAGTAGTCTAGAGTATTCTAGAAGCATCTAGGAAGATTCTTGGGAATCTTCCTAGCTAGCTTAGCTTGCACTTCAAGTAGGTAGCTTCCAAAAGCTTCCAACTAGCTTAGCTTGTACGCCAAGTAGGCAGCTTCTAGAAGGAAGCTTCTTGAGAAGCTTTCTAGTTAACTTGGCTTGCATTCCAAGATAGCGGCTCAAGGAAAATTCTTGAGAAGCTTCTCAAGAGCCTTGTATGCTCTCTATAAATACCAAAGCTAAAGCTCATGCTAAGCATTTGGAGTTTCCCATACCCAAGTATCCCAATATGATATTCCATTCTCCTATTTCTCTCCTTGGTCTTGGTCTTTTACATAATGCCTAGAGATATAGCCTCACATCTTCTAGGTGTAGCTACTTCAAATTGATGTGGATTGAGGTGTCGTAAGAAGTAAGAATGATGTTGAAGAACAATGGTGGGGCTAACAAAATGCAAAAAGATCTCTCTAATAGCAATCAGTCTAATGCTTCCCTTGTCCTTCTCCATTTTGAGAAGTTGACTAGCATCTAACATTTGACTAATAGACATACAAATATCTCCTCTTGCTATTACTATAGCCACCTGAACAACTTGATAAAATCACTAGAAGGATCATCTGCTTGAAAGCAATCTCTAATATGCTCATATACTATCCCTGACAAACCTCTTGAGGAAAGGCAAGGAGCAATGCACAATGCTTGTGCAAATAATGACCTATCAAGACATAAAGGTTCCTCATGCTAATAATCAAAGACCTCTAGTGGTAATCCTTCTCCAGCCATAGGATGTAGTGAGCGTAGGGGAAAGATAGTTTCATCAATAGGACTAGCCATAGACAAAGGATGTAATACCCATGTTGCTCCACTAAACTCTCACACTTGACCCAATGTCCTATACCATCATAATTGAGTGGCTCTATGGTATCTTGCAGCAAAATCTATATCCTAAAATGTGCAGCCCTAATAGACTCCTCTTGTAGAGCCATCCTATCCTCCATTCAAAATTGATTAAATCTAGCAGCCCCCTTTCTATGTTTTCACGTCTCCCTCTAGCATAACAAAGACATCATTGAGGAAATAAGAGGAATAGGAACCATGCAAACTCATCCAAGAGATCATGTGCCAAATGATCAAGTGGTAGGAAAAAGGCATGTTTAGCCTCATCATGGAGTGTACGGGGTAGCATATAGAACGGACATGGATATGGAAAATTAGTCTCAAATAATCCCAAAATGCAACCCGCCTAAGAAGCTAACCACTCTCATGACTTGATCAGAATCCCTAGAACAAAAAACAAAGGGAAAGAGGAAGTGTGCGTAATCCAATGTATCATTGTTGTTGATGTGGTTGCTTGCTTCAAGTGGGCATCCCAAGAGGTCCAATCATAGTCCTTGTGCATCCTTGCCACATGGGTCTTTACCCCTTGCAAGGTACAACATTGGTGACACATCTGGCATAGTGTACCTCGAGCCACTCTAGGCGTCCCCATATGAGAAAGTGTAGCCATGGCTAGCACAAGAATAATAGTAATAACACACAAACTCCTCTCCATCTCTTCCCATATATAATACCAATAACTGGATATATTATCTAGAGGTGAAAATTGACTTGGTTACATCTAGAAAGATGTTAGGTATGATGGGCTAGGTAGATTAGATAAAGGTGTTGCAGAAAGAGCACCTCTAATAATAGAGCAAGAATCAAAAACAACTTAAATATGTAACACCAATAGCTAGACATATGATCTAGAGGTGAAAAGTGGATTGGAACATTTGGGAAGATTTTATAGATAATGGACTAAGTAGATCAGATAGATGTATCACCAAGAGAACACTTCTACTAATAGGGCAAGAGCAAAGAATAGCATAAAAAATTTAGAGTCAATTTTAGAGGCCTAAACAAATGAATTAGGCCTTGAAAATGTGGTGGTTCTCTTCCCCATAGAGGGAAGGCTAGCCTTCATTCCCCACCCCTCCTTCCCAAATTTTGTGTCATTGAGATTTTTCCAATGGTATCTCACCCACACAATTTGGAGATTCTTATAGGAAGATTCTCTAAAAATTCCCTCAAGTCAAAATGGTTTGACCAACCATATAGGATCAGAACCAACATGTCACTCATGCATGTAACTAATCTAAGGGTAGAGCTTGCTTACATGTCACCAATCCATGTATCTAATCCAAGGGTGGAGCGTCCTTTAAGGGAGTCCCCTTTGCTATATAATATGGTAAAGGTGCTCCTTTGGGGCATCAGAGCTTGAGGATGAAATTGTGTGTTTCTTCTTTTATGTTTCTTTTCAGGTCTCCTATCCTTAGAACATTACACCATACCTGCAAAACCACAACCTCTCACATTCCAGCTCACATGAGTAAATACTATCTCTCAAAACCCTAAAAGCATAAACTCTTGTAATTTTCAATTCACATCTCTAAATTTTCAAACTAAGTTCTCATGAAACAATAGCATGAATACCAAGAGATTAAAATTGATAAATCTTGATCCATCACTCTGAATGTGTAATAATCACTCAAAACCCTAAAAAACCTTAAAATTTCCATAACTTTCTACTCAATTCTCCATAGGCTTCAATCTAGGAACCAATGGAATCAAAATTGAGAAACAAATGGAATTGATTATTCACTCAAATGATGTATGCTAGAGAACCCTCAAAAAATGTATATCTTTCTTCTCACATCTCTCCTTCTCCTCTCCTATCTCCACACTCTCTCAAACCACCAAACTCCCAAATGATCAAAGAATCACCACACATGCTTTTTTAGTGTAAAGGATAAACTGAAGTTGAAATCAATAGGAGTTCAATCACACTAGGTGATTCTTCTTGGATGTTCCAATTTTTTGTAGACCTTATGACTTGCATAGCTTGAATGTCTTATGTGTAGTAAGGCAGATTTCTCATATAGACACTCTCCCAAACCACCAAACTCACAAATGATCAAAGAGTCACCACACATGCTTTTTTAGTGTAAGGGATAAGCTGAAGTTGAAATCAATAGGAGAGCAAACTCACTGGGTGATGCTTCTTTGGATGCTCCAATTATTTGTAGACCATATGACTTGCATAGCTCAGATATCTTAGGTGCAGTAGTGCAGATTTCTCATATAGACTCTCTTCGAGCTAAGCTCCATTTTACCTTTTTCATCACTCCCTTGTACCGCTTGATGGGTCTTCCACTCCATATGTTAGGAGTTAACTCAAGTCTGAGTAACTTGAGTAAGTCTGATTGTGATCAGTTAGTCTAGGACTAGACTACTATATGTGCAAGCTAGTAGAAGCTCTTATTCACACATTACTTTGATGATCAGAAATGCTATTTTGTGTGTTTCTATGGACGTAGCCTCAATAAGATGAACCACATATCTTCTTTTGTAGACCATGGTGCATGCATAATATGTGTATTTTTGAATTGGACCTTCAAATGGTATCAGAGAAAATATTGGTTGACAATGTGCAATGTTGTAAGATTCTCCCTCTTTGGAGTTGACCAAAAATATTCCATTGTTGTTTGGAATGTTTATGGAATACCACTTGTCAAAGGTGAAATTCATGAGGTCATTGGCCAAGATGGTGTTGCTATTGAGAAAATTGGCAATGTTTATCAAGCATTGATTCTTGATTGATTAGCCATCAAAGGAAGCAAAGGCCATCGTTGTAAAAGACCAAAACCGAGGAGAGAAATAGGAGAATGGAAGCTCACATTGGGACACTTGAATGAGGGAAAACTCCGAATGCCTAGCATGAGCTTCGGCCTTGGTATTTATAGGTAGCATACAAGACCCTTGAAGCTTCTCAAGAAGTTTCCTTGAGCCGCTTTCTTGGAGTGCAAGCCAAGTTAACTAGGAAGCTTCTCAAGAAGCTTCCTTCTAGAAGCCGCTTACTTGGCGTGCAAGCTAAGCTAGTTAGAAGCTTCTAGAAGCTTCCTTCTAGAAGCTACCTGCTTAGGGCGCAAGTTAACTAGTTGGGAAGCTTCCTAAGAAGCTTCTTAGATGCTTCTAGAATATTCTAGGCTATTTTGTCTTATTCTCTACTTCGTAAGCCCGACTAACTTCGTCACTAAACTCCATATTGTTACATATTCCCCCGCCGCTAGTTGGTGATGTCCTCGTCGCCAGTGAAGCTTCGAAGTCCTTGATGGCCATCTGTGCATGATGGCCATTTCTTCCTGTCCTTGATGGCCATTCTGGAGGTGAGAAAGAGGTTCCCATGTAGCATCATGAAGGGGATACCCTTTCCAAAGGACCTTGTACTCCGTATGTTGGTGACGGCCTTGTTGAATATGGCGACACGCAAGGATACGATCAACTTCGTACTCCTCATGATCATTGATAGGGACAGGAAGAGAGGGAGGTTGGACTCGAGAGGAAAAGGAAGAAGGGTTAGTAACAAAGGGTTTCAACTTGGAAATATGAAAGACAGGATGGATACGCATGTGACAAGGTAAGGCAAGACGATAAGCAACAGGAGAGATAATGTGGGTGATATCAAAGGGTCCTATCCAATTAGGAGCAAGTTTACGAACTTGGGTATCAAGTGGGAGAGGGAAATTTCTAGAGGATAGCATGACTTTATCACCAACTTCAAAGGTGAGATCACGACGATGATGGTCTGCATATTGTTTTTGGCGATTCTGAGCAACAAGGAGGTGAGATTTGGCTTGTTGGAGAGATTGGGATATAGTGGTCAAGAATGTAAAAGTATGAGGAACCTGAGAGGGAGGGGGAGCAAGAAGAGAATCTGGAACAAGCGGATCTTGGCCAAAATTGAGAAAGAAGGGAGAAAATCTAGTGCTTGCCTATTTGGAATTGTTGTAGGCAAATTCTGCAGCTGCAAGACATTCATCCCAGTTGGTATGGTGGACATTGACAAAGGCCTGCAACATATCCTCCAATGTACGAGTGGCGCGTTCGGTTTGTCCATCAGTTTGAGGATGATAGGCCGTGGACAAAGCAAGCTTGGTGCCGAGTATCTGGAAGAGTGCTTGCCAAAACTTCCCGGTAAATTGAGGATCACGGTCGGAGATGAGTACATGTGGCATCCCATGATGCTTGAAGACATTGTCGAAGTAGATTTGTGCTAAGGTTGGAGCATCCACGGTATCACAGGTTGGTGCCAAGTGGATTTGCTTACTAAGCTTATCCACAAACACCACAATTGCGGTGTGTCCTTGTTTTGTCTGTGGCAAGGATGTGATGAGATCCAAGCTCACATGCTCCCAATGAGCGGATGGAATGGCAAGTGGTTGAAGGAGTCCACTCAGCTTCTGGTTGCTGGCCTTGTTCCGTTGGCAACTCTCACATGATCGGACAAAGTCTCGAACATCTCGTGTCATGTTGGGCCACCACCATTGGTGTTGGAGGGTGCCCAAGGTCTTGTCCACTCCCATGTGACAAGCTATTGGTAAATCATGGGCTTCTTGAAGGCGCACAAGTCGAAGATCACCTTTGGTTGGAACATAGATCTGGTCTGCATGGAATAAAAGGCCTTCCTTGAAGGAGAAGGTGTTGTACTCCTTGTCACGTGCTGTTAGACGACCGTGTACCATTTGGAAGAAGGGATCTTGCTGTAGGGCTAACCGAAACTCGTTATGAACCTTGGGATCAATTGACACCGTCGTGATTGCTGCCGTGATGAGAGGAAGAGACTTCAAATCAGGTCGTCGTGATAGAGCATCAGGGATGACATGGAACCGACCTAGTTTGTACTCAAGTTTGATGTCGAACAATTGGAGTTGCTCTTCCCATCGATGATGTCGACTCTTCATGTGCTCTAGGTGTAAGGTCTGCAACAATGGCTTGTGATCAGTTCGCATGATCACTTGTTTCCCCAAGAGATAATGCCTCCATACCTTGGTGGCATATACCATTGCAAGTTGTTCCCGATCTCGAGCAGAGTAATTTCTTTCAGCTGTATTTAGTCGGCGAGACACAAAGGCAATAGGATGTAGTCCATCTAGAAATTCTTGTTGCAACACAACTCCAACTGCAAAGTTAGAAGCATCAAAATCAACCACACAAGGTAGTTGAGGATCATATGGTTGAAGAATGGGTCTTGAAGACACCATATGCTTTAACTTCTGGAATGCTTCTTCATGCTTGGTGGTCCATTGGAAGCTCGAGTTCTTTCCCAAGAGGTCAGTCAATGGTGCAGCCACGTGAGCATAGTAGTGGATGAACCGTCGGTAAAAACTGGCCAATCCGTTGAACGCTCGTACTTTGGTAGCATCCTTCGGGGTAGGCCAATCAGTAATGGCCTTGATCTTCTCTTCTTCCATCTTGATCCCCTCTGATGAGATCTTATGACCCAAGAAGGTAACCTCCTTCTGCCAAAAAGCACACTTTGACTTCTTGTAGTAAAATTTCCACTGTCGTAGTCTTCTTAGGACTTCTCGCACATGATTCATGTGTTCTGCCTTTGTCTTACTATAGATTAAGATATCATCTAAAAACACTACCACAGACTGATCCAATAGCCCCTCCAACACCCGATGCATCTGATCCATGAAGACTGCTGGAGCATTAGTGAGTCCGAAAGGTAGAACTCTCCACTCAAAATGTCCATACCTTGTACGAAAGGCAGTCTTTTTCACGTCCTCTCCTTCAATAGAAATTTGCCAATAGCCGCTACGAAGATCTAGCTTGGGAAAGTATTGTGCTCCACTTAATTGATCAAGCAAGTCATCGATCCGAGGCAAGGGATATGCATTCTTCACGGTTTGCTTATTGAGCCCACGGTAATCAATACAGAAATGAAGTCCTCCATCCTTCTTTGGAACAAATAGTACCGGTGCTCCCCAAGGGGAGGTACTATGTCGTATGAAATCCTTCTCCAACAACTCTGTAAGTGTTGTTCGCAACTCCTCCAACTCCTTTGGTGAGAGCCGATAGATTGGTCTACTCACTGGAGTACTCCTTGGCAATAACTCGATCTTGAAGGGTATACCTCGATCAGAGGGTAATCCCTTTGGCAGATCATCCGGAAACACATCTGCAAACTCTTGAACTATCCGATCAACCGTCGCTTGATGCGGCACTTGGCCCTCCTCAGATTGTTCTTGTGCAATCGGCTTGATCCACACTGCGAATACATACTTATCTTCCTCCAAACTTGCTCTATGGCTGCTTCATTAACAAACTTCCCTTCTAGGGACTCATCTCTCTTCCGAGCTTGCTCCATGGTTGCCTTCCTGGCAAACTTCCCATCTTGGGACTCATCTCCCTTCCAGATTCGCTCTATGGCTCCCTCTCGACAAACTTCCCATCTTGGGACTGACTATTCTTAGGTGTCTTACTCAGAGGTGCCAGACAACCTAATCGGAAATTCTTACCTTGGTGTTGTACTTGAATTTGGTGTCGGGTCCAATCAAATTGAACCTTATGACATTCAAGCCAAGGTAGACCCAGAATGATATCATAGTGTAGAGGTGCCACTACAAACCTCATACACTCCAAATACTCCTTCCCAATCTTGAAGGTAACAGGATGCAAGGTGCGGAATGCAGAACCCTTTCTACCATCCGCCATCATCAAACTACTTCCAATCACTGGCTTGATAGGAATACCCAATTCCTTTGCTATTTGCATAGACATGCAATTCTCTGAACTTCCAAAATCAACCAAAATTTTACAACTCCGATTAGATATCATACCTTGCAAGTGAAGCAAACTTGCATAGGTCGAGCCTTCAATCCCATTGGAACTAATCAAGCTCCCAGTAGGCGGCTCAAAATCTCCTACTGGGATTCCTCGTTTCCCTGATCATTCCGCTCCACAACCTCCACTTGGGCAACTTGTCGAGGTCGTCCATTCTTGAGTGGACATTCAGCAATGCGATGCCCCAGCTGGCGACAATAAAAACAACCTCCATTTTGTCGTAATCTTTCTCTATCTGCTGTGCCAAGTGGTCTTTGTTGGATAGCATCAATCTCCATTGGTACCGGTTCTTCCACTCGTGGTACTGGTGGGTTTTGTGTAGGTCGAGGTCGAGACCAAGTTGTCGCAACTAAGGAATCAAAACGCTCAGCCAATTGCATGGCTTGTTCTACATTCTGTGGCTCTCGCATGGTCACCTCCAATCTGGTTTGTGACTTCAATCCTCGCACAAATTGATCCAGAACTTCACCTTCTTGGATATCTGGAATTTGCATGATGATATTCTGAAATTGTGTGATATTGCTTCTCACTAAGCCAATCTGCCTCAACTCCGCCAATTTATCTTGTGCAGCTCGGGTGGCATTTATAGTATGAAATCGACCAAGTATTGCATCCTTGAATTCTGCCCATGTAAAAATTGGTGTAACAATTTGTCGTTCAGCTCTTTCTACTCGGAATCGCCACCAAAGTTTTGCCACTCCATCCAATTGGCTAGAAGCCAAGAGAATTTGTTTCCGTTCGTCTTGAAGATTGGTGGCTTCAAATTTACGTTCACAGTCAAACACAAAATTCTCCACTGTGCCTGGAAGATTCTTGCCTTCAAACACCTTGGGTTTCAGAAATCGAATGCGATCTTCTCCATCTCGAACTGGCGCTCTGTCTATCTGTTCTCGTCGTTGCTGGTCTCGTTCATCCAACAATCAAGTAAGATGCTCAATTTGTTGTTGCATTGCAAGGATAACATCCGGTATTGCCGCCATCGCTACTACTCTATTCCACTACCTGCAATTTATCTAGTTGATTAACACGTAGATACAACACGTCCACCGTTCTCCATAAGTTACAATTGGAAGTATCAAGGGTTCCTCTGACACGGTGATCATATGTAGAAAATCCTGCCCAAAGCGTGAGGTGATGAATTGTGTGAAACGATGCTTTGGTAATATCTGGACATGAAAGTCCCAATGGTTTGGCGGAAGTGGATTTGGTGGTCCATAAATTCCATCCATCCCATTCCTGCTCTGATACCAATGTAAAAGACCAAAATTGAGGAGAGAAATAGGAGAATGGAAACTCACATTGGGACACTTGAAATGAGGGAAAACTCCGAATCCTAGCATGAGCTTCGGCCTTGGTATTTATAGGTAGCATACAAGACCCTTGAAGCTTCTCAAGAAGTTTCCTTGAGCCGCTTTCTTGGAGTGCAAGCCAAGTTAACTAGGAAGCTTCTCAAGAAGCTTCCTTCTAGAAGCCGCCTACTTGGCGTGCAAGCTAAGCTAGTTAGAAGCTTCTAGAAGCTTCCTTTTAGAAGCTACCTGCTTAGGGCACAAGTTAACTAGTTGGGAAGCTTCCTAAGAAGCTTCTTAAATGCTTCTAGAATATTCTAGGCTATTTTGTCTTATTCTCTACTTCGTAAGCCCGACTAACTTCGTCACTAAACTCCATATTGTTACAGGCACACAAGTCGGATATCATCTTTGGCTGGAACATAGATCCGGTCCGCATGGAATAGAAGGCCTTCCTTGAAGGAGAAGGTGTTGTACTCCTTGTTGCCGATTATCAAACAACCATGTACCATTTGGAAGAAGTGATCTTGTTGTAGAGCTGGCCAAAACTTTTTATGGACCTTAGAATCAATTGACATCGTCGTAATTGCCGCCGTGATGAGAAGAAGAGACTTCAAATCAGGTCGTTGTGATAGAGCATCAGAGATGACATGGAACCAACTTGGTTTGTACTCAAGTTTGATGTCAAACAATTGGAGTTGCTCTTCCCATTGATAATGTCAACTCTTCATGTGTTCCAAGTGTAAGGTTTGCAACAATGGCTTGTGATCAGTTTGCATGACCACTTGTTTCCCCAAGAGGTAATGCCTCCATACCTTGGTGGCATATACCATTACAAGTTGTTCCCAATTGCAAGCAGAGTAATTTCTTTCACCTGTATTTAGTTGGCAAGACATAAAGGCAATGGGATGTAGTCTATTTGGGAATTCTTGTTGCAACACAACTCCAATTGCAAATTTAAAAGCATCAAAATCAACCATTCTAGGTAGTTGAGTGTCATATGGTTGAAGAATGGGTCTTGAAGACACCATATGCTTTAACTTCAAGAATGCTTCTTCATGCTTGATGGTCCATAGGAAACTCTAGTTCTTTCCCAAGAGGTCAGTCAATGGTGCAACCACATGAGCATAATTGTGGATGAATCGTTGGTAAAAACTGGCCAATCCATTGAATGCCCGTACTTCTGTAGCATCCTTTGGGGTAGGCCAATCAGTAATGGCCTTGATCTTCTCTTCTTCCATCTTGATCCCCTCTGATGAGATCTTATGACCCAAGAAGGTAACCTCCTTTTGCCAAAAGGCACACTTTGACTTCTTGTAGTAAAATTTCCATTTTTGTAGTAAGCTTAGGACTTCTCGCACATGATTCATGTGTTCGGCCTTTGTCTTGCTATAGATTAAGATATCATCCAAGAACACCACTACGGACCGATCCAATAGTCCCTCCAACACTCGATACATCTGATCCATGAAGACTGCTAGAGCATTAGTGAGTCCAAAAGGTAGAACTCTCCACTTGAAATGCCCATACCTTGTGTCAAAGGCAGTCTTTTGCACATCCTCTCTCTCAATAAGAATTTGCCAATAGCCGTTACAAAGATCCAACTTGGAAGAGTAGCATGCTCCACTTAGTTGATCAAGCAACTCATCAATCCAAGGCAAGAGATATGCATTCTTCACGGTTTGCTTATTGAGCCCACGGTAATCAATACAAAAACAAAGTCCTATTCCTTCTTTGGACAAATAGTACCGGTGCTCCCCAAGGAGAGGTACTATGTTGTATGAAATCCTTCTCCAACAACTTTGTAAGTGTCATTTGCAACTCCTCCAACTCCTTTGGTGAGAGTCAATAGATTGGTCTACTCAATGGAATACTCCCAGGCAATAACTTGATCTTGAAGGGCATACCTCTATTGGAGAGTAATCCCTTTGGCAAATCATCCAGAAACACGTCCGCAAACTCTTGAACTATTCGATCAACCATTGCTCGATGAGGCTCTCGGCCCTCCTTGGATTGTTCTTGTGCAATCGGCTTGATCTACATCACGAATACAGACTTATCTTCCTCCAAAACTTACTCTATGGATGCTTTACTAACAAACTTCCCTTCCAAGGACTCATCTTTCTTCCAAGCTTGCTCCATGGTTGCCTTCCTAGCAAACTTCCTATCTTGGGACTCATCTCCCTTCCAGATTTGCTCTATGGCTACCTTCTCGACAAACTTCCCATCTTGGGATTTACTATTCTTAGGTGTCTTACTCAAAGGTGCCGAACAACCTAATTGGAAATTCCTACCTTGGTGTTGTACTTGAAATTGTCGTCGGGTCTGATCAAATTGAACCTTATGACATTCAAGCCAAAATAGAACCAAAATGATATCATAGTGTAGAGGTGCCATTACAAACCTCATACACTCCAAATACTCTTTCCCAATCTTGAAGGTAATAGGATGTGAGGTGCGGAATGCAGAACCCTTTCTACCATTCACCATCATCAAACTACTTCCAAACACTGGCTTGATAGGAATACCCAATTCCTTTGCTACTTGCATAGACATACAATTATCTGAACTTCCAGAATCAACCAAAATCCTACAACCTCAATTAGATATCGCACCTTGCAAGTGAAGCAAACTTGCATAAGTCAAGCCTTCAATCCCATTGGAACTAATCAAGCTCCCAATAGGTGGCTCAAAATCTCCTATTGGGATTCTTTGTTTCCCTGATCATTCTATTCCATAATCTCCATCTGGGCAACTTGTTGAGGTCGCTCATTCCTAAGTAGGCATTCAACAATGTGATGTCTAACTTGGCGACAATAAAAACAACTTCCATTTTGTTGCAACTTTCTCTATCCGCTGTACCAAGTGGTCTCTGTTGGATAAACATCAATCTCCATTGGTGTTGGTTCTTCCACCCGTGCATAATGTACTAGTAGGCCTTATGTAGGTCAAGGGCAAGACCAAGTTGTTGCAACCAAGGAATCAAAGTGCTCAGCCAATTGCATGGCTTCTTCTATGTTTTGTGGTTCTCGCATGGTCACCTCCAATTTGGTTTGTGACTTCAATCCCTGCACAAATCAATCCAGAACTTCACCTTCTTGTATATCTAGAATCTGCATGATGATGTTCTAACATTGTGTGATGTAGCTCCTTACTGAGCTAACTTGCTTCAACTCTGCCAATTTATCTTGTGTGGCACAGGTGGCATTTATAGCTTAAAAGCAACCCAATATTGCATCCTTGAACTTTGCCCATTTTAAATTGGTACAACAATCTGTCATTCAGCTCGCTCCACTCAAAATTGCCACCAAATTTTTGCCATACCATCTAATTGGCTAAAGGCCAAGAGAATCTATTTCCATTCATCTTAAAGATTGGTGGCTTCAAAGGAATGTTCACAATCAAACACAAAATTCTCCATTGTGCTCGGAAGATTCTTGCTTTCAAACACTTTGGGTTTTGGAAATTGAATGTGATCTTCTCTGTCTTGAATTGGTGCTCTCTCTATATATTCTTGTTGTTGCTGATCTTGTTCATCCAGCAATCAAGTCAAGTGCTTGATTTGTTGCTACATCGTAACGATGATGTTCGGTAGTGCCGCCATAGCTATTACTCTATCCCACTACTCCCACTTTATCTAATTGATTAACACAAAGATGCAACACGTCCACCGTTCTCCATAAGTTACAACCTGAAGTATCAAGGGTTCCTCAGACATGATGATCATATGTAGAAAATCCTGCCAAAAGCGTGAGGTGATGAATTATGTGAAATGATGCTTGGGTAATATCTAAATATGAAAATCCCAATGGTTTGGCGGAAGTGTAATACTCCAAGGACAAGAGAAGAGAGAGAAACACAAATTACACACTCAACATTTGGTGCTCCAAAGAGCACCTTCTCTTTATTATATAGACAAAGAGGATCTCCTTCAAGGAAGCTCCACCATAGGATTAGGCACATAGATAGGTGACCGGTCAACAAGCTCTACCATTGGATTACTTACTTGGATGGGTGACATGTCGGTCTAGGTCCTATCTGGTTGGTCAAGCAAGCTTTGACCGGAGGGAATCTTTTAGGGAATCTTCCTATAGGAGTCTCAGAATCACGTAAGGTACGATTGGAAAGCTCTTGACAAGACAAACCAAGGGGGTGGCAAGGCCAGCCTCTCTTCCATTGGGGGGAATCTGCACATTTTCAAGGCCTAATTCATCCTTTTAGGCTTCCAAAATTGCCTTCAAAGATTTCAAGTATATTTTGGTTCCTACTCTATTAGTAGAAGTCCCCTTTTGGTGATACCTCTTTTTGATCTATTTAGTCCATCGTGTGTAACATCCTTCTAGATGTTACCAAACCAATTCTCACCTTTAAATCATATGTCTAGTTATTGGTTCTAAGGTTCTCAAGTCTATTTTGGTTTCTGCTCTATTTGTAGAAGTACTCTTTTGGTGATACTTTTATCTGATATATTTTGACCATCACGTATAACATCATTCTAGATGTTACCAAACCAAATTTCACATCTAGATCATATGGCTAGCTCTTAGTATTATAGACATCCTTCCTTTTAAGACGCAACGTCCTTGTTGTGCAATTGTTGCTCAAATGCTTGCATCAACACCGGTGCATGGATCAAATTGGCAGTGGGCTCCTAGGTTACTTCATAGAGGGGGTAACCTTTCCACTATACAAGATATTCCACCCGTGGATGGCGAGTACCATGCATGTGTTTTTGGAGAATACGCTCCACTTCATATTCCTCTATGCCATCAATGAGTGTCAGACAAGGTCAAATGCTTGAGTGGAATGACCTTGGCCTAAGCGGGGAGCATATGTACATAGTAGGGAAACATGGAACACGAGATCTTGTGTTCCATGTTTCCTTACTACGCATGTGTGGTGGTAGCTCAAGATGATAGGCCACAACGCCGACACAACAAAGAATCAAGAAAGGCCAAATAAAACGAGGTCTGAGCTTACAAGGTCCAACTAATGTGAGGTTGGTTGTCAATAGCCATACTTGATCCCCAACATTGAACTCCATGTACCAACGGTGTGCATCAGCATACTGCTTTTGTCGATTTTATGCAATCTGTAATCTGTGCTTGGCGCTCTCCACACCTTGTTGGATTCTAGAAATATACGTGTTGACTGCATTGACCTTGGTAGCCATTGGACTGTAACACCCATTTGTGCATGTGTGTGGTATTGTGATATTTAGCTTGGTATTACAAGTACTTAAGAGATATTATTTATATAGAGATAAAGGATGGTTCTATATTAGTCATGGTTAGCTAAAGTTAGTCATAGCTAAGATAGATGGGACCTTACTTTAGAGGAAGTAGAAAAGATGAGCACCACTATTTTGGATTTTAGTGTGTTGACTTGGTATTATTCCTAGGTGTTTGGCTTTGGGGAAAGAGTTGAGAACTCTTGGGCCCGCAAGCCTTTTTGTTTTGGATTCTTCTTTAGTCCAAGGATAGCCCATGTGAAGGAATCCTTGCTTTAGTGGTTGGGTCAAGATAAGGGGAATATGCCCATGTGAATGGATATTCCTTTCTATTTTTTGACTTTACTTGACTTTTAGTCTAGTAACTTGAGTTACTACGGTAATTAGTAACTTTGGTACGTAACTATTTCACAAGTATATAAACAAGGAGTGAGGAGGTACTCATCATCCTTTCATTTGCAACTATCTCTCTCTCATTGAGTTCTCTAGTGAGCAATGTCTTGAGTCTTGGAGTGTTAGCCTTGGAGGAGTATGATGGAGTTGGGGTTCCTTGCCTTCTTAGTCCATGGTGCGCTACCATAATAGCCATCAGAGGTTCATCCTGAGTGAGAGACAGGCCGGCTCACATTTTTGGTTCCGTTGCCGGGACCTCTCTAGAAGGCAAGATAATGTTCCGCGTCCAATTCTACATTAGGCAGAAGGAGGCTATGAGAGCTCACTTGGAGAGAACATTAGGAGAGGAGAGGGCTGAACTTATGTTAGAGAACCAAGATCCATTTGTATACCCTGTAGTTCATTATGATGTCTTTGAGGTGATTTTGTACATCTTGTACACATGAGAGGAATTGGAGAGATTGTGTGAGGTGGATTGCAGATTTTGAGGATTAAGGTGATTTTGGGCAAAATCTCAAGTTTGAGATCTGGACTTATGATTTCTACACATGATAGCTTGGGTTATCTTTCTGTTAGCACACTTGAAATTATTGAGAGAGCTTCTATGCGCACTGGGCTAGAATTTTTGAAAGTTGATAGGGTAAAGTGCTCCCGCAACTGCATGCTCTCTGGAAAATTGTACAGAGTCTGCCATTTCTTCAATTTTTAGTGAATTGTCCTGAAAATTTCCAAGAAAATTCAGTGCATTGTATCCTACCTGGTGCCACAAAAATTAGAGAGAGATCATTTTTTCGCAGTGCGTTATGAGTTTTTGAAGTGAGGGGGGTGGTTTTCAGACCAAATCTGAAATATGGGTGCTGAATAGAAAGGTGTCTAGGCCAAATGGCTCGATGAAAAGATCTAAAATTTTGCAGGGAGGGACGCCCTAGAGTTGTGATCAAGTGTGGAAAATTTCAGAGGACTGTGACATATTAGTTGGGAGATTTGAGTGACATTGTGAGGAAGGGTCAATTCTGCAGAGTGGAGATCTCATGCATGAGAAGTTTGAGATCAACAAAAAGCATGTTTGAGTGTTTAGATTCATCTTTGGGAACATGGAGGGTCATCAAGAGTAGAAATTGAGATTATGCAAGGTTCCCCAAGGGTTTGAGGTGATTGTAGGGGTGGATTTGAGGAAAAGAGAGTTTACAATAGAATTTGAAGAGAGTGTTGAGAGGATCCAAAAACCTACACCACTTGGAGGAAAGAGTGAGTCTAAGTGCTTTCTATGTGGAGAGAAGGGACATAAGGCAAGTTCATGTCCATTAACCTTTGAGAGCAAGAGATTGAGGGAAAGGAGAGGCTTACTTGACTTGGGTTTGCATGTTGGACCTTCTTCACCAAGATTGGGAGGGAGAAGATCTAAGACCAAGGAGTTGTGTGAGGTTTGTGGAGTTGAAGGACTTCCAAAAGGACATGAGTGTAGTGGAGTGAAAGCACTTTTGGAAACTTTGGTGAAGGATCTTGGAGAGAGTCTTAGTACAGCTACAGAAATACTACCACCTTCATCAGCTAGTTCTCAAGATTAGTGATGGAGATAATCTTTCAACTTATGGATAAACTATCCATGAGAGTTAGATTAATATGCACTCTAGGATTTGATGTTGCTATAGAAATCTTGGAGCAACCTGAACCTTTTGTGTTCCCTAGAGTGGATTATTCTCAGATGGTGTTAGTCATGTATATACTCTATTAGTAATAGGGTGAGAGAAAAGAAAAGAGAAAAAAAAAATTAAGAGAAAAGAAAGATAGTGAGGGGTTAAGATGGGGAAACTTCCGGTTTTCTTTGGCAAGGATGGAGAAGATGTGGAGGCCTTTGTGAGAGACTTCAAGAGAGCTTGCATAGGAAACAATGAGAGGAGGAAGAATGAGTGGGCCTCATTATTACCAGATTTCTTTGAGGATGCAGCACTTACATGGTATGAGTCAGAATACCAAAAGAGAGAGAGGAGAGAGGGGGAAGAGGAGTCTTGGGAGACTTTGACTTCAGCACTCATTGAGAACTTTCTTCCTGATGAGAGTTATGAGAGATTGATGAGTGAGGTTACATTTCTCAAGCAAGGAGATGGAGAGAAAGTGAGGGTCTATGTGGAAAGAGTGGAAAAGTTGGAGTCCAGATTTCGCATAGTGTTGAGGAAGGGTGGGGATGATGTGGAGACTACAATGATTGGCATAGGGGCCATGCTCACCAAGAATTTTGTGGGAGGATTGAGACCACAAATTAGAAGCAAGGTGAGATATGAGAAACCTTCTTCCAAGGTTGAAGCTATCAAGATCGCAATTCGTAGGGAGGAGAGTTTGGAAGGGGATGAGAGTGATTTGGTGGTGAAGGAGGTTGTGCATCCTCCTCAAGGCTACAAGTATGGTGGAACTTCTGATACTTTGGTGACAAGGGTTGCACCACAAGTAGTAGTTGCTCCAATTCTTGCACCTCCACCAAAAGATCCACTCCAAACCATCACAGAACAACTTGCGGATCTCAAGATCAATGTGGTGCAACTATGGGAGAAGAGAGAGGTGGATCAGAATGTAGGGAGAGGACCTAGGAGTTATGGAAACTATCCATATAGAGGAGGCCAACCAGCCAACAATTTCAATGATAGAAATTGTTTTGGTTGTGGAGGAAGAGGCCATATCCAAAGGAATTGCCCAAATTCCACTTACCATGGAGGAAGGGGTTATGAGGGAGCCAATAGAGGGAAAGAGGGAGGTAGTGAAACCCAAGTGGCTCCTAATCCCAACAAAGGTAAGGGGATAGCATCCATAGATGTGGTTGAGAGCAAGTATGAGAAGGGAGAGTGCTCAAACTCCAAGGGTCTTAATTTGGAGCTTTTGGCACAAGAGAAGAAGAGAGCTCGTTTTGCAGAGGATGTTCACTCTTCTCAAGGATTTACTTCAAGCAAGGATACTCCTATGTCTACTAGGAGCACTCGCACCTCAACACCATCAACAACAAAGACTCCAAGGAAGAAGTTGGGGATGGAGGACTTCTTGATCTCAAAGCAACAATGGAACTACAATGTGTTGGAGGATGTTGGTAGTCACAAGGCTAACATCACAGTGGGCCAATTAATTGCTTTGAACCCTACCTTGAGAAAGGAGCTTAGAGGTGGTTTGAGTTCTACAAGGAGCAAAAAGAAGAAGAAGGCAAAAGTTCCAGTATCAATGGGGGTGGTGGATGCCAAGCCAGCACCATGGGAGGCTTGTGAATATGCCTCCAAGATTGATGTGAGAGTGAATGGTCACAACATCAAGGATGCATTGGTTGATGGAGGATCAGCAGTGAATGCCATGTCAGAAAGGTTGATGAAGAAGTTGGGTATGATACCCTCAAGACCTTCAACATTTGTGGTGAGCATGGCAAACAAGCAACAAGTTCGACCAGTAGGGGTGATGGATAAGGTGGTAGTTTCAATTATGGGAGTTCAAAATCTCATGACTTTCCAAGTCTTGAAGGATTCAAGCTATGACTTACTTCTTGGGAGGCCATGGTTGAGAGCAGCACGCACAACTGATCGATGGCACAAAGGGTACTTGAGGATTGGGCCATCAAACCATAGAGTCACTGTTCCTGTGACTAACACCACCAACACTTCACATTCAGATACCCCATCTTCTAATTATTGGGAATCAGATTCTGAAGAAGGAGCTTCAGGTGTGGACACAAGCATAGAAGAGGAGACTTCCACGGAGGAAGATGAATCTGAATCTGATTCAGATGTGTATCCCTTGTGTGCTATGGATTTTGCACCTAAGCCAGAGGTTTTGAAGGACCCAGATAAATCACCATTGACACTTGAGGAGGTAGAGAGAAGGTTATCTACCCTCAAGTATGGCCCAAATGTTACCAAGGAGGAGAAGGTGAGATTTGAGGAGATTTTCCGCAAGTTCATCCATGTGTTTGCTTTTAGTTACAAGGATTTGAAGGAAGTCACCTTGGAGGAGCACAAGATAGAGGTGGAGTCACATGCAAGACCAATCCGCCAAAAGCAACGTCGCATTAGCCCACCAATATCTTTGGTTGTGAAGGAGGAGATTGATAAGCTCAAGGAGGCTGGATTTATCTTTGAGGTGGAGAATTCAGAATGGGTGTCTCCAATTGTCATTGTGAAGAAAAAGAATGGCAAGCTTCGGGTATGTGTGGATTACAAGAAGCTTAATGCTGTTACCAAGAAGGACTACTACCCATTGCCATTCATTGATGAGATCTTGGAGGAGGTTGCAGGTCATGAGAGGTACAGTTTTGGAGATGGTTATAGTGGATATAACCAAATAAAGATTGCACCAGAGCATCAACAACTCACCACATTCACCACACCTTGGGGAACTTACGCTTTCAAGGTCATGCCTTTTGGGCTTTGCAATGCTCCAGCCACATTCCAACGGTTCATGAACAAGGTATTTGAACCTTTCATTGGGAAATTTGTGAGAGATTTCATTGATGACTTTTGTGTCTATGGGAGCAAGGAGGAGCACTTTGAGCACCTAATCAAAGTCTTGCAACGCTTGGATGAGGCAAATGCATCACTCAACCCAGAGAAGTGCATTTTTGGATGTGAAGAAGGTCTACTTTTGGGGCACATCATCTCCAAGGATGGAATAGCAGTTGATCCTGAGAAGGTGAGGAAAATCTCAGACCTTCCATTCCCTTCAAGCTTGACAAAGTTACGCCAATTCTTGGGAATGGTTGGGTACTATAGGAGGTTCATCTTCTCATTTTCCAACAAGGCTTATGCATTGACCATCTACATGAAGAAGGGTGTAGATTACATGGTGATTTTGGAAGACAAGGAGGCTCTCAAAGCTTTTGAGGAGCTCAAGCAATCCCTTGTTGTAGCTCCAATTCTTGCTAAACCTGATTGGAGTAAGCCTTTCATCCTCTACACTGATGCTTCTAATGTAGCTATAGGATGCACTCTTAGTCAATTAGACCAAGATGGGCATGATCATCCAATAGCTTATGCTAGTAGGCAGATGGTTTCAGCAGAGAAGAACTACTCTGTCACAGAGAGAGAAGGGTTGGCAGTGATCTTTGGTCTCAAGAAGTTTAGACACTACTTGATTGGAGGGAAAGCCACAATTGTCACGGATCACAAGGCTTTGAAGTACATCTTCAACAAGCCTAATGTTGAAGGGAGACTAGCAAGGTGGATGATACTCTTGTCTGAGTATGACTACACAATTGAGGATAGGCCAGGAAAGAAACATGCAAATGCTGATTTGTTATCTAGAGCCTATGATCATGATGGAGATGAGCCAGTAGATGATTCCTTCCCGGATGAGGAGCTCATGACAATCTCAGTCACGCAAGAGATTCCAATGGAGTACAAGGAGATTGTTGGATTTTGTGACAAGAGGTAACTATCCAGAAGGGATGCATGCTAGGGAGAGGAAGGCCCTTGCAGCAAGATCTAGACCTTACACAATGGTGGAGGATATTCTTTTTCACCAAGGAGCAGATGGTCTACTTCGAAGAGCAGTGGGTAAGGAAGAGTCTATCCTACTCATAAAGGAGTTTCATGAAGGTTTAGTATGTGGAGGACACTTTGCAGGAAAGGTGACTGCTTTCAAGATTCTAGATGCAGGTTACCATTGGAGAGGGATTTTCAAGGATTGTCTTGATTATTGCAAAACTTGTCATGTTTGTCAAGCTTTTGCTAGAAAGTCTACATCCACTCCACCACTTAGATCAATTCCATTGCTAGGACCTTTTGAGAAGTGGGGAATTGATTTTGTAGGACCTCTCAATAGAACCCCAAGGAACAATCGGTACATTGTGGTAGTTACTGATTACCTTACCAAGTGGGTTGAGGCTAGACCATTGAGGGACAAGAATGAAGATGAAGTGGGTAGATTTCTTTATGAACGCATTATCACTAGGTTTGGATGCCCTTTGGAGTTGGTTTCTGATAGAGGAGGAGAGTTTACAGGAAGCATTACTACAGCCATGCTACGACATTTCTCTATCACACATAGAGTAACTACATCCTATAAGCCAAATTCCAATGGCTTGGCAGAGAGAACCAATCAGACCTTGTGCATGATGTTGGCCAAAGATGCAGAAATGGAGGGGGCTAAACATCATTGGGACAAGAGGATTCATGCAGTTTTGTGGGAGTATAGGACAACCATGAAGACTTCCACTGGATATTCTCCATTCCAATTGGTGTATGGTATTGAGTCTACCTTACCTATTCACTTTGATCTTCCTACCTTCCAAAGCATTCATAGGAGATTGAAGAAAGCACAAGGAAGTGATGCAGGGAAGTCAAGGAAGGATCAACTCATGGAGTTGGAAGAGGCAAGAGCAGTTGCTATGGTTCGAGTGGAGCAAGCCCAAAGGAAACAAAAGGAGAGCTATGACAAGAGGCAAGGCAAGAAGAAGGTGGAGCCTTTCAAAGAAGGTGATTGGGTAATGTTGTTTGATTCCATTCGATTCAAGAGAGTGCAAAAGAAGTTTTTGCCTAAGTACTTTGGACCTTTCATAGTAGAGAAGGTGTGGGGCAATTACACCTATGATCTCAAGGAGTTGGGAGGAAGACACTTTGATAGGATTAACCATGATAAGTTGAAGATGTACCATAGAAGGTAGAGAGACCTTCACTTTGAGGACAAAGTGAAAACTTAGTCCGGGGGTAAATGTAACACCCATTTGTGCATGTGTGTGGTATTGTGATATTTAGCTTGGTATTACAAGTACTTAAGAGATATTATTTATATAGAGATAAAGGATGGTTCTATATTAGTCATGGTTAGCTAAAGTTAGTCATAGCTAAGATAGATGGGACCTTACTTTAGAGGAAGTAGAAAAGATGAGCACCACTATTTTGGATTTTAGTGTGTTGACTTGGTATTATTCCTAGGTGTTTGGCTTTGGGGAAAGAGTTGAGAACTCTTGGGCCCGCAAGCCTTTTTGTTTTGGATTCTTCTTTAGTCCAAGGATAGCCCATGTGAAGGAATCCTTGCTTTAGTGGTTGGGTCAAGATAAGGGGAATATGCCCATGTGAATGGATATTCCTTTCTATTTTTTGACTTTACTTGACTTTTAGTCTAGTAACTTGAGTTACTACGGTAATTAGTAACTTTGGTACGTAACTATTTCACAAGTATATAAACAAGGAGTGAGGAGGTACTCATCATCCTTTCATTTGCAACTATCTCTCTCTCATTGAGTTCTCTAGTGAGCAATGTCTTGAGTCTTGGAGTGTTAGCCTTGGAGGAGTATGATGGAGTTGGGGTTCCTTGCCTTCTTAGTCCATGGTGCGCTACCATAATAGCCATCAGAGGTTCATCCTGAGTGAGAGACAGGCCGGCTCACAGGACGTATCTTCATCAAGCTAGAAGGTGTGAAGGGATGCTCACCATACATGAGGAAGAACGGAGTGACTTGGGTAGATGCATTCATTGAATTGTTGTAAGCACATTCTACCAACGTGAGTAGGGTGTCACACCTCTCTTGCTCTTCTAAGGTGAAGCTTCGTAACATGTCTTCAATCGTGCGATTAGCCCGCTTTGTTTGGCCATTTGTTTGTAGGTGGTAAGCTGTGGACATGGCCAACTTGGTTTTGAAGAAACCAAAGAGTTTTTGCTAAAACAAGCTGGTGAATTCAATGCCTATATCAGTGATAAGTACTCTAGACAAGCCATGGTGAGAGAAGACTATATCTAAGTATAATTGAGCTAGTTGTGGAGCGGTCACATCCTTGGTGGTAGGGCATACATGAATCATTTTTCTCAGCCGGTCCACAAAGACCACGATGGAATCAAACCCTGAGGTGATCTTGGGTAATTCACATACTAGATCCATATTCACTTGTTCCCAATGTTAGGTAGGCGTGGAGAGAGGTTGAAGGAGCCCTACAAGAGCTTGATAAGAAGCTTTGTTCAATTGACAAAGTAGTCAATTGTGCACTTAGTCCATCATGTTGTTGCTCATCTTAGGCCAATAGTAATGGCCTTGGATTGCATCCAAGGTCTTGTCCACTCCAACATTACCTACAATGGACAAATCATGACATTCTGCTAGAATAGTGGTGCGTAATTCTAGGACATTTGGGATCCTTAATCTGCCATCACAAAAGGTGAGTCCTTGGGTGCTAGTGACGTCTTTGGATGATTGCGCTTCTACAATCTATGGATCTATTTTTGTAGCAACTAGAATCTCTGGCCAAAATTCAGGGTTAATCTTAACCTCTGCCACCATGTTTTTTGCCCTTGGCATGCGGGTGAATGCATCTAGAAGTTGCTTCTTCCCTTCCACGTAGGTGATTATCATGTTAAAGCGTTGTTGCCACTTTGCCCACCAAATCTGGTGACAAGATAGATCCTTTTGTGTCTTGAGGTAGACTAGAGGTTTGTGGTCTGTCTCTACTACAAATGCCTTCTCGTCCAAATAGTGCTTCTAATGCTTGGTTGCCAAAATGATGGATAACTCTTCTTGTTCTGTGGTGTGGTAGTTGCGCGCTGCAAATAACAACTTTCAAGAGAAATATGCAATTAGATGCCATCTGTCATGCCACGTAATTGGCTACGCCTAATGCATTTGTAGCCAACTTCATTAGATGTTTTGGTCCATACCATTTCAAAATTGGTGCATGTTTCAATTCTTGAAAGGTCAACTCTTGTGCGGTTCCCCATGTCCACTTCTTTCCTTTGCCCAATAGTGCCGTTAAAGACTATGCAACCTTGGAGAAGTCCTTGACAAATCTACGATAGAATCTCATCAACCCCAAGAAGCTCTTGAGTTGAGTTTGATCTTCCCAAGCACTCTATTTTTGAATGACCTCTATTTTATCCGTCAATACTTGAATGCCCTCTACACTTACTCTATGCCCCAAGTAGTCTACTTCAGACTTGCCAAACTTGCACTTTGAGATTTTGGCGTATAA